>OX463224.1:77828588-78563588 GCA_949820135.1 Sylvilagus floridanus | reverse complement strand
GGCCAGCTCTCTGCTGTGGTCTGGGAGTGCAGTGGAGGATGGCCCAAGTGCTTGGGCCCTGCACCCCATGGGAAACCAGAAGAAGCACCTGGCTCCTGGCTTCAGATCAGTGTGATGCGCAAGCTGCAGCGCGCCAGCCACAGCGGCCATTGGAGGGTGAATCAATGGCAAAAGGAAGACCTTTCTCTCTGTCTCTCTGTCTCTCTCACTGTCCACTCTGCCTGTCAAAAAAAAAAAAAAAAAGGAAAGGTGGATAGAGACACTTCGGGAGGGATGATGATATCAAGAAACAAGGAGACAATGATCATCTGCAAAGAGAGAAACTATGACAGATATTTCTCTTACACACCTTAGAGGACCCCTGCTGTCACCTTGATCTCAGACTTCTATCTTCCAGAACTGTGAGACAGTACAATTTTTGTTTAGGCCACCCAGTTTGTGACACTTTGTTATGACAGTCCTAGCAAACTAATAAGATGATACTTCAATGAATATCCTTAGATATACATTTTTCCCACCAAGATGCAGGTACACTGGTAGAATTCAATGAAGTAAATCTCTCAACTTTCAACCAATGACATTTTCCTCATTTGAATCAATGATATTCCCAGGCCCCTCTCACCTGGTTACAGCCACACGCCTGAACACATGGAGTTCTGTCATGCCTCAGTATCTTTGCACATGCCCTTGGGATTACCTGCCATGTCCTTCCTCCTGAGGTGCTCCAGGGGAACTCCAACACAATCACATCAAGGGTTTGCCTGCTCTATGGACGGTTGGCAGCCACAAGGATGAACTGAACGTCAGTGTCTCCCACCTCCTGGTAGTCACACCTTTGGAAATTCCCTTTCCTTGATTACAGACCAGGCTTATTGACTCCCCATAGAGTATGGCAGAGGTGATGGCATATCATTTCTGAGATTAGGTTATAAAAGTCTATGTTTTCTGTCCAAGGGTTCTTTCTCTGCCACACTCTTGTTCTCTCTCTTGGTTATTCACGTGGAGGGAAGCCAGCAACTGTTTGGTGAGACAGCTGAGGAGAGAGGCCCATGCTAGGAGACAGCAAAGTCCTCTAACATTCACATGAGTGAACGTGGAAGTGGATCTCTCTCCAGTCAAGCCTTTAGATCAGGCAGCTGACAACCTAACTGCAACCTCTTGAGAGACTTTGGAGAGGAAGCTCCCAGGCCTGCATTGTGGGACCATGGAAACTGTGACATAGTAAATGTTACTTTACACTGCTCCATCCTGCAGTAAATGTGGCAACAGAACAGTAATGTACCTTCCATCTTCACGCTCTCTCTCCCTGGAGCCTCTCCAGTTATTTGGGCATTATTTCAAGTAATGCTCACCACACACAATCCTTTGTTTCTAGATTGCTCTCCCTCATTGATTTTCTCCAAGGAAAGGAACCGCACGTAGCTCAGTCAGCTTTAGATGGGTGCTTTCGAAAGTTCATGGAAAATGCGTATTATTCTTTAATTCTAGTTCTCCAAGAGTTTCCTGAAGTACTCTCACATTTACTATGTTATTCACAAAGTTCCAGTTGCCACCAGCACTTCCCTAGAGAGTTGCAATAATCTCCAGTCTGAACAGCCTCCTCCAGCCCCTTTCTACACCATTCCCGCCCCAGCCCCAGGAACTCTTTCAAAAATGCTATTCTCAGCATTTGAGAGCTTAAAACCCTCTTCCTTCTTTTTAGGATAAAGACCTAAATTCTTCACACAGCCTCTCTGGCCCAGCCTGAGCTGCAGGCCTCACTGCAGCAGCTACAGGCACTTCCCCCTTGTTCCCAGCACAACAACAAGGCGGCCTTTCAGTTCCTCAGATGAACCCTGTGCCTTCCTCCCTCCAGTCTTGGCAGACACTGTTCCCTCTGCCTAGGGTGATCTCCCCCCATCTTCACTCATCCTTTCAGTATCAGCTCAATGTCACAGCCTCTGGGAAGGCTTTCCTGCTTTCACTTTGCTTATCACAATTGAGATTAAATGCTTATTTAGGTGTTAAATGTTTTTCTCCCCTGTGGGACTCTAAGCTCCCAGAGAGCAGACACCTTGTCTTGTTGACCACTGCTTCCCAGCACGGGACACATTGCCTGACATATAGAAAGCAGTGTATCACAGTGGGCATTTGACCTAGCTATTAAGCTACTTGGATTCCAGCATCCTATGTAGAAGTGCCTAGGTTCAAGTCCTGGTTCCTCTGCTTTCCATCCAGTGTCCTGCTAATGCACACCCTGGGAAGAAGCTGGTGATGGCTCAGTGGTTGGGACCCTGCCACCTGGAGTGGGTTGTTGGCACTTGGCTTTGGCCTGGCTCAGTGCCAGCTGTTGTAGGCATTTTGGGGGATGAACCAGTAGTTGGGAACTCTTTCTGTCTCTCTGTCAAATAAATTAAAAGAGAAAAAGAAAGGAAGAAAGAGGATCAATATATTTTCTTTTTTTCTGAATCAATTGTAAGACAAACATTTCTTATTCCTTCTACAAACTTCACATCCTCTCATCAATTTTCTGAGTGTCATCCTCTATGACAGTATTATTTGTTTTAGGTGATAATCTCTGAAGGGTAACGATCACAAGTTTTTTTTTTTTTTTTTTTTTTAAGATTTTATTTATTTGAGAGGTAGAGTTACAGACAGTGAGAGGGAGAGACAGAGCAAAAGGACTTCCTTCCATTGGTTCACTCCTCAGATGGCTGCAATGGCTGGAGATGCCTCCGAAGCCAGGAGCCAGGTGCTTCCTCCCAGTCTCCCATGCAGCTGCAGGGGCCCAAGCACTTGGGCCATCTTCTACTGCTTTCCCAGGCCACAGAAGAGAGTTGGATTGGAAGAGGGGTGCCCACATGGGATGCCAGCACCGCAGGTGCAGGATTAACCTACTGTGCCACAGAGCTGGCCCCAAGACCACAAGTTTTAAATTGTGTAACATCATACTCAGCAGAGCCCTCCTACTGCGGTAGGGACACTGCATTGGGGAAGGAAAGAGGAACAGAACTACTTATTAATGGGCTTAAGATATCCTTAGCCTGTGGGGGGCAGAGTAAGGTTAAAACTGCATGGGCTGTGCAATCAGGCTCAGGTTTGGATCCCTGCTCTGTTGTTTCCTAGTTCTGTGGCTTTGGGCAAGTTACTCTCCTCTCTGTTCCTCAAGTTCCTCAGCTCTAAAATGAGGATATAAGAAAGGTATTTTTTGGTTGGCATTGTGGCATAGAGAGTTAGGCCACAGCCTGCAACACAGGCACCCCACATGGACATCAGTTGGAGTTCTGGCTGCTCTACTTCCAATCCAGCTTCCTGCTAATGCACCTGGGAAAGCAGCAGAAGATGGCCCAAGAGTTTGGGCCCCTGCGTGGGAGGAAGATCCTGACGAAGGTCCTGGCTTTGGCTTGGCCCAGCCCCAGCTGGTGTAGCCACTTGGGGAGTGAGCCACTGGAAGGAAGCTCTCTCTGTCTTTCCTTTTTTCTGTAATTCTGCCTTTAAATAAATAAATATTGAAAAAAAGATACTATTTATATGGTTATTGGAGGAATTCAGTGAGATAATACTCATAAACACTAAGAAGAGAGTCTGGCCTTAGCAATTGCTCAACAAATGTCAGTAATAAATAATAAATGTCAATAAATGTCAGTCACCATTTTGACCTGTGGTTAAGAATAATTAAAAAAAAAAAAGGAAGATTGGCCATTTCTCATTTGCTACTTGCAGAAGTTTGGGAATATTTATGATACAGTTAAGTTCTCTGTGAGGAATTTAGGATTGAAACATTTAAAATGTAATGCCTCCTTCTCAATCCCTTTCTCTATCTTTAAGTGTTAAATTGAAGCCAGTAGGAGAAAAGAGAGGGGAAGCAGTTGCCAGCTATGTTCTAGTTGGCTCCAGTTGTACTTTGTCTCAGAGTACACATACATCTTCATAAACCATTGCCAGGCACCTGTTCAGATTCCTGACACCCAGCAATTTGTGAATGCTGCTTTTTTCAAACCTGGAAAAGCACCAAACTCCTTTTTTTCCTGTTTCCCCAATTGGATCCCTTTTAGTCGATGAGAGCCTGTTAAGCATCGGCCACTCAAAAGCTGTAATAAAATAATGAAGGCAGAACTACAACAAGGGACTAACTCAAGGACTTGGGAAAATATTTCTCATTGATGAGCATAGGAAAGATACAAAAACACAGTCAATCTACCCTGAAGACTGAGTGTTCTCTCGGGCCTCTTCCTTCTGTGAAGTCACATTCAGTTCTGGAGCAGACGCTAAGAAACTAGCGAGGAGATAAACTGCCCCCTCCCACCACCCCTTTTAATCTTGTAAAAGAGCTGCCTGCCAATTCTAGAAATTCCTCCTTTGATCAGAAGATAAGGCAGAACAATGCGGTGGAACTAAGTGGATTCCTAAGGGACATTCTTCTAGGGTGTGTAAGGCTTGCTTGGAAGTGTGTGTGTACAGGAGGTGGGGTGGGGGTGGGGAAAGCTAGGAGTAGGAAGGGTGGTGGACAAGAGCTGCTAGCCACAGCCTGGGGGAATGACCACACAGTTGCTTCTAGGTTTCCCTCGCAAGTAACAGAAACTCCATGCAATCTCCCCATTTCCAGGGAGAGAGACTAGAGGGGCCCCTCAACTCCACATTCCTGGGCCTCCCCACACTGCCACCCCCATCCCACCCCAAAAAAGAAAAAAAACCAGGTTTTTCTCGCTGTTATTTACTGGAGGTAAATTTTTACTTCTCCAAGAGCTTTCTCACTACACAAACTAGTTACACACAGACCTCTTCAGTGGGAGAAAGGGCGACCACCGCAGCAAACTGAAATTCTGAGAGGTACAGACGCTCTTACTATCTAAGGAAATCGAATTTGAATCGTGCGTCTGTCCACAACGTTGATTGTGCCTCAACCTAGCCATCTGAAAATGGGAGTAATTTTCCTATCTGCCCCACACGGTTATACAATCTTTAAATCTAACATTTGAGGGCTAAATGCTTTACAAGCATAATCCCATTCAGTTCGCTTGAGGAAGGTATCATTATAAAGGAGATTGTACGTGAAAACGTTTTGTAATGGAAAATGAGCCGTCTGGCAGTGAGTTACCGCGGTCGGGCTACCTTCCCTACCTGGCTGTTTTGAGGATTAAACCCGACTGACGAGAGAGCGCCTTACATACTATCAAGCACTTTGCACGGCCCACGTGATGGGCTAAATTACACACCCTACGGCACGAGAGCCACCGTAAGGAATCTGTAAATGCAGGTTGGAGCGAACGATTTTAAGTCTTGCCTGTTCCTTTCAGTCTTCCAATCACTGACTCCGAGCGGCCTGGGGCCAAGACCACAAATCTGGGAGTCGCAGCCCGGATGGAGGCGGGTGCGGGGCGCCAGCAGAGTACGGGAACAATAGGGTATGCCGGCTGGCGAGGCTTCAGACGCCGGACTGGAGAGGTTGCCGCTTAGGGGTGTCCACAGGGCCACCTTGGCCAGGATGGGGCTGCACAGGAGGACAGCCACTGTACGCCCGGCGATCCCCAGGCGGAGCGGGACTTCTGCTCAAGCCTCTGGGGGCGCGCTCTAGCCCCGCCCACCACCGCAGGTAGGCCGTCCTCTCCAGCCAATCCCCAAGAAGCTCGGCGCGGAAGGCGGTGCTTGCTCCCGGAAGTGACGTGCGGTGCTTGGCTGGCCGCGGAGTCGGCCGAAGCTCTCGGCAGCGGCTGAGCCAGCTGAGGGGGAAATGGCTCAGACCGTGGCGGCGGCTGCAGCGGCTCCGGTTGTGGTGGCGGTGGAGGCTCAGGCGGCGTGAGGTGAGGAGCTGTCTGTGCGCCTGGGGCCGGTACCCCGGGTCCTGCTCTGCGAGGTTGTAAAGGGATCTCAGGATGGGAGGATCCCTTGTCGCGGCCCCCAGTCCCCTGGGTGCCCGCCTCTGACCCTCCATCCCGTAGTCTTGGCGCTGCCCAAGCCCGACTCACCTCCCTCCGGGTCTTGCCACCACCCGGGCTATTGGCAACTGCCCCACGGGAGGTGCGAGGGGCCCGCGCCCCCACCAGGCCCCTCTTGTAGGTGGCGGGAGTGCGCCTGAGGTTGGTTATGTCCCAAAGGGGGAGGGGAGGCCACCCCCCCACCCCGGGTCCCTCGGGACCCGTCGCATTCTCTGGTCAGGTTGTTAGCGCCGGCCAGTGTGTAGCTGCACTTTTCAGTGATGGCCCTTCTCTCACCTCCTGTCCGGTCTCCGGCTTTGGGGACTGAAGATCCTCTTTCTTCTCCCTGGACTTCCTACTCTCCTCCCTGTTGCTTTCCTTTTTTTTTTTTTTCCGTCTTTGCCGCGAATCCACTTGCCTTGGGAAAATAGTATTATTTCAGTGTGAATTTAGCGCATCATCTCTCTGGGTGGGCAGTCAGATTAAAAATATTTGCTTAACTCTTCTGAGTGATGGAGGAACAGTAAATAATTGAAGAAAAAAAACCCACACACTTATTTTCTTCACTAAATTGTTTGGCTTTAGAAACTAGATTCTCCAGCTGTGGAATTTTTTCCGGGGGGAGCAGGGATTCAGGAGGGAAATGAAGAAGGAGAAAACTAAGTGAGGAGGAGAGATGGATGGAGATAAAGAAGGTGGAAGAGAGCGGGGGTGGTTGTTTTCCTATATTGGCCTGGTAGAAGTTGGAATTAAAGTTTTCCTTTGAACGGTAGATGTTTGAAGCGAGGCCTTTCTCATTGAACACGATTAGAAGATTAAAGAGAGATCCTAATATCTTTCCAGGTGAGTGGGTGTCAGGCAGAAAAGCTCTGTTGGGAAAACTGTTTAATTTGTTGGAGCATCAAAGCCACAGAGTAGAAAAGATGCAAAAGAAAGCTAGTAGTGAAGACATAAAGGGGGAAGCTGCACAGACAGCCGGAAACACGGAGTCCAGGAGAGACTTTGTACCTTTGCCTCCTTGGCTTATGGTTCAGTGTCTACAAGAGGCTGCTTTCATGGCTCTGCATGGTTGGCTCTTATTTATGGTAGCAAATTAGATGGAAATGCCTTAGTTGTGGTAAACAGATTTTTGGAGATAATCAACTTGTTGAATATTAAGACAGTGTTTGAGTACTGAAAAACCTAAGAGTAGAGATATTAGTATTTGTTAACTCAAGTTTAGTTCCAAAGTGATTTTGTGTTGGTACAGAGGGCATACGGAGCTTCTTCCACAAATTTCATAACCGTTGACTGAATTAACAGATTTTCTTATGTGGTTTTTATGTGCTATTTGTCTTTTGTATGTGTGCTGCTTGAAGTTTTCTTTGCATATATTTATTCACAGGTTTCACTTTTCTTGTATTTCATGGAATAACTACTTACATTTAGGATTTGTAGGAACTATAACTTTCTATGGTTAACCGTGTTAAGTGTATGATTCTTTGTTCCTTCCCTCTCCTAGTCACAGTTCTAAAATTTTTGACTAACTGAAGATTGCTGCATCAGTTCTCATGTTCAGGAAGTTTTCTTTAATCTAGCGCAATGTTGTATACTTTGTAAAAAAACACATTGGATAAGTGAACTTACACCTACAGAGAGTGTTGAATTTCCCAAGAGCTCAAAATCCACATCAGACCAACTTTTCGGAGCAGCAGTATTGTAAGGCACTTGAAAAAACTTTTGTGGCTTTCATAACATAAATGATCTATTTTATTAGTTTAGCATAATCCAAAAAGAATTTGAGGCAGTTAAATGATAGTGTTTTAGTGCAGTATAGTCACATAGTGGGTGATTTGATTGGATAGTTGTACCTGAGGAGAGCTAAAATGTAACCCTCTGAAAAATCTTAGACTTCTTGAGGGCCTGTCAGAATGCTGGCACCACAAGGTTCCAGGGATAGAAAAGTGAATGGGATAGAAGAAGTTCTGTAATTTGTCTGGGTAGACAAACATACAAATTATATCAGTGGGCTTATAAAGGTTGTGGTAGATCCAGAGTGCTGAAATGATGGGAGATGGAGAGGGAGTGGGTGTGAGGAAGAAGATAATACTGAAATTGAGGCTTAAAGGATGAATTCCTACTATTAATGAGGATGGAGTGGATAAAAGTGATCAGGTTCTAGATTTCACCCTACTGGTACCAAGCAGTGAGATAATTTAGCAAACTGCTTATTACCTCTGGTATCCATTTTCTTATTTAAGATTTGACTATATGTAATGTACTGCTGTCCAGTAGAACTGTTATATGAGCCAGGAATGGAAGTCACATATGTAAGAGACTACATTTCTCCCCTAAGTCTTTGAAATTGAATGTGTATTTTAAATACTTGGGATGCATCTCAACTTAGGATAGCCACAATTAGCTGTATGTGGCTAATACCTACCGTAGTGAACAATGTAAATTTAGAGTATGAAAATTCTACTGTTCTGTTCTTTGGTTCCTGCTGGAAAAGCAAAAGCAACTCCTATGAGAAATGTATTACTGGTAATGTATAATTTTTTATTCATATATGATGTTCCTTGTGTGAATATTGTAATCATACTTGGAAATATTACTCTTGGTAGGGTTTAGGTTATTTGGGGCTAGAAGTTTATAACCATGAGTCCATTTTTGATATTTTTATTTTATGCATCTTTTTATATTTTAAATCCTTCCTTCTCATTGTAATCTGTTGATTCTAGTGTAATGGATTCAAAAGAATGCACACAGACACTTTAGGCAGTTAAAAGGATTGTGAATTACTTTTGGCTTTCTTTAAAATGTAGACATTTGGGTGCAAAGACGTGATTTTAAAGCACTTACAATAGATTAGAAAGAGCTTGTTGGCTTAGCAGCAAATATTTGTCTTTTAACTTTGAGAATGCTCTCAAATAGTGCTCTCAGATAGTGTGTACTTAATATTCTTACTGTTAAATGTTAGGCTTACAGTTAGTCTTTTTTTTTTTTGAAGATTTATTTATTTTATTTGAAAGGCAGAGTTACAGAGAGAGAGAGAGAGAGAGAGGGAGAGATCTTCCATCCGCTGGTTCACTCCCTGGATGGCCACAACAACTAGAGCTGTACTGATCCGAAGCCAGAAGCCAGGAGCTTTTTCCGGGTCTCCTATGTGGGTGCAGGGGCCCAAGGACTTGGGCCATCTTCCACTGCTTTCCCAGACCATAGCAGAGAGCTGGATGGGAAGTGGAATAGCTGGGACTTGAACTGGCACCCATATCGGATGCCAGCACTGCATGCAGCAGCTTTACCCACCATGCCACAGTGCTGGCTCCCTACGGTTAGCTTTATAATGCAAGAATTAGATTGTAGATACTGCTAATAATATACAGTGTTGATTCACTTTATTTATTGTGCATTAAGCTTAGTTTTTAAAAAACAACTTATAGGCTTGTTTTAGACAAAAGCATTATGACTGCCAATAATAAAATAAATAATTTTCTTATACTTGCATGATTAATGATTCTGAATTAACTAATACTTCCCTCCCACCCCCAGACCTTACTACCTGAGAAGTAAATAGAGCAAGGAAAATGGGATCCAAAGACATTGTGACTTGTTTAACATAATGTAAGAGAGGCATTGCTTGAATCTGTGTTTTACAATGCTATGCCCAATGTACTTTTCATATCATATTTTATGGTATTTGAATGTTAAGATATATACTATGTATCAGATTTTTGGACTCTGTATTAAATAATACTTATTTTCTGCTATTAGGAGCTTTTGCCTGTAGATGATTCAGGAAATCTTATCTCAGGCTATTAATTCATTGTAGCTTTATTAATCTAGTCTATATGGAAGATATATATTTATATTTCAAAGAGCTGAAATAGAGGCTGGTGACTATAAATGAGCAGCAATATAATGCCAATTCCTCTTGTGAAGTAAGTAGGGACTTGATAAGGAGTTTGAGTGTGGAAAGAGAAAGGTATAGACAGTGTTGATAAAATAGAACTTAAAAATTTGCAAGGGGCTAGCACTGGGGTGTAGTGGGGTAAGCTTCCGCCTGCGTGCCAGCATCCCATATGGGCACTGGTTTCTAGTCCTGGTTGCTCCTCTTCTGAACCAGCTCTCTACTATGGCCTGGGAAAGCAACGGAAGATGGCCCAAATGCTTGGGCCTCTGCACCTGCTTGGGAGACCCGGAAGAAGCTCCTGGCTCCTGGGTTCGAATTGATAAAGCTGTTGTAGTCATTTGAGGGGTGAACCAGCGGATAGAAGACCTCTCTCTCTGTCTCTCCCTCTGTCTGTAACTCTACCTCTCAAGTAAATAACTAAATATTTAAAAAAAATTTTTGCAATATGGGAAATCCTAATGGAAATTGACTATTACTCAAAAAAGTAGTTTCCTATAAAAACAGAAATTACCAGTTTACCCTAAGAAACTAGCAGTAAGAGCAGAAAGAAAATGAATATTATGGCCGGCACCACGGCTCACTTGGCTAATCTTCTGCCTGCGGTGCCGGCACCCGGGGTTCTAGTCCCGGTTGGGGCACCAGATTCTGTCCCGGTTGCTCTTCTTCCTGTCCCGGTTGCTCCTCTTCCTGTCCAGCTCTCTGCTGTGGCCTGGGAGTGCAGTGGAGGATGGCCCAAGCCCTTGGGCCCTGCACCCGCGTGGGAGACCAGGAGGAAGCACCTGGCTCCTGGCTTCGGATGGGCGAAGTGCGCTGTCCTCAGTGCACTGGCTGTAGCGGCCACTTGGGGGGTGAACCAACAGAAGGAAGACCTTTCTCTCTGTCTGTCTCTCTCTCACTGTCTAACTCTGCCTGTCAAGAAAAGAAAAGAGAATGAATGTTATTTAAGATCTATTGTTGAATGAGTGATAAGCAAGGAGATCAAAATGAGGGTTGGGTATTTGGCCTAGCAGTTGACGTGCTGGTTAAGATGCTGGCATCTCTGAGGAGGGCATCATAGTGCAGCAGCTTTAGCCACTGCCTGTGGCGCCAGCATTGCATGTTGGAGTCCTGGTTGCTTTACTTCCAATCCAGCTCCCTGCTAATGTGCCTAGTAAAGCAGTAGAAGATGGCCTAAGTCCTTGGACCCCTGCCTCCAATGTGGGAGAACTGGATGGAATTCCCAGCTCCTGGCTCGGGCCTGGTCAGGCTGTTGTTGCCATTTGGAGAGTGAACTAGGGGATGTCTTCTCTCCTTTGTCACTCTGCTTTTCAAATGCATAAAATAAATAATAACAAAAAAAGATTGTTAAGGTGAGAGACTTTATGTTTTGGGGTGGGGGGGAGAAAGAGAAAGAAAGATGTTGGCTTCCTGTCTCAGAGTGCCTGTGTTTGATTCCTGATTCCAGCCTCATGCCAGTGGAGATACTGAGAGACAGCAGGTGATGGCTCAAGTTGTTGGGCCCCTGCCACCCAAGTGGGAGACCTGGCTATGGTTCCTGGTTCTGGCCATGGGCTCAGTCCAGCTGCAGGCATTTGGGGAATGAACTGTGGGGTGGAGCTCTTCCTGTCTGTCTCTCAAATAAAATATGGAAAAGTGGGAAATGAGTGAGAGGAAACTACAAAGGGAAATCAGTACTTTGTGATGAGGTAGGAAAAGAACATGGATGTTGGTGGGAGAAAGAAATATCTTAGTTTTGAAAATGTCTGTCTAAGTTAGGGAACAGGAAAATACTGTCTTCAAATGTTTTATGTACGTTTGTGATAGTTTTTCATCACTATAACAAGATATCTGAGAGAAACCACTTATAAAACAAATAAGTTTATTTTGACTCATGTTTTTAGAAGTTCACAGTCCAAGGCCACCTGAGCCTCATGCCCATTGGTTTGGCTTTCTGGTGAGGCTCACAGGGTGACAGTAATGGAGCTTGTGTGAAGGAACCATCACTTGGTGAACCAGGAAGCAGAGAGAGAGAACAGAGACAGAGAGGCTAGGCTCAACTCACCTTTTATAACCAACCCTCTCCCTAGACCCTACCCTCTATGGGTATGCCCTCAGGTACCACTGGACTCACCTCCTAAACACCTTAATTGGATTAAGTTTCAGCTCTCTGAGTACCATTAACTTATGACTTGGTATTTAAAGTCCTATATGAAAGGTGGGTATTGGGATAATGGTTAATTTACTGCTTAGTATGTCTGCATCCCATATCAGAGTGCCTGGTTTCAAGTCCTGGCTCTGTTCCCAATTCCAGCTTCCTGCTAATGAGTACCAGGGGAGGCAACAAGTAATGGCTCAAATAGTTGGGTCCCTATCACCCATGTGGGAGACCTGGAATGAATTTCTGGCACCTGGCTTTGGCCTGGATCAGTCCCAGCTGTTGCTGGCATTTGGGAAGTGAATCAGTGGATAGGAGATCTCTGTCTCTCTTTGTATCTGCTTGCCTTTCAATTAAATGAATAAATATATATATATATAAAAAAAAAGTCCTATATGAGCTTGGAAACCGAATCTTATGTATTCATACTGTAATGTGTAGCTGCTCTGAAATCGCTTTACAGTTTAGTTGAAATAAGGTACTCTTTGGCTTTAAGAAATTTGGAATAGCCTAGTTTCATTCAACCGGATCTCATAATGACATTTACCAGACTAGAATTCTGCATCTATTATAAAGCATGACACGAAATTACAGTTGTTTAGGATTCTTTTTTAAAGTCATACTTATTGTGCTATATATGTAGTAAAATTCACCTGTTTTAGGTGTATGATTTGTAAATTATATAAAAAAAACAAGGATGGTTGTATAACTGCCAACAACACAATTAAGATTTAGAATCTTTTCATCATTTCAGAGTTTCTTTCTGTCCTTCTGTAGTTAATCCCTTCTGTCTACCCCAAGGTCCTGGCAACAACTGATTTGTTTGTATCCCTGTACTTTGGCTTTTCCCAGAATGTCATATAAATTGGATCATGTGGTATACAGCCTTTTGAGTCTGAGTTCTTTCATTTAGCATACTTTTGAGATTCAGTAAGAGGCCTCTTTGTAAAATAACTTATTTTTATTTTATTTTTTAAAAGATTTATTTTGAAAGTCAAAGTTACAGAGAGAGAGGGAAAGACAGTGAGGGGGATCATCCATCTGCTGGTTTACTCCCGATAGCTGCAATAGTGGCTTGTGCCAGGCTGAAGCCAGGAGCTTTATCTGGGTCTCTAATATGGGTGATAGGGACCCACACACTTGGACTATCATGTGCTGCTTCCTAAGGGTATATAAACAGGAAGCTGGATTGGAAACAGCAGAGCCAAACTCAAAACAGCACTCCGATGTGGGATGCAGGTGTGCCAACCAGCAGCTTTATCCACTGTGCCCTAATGCCTGTTCAAGTAAATTATTTCTTAGGAAGTTTATAGAAAAATTGTGATGTGAATAAAGAAAAATTTTGTGGACCCTGGACCTAGTTTTATCCTATTATTTGCTTTTTATGTATACAAGCTATTTTTTGTTCATTGTCAAAACCACAGGGTTCTAGAAGTAAGTTTTTTGAACGTGGGAAACTGAAGATTTGTCAGGATGATGGCTTTGTGATAATTTTATTGTGGTAGGTTATGTATCACAAAATTTGTCATTTTAATCATTTTTAAGTGCATAGTTCCACGACCTTAATTAGAGTCACAATGTTGTGAACTTCTCACCACTATTTCTAAGATTTTCTTCACTGCAGACAGAAATTCTGTACCCGTGAAGGAGTAACTAACCATTCCCCCTTCCCTCTAACCCTTAATAAACACTTACCTATTTTTTCCTTTGAATTTGTCTGTTCTTGATATTTATATGTAAGTGCAGTCATGCAGTATTTGTCCTTTTTTGTCTGACTTACTTCACTTAGCATAATGTTTTCGAGGTTTATCTGTATTGCAGCACCTGTCAATTTTTTGTGACTGAATAATGTTCCATTAAATATATTACCACTTGTTGTATTCATTTGTTGGACATGTCCACCTTTTGGCTATTGTAAATAATGTTGCTAGAAACATTAGTGTATAAATATTTGAGTCCCTGTTTTTAGTTCTGTTTTTAGTTCTTTCGGATTTATATCTAGGAGTGGAATATCTGAGTCATAGAGTAGTTGTTTTTAATTTTTGAGGCAATACCAAAGTGCTTTTCAAAGTGGTTTCATTTTACATTCTTCTACCAACAAAGTAAAAGGGTTCCAATTTCTCTGTATCCTTGCTATCACTTTAAAAAAAAAAAAAAGATTTATTTATTTGAAAGTCAGAGTTACACAGAGAGAGAAGCAGCAGAGAGAGTGAGAGAGGTTTTCCGTCCACTGGTTCACTCTCCAATTGGCTGCAATAGCCAGAGCTGCGCAGATCTGAAACCAGGAGCCAGGAGCTTCTTCTGGTCCCCTCACCCCGGCGGGAAAGAAGTACAAGATGGCCCAAGTCCTTGGACACCTGCACCCATGTAGGAGACCTGGTAGAAGCTCCTGGCTCCTGGTTTTGGATCAGCTCAACTCTGTTCATTGCAGCCATTTGGGGAGTGAACCAGTGGATGGAAGATTTCTCTCTCTCTTCCTCTGCCACTCTGCCTTTCAAATAGATAAATAAATCTTAAAAAAAAAAAATCTAAAAAATAAGAGTACAGTAAATAAGAGGAAGGTCTGATATTTGAGCTCATCCTGTTGCTACTTTTTTCTTTCTCTTGTCCTTTTGTAAACCTTTTATTTATAATTAATTTTTTTTTATAAAAACTAACTTCATGCAAATGCTGATGTCATGTGCCATTAAGAGTTCTCTTTTAGCCGTAGAAATTGATGGAGTTTGAAGAACAGTTTGTGAACTGTTTGTTAGTTTTTGTTTTTGTCATTATTGCTACTCAGTTTAATTTTTTCACTGACTAAGCCACATGAACCTGGGAGCATGTATCATATCACTTAGCACAGAAGCTTCACTGTTACTTGTCATGTTGGAACTGGGGTAATGTCAAAGTATGTCTACTGACTCATGTGAAATGAATGAACAGTAAAGTAGTCCAAAGTTCAGTATTTATCTTCACAAAGTAGTACTGCTGTTGGGATTTTGAGTTAGATTGAAAACTGCTTGGTCAGCAAAATGTCTTTCCCATAGGAACCTCTCATGACTAAATCCTTCCTTTCTTTGTCCTGCTCCAAGACACATATAGTGATAGACATATGCAAATACAAAAACTTTGTTTTGGCAGGATGCCATAGTTATCAGTCTTTTATGTACAAAATGTTGTTCCTAAGGTTTAAAAGTAGAATAATGAATGCTAGGGCAATTAGACTAAATTGTAGTCATTGCTTTTTTTTTTTTTTTGGACAGGCAGAGTGGACAGTGAGAGAGAGAGAGAGAGAGAGACAGAGAAAGGTCTTCGTTTGTTTTTCCATTGGTTCATCCCCCAATGTCCGCTGCGGCTGGCACACCACGCTGATTCGAAGCCAGGAGCCAGGTGCTTCTCCTGGTCTCCCATGCGGGTACAGGGCACAAGGGCTTGGGCCATCCTCCACTGCACTCTCGGACCACAGCTGAGAGCTGGATAGGAAGAGGAGCAACTGGGATAGAATCCGTTGCCCCGACTAGAACCCTGTGTGCTGGCGCTGCAGATGGAGGATTAGCTTAGTGAGCTGCGGCGCCGGCTGTCATTGCTTTTTGTTAAAATATGATAATTAAGAACCTTATTAATATATTTGTAGTTCTTTTACAAAGCATAATCCTTTTTTTAAAGATTTTTTTTTTTTAATTTTACTTGAAAGAGTTACATAGAGAGAGGAGAGGCAGAGAGAGAGTTCTTCCACCTGGTGGTTCACTCCCCAGATGGCCACATTGGCCGGAGTTGCTTCGATCCGAAGCCAGGAGCTAGGAGCTTCTTCCGGGTCTCCCACATGGGTGCAGGAGCCTAAGGGCTTGGGCCATCTTCTACTGCTCTCCCTGGGCCATAGCAGAGAGCTGGATTGGAACAGGAGCAGCAGGGACTAGAACTGGGGCCCATATAGGATGTTGGTGCTTCAGGCCAGGGCATTAACCCACTGCGCCACAGCACTGGCCCCGAAGCATAATCTTTTTTTTTTTTATTTGACAGGTAGACACAGAGAGAGGTCTTCCTTCCTTTGGTTCACTCTCCAAATGGCCGCTGCACCCATCCGAAGCCAGGAGCCAGGTGCCTCCTCCTGGTCTCCCATGCAGGTGCAGGGCCCAAGCACTTGGGCCATCCTCCACTGCACTCCTGGGCCACAGCAGAGAGCTGACGCCACAGGTGGAGGATTAGCCTAGTGAGCCGTGGTGCCGCTGGCCAGATTGAGTTTCTAACTCTCAGATTCAGCCCCAGCCAGTGACTGTTGCAGGCATTTGGAGAGTGAACCAACAGATGGGAGCTCTTTCCTTCTGTGCCACTCTGCCTCTCAAATAAATGTTATAAAATGTTTCTCCAGGTAATCATTCTATGTCACATTATTGTTTTCTGTTAATTTCCTATCTAAATTTATGCTTGTTTACTTGTTTGAGTAAAACCACTAATTTACATTTCTCCTGGTATCATCCTAGACCAGGTCACTGCCTGCTGGCTTTTTTATTTCAGTTACCTGTTAACTGGTTTCTTGCTTTCCAGTTTCGCTTCCTTGTGTGTATTTTCCACCAAGAATTAGGGATCTTTGAACACTGTAAATCAGATCATGTGAATGCCTGAATTTGAAATCCACTTTTGGCTTTCTATTATACCTAATAATTTAGTACAGGATTATATTCCCCTTTCCCCGAGTATATGAAGTTTAATTATAAAAGTTTTTATCAGTGATGGAGAATTATTTTTGGGGAGAATAGTTTGGATTTAAAATTTTTTATTTTATTTACTTAAAGAACACAGAGAGAGTTGTCAGTCTTCCATCTGCTGGTTAAATTTCCCAAATGTCCAAAACAACCACGACTGGGGCCTGTTCAAAGCCAGGAGCCAGGAACTCCATCCAGGTCTCCCATGGGAGTGGCAGGGACCGGATTACTTAAGCCATTACCTGCTGCCTCCTAAGTTGCATATTAGCAAGAAGCTAGAATCAGAGCAGAGCCAAGATTCTATCCTAGATAACTGTGGCATGGGATACGGGTTTCCCAACTGTTGACTCTACTGTCAGGCCAGACACCTGCCCCCTCCATGAACTTTTTGAAGACTCTTGTATAAAACATGTACTGAACCAAATAGATGGTTCCATACATTTTATTAGACCTGCTTATTTGGTTAACTTTCACCATTAACTGAACCTAAGTCTTTCATGGAATATGCTCAGAATTTGCGAGATTTCAAGGTTTGAGGATATAGTCTCCCATTAGACCTCCCTCACTTCTGACACTAATTGCAAGTTGGGATAGGGATTCCCAAATCCACCCTTAGGTTTGATGACTTGCTCGAAGGACACATAGGACTCATTAAATCTATTATACTGATGGCTCTATCATACTCTGTTATACTCTGTTATATTCATGGAGTTAATAGAACATCATCCAGGGGCTTCCAAACATGGAGCTTCTGGTGTTGTCTCCCTGTGGAGACAGGATGCATTCATTGCATTCATTACTCTCTTGGATATCAATTTATGACAGTACACTTTGCATTATTGCCAATCAAGGAAAGTCATCTGAGCTTAAGTATCTAGATTTTTTTAAATTGGAACTTCATTACATAGATACTGATTGATGGATTGCCCACGTGGTTAAACTGAGTTTCCAGGTTGGATTCAGATGGATATAACAGGACTCAAAGCCTCCACCCTAAATCACATCGTTTGTTTCTTTGACTGTCTGGCTGCACCCTAAACAATGACATACCTGTCAGGTATGACGTAGATTACCTCCCAGAAGCCAAGGGCAAAGACAAGACCTTTCTTTGGCCAAGGCTAAATTCTTTGTTACACAAGATATAGAATTAAAACTTTTCTCCCTGGTTTCTTTAGGAACAGACTGTCTAGATAATAGATTGATTTGACCCTGACTCCACAAATACTAGTAAGAACTGAAGCCATTTCTTTCAGGTGATCATTTGATCCATGTCACTCTGTGATCTTGTGAGGTTCTTTCTCTAGTGTATTTTTTATCTTGCTTGGGCTTCATCTGACCTTTTTAGACTTGTTTGGTTGATGTTTATCTTCATGACTGTTTTCAACTATTTCTTGTGTACTGTTTTCTGTCCTCTGATTTCTTTTTTATATTTTCCATCACCACTGAAAACCCCCACCTCTTCACACATGTTGTCCATCTTTCCTGCTGCATCATTTAAAATTTTATCATAGTTATTTAAAGGTTCCTGTTAGGTAATTCCAACATTGGACCATCTCTGGGTCTGCTTATTTTGATTGTATCTCTATATGTCTCATGTTCTTTGTATAGCAGACAACTTGCATATAAAACAACAGTAGTGCTTGAAGTTTACTTATTATTTATTTAGTATTTACCATTATCAGGACACTAAACTGAATGTCTTATTTAGAAGTAACTTGACTCTGCTTTGTTGTCACTTTAGCTTTATATACTTCACCATTAGGTTCAAGTATTTTGGGACAGAATTAAGATTTTCTCTTCAGCGGAGTTTGAGATCTGAGCACTGACAGAATTCCAGAGATCTCTGTTTTGCAACCCAGCTGCTAGCTTCTTAGGTCACTTTTTAGGTTCTCTTTGTTAGTCCTGCTTCCTGCCTTCTGCTGTTGCTGCCCTTACTTCACCTATGGAGAGTAATTTTCCGTCCTGTGAAGGCCTGGAAAGCTTTAGAGGGATTTTTCTCTGCTTTTCTGCCTCATCCAAAGCTCTTGGTAAAAAACTAGGAGTGCTTCAGATCAATTTCTTTCTGTTTACCAGTCTCCTTTGTAAGATAACTGCCCAGTATTTCACAGACTTCAGGAGGGATCTGTTTCAGCTCGCTGCTCTATCCCAGAACTTCAGCATGCTACCTATGCACTCAGTTAAGACCTATTGGGAGAATTTGTTTGTGAGTACTGGCTCATTCCATGCTTGGGGCTCCTTGTAATTCTTCATCTAGCACTTTAGACAACTAAACCTTATCCCCACTGCTCCTTAGAGATCTAGGCTGCCATACTAGTCTACATGTAACCATTAAAAATTTTAAAAGCCTGGCTTCTTTTCATCCCTGTGTGCAGTGCATGTTTGCTGCACCAGGGATGAGAGTAGTGGAGGGCCTCTTTAAAGGGCTTATCAGCTTTTAGAATCTTTTTTTATAAGATTTATTTATTTGAGAGTCAGAGTTACAGACAGAGGGAAAGACAGAGAGATAGGGCTTTCATCTGCTAGTTCACTTCCTAAATGTCCGCACCGGCCAGAGCTAGGCTGATCTGATGGCCAAGAGTCAGGAGCTGCTTCCGAGTCTCCCATGTAGGTATAGGTACCCAAGCAGTTGGGCAATCTTACAGAGCTGGATTGGAAGAGGAGCAGCAGGAACTTAAACCGGCACCCAGATGGAATGCTGGTGCCACAGACAGAGGTTTAACCTACTTACTATGCCATAGTGCTCGCCAAACTTTTAGAATTTAATTTGTTAGAATTTTTGTCATTTCTTTGATGTATCATAAAACCATTATTTAGTTAACTTAGCTTGTTTTTTGTTGTTGGAGTGATATTCTCTTGCCACAATGTATGAATATTATCTAATAAATACAAATTCCTCTATTACATATTTATTGGCCTTTGTTTTGAAGTTGTAAAGTGTGCAGGTGATGAAAGATGTGAAACTCTACCAATGTTTAGATAGTGAAAAATTTGCTTTTTTATCATTAACTCCCCACAACTGTTCATTTTTAGTTGACATAACAGTCCTTTCTTTTTTTTTTTTTCCCCCAAAGATTTATTTATTTATTTGAAAGTCAGACTTAGAGAGAGAGAGGTCTTCCATCCTCTGGTTCACTCCCCAATTGGCTGCAACAGCCAGAGCTGCACTGATCTGAAGCTAGGAGCTAGGAGCTTCCTCCGGGTCTCCCACATGAGTGCAGGGGCGCAAGGACTTGGGCCATCTTCCACTGCTTTCCCAGGCCATAGCAGAGAGCTGGATCAGAAGTATAGCAACCAGGACCTGAACTGGCACCCACATAGATCAACGGCACTGCAGGTGTCAGCCCCACCTGCTATACCCTTGATTGTATTTTTTTTAATGTGGGGGTTTTTCCTGCTAATCAGAGAATATTTTCTTTTCTTTCTTTCTTTCTTCCTTTTTTTTTTTTTTTTGACTGACAGAGTGGACAGTGAGAGAGAGAAGAGAGAGAAAGACAGAAAGGTCTTCCTTTTCTGTTGGTTCATCCTCCAATGGCCGCTGCGGCCGGTGCACCGTACTGATCCGAAGCCAGGAGCCAGGTGCTAGTCTTGGTCTCCCATGCGGGTGCAGGGCCCAAGCACTTGGGCCATCCTCCACTGCACTCCCGGGCCACAGCAGAGAACTGGACTGGAAGAGGAGCAACTGGGATAGAATCCATTGTCCCGACCGGGACTGGAACCTGGTGTGCCAGCACCACAGGCAGAGGATTAGCCTATTGAGCCGTGGCGCCGGCCCTCTTTTTTTTTTTTTTTTTTTTAAGATTTATTTATTTATTTATTTGAAAGTCAGAGTTACACAGAGAGAAGAAGAAGCAGAGAGAGAAAGGTCTTCCATCTGCTGGTTCACTCCCCAGTTGGCCGCAATGCTGAAGCTATGCCAATCCAGGAGCCAGGAGCTTCCTCCAGGACTCCCACACAGGTGCAAGGGTCCAAAGACTTGGGCCATCTATCTTGTACTGCTTTCCTAGGCCATAGCATAGAGCTGGATCAGAAGTGGAGCAGCCGGGACTTGAACCCACGCCCAGATGGGATGGCAGCATTGCAGGTGGCGGCTTTTTACCTGCTATGCCACAGGCCCTCCCCCCCCATTGTATTCTATTCAAGTACATCCAGTATCTGAGCTGATATTTAAACAACCATTCTTGACACCACCTCTTCTTATCAGTCACTCCTAGTTCTCTTTACTGTCAAAGAGGTGAAAGAATAATTTGTCCTTGTTATTTATAATTCCTCACTTTTCTCTCAATTTTGCATATTTCTCAAAAATTATTCTCTTTAGAAATCACTAATGAAGGGGAAGGGAAAATAAAGAGCGACTGCTGTGGGTACAAGGTTTCTTTTAGGGATGATGAAAGTGTTCTGAAATTTGGTCATGGTGATTGTTGGACAACTTTGTATACTAAAAACTGAACTGTGTACCTTATAGAGGTGAATTTTATGTTAATTATATCTTAATAAAGCTATTAAAAAAATCACTTAAAGTTCAACTGTGTACTTTCAAAGAATGACTTTTTAAAATTATTATAATTCTATAGAACTATTAATTTAAAAATCAAATATGAAGCAATTTTTTATTTGCAAATTTATTTATTGCAGATTAATTTTTTATTTGCAGTTTTTTCAGTCTTCATCTTTTGTCACCTCTCTATAGTTTCTGATGATACTGACCATTTCCTTTTTTTTCTTTTTCATAAAGTTTAATTTATTTATTTGAAAGTCAGACTTACAGTGAGAGAGAGGGAAAGACAGAAAATGATCTTCCATATGGCAGTGCCCTGTTTTCCTTTTTTTTTTTTTCTAAGAATATTTCTTTCATCTATTTGATAGAAGAAGAGAGAAGAAGGCAAAGAGGTACCTTCTGTGTTGGTTGACTCCCCAAATATCAGCAACAGTCAGGGAGCTGGGTCAGGGTAAATCTAAGAGCCCCAAACTCTATCCTGGCTTCCCATTTGGGTGGTAGGGGCCCAACCATTTGAGCCATCATTGGCTCATTACTGGCTCATTAGCAAGAAGGTGGATCAGAAACAGTGTAATTGGGGCCTGAATTGTGGCTTAGTATTTTGAGCTGGCGCCTGCAATGCCAAGCATCCCATTTAGGTGCCAGTTCGTGTCCCGGCTGCTCCACTTCTGATCCAGCTCCCTGCTAATGTGCCTGAGAAAGCAACAAAAGGTGGCCCAAGTGCTTGGGACCCCACAGCCACCTATGAAACCCAGAAGAGGCTCCTGGCTTCAGCTTGGCTCAGTCCTGGCTTTTGTAGCCATTTGGGGAGTGAATCAGCAGATGAAAGTTTTCTCTCTGTCTCTGTCTCTTCCTCTCTTTGTGTAACTTTGCCTTTCAAATAAACAAAGTAAATCTTTAAAAAAACCAAAGAAGCAGAATAGTCAGAACTCAAACTAGCTTTCCATATGGGATGTGGGCTTCTTAAATAACAGCTTAACTTGCTGGCCCACAATACTTCCTCCAGCTTTTTGTTACTTACAACGCCTGAGAAGATCTTGGGAAGTAAAAAGGTTTATTTCAACTTACAGTTTGGAGGGTCACAGTTCAGGATCCTGTTGCCGCACGTGTCTGGTGTAGGCTGGCAATGGCAGAGTAAGTGCAGAGGAATGATCATTTGTTTAGCCAGAAAATAGGGACAAATACAGGGAGCACACTCTTCTTCCATCTATGTGGTCCCTCCTTATGCTGCCATCATGATTCCATTGTGGGGCTCCAACATCTAATCCAATGCAGTCATTTCCAAAAGGCCTCACACCTTTTGGGGTTTGGATCAAGCCTCCACTCACTCTCTCTCTCTCTCTTTTTTTTTTTTTAAGATTTATTTATTGGGGCTGGCGCTGTAGTACAGTGGGTTAACACCCTGGCCTGCAACGCTGGCATCCCATATGGGCACCAGTTCTGGTCCCTGCTGCTCCTGTTCCGATCCAGCTTTCTGCTATGGCCTGGGATAGCAGTAGAAGATGGCCCAAGTCCTTGGGCCCTTGCACCCACGTGGGAGACCTGTAAGAAGCTTCTGGCTCCTGGCTTCAGATCGGCGCAGCTCCAGCTGTTGTGGCCATCTGGGGAGTGAACCAGTGGATGGAAGACCTCTCTTTCTGTCTCTACTTCTTTGTAACTCTGCCTTTCAAATAAATATTTTATTTGAAATATTTTATTTGAAATATTTTATTTATTTGAAAGGCAGAGTTACAGAAATGCAGAGGCAGAGAGAGACAGAGAAAGAAGTCTTCCATTCGCTGGTTCTCTCCCCACATGGCTGCAGCTGCTGGAGCTGTGCCGATTCAAAGCCAGGAGCAAGGAACTTCTTCCAGGTCTCACGCGCGGATGTAGGACCCAAGGACTTGGGCCATCTGCTGCTGCTTTCCCTGGCCATAGCAGAAAGCTGGATTGGAAGTGGAGCAACTGGAACTCAAACCAGCATCCATATGAGATGCCAGCACTGCAGGTGGCAGATTTACCTGCTATGCCTCAGTGCCTACCCCAGCCTCCACTCTTATCCATCAGTCATCAGCGTTAGTTTATTAATTATTAACATAAGAGTTTGGGGTTCAAATGTTTGCATGTGGTTGGTGAGCCACGTCCTATTCAACCCATGACACTATTTTCTCTGATACAGCTCTTCACACTTTTCTGTTCTCTCTGATATAAGTATTTGTAGTCCTCATGTTTTCTGCCTTGTTTCTTTTCTCTTTTCACTCTTCATATTCTAGGACAATCTCACATACTTCAATGACTTGAAGTCTTCAGCTGTGTTATATAATGCTGTAAGATTTATTTGTAACCAGATTGCTCTGTTGAACTCAAGGCCAGTATCTCTAATCCCCAAACTGGCATGAACTAAGTACTCAAAGTATTTCAAGATCATGGTTATTTTAGTCTGACTATAAAGGACCATGTGGCTCTGAAAATATATATGCATGACTGATAACTTATTTGGCACATTTAAGATGGCTTTTGAATTCTGTAAATTAAAATGAAATGCAGCAAGGGTAGATTAAAAATGTATTTGTTGTATCTTCTAGATTAAAATATTCATTTTCAATGTGGTATTTTCCTTTTTTAATAACTGCAAAGGTTTATTATTGAAAAAGAAATATACTTTAAAAAAAAAGATTTATTATTTGAGAGTCAGAATTGCACACACAGAGAGGTCTTCCATCTGCTGGTTTACTCCCCAAATGGCTGCAACCTCTGGAGCTGGGCCAGTCCAAAGCCAGGAGCTTCTTCTGGGTCTCATGTGGGTATGGGGCCCAAGAACATAGGCCATTTTCCATTACTTTCCCAGGCCATCAGCAGGGAACTGAATAGGAAGTAGAGCAGCTGGGACTTGAACCAATGCCCATATGGGATGCCAGCTCTGCCAGGGGAGGCTTAACCTATTAGACCACATCACCAGTCCGAGAAATACACTTCCTGAGAGAGTAGAAATGGGCCCAGATTGAGGCCAACACTTGAGACCTTGAAGATAATTGGGGCTGTGATTTTATAGGATTTAGTCTTGGTTGTTGTCATTTCAAAGTCATCTTATTTGTAGGCTATCTGGCCATTATTATATCTATGTACAGCTTTTTTATATAAAGTTTTTAAAAAATTTTTTTCAAAAAAATTTTCTTTTTATTTGAAAGGCAGAGTGACAGAGAGAGACAGAAAGAAATCTTCCATCTAATGGTTCACTCCCCAAATGTCCGAGATGGGCTGGGTCAGGCCACAGCCAGGAGTCAGGAACTCCATCTAGGTTTCCCCTGTGGGTGGCAGGGGCCCAGGCACTTGGCCCATCTTCCCCCTGCTTTACCAGGTGCATTAGCAGGGAGTTGGATCATACACGGGGCAGCCAGGATTTGAAATAGCACTCATATGAGATGCCGGTGTTACAGGACAATGAAGGGCATCTCAGTTCTTGTCTCAAGTAGAATTTCCACATGGACAGTGACAGTGAGCAAAACAAAATTTATTTAAGTGAGAAACCTTCTTGCTGCTGCAGCAGTTAAGAGGGGAGCTCCAAAGGAGAAGTACCCCTGAATATAGTATTTGCATGTTCTCTGAAGTATCTAACAGTATTGAAGCAATCCTACAGTGAAGAATTCTCTCCTAATCTGGTCCACATTAGATTTAATTATTTAACAGATCTTTAAATGGAAGCTTTCTTGTTCCATGACTAGGGTGCTGAGGATAGAACAATGGATCAGATAAGTCCTAGCTTCATGAAATTTACAGTCTAGAGGGGAAAGACAGATAAGAAATAAAATTGATAATAAATCTGTGGTATACTAATGATGCTAAATGCTAAGGAGAAAGTAAGTACACAGGAGAAAGTTGCAGTTTTAACTGGGTTGTCAGGAAGGACTTTATTCAAATGTTACCTTCTGAATGAGTAAGCTGTATAACTATTCAGGGGAAGAACAGCCTGGAAACAGAACAGGAGAGGTCCTGAGTGGAAAGCATAGAATATTTGAGGAACAAGAAGGCCAGTATGACAAGAATAGGAGGGAGAATTATTGGAGAGAGATAATTGGGTATTAGAGATTAGACAACCTGGGTGGGCCATTGTAAAGATTTTTACCTTTTCTCTGAGATGGGCATATTCAGAATTCTAAGAAGAATGACATGATGAGGCGAGTGCTGTGGTTAATGCCCTGGCCTGAAGCACCGTTATTCCTAATGGGTGTTCAAGTCCCAGCTGTTCCACCTCCGATCCAGCTCTCTGCTGTGGTCTGGGAAGGCAGTGGAAGATGGCCCAAGTCCTTGGGCCCTGCACCCATGTGGGAGACTGGAGGAAGCTCCTGGCTCCTGGCTTCAGATCGGCGCAGCTCCGGCCACTGTAGCCAGTTGGGAGTTAACCATCAGATGGAGGATCGATCTCTCTCTCTCTCTTTCTCTCTCTCTGCCTCTTCTCTCTGTGAAACTCTTTCAAATAAATAAAAATAAATCTTTAAAAAATTTTTTAAAAAAAATGACGTGATCTTGACTTTTCAAGATGACTCCAGCTGCATCTTGAAGAAATATGAAGTTGGAATGGGAAGGGGTAGTAGATGTAGCAGATGTAGCAGGAGACAGGTTGGGAGGCTCTTTCAGTAATCTAGGGCAGAACAAGTGATGATGGCTAGATGATCTAGGATGGGAACATAAAATGCTTTGGTTCAGAAGTATTTTGAAGGTAGAACCTATGAGATTTTATTTACATATCTGTAGCTATCTGATAGAACCATGACCAGACATTGCTGCCCTTCTGACAAACTATAGTTAAGATTTTCTAATTTAATAGAAATAAGAAGTAAAATAAATTTACCATGTATACATACAGGGATGAGAGTGTGCATTCATCTCTAATTGAGATATCTTACTATTTATTTTTAAATGTTTACACTTTAAAATGCAACAAAAATTTTTTTACATAAATTGTCATTGTTATGTGCAATGTTCATTGATTCATAAATGGTGAGAATTTTGGAAATCATATTTTATGAAGTTTGTTACTTTGCTTTTCAGTCTTAACCTTTCCCTATCTCTCTCTCTCTCTTTTTTTTAAGATTTATTTATTTATTAATTACTTGAGAGTCAGAGTTACACAGAGAGAGGGGCCCCTATAGGATGCCAGCGCTTCAGGCCAGGGCATTAACCCGCTGCACCACAGTGCTGGCCCCTCCCTATATCTCTTAATGATTAAGGGCAGTGTCCTAAGTTTAGCCTATAGATTGGCAGCTGAAAAAGGGATAGTATATTTCTGAATTTTTTATGATTTCCCAAGTTTGACTTTGTATTCACATAGTTTGCCGCATGTGGTTAAAAAACATCCCCATATAGCAGCTGTTCTTGGTTATTTTTCATATACCATCTATGATTTAGATATTGAAATGTGGTATTTGAAATATGTAGGGAGTAGATTCTTTTCTGTTGTGAAATAATACAGAAAAGTACATAAAGCATATAAGATTTAGCAATTAGTTATCAAATAAGCACTCACGTAACCAGTTGCTGGGTTAGGAAGTATAATGTTTCTGGTATCCCAGAAGTCCCCAGCATATTTTTCCCTGGCTGCAACTCTTCCTCTGTAAATAACCAGAATCCTAACTTGATAATCTTTTCCTTTACAGATTTACCATCATGTACACATTCTTTTTTTTTTTTTTAATTTATTTATTTATTTTAAAGTCAGAGTTACACAGAGAGAGAAGAGGCAGAGAGAGAGAGAGAGGTCTTCCATCTGATGGTTCACTCCCCAATTGGCCACAATGGCTGGAGCTGTGCCAATCCAAAGCCAGGAGCCGGAGCTTCTTCTGGGTCTCCCACAGGGATGCAGGGGCCCAAGTACTTGGGCCATCTTGTACTGCTTTCCCTGGCCACAGCAGAGGGCTGGATCGGAAGTGGAGCAGCTGGGACTTGAACTGGCTCACATATGGGATGCAGGCACTGCAGGCAGTGGCTTTACCCACAATGCCACAGCCTCGGCTCTGTACACATTATTAATATGGTTTTCTCATGTTTTGAAATTTATTTTAAATAAATAATTAATGCATTTTTGTCCCTGTTCATTTGCTCAACACGTTTCCAAGTTTTATTCACTTTTTTTGTATAGCTCTAGTTCATTCATTCACTTTGCTTTACAGAATCATCAAGTGGTGGGAGTTTGGTGCAGCAGTTGGGAAACCACTTGGGATGCCTGATTTGAGTTCTGGCTTCTCCAATTCTTAATCCGGTTTCCTGCTGACATACAGCCCCTGGAGGCTGTAGATGGTGGCTTGAGTAATTGTGTCCCTGGCACCCAATTGGGAGACCCAGTGTGAGCTGCTGGTTCCTGGTTTCTACCTGGCCCAGCCCCAGCTGTTGAGGGCATTTGTAGAGTAATCCAGTAGATGGAAGACCTCTTTTTGTCTCTTGTTTTTCAAATAAATAAATAAAAATCCATGTTAAAAAAGTAGAATCCATTGAGTGAACTGTGGTATAATAAAAACGATAAGAAGTATCTTTTCTATGCTAATGAGATGACAAGTAATTGGAGGTCCTTAGATAAATAACTTCAGGATGGAGACTGCTTGCTTGAAAAACCAAGACATGATTGGAGGTTTGGGGACTGGAAAGGTGCTGGAGATTGAGTTAATTGCCAGTCAGTAACCAGTGATATAATCAGTTTTGGTTCTATAATGGAACCTCCATGAAAACCGTTGAATGACAGGGTTTAGAGAGCTTCTGAGTTGGCAACCACCTCAAGGACCTTGGAGGGTGGAGTATGCGAGCTCCATGTGCTTCCATGCCTTGTCCTAATGCATGTCTTCCGTTTGGCTGTTCCTGACTTGCATTCATTAGTAGTAAGCTTTACATGGGTTCTGTGAGCCTTTCTAGAGATTATCAAACCCAAGGGGGAGTTGTGGGAACCCCCAGTTTGTAAACAGGTTAAAAGTGTGTGTAAGCTGGGAACCTAGTACTGATACTATGTTCCTCTGAAGTGAGAACAGTCTTGCAGGACTGAGCTCTTAAACCTGATACCAGTTTTGCATAATGTCAGAATTGAATAGTGTTGAACTTTCTGATCTGAGAAAACCCCCACACATTTGGTGTTGGAAGTGCTGTGGGTAGACACAGAGCATGTTTGGATCAGTGAATATTTAGTTTACTGCCTATTTGGGGCCATTGTGGACAAGCCTATTATGAATGTTCTTATGTGTATACTTGGTGTACACATGTATACATTTCTCTAGGGTATATATATTGGAGTGCAGTTGCTGGGTTATAGAGTTATGGGTGTCTTCAACTTTCCTGAATAACCTCTATTTTCTAAAATAATGGTACCAATTTATATTTATCCCAGGAGTATATGTACATTCCCATTCTTTCATGTCTTTATGTTTGTACTGTATGATTTTTAATTTTTAAAAAAGTTTTATTTATTTATTTATTAAGGGGCAGAGTTACAGAGAGAGAGAGAGACAGAGAGTTCCTCCATCCACTGGTTCACTCCCGAAATGAACCAATGGAGCTGGGCTGATCTAAAGCCAGGAGCCAGGAGCTTCATCTGAGTCCACTGTGTGGTGGCAGGGGCCCAAGCACTTGGGTCATCCTCCAGTGCTTTTTCTAGGCCAAGAGCAGGGAGCTGGATCAAAAGTGGAGCAGCAGAAACTTAACACCAGCGCCCATATGGGGATCCTGGTGTCACAGGTAGTGGCTTTACTTGTTGTGCCACAACACCAGCCTCTGAAGTTGATTTTCTTTTCTCTCTCTCTCTTTTTTTTTTTTTTAAAGATTTATTTATTTATTTGAAAGTCAGAGAAAGGAGAGGTAGAGAGAGAGAGAGAGGTCTTCCATCTGCTGGTTCACTCCCCAACTGGCCACATGGCTGGAGCTGCGTTGATCCAAAGCCAGGAACCAGGAGCTTCTTCTGGGTCTCCCACATGGGTGCAGGGGTTCAAGGACTTGGGCCATCCTCTACTCTTTTTCCAGGCCATAGCAGAGAGCTGGATCGGAAGAGGAGCAGCCAGGACTAGAACTGGCACCCAAATGGGATGCCGTCGCTTCAGGACAGGGTGTTAACCCACTGCACTACAGCGCCGGCCCCTCTGAGGTTGATTTTCTAAAAGTTATTTATTTTCATTTTATTTTAAAGGCAGAGGGAGAGGGGGAAAGAGGAGAGAGGAGAGGGGAAAGAGGTGGTGGGAGATTCTTTCTGCTGGGAATGGGGAAGAGAGAGAGAGAGATGTATCTTCTATCCATTGGTTGACTCCCCAAATGTCTGCAAAAGCCAGGGCTAGAGAGAGAGAGAGAGAGAGAGAGAGAGAGAAAGAGAGAAATTGAGCTTCTCTTTGATAAAAGGAATGGCATCTTATATTCTTTAATTATTGATACATTCATTCAGCATTGTATTGAAAGTCTGAGAGTAGAGAATGAAGAAAATCAGTTTTTACCCTCAATAAAATAGTACATTTGCCAGTCATTTGGTGATTAGAAATTAACTGATCAATTGGTACATGGTATAACTAAATGGCATTATTAACTACCTCGTTATAGATTTAAAGGAAACAAAATATATTAATGTAGAAATAACTGTAAGGAAAACTGTTGATATTTATAATGAGTAAATTATATCAAGTTAGACATTGTTTCCAGTTAACATAAAAATATATTGTGATAAACTGCCTGGATTTGAATTGTGATTCTACCACTTTCTAGTGGCTCTTTTGGAGTTCATTATAGTAGCTGTTTTACAAAATTTGTGAGGATTGAATTCTTTGATACATTGCTGAAATAATGTTTGCCATATATTTATATATCTTTTATAGTTAGTAACATGTAAATATTTGTTATAATTTTATTGAACATTATATATGATTGCTGCAGTCTTCATAATTTTAAAAATGCTTTTTGTATACTAGTCAGTTCCATGGAGGTACCATAATTTTTTATTTGAGGTTCATTTTCATTTTAGAGGAGGAATATCTGTATTGGTAAATCCAAATAATTGTTTCTCCATTTTCTTAAGTATCTTGCATTTTTATTAGGAGTGATTGTTTTACTTTTTTCTGAGGTTTTAGATTTAAATTGTAAATGAATGTCTACCACAGATGAAGCCAAGAGCTTTTAAATTAATTCTTCTGTTATGGGGTATGCAAATGATGTCCAAAAGTTTAACTGAATAGTTTAATTGCCCTCTTTTGAAGAACTTTAAAGTAGTTACAGCCTAGTGTTCTTCACTGGGTTACTTTATGTTGGGAAAATTTTGGCAGAAGATATACAGTTCTCTTTCAAAAACTAGTTAAAGTGTCTTTCCCAGCTTGAATTAGGGAAACATTAGCATTGAAGTTTTCATTTTGAATTAGTATGTAGGAAATTATTTCCTGCTAAATGTCATCTAATGAAGTTTTATTTAAAAAAATTAATGGAGCATACCAGTGCAGCAGCTTCAGAAAAATAGCTGAAGCATAGGGTTATTCTTAGACAATCTTTTAAGTCCTCTTATTACTATGTGAGTGCACATCCATGATAATCTCTTGGAAAACTAAAATATGATAATCTGGTTGCAAATAGCTCACTCATTGTGTTTGAGTTGAATTTACATTAGCATGTGCTACTTTAGGTGTTAGTACTATAGGGATAAAGGAAGCATATAAATTGGTGATGTGAAAACCATCACTACATTCACTGTTAAAATATATTTCAAATTGTTAATTTTATGCCTTTGTCAGTAAATGAGTTAATATTCATTTGAAATTTTAGAACAAGTGCATTCCCCAGTGAATAAACCTTATTTAAATACTTTTAAGAAAAATTCAGTTCTAGAGCAGGTTTTGTAGCACAGCAGGTTAATCTGCCACTTGGGATTCTTGCATCCTACTGAGTTGGCGTCTTGGCTACTCTCTTCCAATCCAGCTGGCTTTAACCTGGCCCAACCCTGGCTGTTGTGGACATTTGGGGAATGAGCCAGCAAATGGAAGATCCATACCTTTCTCTGTCTCTGTCTCTGTCTCTGTCTCTTAATCTACCTTTCAGATAAATACATAATAAGTAAATCATTTTAAAAAATCCAGATCCCCCTTTCATACCAATGTTTTATATATTTAATTATGAAATATGGCAATGAGGAGAAAAATAACAAATTGACATTTTGCTTATGGAAGATGGGTTACAGTTATGTATCTTTCTTTATCTGTAAGGTTCTGTTTTGTTTTAATTCATCCAATTTCGTGAAAATAATGAGTATATTATGGCATTCAGTTACAGGTAATTACACTTGATTCATTTCTCCTGCCATGTGTCCATACTTTTGTGCCATCTGAAATGCCTTCTTCAAGACTGTCCAACAGCTTTCATTCTCTCTTGTTAAAACACATATTCAGTAAATTATGGTTCATATTTATTAAGCAAGGTGCTTTTAAATATTGTGAAGAACTAAAAAATGCCTTTGTACTTAGGAAGCTTATTTTAGGGTGTTGGGTAAATACACAGGTTCACATTCACTGATTCTGTGTTAACTGTGATTTGTTTGATAATCATGGCAGACATTCATTTTAAATTAGCTTAAGCAAAAAAATTATTAATTTACATAAGTGAAAAGATTATTATTGGAATATCCAGAATTTGTCTTCATTTTATCTTAGCTCTGCATTCTCCTGGCTTGGTTTGGCTTTTAGGCAGCATCTCTTCAAGAAGTGACGGAGTTGGCCACAGCAGTGCTAGGCTTGTATTCCTTCAAGGAAAAGCTTCCTTTCCCAATCAGTTTCTGCAAAAGTCCTGGGGTTAAGTGATGAATCAGGCTTGGATCCTCCCGAGTAGTAGGGAGCAGAAATTGTCCAGTCCTATTTTAACCACATAGGTAGTTAACTACATAGGTTTAACTACATAGGTCACAAGGGAGGTAATCTTCTTGGGAAGCTATAGCTCTGGCTCCAGAAGCAAGGAGGCTAAGTTGGCAAAACTGGCAAATCTATAAGTTAGAGAGAAACTGTGATGAAAATTTTTGGTTAAGCTAAAAAGGTGAATTCTGATAAGAGCTGCTGAGGAAAAGCTTCAGAGAGGAGGTGGTATTTTAATTGGGCCCTGAAGAACAAGTAATGTTTTTGCAAGACAGAATGTAAAAGGAAAGGTCTTTCTAGGTCACTTAATTGAGAAGTTTGGCACTGAAAGAAGAAAATTAAAATAGAAGCCACTGAGTCTAAAGGGGAATGTTAAGATTCTGCCCTCCCCTCCAACATGGAGAAAACTTAAGTGTTTTTATGCCAGGGGACCAGAAGAAAAGGAGAAATTAACAATACAAATGAAGCAATAAAATATGTTGATGGGGATTCAGTGGGGTTAAGGTTAGAGGTGGCCTAGGAAAATTAAAACTTCTCTGAGCACAAGTGAAGGAAGGTGGTGGTGGTAGAAGTTAAAACAGAAATCTGTTATTAAATAGTTAAGTGGCTTCAGTTTTGTTCTCTAAAATTCATAAGAAAAGATTTACCAGTTATCTGTTTCTATATAACCATTCCAAAATGATTCAGTAGATTAGCGATTTGGTTTGAACTCATATGACTGATTTCTTTTGCTGGTCTCATCTTGGGTCACTCATGTGGGCATGGTTGTCTGGGGTGTTTATTGTTCACAAACAAGATGGTGGTTCACTGAAGTCTGGTGCTTAGTGCTGCCTCTCAGCGGGGCTTTTCTCCTAGTTCTTTCAGTAAAGTCTCTTAAGAGTCACACTTGGAATTCTAAAGTGTCACTTTTTCTGCAAGTCATAAGGCTTGCTCCAGCAGGAGCTGGAAGAAATAGACTCCACCTCTTTATGGGAAGAGCAACACAGTCATGTTGCCAAGGGGAGTGTGTATTGGAGTGGAAGGAAATTGTGTCAGTTCTATCCCTCCCAACATTTCGTTGTAAAAATTTTCAGTCATGGTAGCTGCAAGGTGTCTGGCATGTAACAAATCTTCCCAGGCAGACGAATCGATTAATTCACAGGCTTTTATTGGGGTTCCGCTCCCGGGCGAGGTTCCAAGGTCCCAACAGAGCAACAGAGCGAGGGCTGGGGAGGTCGCGCATCGGAGATTGGGAGAGCTCCTTTTATAGATTCAGGGCATGGGGGTTAAAGGTTGAGGTGGGTCTGATCCTTGTTGGTTGACCTTTAGGCACCCGCAGGGACCTTGACAAGGACTTTTCTTCCCGCAAGTACAGGTAGGGACTTCTCCATTTCCGGAAGTATAGGCCTTCCTTCCATGCTGCTCCCAAAGCTACCATCCCGACCTTTTGACTTTATCAGAAGTGGAGCAACTGGATGGCAGGTAGCTGCTTAATGCACTATGTCACAGTGCCATCCTATAAAGACATTTATTGACTACTTCTTTCTTTATGTTCCTATTACTAAGAATTTTGAATTTTTTTTTCATTTACCTCAGCAGTTAGGATTTTCATTTGTATTAAATTAATTTGGATGCATGTTAGATTTTTTTCTCTACTTTCTTTCATCAAGCATTTATTGAGCATATACTATAGATAGGCACTATATTTGTTGGGAGAAAAAAACCATGGGCTATAAACAGGGGCTTTCTTAATTTCTAGGTATTCAAATTAGGTGTATCTCAAATCAGGCTAAATTATTAATATACCATTTATGTAATGCTAATGCTCAAGGTTAATGCTAAGCACTTTTAACTATATTATTTCATTTAATCCTTGTAGGATTTCTTTTTATCTTTTTAAAAATATTTATTTATTTTATTTGAAAGGCAGAGTTACAGAGAAGCAGAGAGAGTGAAAGAGAAAGTCTTCCATTCGCTGGTTTACTCCCCAGATGACCGTAAAGGCTGCACCTGCGCTGATCAGGAGCCAGGAGCTTTTTCCGGGTCTCCCACATGGGTGTAGGGCCCCAAGGACTTGGGCCATCTTCCACTGCTTTCCCAGGCCACGACAGAGATCTGGATCAGAAGTGGAGCAGCCGGGACTTGAACTGGTGCTCATATGGGATTCTGGCACTACAGGTAGTGGCCTCACCCACTAAGCCACAATGCCGGCCCTTTCTTTTTCATATAAAAATATGAAACTGGGACCGGTGTCCTATAGCTAGCCAGCCAGCATCCCATATAGGGGCTGTTTTGTGTCCTGGCTTCTTTACTTCTTCTTCTTCTTCTTCTTCTTTTTTTTTTTTTTTTAAGATTTTTTTTATTTCTTTGAAAGGCAGAGTTACAGAGAGGCAGAGGCAGAGAGCGAAATGGGGGAGGGGAGGGAGTAGGGATAGATATCTTCCATCTGCTGGTTCAATTCCCAGATGGCCTCAACTGCCAGAGCTGCACCAATTCAAAGCCAAGAGCCAGGAGCTTTTTCCAGGTCTCCCCCACAGGTACAGGGGCCCAAGGACTTGAGCCGTCCTTCACTGCTTTCCTAGGCTACAGCAGAGAGCTGGATTAGAAGTGGAGTGGCTGGAACTGGAACCGGTGCCCATATGAGATGCCAGCACTGCCATAGGCGACTTCACCCACTGTGCCACAGCTCTGGCCCCAGCTCCCTACTAGTGGCCTGGGAAAGGCAGTGAAAGGTGGTTCAAGTCTGGATGATGTTCCTGGCTCCTGGTTTTAGTCTTGCTCAGCCCTGACAGTTGGCAGCAACCACTTGGCGAGTGAACCAGCATATTGGTGATCTCTTCTTTCTTTCACTCTGCCTTTCAAAAAATAAATAAATCTTTAAAAAATTATGGAATTAAGGACAGATGACAAAGTTTTCAATTTCCAAGGTCATGCAGTCTTAAACCGAGAGGATGTGACTCCAGAATTTACATATTATACTGATTAGAAGCAAGAAGTTCACAATAGTGTAACTAACCTATAAATTGGTAGTTCTACTTCACAGGGTAATCACTGTCTGAATTAAATATCTGTCTTAAAGGAGTATAAATTTTTATAAGCTGATCTATGAGATGGTCTAAAATTAAACTCTTGGGCATTTGGTACAGTAGTTAAGTTGCCACTTGAGATGCCTCTTCCAATTCCAGCTTCCTGCTAATATACACCCTAGGAAGCAACAGATATTGGTTCAAGTACTTGGGCTTCTATCGCCCAAGGTGGAGACCTGGATTGAGTTTCCTGATCCAGCTTCAGCTGTTGCAGGTATTTGTGTGGAATGAACCAGTGATGGAAAATCTTTATCTGTGTCTCTCTACCTTTCAAACAAAATTAAAATAAATACACTTAAAGATTATTCTAGTATTTTAATGAATAAAAATATTTAAGGATTTTGAAAGGGAGAAATTTTGTTTTGTAACTTGGTTTAATTGCGGATAGTTAAAATATAAGTGTTATCAAAACTATGTGATACGCTAGCTACAATTTAACCTTTAAGTGGAATATTACAATTTCTTATGGTCTTAATACATTTGTGTCTAATCTGTTACATTATACTTTAAATATTTCTAGAATATAATAAACTCATCATTTTTTCACATGTTTTGATAAAATAATAGTTGCTTATTTTATTGACTAAGCATTGCCTGCTGGTTATTGCTAATTGGCTTCTGAGCAAATTAAGGAACAGGAAAAGATCAAACCATGTTGACTTGCTATTTGTATAACAGTAAACCCTATCTGATCTCTTAAAATTGTGACGAGCACTTAAGTTATTTTATGCCAAGAATATCTACCATAAGCATCACTGGTTAATGGCAGCTATTGTGACAAAGTTTCTTCATATTCTGTGCCAGCTTTCATGTTAGGTAAGGAAATGGGCATATAATAATGTATGGGGGCACTTCAAAAGGTTCATGGAAAAGGAGAATTAAAAGATAAGTTTATTTTGGCACAAAAAATTTGAAAGCCATGCACAGCTTTTTTATAATATGCATTTTATTAACTTTTTGAAGACCTCCTCATGGGTTTCAAAATTTTTTATGCCAAACTAATCTTTTAATTCCATTTTCTATGAACTTTTTGAAGTAGGCTCCTCTCTCTAAACAGCTTCCTTAACTCAGTAGTGTTTATGATATTAAGTGTTCCTTCACCCAGATTTCACCCATCTGTTCATTTTATTTGTTTGGTAGTGTATTTTTGAAGTGACTTCAAATCCAAAATCATATGGGGTAGATGGCAAACAAAATATTTGTGTTTCAGAAATTAATTGAGTGTTGTTTCTTTTTATGTATAGGTCTTACTATTTTGGAAGCTGCAAGAAAAAAATAGAATTGGGGAAAGTTTAGTCTTTTTAGTGGACATGGCTCAGATATCCAGCAACAATGGATTTAAGCAATGTGCATCTTCACCTCTGGAACCTGTAAGAACAAAAGATGTGGACAAAGAAGAAGCATTACAGATGGAAGCAGAGGCTTTAGCAAAACTGCAAAAGGATAGACAAGTGGCTGAGAATCAGAGAGGATTTGAGTTGTCAAGCAGCACCCGGCAAAAAGCACAAGTTTACAACAAACAAGATTATGATCTCATGGTGTTTCCCGAATCAGATTCCCAAAAAAGAGCAGTAGATATTGATGTAGAAAAGCTCACTCAAGCCGAACTTGAGAAACTATTGCTGGATGACAGTTTCGAGACAAAAAAAACACCTGTATTACCAGTTACTCCTGTTCTGAGCCCTTCATTTTCAGCACAGCTCTATGTTGGACCTACTATTCAAAGAGGACAGTGGCCACCTGGATTATCTGGGCCTTCTACCTACACTTTACCTACTATTTATCCTTCAACTTATGGTAAACAGGCTGCATTCCAGAATGGCTTCAATCCAAGAATGCCTACTTTTCCATCTACAGAACCTATATATTTAAGTCTTCCAGGACAATCTCCCTATTTTTCATATCCTTTGACACCTACCACACCCTTTCATCCACAGGCAAGCTTACCTGTCTATCGGCCAGTGGTCAGTCCTGAAATGGCAAAACTGTTTGACAAAATAGCCAGTACATCAGAATTTTTAAAAAATGGGAAAGCAAGGACTGATTTAGAGATAACAAATTCAAAAGCGACCGTCAGCAATCTACAAGTATCTCCAAAGTCTGAGGGTATCAGTAAATTTGACTGGTTAGACTTGGATCCTTTAAGTAAGCCTAAGGTGGACAATGTGGAAGTATTAGGCCATGAAGAGGAGAAAAATGTTCCAAATTTGCTTGTAGAGGATCCTTGGGATGCTGTTCTTCTGGAAGAGAGATCACCAGCAAGTTGTCACTTTGAAAGAAAAGTGAATGGAAAATCTCTTTCTGGGGCAACTGTAACAAGAAGCCAGTCCTTAAATATTCGAACAACTCCGCTCACAAAAGTGCAAGGCCAAATTTCTCAGGTATTGTCTTTTCTTACTAACTTCTGAAACTTGGTAGCATAACATAGAGTTCATATTTGTGCATGTAATTTGTTAGGAAAAAGAAATGTTTTGTGTTTTGAATTTTGTTTCTTTGCTACCAAGTATGCTCTGGTTCTTAAATTATATGGCAAAGGACTAAATGTTAGTAGGCCAATTTAAAAGTTGTTTGCTGGGTGGACATTTGGCCTAGTGGTTAAGATGCCAGTTGACATACCTGTGTTCCATGTTGGAGTACCTGGGTGCAATACCCAGCCTGGCTCCTGATGCCAACTTCCTGCCAATGCAGACTCTGGGAGGCAGTGGTGATGGCTCAAGTAGTTGAGTTCCTGCCATCCTTGGGGGCATCTAGGCTGTTATGTGTATTTGAGGAGTGAACACTCTTCTCTGTGCTTCTCAAATAAATGAATTTTAAAATTTCTTGGTATTAATATTTACTAACATTATAAATAAAATCTCTAATCAAGAATCTTGTTGTCACTGAAAGCATTTAAGATATTTTGTCTCTTTGTATCTATTCATTGTGTATGATCCTTTCTTTCTGCTCCTTAACTTTATTTTTTCAAAGCAAGGAACTTTGTTTTTTAGCCCTATTAAAAATATTCTCAGACATTTTCTTTTATTTTTTGTAACCATAAATGAATGACTGATTAAAAAATAACCCAGAGAGACAGGAGAAAAGTCACTTAAAGGACCCTCCTTAAACATCCATATAGAAAAAGCAAAGAATGTAATAATAGCCTGTATTATGTAGTTGCTGAGTTTACTAAAGTCTTACTATCTACAAAAAAATTAGTCCAGTGGTAAGTAGAGCAGATGTCTTCCCTGGGAAGAGGCAGCAGAGCTTAGACTTCCTCTGTAAATAAAATCCATAACTGCAGATTTGTGGTTTGCTGTAATGATAATCTGTGGATCCTGTAAATACTTAAACCTCATTCTTACCTTTCCATTAATTCTGTCAGCTGGCTACTTAGATTAGCACCATAGCTCCATTTCTGACCTTGAGAGTAAACTCCATTTAGGGAAGGCAATTTTGTATGTCTGGCTATTTAGATTAGCACCATAGCTCCATTTCTGACCTTGAGAGTAAACTGCATTTAGGGAAGGCAATTTTGTATGTCTGAGGGTATAAAATTTTAGGGAAAAAAAAGGATATTTTGGATGCCATGATCAGAATCTAGGAAGAGCTTACTGATCCAGCTCTCTGCTATGGCCTGGGAAAGCAGTAGAAGCTGGTCCAAATCCTTGAGCCCCTGCACCCACATGGGAGACCTGGAAGAAGCTCCTGGCTCCTGGCTTTGGATTGGTGCAGCTCTGGCCGTTGTGGCCATCTGGGGAGTGAACCAGTGGATGGAAGATCTCTCTCTCTGTCTCTATCTTTCTCTGTAATTCTGTCTTTCAAATAAACAAAATAAATCTTTGAAAAAATGAAAGAAAGCGCTTACCCAGTACAATGTTTTCTACATGTATTTTGCCTACAACTCACACTAAGAAATATATTTTATTACGTTCTCTTAAATTGTTCAATACTATTTAGGAACTTAGTGAAATAATAATCTCTTAATAGCTTTCAGTTGAATCCACAATGTAATTACACATTTAAAGTTAGAATCATTAGGAAAATCCGTGATATTTTTTAATATTCCATGTCGTCTTGTCAGTAGCGCGATAGTTAAATGATGGTGTTTGGTTTTTACCTCAAAATAACAATCATTATTTTCTTTTTTTTTCATGTTAACACTCCTTTTTATTTATTTTTAATTTTATTTAATGAACATAAATTTCAAAAGTATAGCTTATGGATTACAATAGCTTCCCCCCCATAACTTCCCTCCCACCCACAACACTCCCCTCTCCCACTCCCTCTCCCCTTCCATTCACATCAATATTAATTTTCAATTATCTTTATATACAGGAGATCAATTTAGCATATATTAAGTAAAGATTTCAACAGTTTGCACCCAGATACACAAAGTGTGAAATACTATCTGAGTATTAGTTATAGCATTAATTCACAATGTACAACACATTAAGGACAGAGATCATACATGAGGAGTAAGAGCACAATGACTCCTGTTGTTGATTTAACAGAGATCACTTTTCAGTTAAATTTAAACACCTAAGAATAATTGTGTATTAATTACAGAGTTCAACCAATAGTTTTAAGTAGAACATAAAAAATACTAAAAGGGTAAAGTATTAAGTTCTTTTTTTTTTGTTTGGTATATAGTTATTATTTTTTTATTTAATAAATGTGAATTTACAAAGTGCAACTTTTGTATTGTCATGGCTCCCCCCCTCCCCCAATCATTATTTTCTAAAGCATTTGAGTGGAAAAGGGGAAACTAAGCCTCGAATTATTCAAAAAGACAAAAGGGAATATACCCAAGAATGGAATTGCAGGGTTGTATGATAATTCTGTGTTTAACCTTTTGAGGATCCACCAAACTGTTTTCCACAGTGGCCATACCATTTTACATTCCCACCAACAGTATGTGAAGTTTCCAGTTTCTCCATACCCTCCTCAATCAACACTTGTTATTGTCCTTCTTTTTTCATTATAGCCATTCTAATAGTTATGAAGTGATATCTTATTGTGGTTTTGATTTGTATTTCCCTGATAAGTGATGTTAATTATTTTTTCATGTGCTTGTTGGCCATTTGTGTATCTTTTTGGAGGAATGTTTGTTTAAGTTCTTGCTTATTTTAAAAATCTGGTTGTTTATTTATAGCTTTATTCATAACAGCCAAGAAGTGAATACAACCTGGATGTCCATCACCTGTTAAAGGAGATGTGGTGTATATATACAGTGGAATATTCTGCACTCACAAAAAGAATGCTCCTTTTATTATCTTGTTTTAAGAATTATTTATTTATTTAAAATTAAAATTTTTTCCTGATAGAAAAATTAATGAGTTTTTATGATGTAGTAGCAAGTAAAGTACCAAAAGCAACACAAGTCATATTGGAAAATATTAACATTAAACTGAGAAAAGAACTGGCATAACTGGTAGCTCATTTGCTAGCTTTTTTTTTTTTTTTTTTTTGACAGGCAGAGTGGACAGTGTGAGAGAGAGACAAAGAGAGAGAAAGGTCTTCCTTTTGCCTTTGGTTCACCCTCCAATGGTCGCCGTGGCCAGCATGCTGCGGCCGGCGCACTGTGCTGAATCCAATGGCAAGAGCCAGGTGCTTCTCCTGGTCTCCCATGGGGTGCAGGGCCCAAGCACTTGGGCCATCCTCCACTGTACTCCCTGGCCACAGCAGAGAGCTGGCCTGGAAGAGGGGCAACCGGGACAGAATCTGGTGCCCTGACCGGGACTAGAACTCGGTGTGCTGGCGCCGCAAGGCGGAGGATTAGCCTATTGAGCCACGGCACCGGCCCATAATATCATATTTTAAAGCATGAGATAGTCATTTTTTAAGAGAATAGAGAAATAAAGTATGTGGGTATATCTAATTTCTCTATCAATTTAAAGATTAATAATCTCTGCCAACAATTGTTGAAGTTTCTAAACAGCTAAGTTTTTCTCATAGTGTGTTGATAGTTCTTGGATTATATTAATCATGCAGGGGCTATATGTATGGCACCTTCCATTTGTCAGGCAATCCTGAAGTTGGCCTTGTATCTTCAACAAGTTGTTTTTTTTAAAAGACATTTATTTATTTATTTTATTTTTTAAATTTTTAATAAAACTTATTTAATAAATATAAATTTCAAAAGTACAAATTTTGGATTATAGTGGTTTTTCCCCCATAATCACCCCCTACAAACTATCCCACCTCCTACTCTCTCTCCCATCCTATTCTTCATTAAGATTTTTTTTTTTGACAGAGTAGACAGTGAGAGAGAGAGAGACAGAGAGAAAGGTCTTCCTTTTGCCGTTGGTTCACCCTCCAATGGCTGCCGCAGCCGGTGCACTACGGCCGGCGCACCGTGCTCATCCGACGGCAGGAGCCAGGTGCCAGGTGCTTTTCCTGGTCTCCATGGGGTGCAGGGCCCAAGCACCTGGGCCATCCTCCACTGCACTCCCAGGCCACAGCAGAGGGCTGGCCTGGAAGAGGGGCAACCGGGACAGAATTTGGCTCCCAGACCAGGACTAGAACCCGGTGTGCCGGCGCTGCAAGGCGGAGGATTAGCCTGTTGAGCTACGGCGCCGGCCAAGATTCATTTTTAATTATCTTTATATACAGAAGATCAACTTAGTATATACTAAGTAAAGATTTGAACAGTTTGTACTCACACAGACACACAAAATATAACGTACTATTTGAAGACTATTTTTACCGCTAATTCTCATAGCACAACACAATAAGGACAGAGATCCTACATGAGGAGTAAGTGCACAGTGACTCCTGTTGTTGGTTTAACAATTAACACTCTTATTTATGACGTCCGTAATGACCCTAGGCTCTTGTCAGGAGCTGCCAAGGCTATGGAAGCCTCTTGAGTCTACAAACTCCGACCTTATTTAGATAAGGCCATAATCAAAGTAAGTTCTCTCCTCCCTTCAGAGAAAGGTACCTCCTTCTTTGATGGCCCATTCTTTTCACTGGGATCTCACTCACAGAGATCTTTCATTTAGGTCATTTTTTGCCACAGTATCTTGGCTTTCCATGTCTGAGAAACTCATGGGTTTTTTAGCCAGATCCAACTGCCTTAAGGGCTGATTCTGAGGCCAGAGTGCTGTTTAGGGTATTTGCCATTCTATGAGTCTCCTGTGTATCCCAATTCCCATGTTGGATTGTTCTCTCCTTTTTAATTCTATCTATTATTATTAGCAGACACTGGTCTTATTTATGTGATCCATTTTTTTGCTTTTGACAGGCAGAGTTAGACAGTGAGAGAGAGACAGAGAGAAAGGTCTTTCTTTCATTGGTTCAACCCCCAAATGGCCACTATGGCTGGCGTGCTGTGCCGATCTGAAGCTAGGAGCCAGGTGCTTCCTCCTGGTCTCCCATATGGATGCAGTACCTTCCTAGGCCACAGCAGAGAACTGGACTGGAAAAGGAGCAACTGGCACAGAATCCGGCGCCCCAACCAGAACTAGAACCCGGGGTGCTGGTGCCGCAGTGGGGGATTAGCCTAGTGAGCCGTGGCACTGGCCATATATGATCCCTTTGACATTTAATCCTATCTTTATGATCAATTATGAACTTAAGCTGGTCACTTTAATTAGTAAGATGGCATTGGTACCTGCCAACTTAATGGGATTTGGAGTCCCATGGCACATTTCTAGCTTTACCCTTACGGGTAAGTCTGAGTGAACGTGTGCAGAACTGTACATCTCCTCCCTCTTTTGAATTATTTATTTGAGAGGTAGAGTTATAGACAGAGGGAAAGACAGAGACAAAAGTCTTTCATCCACGGGTTTACTGTCCCAAATAGCTTCAATGGCTGGGGCTGAGCCAATTTGAAGCCAGGAGCATTTCTCAGGTCTCCCCCGTGAGTGCAGAGGCCCAAGCAGTTGGGCCATCTTCCATGCTTTCCCAGGACATAAGCAGAGAGCTGGTCAGAAGTGGAGCAGGGGCCAGTGCTGTGGCGTAGTAGGTTAATCCTCTGCCTGCAGTGTTGGCATCCCATATGGGCACGTGTTCTAGCCCGGGCAGCTCCACTTCCGATCCAGCTTTCTGCTATGGCTTGGGAAAACAGTGGAAGATGGCCCAAGCACTTGGGCCCCTGAACCAGTGTGGGAAACCCAGAAGAAGCTCCTTCCTGGCTCCTAGCTTTGGATCGGCTCAGCTCCAGCCATTGTGGCCATTTGGGGAGTGAACTAGCAGATGATGAAAGAGCCTACTCTCTGTCTCTCCCTCTTACTGTCTGTTACTTTACCTCTCAAATAAATAAGTAAAATCTTAAAAAAAAAAAAAAAAATGGAGCAGCTGTGACATGAACCGGCAGCCATATGGGATGCTGGTGCCTGCAGGCAGAGACTTAGACTACTATGCCACAGAACTGGCCCCAGAATGAAGTGCTGATGCCTGCTAAAACATGATAAAACTTGAAAACATTATGTGAAGTGAAGGAAACCAGACACAAAACACATATCATTCCACTTACATGAAGTGTTAGATAAGACAAATTCATAGAAGAAAGCAGATCAGTGTTTGTTAGGTCTTGATGGTGGGGGAGGGAATGTGGAACTATTGCTTCTTGTGTGTAGGGTTTTTTTCACATTTTGTTGAAAATATTCTGGAGTAAGGTATTGGTCATGGTTGCACAACATTGTGAGTATGCTGAAAGCCATTGTGTTGAACATTTTAAAATAGTGAATTTTATTTCCTGTAAGTTTTGTCTCTTTTTAATAAAGAAAACACTGGTCCCCTTAATTCTCAACCACATTTCTGCTGGATTCACATTTGGGTTAATGTTCTAATAGAGAATTTCCTCCCCAACTATAAGTCTCCTCTTTTTAAAATGTTTATTTATTTTATTTATTTGAAAGGCAGAGAGAGAAAAGAAAGAAATAGGCAGACAGAGATCTCCATTCCCCAGGTGCCTGCAATAGCCTTTGCTGGTCCAGGCTGCAGCCAGAAGCCAGGAGATCATTCCAGGTATTGCACATGGGTGGCAGGGAGTCATTACCTTCTGCGTTAGCAGGAAACTGGAATTGGGAGTGGAGCCAGGACTTGAACCCAGGCACTCTGACATGGGATGTGGGTGTCCCAAGAGGTGTTAAACCCCTGTGCCAAATGCCTGCCCCATAGATCTCTTTTTCATAAGTTAAGCATGAGAGAAAGTAATTCTGTATGTGGTGTCATGTAGTCTTCATTTGAGATGTCATCTGTTTATAGTTGTTTGGGAAGAGCAGCCACCTGGAACCTGGAAGCTAAGGGTAGGAAAGCTGCAGTCTTGATATCAAAGAAAGGGAAACTGCTGACCATGTAGGGAGCTGAGCTCCCACTCATAGAAACCAAAGCTTCTGATTGTCTAGGCAACCCAGAATGAGTATCCACCTCATGTTCAGACAATTTTATGCCTTAAATCTCAGCTCTGTGTGTATGTATTATAGCCACAAGGTGTAGATTGTCTTGAATTTGACACAAAAATTTATAACTGGCTTAGTTCATTTCATTGTCTGAATTTTAAATTCTAACCTTAAGTAAAAAAATCAGTTGCTAACAATGGAAAACAGATTATCCCAAGTGAGCTTAAATTTCCACTGCAGATATATTGCAGTTAGCATCTTAAACATACTGAACTTTCTGGGTAGATGGGTTATTTACTGTCCATAAATCCAAGACTAGGCCTTAGAACCTAAGAACTTATGTGCTTTTTATCTGTGTTGTACATGTTCATATTGAGCTTTTTTTCTTCTTCTTTTAAAGTTTGTTTATACCTTTTTATCTTCCTGAAAGGGAGAGCAACAAGGTGACAGAGAGAGGGAGAAAGAGAAAGAAAGAGAAAAAGAGAGAGAGAGATAGAGAGAGAGAGATCTTCCATCTCTTGGCCCACTCCCCAAATGTTTGCAGCAGCCAGGGCTGGGCCAAGCCAAAACTAGAAGCCTGGGAACTCCATCAGGGTCTTCCACATATGTGGAAGGGGCCCGAGCACTTGAGTCATCATCTACTACCTCCTTAGGATGCATCATCAAAAAGCTGGATCAGAAGGAAAGTAGCTTAGACTCTAATCAGCTCTCTGATGGGGTATGGGCATGCCAGGTAGTGGCCTAACCAGCTGTGCCACTGTTTAAACAGTAAATGAGACTATTGATGCAGTGAGAGTTCACAAGAATTCAGTGAGATCAGAGCAGTCCATCCCTATTTTACAGCTGAGGAAACTCCGCTGTAAAGCAATTAAGGACTTAACTCTTAGTATTTTAGTGTAATAGTGCCACTGCAGTTAGTTGAGTGAACTCATATTTATACTGAAGAATTTATAAATGAAATGTAAATATTGTTTACTTAAATTAAGTGAGGTTTTGGAGTTTAGGAGGATTTATAGATGAAACAAGATTGGCTGTATTAGTAAAATATTGAAGCTAGACACGGATACATGGGTGTCTATTGTATTATCCTACTTTTGTTTATGTTTGAAATTTTTCACAATTACAAGTTTGAGGTCAAGGACAGGGCTACAGAACAATTTGTGTAAGAAGCAAAACTCAAAAAAAAAAAAAGAAGCAAAACTCTGGTATTCTGGTATATAAAAGCTTTCCCTTTCTTTTTTTCCCCTTTGTTGTTGTTTTTGTTTTTAATTTAAGTAATAGAACATGCTGCTTTGCAAATAATAGTTTCCATGTCATAGGAGATATTCATATGTGGGTCAAAAAGTTAGTTTTCCAAACTTTGTTGTATGTCACAGTGCCTTGCAGTGTTTAGGCCTACTAAACCCTGATTTAAAGGGTAGGGTAGAGGTGTTTGTGTATAATTTGAGGGGAAATATAACTTATTCAAAACATTCCCTAAGTGATTCTGATGCAGCTCATCTGCTGCCCCCCATTCTGACACGTGAGACCTCTTGATGACTACATACCTCAGGAGCCTATGAAGTTGGGAAGGTGACAAAACAAAGTGTAAAAAATGGTATATCCTGGGAACAGTTTCTTTTTAACTTAAAACTGTAGCTTACTGGGTTGCTAATGCTTTTATTGCAAAAGTCAACTTCCTTTCCCTGCTGCCCATTTTAGTTTAGATTGGTCACTTCTAGTTCAGCATGACTATCTCCACCCTTTCCTTTGGTGGGGGTGGGGTGACACCCATGTACTTCTCCCTGTGTACCAGTATGATGAGTTTCAAAATAAACTTATCTTTTAATTCCATGTTTTCATGGACTTTTTGAAATATACTCTTACATCTTTTCTTGCCCACTTTAATACTTGTCACAGTACCATCTTGAATTTTCTTTAATTGCATGTGCCTTCAGAAAGTGGCTTGCAGGAATAATGAGGATAGGTAGTTTCCTAAGATAGGAAGAATTTGCTTAGCAAGATTTGGGTAATCAGGTCACATGGTTATTGCAGAGAACTGCCAGTTGCTCAGATTCTAAGAATTAACTAGGTTGATGAGCAGGATCTCTTTCATCAGGAACATGTTCCTAGATTTTAAAGAATAGATTATAGAGGCTGGCGCTGTGGCATAGTAGGCCAGGCCTCCGCCTGCTGTGCTGGCATCCCATTTAGGCGCCAGTTTGTGTCCTGGCTGCTCCACTTCCAATCCAGCGCCCTGCTTATGGCCTGGGAAAGCAGTGGAAGATGGCCCAACTGTTTGGGCCCCTGCACTCACATGGGAGACCTGAGAGATGCTCCTGGCTTTGGGTCAGCTCGGTTTTGGCCGTTGCAGCCATTTGGGGAGTGAAGCAGCCGATGGAAGACCTTTCTCTCTGTCTCTCCCCCTCTCTGTCTGCAACTCTACCTCTCAAATAAATAAAATTATAAAAAAAAATAGATTATAGTAGTAAGCTGATAGGTTATGACAGACATGAATCAAACCCAGGTAAGTAGAAATTACATGACTTGGCCAGCTGATCAGAGATCCACAGCTAGATTACCTCAATGTAGTACAGCAACAGCTTTACTGATCACAGGCTGCCTGAATTGTGGTGGCTTAGGCTGCTGACCCAGTCTTAGAGGAGTTTAACTGCAGCCAGCTGAAGAGATGTGGTTATTAATCATTTCATTATACTCTGCTCCATTAGAACCTCATCTAATAAGTAAGTTTGAGAGCCACATTCGAAGAGAACTACCTTTTGAGTATGTCTCTAAAAGACCAGGGTGTTCAGGCTCTAGAAGTTGTATCCTGTTGAAAAGATGGGAGGTATTTTTGCCTGAAGAAGGGAATATTAGTTGAAGGTAAGTTACTCTGCAACTGAATTTCCCTTTCAGGCATAATATTCAAAATTTAGAAAGTTATCATGTAAAAGAAGAAATTGATTTTTTTTTAAGATTTTATGTTTTGGACATAGGTTTTCAAACCTGAGGAGTAGAATATCTGAAAGTCATGGTGTTTGGATGAAATACTGACTTATTAAATTTTCAAGATATTAAATGTATTGAACAGTATTATTTTTTGTTATATTAGGTGGCAGTTTGTGCTAGATTTTTAAAATTTTATTTTATTTATTTTTTTGACAGGCAGAGTGGACAGTGAGAGGGAGAGACAGAGAGAAAGGTCTTTCTTTTTCTGTTGGTTCATCCCCCAATGGCCACTGTGGGCTGCGCGCTGGTGCACCACGCTGATCCAAAGCCAAGAGCCAGGTGCTTCCTCCTGGTCTCCCATGTGGGTGCAGGGCCCAAGGACTTGGGCCATCCTCCACTTGTGCTAGATTTTTTTAAATAAAAAAATTATTTATTTATTTGAGAGGCAGAGTTACAGACAGAGATATAGAGAGGTCTTCCATCCACTGGTTCAATCCTCAAATGGGCAATCATAAGACAGGAGCCAAGTAGGTGCAGCTACCCAATCACTTAGCCATCTTTCACTGCTTTCCTAGGCCATCAGCAGGGAGCTAGGTTGGAAGTGGAGCAGCCAGGACTCTAACCGGTGCCCAGATGGGATGTTGGCACCTCAGGCAGAGGCTTAACCTACTGTTCCACAGTGCTCGCTCCATAGATTTTGAGACAAGTAGTAGCAGATGCTAGAAGTTAAAATATATTTCATAGAAAAGCTTAAAAGCAAATAAATACTATTTTTTCTATGAATTGAGAAACCAGTTTAGCAGCTTAATTTTTAAATCCATGTCCCCAGAAACATAACAAGGAGGAAGTCAATTAAAGGAGGCAGTTTGACAGTTAAATATCCATATAGAAACTTGTGAATAGCGATTTCATAGTGGTTGCTCTCAGTTTGTAAACTTGGTTATTAAAGGCTTTTGATCAGAGGTTTGGTGTGCACCTGTTGTTAATGCTAAGATTTCATCATTTTGTGTGTGTACAAGAAGATAAAATTTGGTTTGACCAAAAGGAGTAAATAAACAAAACACTAGTAATAAGCTGACCTTGGAAGTTTGTGGTACAGTTCATTGGCATGGAACTTAAAATTTTTCACACACCATTCATTCCTATCTATTTACAAATGTTTCCCTGAGGTACATATTTTTGGTTGAGAAATAATATTGCAATGCCTATTCTTTCTAATTACATATTTAAAGGTTCATTTCCTGTAAGAAATTTGTGCTTTGTGGTAAAAACTCAGAAGGATATTTTTCTTCTCACTCAGCAAGCTTACTTCCTGCTTCCTTCTAGTGTCTTTTGTGTTTTTAATAACAACCTAAATAAATTATTTGTGACTAAAACTAGGGAAAGCCACAGTACTTAAAACTGTATCTTTTGGTAGTTTAATTTCATATCTGGATTTTAGTTACTAGCTATGAATTTAGTTACTTTGAGCAAATTTCAAAGATTTTAGTAGTGGATCAAAGTATTTTCATAGTGGTTTTCCAACTTCTATAGATATTGCCTCTTTCTAAAGGGTGGTTGTTTTGACATTATAAACATTTATATTCCTATGGCAGAATGTCTATCATTAATTTTAAAGAAGAGAGAAAGTTAAAATACAGTTGTTGTATGTATGTGTTTTGTTTTTTTTTTTTAAAGATTTATTTATTTGGCAGAGTTTACAGACAGAGAAGGAGAGAAGGAGAGAGAGAGGGAGGGAGGGAAGAAGGGAGAGAGAGAGAGAGCGCGCACACTGCCACCAGCTGGTTCTCTCCCCAAATGGCCACAATGGCTGGATCTGGACCAGGCTGAAGCCAGGAGCCAGGAGTTTCTTCTGGGTCCCCCACATGTGTGCAGAGGCCCAAGGATACTTGGGCCATCTTCTGCTGCTTTCCCAGGTTTATTAGAGGGGAGCTGAATTGGAAGTGGAGCAGCCAGGACTCGAACCAGCGTCCATGGGGGTTGCTGGCATTGCTTCGAGTGGCTTTACCTGCTACACCACAATGCTAGTCCCAAATTCAGTTTTTATTGTCTACCTGGGTGTATTTAAATCGTTCATGTAAGTATCTTTGTAAAGTAAAAAATAAAACAAACCAAACAAGGATGTAACCAACTTTTTTTTTTGAATTTACATATATTTAATTCTTAAAATACACTTATGGAAAACTTGATGCTGTATTTAATCTATTTTCTGGGTAGTATGGTATGAACCTTGTGTTGAATAGGCATAGAGCTTTCTCATATTCTGTGCTTTATAGAGTAGGTACTGATAAGTTTTTGTGAATTATTTTAAATCTTCATCAGTTTCCTTAAACCCCAAAGCTACCTCTGCCACCTTTCCTCTATAGATGACCTACTTTCTGCTTTTTTTTTTTTTTTTTTTTTAAAGACAGAAATCAGAAAGACACAGAATGCTCCTATCTGCTGAGTTACTCCCCAAATGTCCAAAACAGTTGGGGCTGGACCAGACCAAAACCAGGAGCCAGGAACTCAATCAGGTTCTTCCATGTGGGTGGTAGAGACCCAACTATTTGAACCTTTATTTGTTGCCTCCCAGAGTTCCCATTAGCAGGAAGCTGGAATTGAGAATGTAACTGGGATATAAGCTGTGTCTTAACCACTGCACCAAATGTCCATCCCTACCTCTTTTTTTTTTAAACTGAAGTCAAGGCCATCTGTTGCGTGAACTTACCCACCTCAGATTTCCTTCCTCCTTTCTGGTTTGGAAGGAAGAGATATTCTTTCCTTTTCCAAAACTTAACCTCTCTTCCATCTTTTCTTGTTTTTGTTTATGCCTATTTTCCCAAGAGTCATTACTCTTTAAAGAAGAATTTTTATTTATTGCCTTTCCAGTCTCTTACCATCCTCCCCTGTTACCAATAACATTGTAGAAACTAGTTTCTGGTAACACTAGTACTAATAGCCAGTGCATATTCACTGTCTTATTCTTTTTCCTAATTTTGAGAAATTGACTTATTTTTGAAACAACTTTTCCTTTGTCATAGGTAAATCTTCTTACTAACTGTGACCTTTGACTCTTTTTCCTTTGTCTAGCCTTTTAATAATTCTTCTGGCTTTCTCCTGTGTTTTATTTTGTAAGATTTATTTTTTATTTGAAAGGCAGAGTTACAGAGAAAGAGAGGGAAAAATAGAAAGATCTTCAATCTGTTGGTTCACTCCCCAAATGGCTGCAACAGAAAGAGCTGGGCTGATCTGAAGCCTGGAACCAGGAGCTTCTTATGGGTCTCCCATGTGGGTACAGGGGCCCAAGCATTTGGACCATCTTCCACTGCTTTTCCAGGTACTTTGCCAGGGAGCTGGATCAGAGGTGGACTAGCCAGGACTGGAACTGAGCCTGCTGGACTTGTACTAGAGCTACACCATTGGCTCTCCTGTGTCTCTAACATGCCAGCTGCAGATCTTGGAACTTGTCACCTCATAATTATATGTCAATTCCTTTTAATATCTTTATGTCTGACGTATATGTGTATCTGAATCTAGATCTGCATAGATACTTGACTATCTATATAGATCTAGAGATTCAGATACATAGAGAGATCCCAGCTCTTTGACTAATAGTTGTGGCCCCTTGTGTATGGAGCTTCACGTCAAGATCCTTTTGGCTGACGTGTTGCCTTCTTGGTGATCTTGGTGGATGCTGACAGCCATTAGAGAGAGAATTTCCCTGCAGGCAAATTACAGAAATTGGATGATTCCTAAATCTGTGTCTCCAGCTCTGGAAAGAATTTCTGAAACAGAACATTTTTGGAATGGGATGTTTCCAGATGATCACCTAAGCATCTTGATACATTTCCATGCACAATATATTTACTAAAGGATTCGGTATCTTCACCTACAAACTTCTTCCTTTGTTTCATATATTGACTAATAGCATTAGCATTTTTTTCTTATTGATTATCTTGTGGCTGTTTCATTCCTTAAAAAATGTTTGAGAGAGTGGCCAGCACTGTGGCATATTGGGTAAAGCTGCCACCTGCAGTACTGGCATCCTATATGGGTGCTGGGTCAAGTGTTGGCCGTCCCACTTCCAATCCAGCTCTCTGCCATGGCCTGGGAAAGCAGAAGATGGCCCAAGTCCTCCGTACCTGTGTGGGAGACCTTGAAGAAGCTCCAGGCTCCTGGCTTTGGATCAGCCCAGCTCTGGTTGTTGTGGCCATCTGGGGAGTGAACCAGCAGATGGAAGCTCACTTGCTCTCTCTCTTTCTCTCTCTCTCTGCCTCACTGTAACTCTGCCTTTCAAACAATAAATAAGTAAATCTTTAAAAAAAAAAAAAGTTTGAGAGAATACAATGTGAAGATTGCAAAGATTAATCATCTGCAGACCTTACCTTTAAAGACCTTGGCCAGAATGAGAAGACAAGATGTAAGTGTGTACAAATGCTTTATGAAATAGACTTGAGTGTCAAATAAGAAAAATCTGTGAAGGATCAATTGTGAAAAGAGATGATTTAAATATTGTGGTGGTTAGTATGGTGTTTGGAAGTATAGAGAGGCTCAGTTTTTGTTACAGAGCAAAGGAAAAAAGTCCCCCAAAACGTTGATGTATGATATGAAATAATTTGCAGCATAGCTGTTTTTTACTTTTTGTGAACAGAACATTTCAGATTCTTTTATTACCTTGATGTATGACTGAAAAGTTATTATAATCTCTTTGTCATTGTCAATTGAAATTCAAGAAATTCAAAGGAATTGAAAGGAAGGACCTACTTAATGAAAATCACTGCAAAATACAACTTTCTTAATTTAAAATCTAAACATGTTACTAAGAAAATCCAGAATCTATTTTTACTTTAAACTTAATTATTTTTTTGAGAAGAAGAGAGAGAAAATGTTCCCAGCCCTTGAATTGAGCTGGGAACTCAGTTCTGGTCTCTCACAGTGGTGGCAACTTGCCTCCCAAGGTCCATATTAGCTGAAAGCTAGAATCAGGAGGAAGCCAGGTACTGAACCCAGGCACTCTGATATGGAATGTGGGTATCTTAACTACTAGACCAACCACCTGCCCCAGAATCTGCTTTTAAAATAATTAGAACAGAAAGGTGATTGTTGGGTCATATAAAACCTCAGATTATTTACAGCATGGCACCAATAAAGGTCACAGTGTTGTTTTCCTCACTGTTTTTTTCTTTTTCTTTAGTAAAGATTTATTTATTTACTTATTTGGAAAGCTGAGTCAGAGAGAGAGGGAGAAAGGGAAGATGATCCATATGCTGGTTCACTCCTCAAATGGCCACAATGTCTGGAGCTGGTCCCAGCTAATTCCAGGAATCTGGAACTCTATCTAGGTCTCCCACATGGGTGGCAGGGGCCCAAGCACTTGGGCCATCTTCCTCTTTCTTCCCAGGCACATTAGCATGGAGCTGGATTGGAAGTGGAGCAGCCAAGATGTGAGCGGGATTTATGTTTTGCTACCTTCCCTTAATCCACTTAACCTGCTGTGCCATAACAGCTGCCCCCTCAGTGTGGGTTTTTTTTTTTTTTTAAGTAATTTTGTTTGTTTGTTTGTTTTGTCTTTTATCTTTAAAAAAAAAGATTTATTTATTTATTTGAAAGGCAGAGGCAGAGAGAAAGAGAGACAAGTCTTCCATCTGCTGGTTCACCCCCCAAAATGGCTGCAACGGCAGGAGCTGGGCTAATCTGAAGCCAGGAGCCAGGAACCAGGAGCCAGGAGCTTCTTAGGGGTCTCTCATGCAGGTGCAGGGGCCCAGGGACTTGGACCATCCCTCCACTGCTTTCCCGGGCAAGAGCAGAGAGCTGTATTGGAAGTAGAGCAGCCGGAACTTGAACTAGTGTCCATATGGGATGCCGGCACCACAGGTGACAGCTTTATCCACTGTGCCATAACGTGGGCCCAGTCATTGTGTTTTTAAGAGTTTTCTTTTTTTCTTTAGGACACTTGTTTGAGAGAAGGGATGGCATTGTGATTTAAGCATGTGACTGTGAGACCAGATTACCTGGGTTGAAATCCCTAGTGTGTATCATTTTTTCATCTGTAACATGGGCAAGATAGTAGTATCTTCCTAATTGAGTTTTTGATGAATACATGTATGAATGCCTGTAGATTTCTTTCTTTCTTTCTTTTTTAATTAATTTTTTTATTTGAAAGAGTTGCAGAGAGAGCGGTCTTCCATCCACTGATTTACTCCCCAGATGGCTGGAATGGCCAGAGCTGCACCGATCCGAAGCTAAGAGCCAGGTGTAGGGGCCCAAGGACTTGGGCCATCTTCTGCTACTTTCCCAGGCCACAATAGAAAGCTGGATTGAAAGTGGATTGGCCGTACTTGACCTAGCTCCCATATGGAATGCTGGCACTACAAATGGTGGCTTTACCCACTATGCCATAGTGCTGGCCCCAAATGCCTGTAGATTTCTAATATAGTGTCTGGCACACAGTAAATGTCCAGTAATTGCTAGATATTATTTTTAATAATACTAGTAATTTAAAAACTTATTTTAGGGTATTATAGTAATAATTACTACTATTATTAGAGGATTATTAAAGGAATTAGAAAGTGTCTGTATCCTGTAAATGGTTTGTGATTTCTACAGCAAATTCATTCATTATGTTTCAGTGAATTTTAATGTATTTTAATTTTTGTATGTAACAGAACATTTTTAAAATTAAACTGGGAGTTAAATGCTTTTTAAACTAATTCAAAATCGATTCTTGTCCTCAAGGAGCTTTCACATTAGGGCACATAAAATATGATGTTATGAAATGATGCTTGGTTCATTCAGACTAAGTATTTAAAAGTCCTGTTGTGTTTCATACTGAGTAATCAGGAAAGGCATTGTAGATGAAATGGTATTTAGTTGGTCCTTAAAAAAATCAGTAGCTTTTTGACACATGTGGTGAGGACAGGAGGACATTTCAGGCAAAGGGAAAGATTCAATCAGGCTGGTACGATTTGTGTTTTATGGGAACAGGATATGATTCAAGTTACTTGGAACATAGAAAATGTTTGGGAAGTTATAGGAAATAAGATTGAATTAGATTGTGGCAGACTTGGTGTGTAAGACCAGCTGATTTGCTAGGAAAAAAATCACATTCTTTTGAGTAATGAGGCTGTTTTGCCACAGTGCTTTTTTTCCCCCTCTGTAATGTGAATTAATGATATACGATTGGAAGCTACAAGATTGGTGTCAGTATATTGGAGAAGTTGCTTTGGTTCAAGCCATCTTTCTCAGCAAATTAATATTTTGAAGCAGTCTAGAAGAAACTTTCTCACAGTTTAGGAGAATGCATTTGCAGTATATGAAGTTGTTAAGAAAAACACTAAAACCCAGCAAAAGTATCCTCTTCCTGGTGAAAGTAAGTGGCATCAAATGTGAGTCCACAGTGTTTAGCTGTCTGGTTAAGTAGTTAAGTGCAGACAGAGAAGCTATGGAATTAAGAACTGTCTGTTGTTGTTTAGTGAAGAAGTCTGCTTCCTGCAGAGCACACTTTTATCTTCAGTTTAGTTGATTTAATTCAATTTAGTTGATCTGAAGAACTCATAGTTCATTAGGAAGTAAGAACCCTGGAGTTTCAGCTTCAGAGGATTCAGGAGGTGATGCTAGGTGCGAATGCAAATGGGCGTTTAGCTATGCTGGTATTGTGATGAGGACTTGCTATTGTTTTAGTTAGGGTTTTGGTTACAGGGTTAAACTGATGCGTGGTCTGCCTTAACTCACTTTTTCCTAACAACCCTGTTATTTTTAGTTGTGATTTTATAGAACTCAAGGTATTTTCCCTCCCAATGTGTGTATCGCACTTTAGCAGGAAGACTCTACTGTATTTTGAAAGAAGGAAACTCATAAACAAATTGGTGCCCTAATTTTTGAGTTTAGTTTTCTGACACAAAATCTTGCATGCTGTGATCATTGAAGTACGATACAACTTTTGAAGTGTATTCACCATGTTCTTATTCACCTAATTTTTGAGAATGTTCCAAATATAATTTTAAAAGAAATTTACATTTGGTGTTTTTGCCAAGTCACTTATGTTTATGTAGGGGCTGGTGTTATGGCCTAGCAGTAAAACTGCTGCCTGCGATGCCAGCATCCTATGTGGGTGCAGGTTCCAGCCCTGGCTGCTCTTCTTCCAATCCAGCTCCCTGCTAATGCACCTGGGAAAGCAGTGGAAGATGCCCCAAGTACTTGGGCTCTTACCATATGTGTGGGAGACCTGGGAAAATCTCCTTGCTTCTGACTTCAGTCTGGCCCAGCTCTTGCTGTTGTAGCCATTTGGGGAGTAAACCAGCAGATGGAAGATTCTCTTTCTCTCTCTCTCTCTCTCTCTCTCTCTGTCTCTGTCAACTCAGCCTTTCAAATAAGTAAATAAATCTTTCCAAAAAAATGTTTATGTAGTATTTAAATATCCAAACTCTGAAAATCTGAGATACAGAATTGGAAACTTTGTGATCATTGATATAACAAGTATAAAATTTCACACCTGATCTTGTGATGGGCTGCAGTCAAAATACAGGTACCTTCAGACTATTTGTATGAAACATATATGAAACAAATGAATGCTTAGAGTGAGTCCCATCTCCAAGGCATCTCATTATGTATGTGCAACCATTTTAAAATCTGAAACCTGAAACACTTATGGTCACAAACCTATTGGATAAGGATATTCAACCTGTATGTTGAAATACCTCTAAATGGATTCTGCTGTTTGTCTATATGTGGGTAGTGAAAATGACATCCCTAAATATTGCAAACACATTTTGATCAGACATAAACTAAACTTTTGAGGAATTGAGAGGATGTTTGTATACATTCAGTAACACAGAAAATGCCCACTCACTACTAAAATTATATTCTCTTACCTAAAGAACCAGCTGCTTTCTTGGAATTTCAGGCCCAAGTAGAAGATATAGAATCCCTGGTTTATTACAGGAGACTCAAATGGGCTTGACCTCTTCATTTTCTTGAAACAGAGAGTAGACCTTGAATTTCCTTCAACTGTTTACTTTCTGAAGCATTTGCTTCAGGAAAATTTTGAATGGAAAGGTCTTTAGCATTCCATTGCTGCTGACCAATACAGTCTGTTTCTGCTTTTGAGCAAGGGAAACCAGTGAACTTAAAACACGACTCAGTGGGCTCTACTTTTTTTTTTTTTTTTTGGTATTGTATTTATCTATTTGGAAGGCAGAGTTAGAGAGAAAGAGAGATCTTCCATTTGCTGGTTCACTCCCCAAATGGCTATAACGGCTGGAGCTGGGCTGATCCAAAGCCAGGAGCAAGGAGCTTTTTCCAGGTCTCCCATGTGGGTGCAGGGGCCCAAGGACTTAGGCCATCCTCCTCTGCTTTCCCAGGTGCATTAGCAGGGAGCTGGATTGGAAGTGGAGCAGCAGGGATTTGAGCCGTGCCCGTACGGGATGCTGGCACTTGCAGATGGCAGCTTTACCTGCTATGCTATGGTGCCAGCCCCAGCACTACTTTTAAAAAGGTGGAAATCCATAATTTAAAGCTTTGTTATTGATATGATTGAGCTTCTATAGCTTTGTATGTATTTTCATTAAAATTGTAATTGTGCAATGATGCAACATAGCATCTTGGGGATCTTTCACTTTTAAAATAAAAACACTTTTTTAATTACAGAAAGACCCAAATGGGACCAGTAGTTTGCCAACTGGAAGTTCTCTTCTACAAGAAATTGAAGTACAGAACGAGGAGGTGGCAGCTTTTTGTCAATCTATTACAAAGTAAGGAATTTTTCTTTATAAATTATGGATTGTTTAAATGCTCATTTAAAAAACAACTGGAAAACTAGATAAGTAGTAATTCTAAAATTTAAAATTTTAATTATTTTCTTCATGTGGCTAAAATTTTAAATCAACTAGTTAATTGGAACATTATCACAAATTACAGTTGAACTGTATTCTTGTTAGTTTTCTGAATACTTAGAAGAAAAAATTGAGGTCAGGCAGTAGACTTCTGATTCTCTGATAACCGGAGAAAACAAGGTTTACATGTAAGTTTCAGCACACTTGGAAAATGCCTACTTTTGGTTTTAAAGAGACTTAATTTTACCATAATCTTTCTAGCATTCAAAATACTGTGGTACTTATTTAAGAGGTGATAACAGGCAAGATTAGAGGGGTAAATATAATTTTCTGGAGATTAGAAAAATGCACTCTAAGATAATCTTTCATTTTTAAGTATGTCTAATACTCCTTATAGGTGAGGAAACTTGAGACCCAGAGAAGAAACCTAACAATGTTTACTTGGCTGTTTAACAACAGATTGAGGTCTCCTCTGCCTCTGGTTAAGTGTATTTTCCTTCCATCATATCACTATTTTATCAGGACTTGTGTTAGGGGTCCAGAAACTCATCTTAAAGAACTGAAATAAAGAAGAATCATGTATTGGCTCACCAACCCATTTAGCAGAAAGAGGAAGGATGGGGCAGAGTTCAACAGCAGCAAGATTCAGGAATTCCTGTTCTGTACATCATACCTCTTCTCTTCAGACTCCACTTTTTCACCACCTTTCATTTCCTCTTCCTTCCTCCATGCGTGTTAGCTTCATTTTCTTCTGTTGCACATGGGGCTTTTGAAGCCAGAGATAAAGCCACGGATAGCTCATACTTCATGTACTAATGGTCTTATTTAAGAGAGGAGAAGCAGTCCTCTCAGTCAGCTGGACAGAAAAGTCCCATGGAAGGAAAGAGTGCAGCATCAAACGTGCCACAGGGATGGGATAAAGAGAAAGTAGATCAGCACTCGGGGAGTTCTTCGGATTCAGGCTTTTCCTCAGTGTGGTCTGCTTTACGCACAGCAGGATTTGGAGTTCTCAGATCATTTTGGAATTTATACGTATTCTTAATGTTAAGGGTCTTCCTAATTAACTGGTGTTCCTGGAAATTGTTAATACTTCATTAAAACTCTTATCTTCCTTTATGTCACATTTTTAACTAGTATTTATTTTCTTCAGAACACCTTAGAGGGGTGGGGAAATATCAGTAGAGCCACTTTTTCTTTTTGGCACAGGCTACTCCTTAACTGGCTTGTTTCTCTCTCTCTCTCTCTCTCTCTCTCTCTCTCTCTTTTTTTTTTTTTTGACAGGCAGAGTGGACAGTGAGAGAGAGAGAGAGACAGAGAGAAAGGTCTTGCTTTGCCATTGGTTCACCCTCCAATGGCCGCCGTGGCCGGCACACCGCGCTGATCTGATGGCAGGAGCCAGGTGCTTCTCCTGGTCTCCCATGGGGTGCAGGGCCCAAGCACTTGGGCCATCCTCCACTGCACTCCCGGGCCACAGCAGAGAGCTGGCCTGGAAGAGGGGCAACTGGAACAGAATCCGGCACCCCGACCGGGACTAGAACCCAGTGTGCCGGTGCCGCAAGGCGGAGGATTAGCCTAGTGAGCCGCAGCGCCGGCCTGTTTCTCATATTTTTCAGGAGGCATTTTAGAAGGGACATTTAGGTGACTTTAATGTGAAAATTGCACATATTAGAAATTACCTATGCCATTATACCATTATGTCAGTGTGGTTAATGGTTTGGAAGTAATCTGTTATGTTTTTATATCTTGTTCTTTTAATAAGCCCTGCATACTTTCTGTTGGACTATGTTGAATAACTACTGCTTTGAAGCTTTACAAGTTGAAAAATTAGGCTTTCTGAGCTCTCCCTCTCCCTGCACATTTGACTTTTAGAGAGCTATTTATACAAACTCTGCCATTAAGCTAAAATGACTACAGTACCTCCCTCCCCGCTCCTTTATCCATATGGGATACATTCTATGACCCCTAGTGGATGCCTGAAACTACAGATAGTATCAAATCCTATATAAAATGTCTATTCTTAAGTATCTCTTAGTAACTTCAGCATGTGATTTTTTTTTTTCCCCTGAGAACTTTAACCTTTCCTTTAAATGAAAACACTTTTAGATTTCTCTTTGGTATGTCCAAATAGTTAGTATCACTATTCTTGAAACAGAAGCCATATTAAGTAAAATAAGGGTTAAACACATGCACTGTTGTATTGGAACAGTTGATCTGGGAACCTAGATGCCTACCAATGGGCATATTGCAATTAGCTAATGGGTGGATGGCATATACAGCATGGATTGCAGGACAGAGGGATGGTTCACATCCTGGGCAGGAAGAGTGGGGCTGCAAGAAGTTTCATCATGCTGCGTAAAACAGTGGACAGTCTAAAGTTTAGGAATTGTTCATTTATGGAATTTTCCACTTATTATTTTTGGACTGCAGTTGACGGCAAGTGACTGAAACTACACAAAGGAAAAACATGGATGAGGGGATTATTTGCATTTACACACACACATGCACACACAGTGGCTTATGTAAATATGAAACAACAGGTGAACTAAAGACAGAAAGTTCTTTTTGTAATTTGTTTTCACTAGGAGAGCATGATTGCAACAATATTTTTCAGAAGAATTAAGATGTAGAGATGTTTTTGAAACTGTATTCTGGGAACTTTGCATGGATTGATTTTTTTTCCCAATGTGTTCATTTTCACATTAGATTTTTCTTTTTTTAATTTGACAGGTAGAGTTATAGACAGTGAAAGAGAGACAGAGAGAAAGGTCTTCCTTCCGTTGGTTCACTACCCTAATGGCTGCTATGGCCGGAGCTGCGCCAATCTGAAGCCAGGAGCCAGGTGCTTCCTCCTGGTCTCCCACACGGGTGCAGGGGCCCAAGCACTGGCCATCCTCTACTGCCCTCCCAGGCCATAGCAGAGAGCTGGACTGGAAAAGGAACAACCGGGACTAGAACCTGGCAGTCTACATGGAATGCCAGCACTGCAGGCGGCGGATTAGCCAAGTGAACAAGTGAACCACGGTGCCGGCCCCTAGTTTTTTTTTTTTTTTTTTTTTTTTTTTACGTTTTATTTATTTATTTAAAAGGCAGAGCTACAGAGAGGCAGAGAAAGAGAAAGAGAGAGGTCTTCCATCTGTTGATTCACTCCACAAATGACTACCATGGCCACAGCTGAGCTGATCCGAAGCCAGAATCCAGGACCTTCTTATGGGTCTCCCACACTGGTTTGGGGCCAAGCACTTCAGCCATTTTCCACTGCTTTCCCAGGCCACAACAGAGAGCTGGATCAGAAGTGGAGCAATTGGGACTCAAAGCAGCACCCATATAGTAGGATGCCGCACGTGGCAGCTTTAGCTGCTACACCCCAGCGCCAGCCCCCTCATTGGATTTTTAACACTTACGTATGCTGCTTGAGAGCCAGTTCTTTACTTTTTGAAATATTCTAAAATTACTCAATCACTTCAAGTCAGCTGTGAAATTAGTATGAGACTGTCAGTATAATCTTTGTTAAAAGTTAAGATTACTGTATGATTAGAATGTAGGGCTAGGTTGAAGTTTTGTTTTTTGTAGTTTTCATCTGTGAAATTAAATCGGGTAGGATTAATCATCTCAAGGGTCTTTTACTTTAAGATTCAATAATACTTTGATTTAGTACTATGCTTTCTTATTACTACATATTTTTGTTTTTATTTTTTGTTTTCTTTCCTTTTACACTTATCATAATTGGCAAATATCTAGTTCGGAGAAAGTTTCTTTAAGAATGTTAAATACCAGTATAAATTTTGCTGTTTTATTTGTGATCCTGAGGATAATATGAGAAACTGCCCTATACTTTTCTTTCTGAACAGCTTCTTAGTCTCTTTTCTTCACATAAGAATCAGATATAGTATTTCTCTCTCAATGGTGTCTTGACCCTAAGGAGTTCCTGTAGGTTTTTAAGGGCTTTATCTATGCAATTTAATTAATTTTATTCTAAACAACACTGAGTTTACTCTATTGTGAATTAGTGTTAATTAAAATCTTTTAAAAATCTTCATTCTTGGCCGGCGCCGTGGCTCATCAGGCTAATCCTCCGCCTTGCAGCGCCGGCACACTGGGTTCTAGTCCTGGTCGGGGCGCCGGGTTCTGTCCCGGTTGCCTCTCTTCCAGGCCAGCTCTCTGCTGTGGCCAGGGAGTGCAGTGGAGGATGGCCCAAGTGCTTGGGCCCTGCACCCCATGGGAGACCAGGAAAAGCACCTGGCACCTGGCTCCTGCCATTGGATCAGCGCGGTGTGCCGGCCGTGGCGGCCATTGGAGGGTAAACCAATGGCAAAGGAAGACCTTTCTCTCTGTCTCTCTCTCTCACTGTCCACTCTGCCTGTCAAAAATTAAAATAAAATAAAATAAAATAAAATCTTCATTCTTGTTTCATTTCCTGCCCTTATCTTATGATTTTACATGATTTGGTTACCTATACAGAAGTTTAACTTGATTTTTTTTTAACTTGATTTTAACTTAATTTTATTTTCAGTAGGAAAATAAACCATAAAGTATTTTAGTGAATGCACAGAGATTATAAATTTCCTAAACTGTGGAGCCCCACTAAACAAACAAAACCTTTTCTTTGGGTGATAGGGAAGTGGAAATTTTAGAGAAAATTATTAATTTTTAAAAAAGATATCCTTTATGGGTCATTACTTAAGAACATCAAGATACATTGTGTGGCTTACAGTGTCAATAAGAATACCTTATCTGATCTAATATTGAAGGTGAATAATTTACTCATCAGTTACAGTTAATTTGATTTGTATATTTAAAAGTTTAGTTATAGCAAAAGTGAAAGAATACCATCTTGAAGGAATCTGTTACATCTTAGATATTGTTTTGCAATTAAAAAATATTTTGGTGACAGTGTTGTTGCATAGTTGGTTTAACTTCCCTGTGACGCTGGCATCCTGTAATATTGCAATGCCAATTTAAGTCCTGGTTGCTCTATTTCCAGTCTGGTTCCCTGCTAGTGTTCTTAGGGAAGCAACATAAGATGGCCTAAGTACTTGGGTTCCTGCTGCCCAGATGAGAAACCCAGATGGAGTTCCAGGCTCCTGGCTTCTGCCTGGCCTACCTCATGTTATTGTGGCCATGCCTAGTCTGGTCAGTGTGTCCCATTGGGCAGTGAACCAGTGGATGGGAGATAGCTTTGTCTCTCTCTGTTGCCCCCCCCCCCCTCACTCTGCCTTTAAAATAAATAAATATTGGGGCCGATGCTGTGGTGTAACTTGTTGAGCCCGCCGCCTGCAGTGCCAGCATCATGTGGGCGCCGGTGTCCTGGTTGCTCCACTTCCAGTCCAGCTCTCTGCTATGGCCTGGGAAAGCAGTACAAGATGGCCCAAGTCTTTGGGCCCCTGCACCCATGGGAGAGTGGGAAGAAACTCCTGGCTTTGGATCAGTACAGCTCTGGCCGTTGAGGCCCTCTGGGGAGTGAACCAGTGGATGGAAGACCTTTCTCTCTCTCTGCCTCTCCTTTTCTCTGTGTGTAACTCTGCCTTTCAAATAAATAAATAAATCTTTAATAAATAAATATTAATTTATGTATTTAATTTACTTGAGGGACAGAAAAGGATACTGATATACCTCTCATCTCCTGGGTCACTCCGCAGAGGCGTGTAATGGCTGGGTCCAAAGCTGGGACCTGGGAAGTCAGTCTGTTTTGCCCATATGAATGGCAGAAAATCAACTACTTGAGCCATCACTGCTGCCTCTGCAGGGTACACATTAGGAGGAAATTGGAGTTAGGACACTTGAAAGTGGAGTTAGCACAATATGGGATGTAGATGTCCTAAGCGGCAGCTTAACTGCTATGCCAAATGCTTGTCCATGCAATTTTTAGATAACAAACTACTAGACTAGGAAAGGTCACCAGTTTTACAGAAAAACAATGAAAATTACTATACTTTGTAGACCTGGTTTCTTCCATGGTGTAAAGCAAATACAAAAAATTAATTAAAAATTTTTTTTGTTATAGTAAAATATTAAAAACATTGAACTTGCCATTTTATCTGTTTTTATAGCTTAGTGACATTAAGTATATTGACATTGTTGTATAAAAGAAAGGGAAATGAAAGATTTCCCCATCCCTCTTCCAACCCTAACCCCTGTCCTAAAGCTAGATTCATTGAGTGTAACTTTTATTGCTGGAACTTTTGTCTAATAAATTTTTATTTTCTGAGATATCAACAGGAATTTCTGCTTTTTATCATCCTTAAGGATTTCTGAAAACTGAAGACTTGCTTGGATGTCAGGAAAATTCTCAACCATTTTATGTATTAGTTAATTTGATGATTTCACATAAACAGCTCTTTCTTAAGTTACAGAAAAGGGCTGGGTTCCATGAGGGTCTTGCCATTGTTTTGCAGTGGGTTAAGCTTGTCAACAATCAGATATCTAAAGATAATGTGTCCACTTCTAAAGATAAAGTTACAATATCAGTTTAATTTTATTATTTATACTGTTTTTTATTTCTATTATTTTTTATATCCTTTTTTTAAAAATTTATTTTATTTGAAAGGCAGAGTTAGAGACAGACAGACAGAGAGACACAGACACAGAGAGGCCTTCCATGACTTGGTTCACTCCCCAAAGGGCCTCAGTGGCCGCAGCTGTACTAATCTAAAGCCAGGATCCAGGAGCTTCTTCTGGGTCTTCCATGTGGATACAGGGGCCCAAGGACTTGGGCCATCTTCTACTGCTTTCCTAAGCCAAAACAGAGAGCTGGATTGGAAGTGGAGCAGTTGGGACTCAAACTGGCACCCACGTAGGATGCTGGCACTGCAGGCCACCGGTGGCCTTACCCCCTACACCACAGTGCTGGCCTCTGCATTACTTTTTAATATTGGATCTTTGTGTCACTTTTGATCACATTGCAGAAGCTAGATTTATTCATTTCCTAATTCATTTATTACATTTACAACACTTACCATGTACTGGGCACTCTTAATTTTCATGATTCTCATGACAACTCTGTGTAGTGAGTTGTTATGTTATCCCCTAATTTATAGAAGAAGAAACTGAATTAGCAAGGAGATTCAGTAACCTAAGGTCACATAGCTAGTAAGTAGTTGAAATCAGGTATCAAGCTCGGGTAGGCTGCAGCTAGAGTCTGTGCACTGTTATGTTTGCTGTCTTTCCAGACCTTTCTTCTTGTCAACTCAAATTATTTTATTCTGGTCTTATGACTGATTATTTTAATCTCTGCAGAAGCAAAGAGACATTATTTCCAGCATGCATTTCATTTGTAGACCTGATAAAAGCAGATGAGAGGACTGCAACCTATCTTCCAACCTCCAGAAAAATGTCAGTTAAAGTAAGCCCACAAGTTTAAGACAGCATCAAAGCCCCAGCAGCAATGCAGCCTGGAGATGAGCCAGATACTGTGTTCACATATTTAGAATTAAATAGTGTTGCTCCTAGGAATACCTTTAAATGCAGCTGTTCCACTTATTTTTATTTATTTATTTTTAAAGATTTTATTTATTTACTTGAGAGGTAGAGATACAGACAGTGAGAGGGAGAGACAGAGAAACGTCTTCCATCCATTGGTTCACTCCCCAAATGGCCACAATGGTTGCAGCTGCGCCAATATGAAGCCAGAATCCAGGTGCTTCTTCCTGGTTTCCCATGTGGGTGCAGGGGCCCAAGGACTTGGGCCATCTTGTACTGCTTTCCCAGGCCATAGCAGAGAACTGGATTGGAAAAGGAATAGCCAGGACTAGAACCGGTGCCCATATGGGATGCTGGCGCCACAGGCAGAGGATTAACCTACTGCGCCACAGCGCCGGCCCCACTTTTCAGAATTTTAAAAACTCATTATCTGTGTTTTTTCAGTGTTTAGATCAGTTTTGTAAGAAAAAAATTCTTAGGAACAAAAGATTTTAAAAAGACAAACTTTTAATTCCTCAAGCCTTTACAGTTTAGGGCTACATTGCCTGTATTATCAGTAATTCATTAAAAATGTGCCGTTTTGTGCAATTATACTGTGTGGCAAAAGAATCAGAAGCAGAAAACCTCATTTAATGCCATTTATCCATTGTGTCTTTGGGTAATGTTGAAAGTGTTAGGGAACATATCTTGGCAGTAGTTAATCTCTTACTTTTCTTTGGTCCCTTTTATTTAAAAGGCAAATGCTGGTTTTTGGAATTTTAAAAAGGGATTCATTCATTGTAGTTCTCAAGCTGTTCTAGAGTTGGGCAGACACAGAACTAAGTGTCTGTAGGCCTGTGAAGCCTTGTTCAGGGTTCTCAAATGCAGCTTTTAAAAAAAAATTTCATTTTTTCTTGTGAACAGATTGAAGACCAAATTTCCATATACCAATCACTGCACAAATCCAGGCTATTTGTTAAGTCCAGTTACAGTGCAAAGAAACATTTGTGGAGAAAATGCCAGTGTGAAGGTCTCCATTGAGATTGAAGGATTTCAGTTACCAGTTACTTTCACTTGTGATGGTAGGTTTGTAATTCCTTTGGCATTTTGTTTTTCTCTGCTTAGGAGGAAAGTGTTTAAAATGTAATATTTTCATTCTTATTTTAAAATATGTATTTATTTATTTGAGAGGCAGGGAGACAGAGTGAGCTCCCAGCTGCTGTTTTGTTTACCAGATGCCCCAATGGCTGGGGCTAGCTAGAGCCAGGTGTCAAACCTGTAGGCACTCTGGTGCGTAATACAGGAAGACCCTAACAGCTAGACTACATGCCTGCTCCTCAGTCTTTTTTTTTTTTTTTTTTAAAGATTTATTTTTTAATTGGAAAGACAGAGTTACAGAGAGGCAGAGAGAGAGAGAGAGAGGTCTTCCATCTGCTGGTTCACTCCCCAGATGGCCACAACAACCAGAGCTGCGTTGATTCGAAACCAGGAGTCTGGAGCTTCTTCCAGGTCTTCCACACAGGTGCAGAGCCCAAGGACTTTGGCCATCATCCACTGCTCTCCCAGGCCATAGCAGGGAGCTTGATCAGCAGTGGAGCAGCCAGGACTCAAACTGGCACCCATATGAGATGCCAGCACTGCAGGCGGCGGCTTTACCTGCTATGCAACAGTGCTGACCTCTCCTCATTGTTTTAATAAACCAACTTTGTTATCATTAGGTGTCCTTTCTGAAAAGTTAGTAGACATAGGATAGTTTTCTGGTCAGGACTGGTGGAAAAACAGGTTACCTTTATAACTACATATTTCTCTGAAAAATACTGGGTAGTGCTTTAATAATCAGTGTCTCTTGGCCAAGGCCAGCAAATTTGAGATAGATAATTTTTTATAGTCTAGATCTTTATTTTTTTTTTCATTTAAATGGCAAGAAGAATGCGAATTTATAAATTACTGATGGTGATTGAAATTCCAAATATCTTGCTAAGTTTTACTAAGGAGAAAATAATTCTCCATTGGTTTTAATTCTCCCTTCCCAACTTGGCACGAGTGTTCTAGAGATATATCCCCTAAGTCTGGAGGACATTTTTGTCACAATTTTTAAAAAGACTTTTATTTTCTTTCAGAGTTTATTGGCTTTCATAATGTAAATTATTTTAATGTGATTTCAACAGTGAGCCTATATTTCTGTAGTACCTTGGCCTAAGAATTATGCATTTTTTCCTTTAGTGGTTATGACTAGGAATGTTTCCAATATTTGGATGCTTTCTGGTTTCGCACTTTTGGAGGCCTTTGAAAAATATAAATCTGAAACAGAGAAATGTTAGCCAACTGTAACAATCATTCTTTTAGTTTTTGAGGGAAAAGTTATTGTCTTTAAACATATCTTAAATTTTTGCTGGGAAATCTTATGAATCTAGGTATGCAGTAAACTAAATTAGTACTAAAATTGAAGAAAAAAGTCCTATTTTATTATTTATTATATATCTGTTAAGAAATATAACCACATTATGTTACAAATTATAAATGTTACCATACATTTGATTATTAAATTAAATGGAGACCTTTTCTGCCCAATATTAATTTCTATAAAGCTTGAGTGCAATCACTGTCTTTTTTGAACATAGGAGGTCAAAAGTATAAAAATAGGTTGCTTTAAAAGTTTTTAATATGTTGTAATCTTAGTATTTAGCTTATCCTTAGAGTATTCATTGAAAAATAGAGCAAACTTGCTGAATTTTTATCCTTCATTGGAAAATTTACCTGGCAAATGTCACACATTTAAAATGTTGATTCTTTTTCCTTATAGTTTGTTTTCAGTTTTGCTAGATACTGCTAAATGTCATTCTGTTTGGAGGAGTCTGTAATAGGGAGGTAGCTTTTGTTAGCTTAGATCTGCACTATCCAGCACAGTAGCTAGTGGCCACTAAAATGTGTTGACTCTAGATTGAGACTTGTGTTATAATTCCAAAATACACACTGGATTTCAAAGTCTTAGTTTGAAAAGGGGTATAAAATATCTCATTAATTTTTGAATATCGTAATATACTGAAACAGTATTTTGCCATGATAAATATAACATTAAAATTAGTTTCTCCTCTTTTCTTTTTTCAATGTGTCTATGAGAAAATTGTATATGTGGCCTACATTTGTGACTTGCAGTATATTTCTGTTGTACAGTGTTATCTTAGATTAAAAGTAATACAGCTCGAAAAAAGTATTCTTAGTGGTAAATGAGCAAAAAGAAAATAATGACTAACTCTTTTACAGTGAGTTCTACTGTAGAAATTATTATAATGCAAGCCCTTTGCTGGGTACATGATGACTTGAATCAAATAGACGTTGGCAGCTACGTTCTGAAAGTTTGTGGTCAAGAGGAGGTGCTGCAGAAGTAAGTGTATTCATTTAAGTACTTAGCGACATCTTTGGAAATTTCGTTTTTAATGGCTTAAATTACAAATTTTTCAAGTTAAATTTATATTCCAGAAATACATTGACTCCTGTTGAATTGATTCATTGGATCCATAAACTTGTATTGAGATGTTCTATGCTGAAAATATGTCTAGACAGTGGTAGAATTTCAGAGATAAGTAAGACGTGGTATTCTTTGAGAAGCTTATAGTTTTATATGGGGAGATTTTCTTTTATTTATTTATTTTTAAAGATTTATTTATTTATTTGAAAGACAGGGTTACAGAGAGGCAGAGGCAGAGAGAGGTCTTCCATCTGCTGATTCACTTCCTAAATGGCCACAGTGGCCAGAGCTGGGCCTATCTGAAGCCGAGAGCAAAGAGCTTCTTCCAGATCTCCCATATGGGTACAAGGATCCAAGCACTTGGACCATCTTCTATGGCCCTCCTAGGCCACAACAGAGAGCTGGATTGGAAGTGGAGCAGCTGGGACTCAAACCAGTACCCATATGGGATGTCAGCACTACAGGTGGTGGCTTTACCTGCACCTGCCCTGGAAGATTTTCTTTCTATAAAGAGTCAATAGTTAGATCATTCTAGACTCCATTTCCCTTTTATAGCATTCTTCTTTGTGTATTGTGAATGATATGCACAGCAGTCAGCCCTTACTTCTTTTCAGTTGCCTGAAATCGCATGATATGAAATTTTCTCTTAATTAGGTAAAATATTATATCTAGTTTTTAGTTTTACAGATTGTATTCCCTTAGGCTACAGACCGTGTCCTGTCCCTATTTTTATTATTTTCTTTTTTTATATTGTTTCCTTTTAACTTTGACTTCCTCATATTGAATAATTCTTCTGTGTAAATGTTCATACTTGTTTAAAAAACTATCTCTGTATTTTATCATTCTTGTCAATTTCTATTTTTACTCTCCACCTCTATACTTTTTAATTTGAGTAGAATAGTATTGGTGAATAATTAATATTTCTTAACAGTAATCATTGTCTTGGGAGTCATGAACATATTCAGAACTGCCGAAAATGGGACACAGAGATTAAACTGCAGCTCTTGACCTACAGTGCAATGTGCCAAAATCTGGCCCGAACAGTAAGTATATATCCTTTTGAAATGAATTGTGTTTGGTTGAATCTAAATAATTCTGCTAATTAACCAGTTTTTAATTTGTACATTTTCCAAGATTTCAGGGTTAGACTGGGGTGATAAGCTCATTGATCTCAGTTAGAAATTTTTTCAGCAGCCTGGGTGAAGATTTTCAGTGATGGAGGCTAAGGTAGCATGCCCAGAGCTGGAAGCATATTGAAAATCGAAGTAGAGGAATGCAAGTTTGATTTGTTATAGTTTTACACACGAGTGAAATGTCAAGGCCAATAAAGGAAAAATGAAGAAGGAACGATTTTGAATATTGACTATGAATTGGAGAAAGAAAAATATCCATGTCAACCTTTACACCAAAGTGAGAACGATTATTTTTCACAAAACAAAAACTAATTCTTTGTTTCAGAACTTTAGTACTTTCTTTTGAAGTTAAAGCAAAGGAGAATGCAGAAAATTTAGGCATTGTTTTGCTGTATAAACCTTTGATGAATTTTTGGTCTCTAAAGAGAATTATTCTTCATTTGATGGTATTTTGTATGAGGCATATCAGTCCTTTCTACTTTTTCCTTTGTTTTCTTGGACCTTACTCCTATGTTAGGTAGAATTTATTTTAGTTGGGTGAAAACTGTTTCACAAAATTCAGTACATTTTGGCAATCACTGGCAACTTTTGTTCTCAGTTTCTTAAGGAGTAATGTTCTTGAGTACACTTTCATAATGTGGTATGGCAGAAGAGACTGGTGTCCTGTTTAGTAGATGACAGGGGTTGGGAAGAAACAGTGGGAAGAAACATGATTATATCATTAGAAAAAGTAAAGGAGAAATTCAGATGATCTCTTCCCCATCTGGCACCCACCTTTATTTGGCTGCCGGCCATCTTTAAAAGTGTTCATAGTTCTGTATTCTCTATATTTAGAACAGAAGTAGTTTTTGCTTTAAGAGCTATTTATATATCAGAAACTAGACTTAAAAGCATTTATGTTTTCCATTTCAAAACCAAAGTTTTTTCCAGAATATTAACTCACTTTTTTCTGAGCCATTTATAAATAATGGCTAATTCTGATAGTATTTTATCTTCATTTCTGAAAAATTACTTTAGTTTCAATATTTCTTCATACATTTAACCATATTTAATTTGGTAATATAAAAGACCAAAAAGTGTGTCTCATTTTTAATAAACATTAGATGTATATGTGTTTATTTAGGTTGAAGATGATGAAGCACCTGTGGATTTAAACAAACACCTATATCAGGTAGAAAAACCATATAAAGAAGTCATGACAAGGTATGGCATCTAAAGCATTAACTTCAGGTTTTTAAACTTTTGTTATTTTGGTGATTTAAGCAATCATTTTTGTATATAGTACCCTTCAACTACAATAACTCTTCTTTATTTCAGACATCCTGTTGAAGAACTCTTAGATTCTTATCACAACCAAGTAGAACTGGCCCTTCAAATTGAAGTAAGCCTTAATTCACATTCTGGTGTGATGACTTGGTATATCTTGTTTCTGTTCTATCTTAAATTCTGGTATTGGCATTGGATTAAATATTTTGTGACACTTTAAACTGTATTCTTTATGTTTGATGTCTGATTTTCTGACTCACTTCCTAACCAGGATTCTCAGTGAGCTTGAGTCTACATGCTTACTCCCCTTTAGCTTTGTTACTAGGAGGACTGTTCCCTTCTATTAAAAAACATTTATCGAATGCTTACTATATACTAAATGCTGAAGTAATGAAAATGAATGACCTTATCCCTGCCTGTCAGGAACTTGAAAATTAGTGATGGGGAATTTAAACAATATTTCAATGTAGTATAATAAAATTAATATAGAGTATTAGAGTTTTTGGTAAATCAAGGAACGGTACCTTACCCAATTTAAGGGTTTAAGGAAGGCTTCTTAGGAGGAATGTTTCTTGAGTCACCTCTTAAATGTGAGAGGGAAGAAAGGTGAGAAGGCCATGCAAACAAAAGCACACAGATATGATATTACTAATTTGTAATCCATATTAAGGAGTTTTAACTGTGTCTTCTAGATCTAGGAACCATATTCAATCCACTTTCTGTTTCTGTAAATAAAAGTTTTTACGTATAACCCCAGTTTGTTCACATATTGTCTATTGTCATTTGCATTTGTATTCCAACACTAGAATTTGGAACAGAGACCCATATGTTATGCAAAACCTGAACTGCTTACTACTGGTCCTTTCACAGAAAAAAAATGGCTGACCCCTGCCCTAGCCAACTGAGGTGTTTTGAGGCAATTGTTGGGGGGAAAGGAGAAATGGCTTACTTGTTTAGTCCTGTGTTCTGAAGTCTGGCCATACTGCGAAAGTTGGATTAGGACTGGTAGGATTGGTTTCAGAGATTTTCGTTTGTGTGTTTGTTTATTTTAATAGCATTCCAGGTAAAAGATAATGACTGAGGTGAAAATGAAAAGGAGGGAACTGATTAACAATATTAGAGAGGTAAAACTATTGAGATTGAATGTAAGAAAGGAAGAAAGAATACAGGATGACTTTGAAGTTTTTAGAATATAAACACATTTATTTATTGAATAACTAATTATTGACATTTTCCTCCTAATGTGGCAGTGAACAAAAGAAACTATAATCCCTGCCTCCATATAGTTTATATTCTAGTTGAGGAAATAATCAGATAAACTAGCAATATGTAAAAATACACATGTATTTCAAAATGTTCATGGAAAAATAATATTGAAAGGTAAGTATATTTTGGTAGAAAAATTTCAAAGTCATGATAGGATTTTCATAATGCACAGTTTTCCTGAATTTTTGAAGAGCCTCATATGCATGGAATACCAGCATTTCTTTGCAGTAGAAATAAACTTACCTTTTTTTCCCCTAAATTAGCCATTCTTTAAAAATCATTTATTTGAGGGGCAGAGATAGAGATAAAGAAAGCAAGCTCTGTCTTCTGGTTTACTCCCCAAAGGCCTACAGTTGGCTGGGCAGAGCAGAGTCAGGAGCCTGGAGCTCAATTCAGGTTTCCCACGTGGCTGATAGGGACCCAAACACTTGAGCCATCACCTGCTGCTTTACAGTGTACATGTTAACAAGAAGGTAGAATCAGAGTGGAGCCAGAACTTGAACCCAGGTGTTCTTATATGGGGACGTGAGTGTCCTAATTGACATCTTAATCTTTAGGACAAATGCCCATCCCTAGCTTTTAATTCCTTTTTCCATGAACCTTTTGAAATATCATTGTGTGAGTGTGTGTGTGTGTGTGTGTGTATAAGAGAGAGAGAGAGAGAGAGAGATGGCAATTGCTAGAGGGGAAAAAAAAGGAGGATAATACTGAAATTTCAAATAAGGTATTCAGAGAAAGCCTCAGTGAAAAGATGAATTTGACTAAATAAATAGAGAAGGAAGAAAAGGGAGAAGCAGAAGCTGTGGTTATCTCAGAAAGTAACATTTCAGGACTAAGGAACAATAAACTTTACATACATAAAGTCTTCTAGGCCTTTGTAGCTGTAGTAGAGAGAGAGAGGCAGGCAAGAGTAGAAACAAACCAACAAGGAATATATTTTGCTTGCACTGGAGAGGAGATTGCTGGTAGAAGTGGTGAGAAGGGATTAAATTCTGTGATAAATTTTGAAGTTGATTCTTAGAGGACTTACCTATAGATTGGATGTAGAACGCAGAAAGAGTTTATGATAACTCCCAAGATTTTCTGTCTGAGCAACTGGAAGTTTAGATATAAAAAACCGAAAAGGGGAGGTTTGAGGGAGATCAGGAACTCAGTTTTGGATGTTATTATTATTATTTTTTAAGATCTACTTATTTATTTGAAAGAGCTACATGGAGTGGGGTGGGTGGGGTGGGGCGTCTTCCATCCACTAGTTCACTCCCCAATTAGCCACAACAGCCGGAGCAGTGCTGATCCGAAGCCAGGGGCCTGAGGACCTAAGCCATCCTCCACTGCTTTCCCAGGCCACAGCAAAAAGCTGGATCGGAAGTGGAGTAGCTGGGCCTCCAACTGGCGCCCACGAGGGATGCTGGCACTGCAGGCGGCAGCCTAACCTGCTACACCACAGCACCAGCCCCTGGATGTTATATTTGAGATGACTGTTACTCATCCAAAGAAAAATGTTGAGTAGGCAGTTATTATGTATCTAGCATTCAATGTGGGCAGTCCAGGTTGGAGATAATAAATTTGGGAATCATCAGAATATAAACCATATTTTGCAACTAGCTGAGATCACCAGGTAAATCAGTGCAAATGGAAAAGTTCCTCCTCTTAAATAAAACAAAAGTGCACACTCTTGGGCAGCAGCCACACCACTTCTCTGTTTTCCTTTTGGCAGAACGCCTAAAAGTTAACTAGTTTTGCTGCTTTCATTTCCTCCTTTCCCTTTTTCTTATGATCCCACTCTAATCAGGCTTTCATTCTTAGCACTTCTCTGAACTATATACATTAAGGTCAGCAAAGACTTCCATGATCCTGAGTAGTAAGTTCTTAGTCTATTTTTCTCAGTCTTTCTGTAGTTTTGTATATATGTGCTTTTTATTTTTAAAGTTGTGTTTTATTTTAATGGACAAATTAATAATTGTATTTGTGTATTGGGCACAGTGTTAAATTTTGAAACATGTATACATTTTATAGTAACAAATTAGAGTACTTAGCATGTCCATTTCCTCAAGCACTTATCATTTGTTTGTGGTGAGAACATTCAAAATCCTTTAAAAAAAAAAAGATTTATTTATTCATGTGAAAATCAGAGTTACAGAGAGTGAGATCTTCCATCTACGGGTTCACTCCCCAACTGGCTACAATAGCCAGAGCTGAGCTAGGCTGAAACCAGGAGCTTTATCTGGGTCTCCCATGTGGGTGGCAGGGACCCAAACAGATGGGCCATCTTCCACTGCATTTCCATTAGCAGGGAGCTTGATTGAAAGTGAAGCAGTGGGGCTGGCGCTGTGGAGTAAAGTCGCCGCCTGCAGTGCCAGCATCCCATATGGGCACTGGTTTGAGTCTCAGCTACTCCACTTGTGATCCAGCTCTCTGCTATGGTCTGGGAAAGCAGTGGAAGATGGCCCAGGTCCTTGGACCCCTGCACCTGTGTGGGAGACCTGGAGGAAGCTCCTGGCTCCTGGCTTCAGATTGGTGCAGCTCTGGCTGTTGTGTCACATTGAGGAGTGAACTAGTGGATAGAAGACCTCTCTCTCTGCCTCTCCTCTTTGTGTAACTCTGAATTTCAAGTAAATGAATAGATCTTAAAAAAAAAAAAAAATAGTGGAGGGGCTGGCTCTGTGGCACTGCAAGTTAACGCCCTGACCTGAAGCACCAGCATCCCATATGGGCACTGGTTTTAGTCCCAGCTCTCTGCTTCCAATCCAGCTCTCTGCTATGGCCTGGGAAGAAGGCCCAAGTCCTTGGGCCCCTGTTACCCACGTGGGAGACCTGGAAGAAACTCCTGGTTTCTGGCTTTGGATTGGCACAGCTCTGGCTGTTGCGGCCAACTGGGGAGTGAACCATTGAATGTTAGACCTCTCTCTCTCTGCCTCTCCTCTGTGTAACTCTGACTTTCAAATAAATAAATAAATCTTTAAAAAAAAATAATGGAGCAGCAGGGACATGAACTGGTGTACTTATTGAATGCCAACATTATAGACAGTGGCTTTTACCCACTATGCCACAACACTGGCCCCATATATATTACATTATTATTAACTGTAATCAGCCTACTGTGCAGTTGGATACTAGAACTTACTCTTCCTATCTTTCTGTAGTTTTTAATGCAGTTGATCCTTTTGTTCCCCTTAAAACATGTGCTTGGCCCCTGGGATATCATATTCTTGGTTCTCCCACTTCAATGGGTGCTCTGCCTCAATCTCACTTGTAGCTTCTTTCTAATGATTTCTTCATCTTCCTGACCAAAAAAACATAAAGGGGCCGGTTTTGTGGCATAGTGGGTAAAGCTGTCACAGTACTGGCATGTCACATGGTTGCCAGTTTGAGTCCCAGCTGCTCCACATGTGATCCGCCTTTCTGCTATGGCTTGGGAAACCAATGGAAGATGGCCCAAGTCCTTGGACCCCTGCACCCACATGGGAGGTCCAGAAGAAGCTCCTGGCTCCTGGCTTCAGATCTGCTCAGCTCCAGCCGTTGTGGCCATTTATGGAATGAACTAGGGGATGGGAGATCTCTCTCTCTCTCTCTCTCTCTCTCTCTCTGCTTCTGCCTCTGCCTCTCTGTAACTCTGCATTTCGAAGAAATAAATTTACCTTAAAAAGCAAAAAAGAATAGACACATCAATACTTTAAAAAAAAATTAACATCCACCCCCCTCCCTCGCCAGCTCAGTTCTGGGATCTGTTTTCTCTATGTTCACATCTTAGGTCATCTTAACCATATTTCTCTGCTGATCATTCTGCTCATCTCTGGCCTTGATCTTCCCTACCCTAACTCCATACTTAAATATCTATTACTTAAGTTTTATATGAATGTTAATATTTTAAATTTAAGATGTTCAAGAATTAATTTTCTATATTACCCTTCATATCTATTTACCCATTAGTCTTTTTTTAAAATATTTTATTTTATTTTATTATCTGTTTAAAGATTTATTTATTTATTTGAAAGGCAGAGTTACAGAGAGAAAGAGCTGTTTTCCATCCTCTAGCTCACTCCCCAGATGGCCTCAACGGCTAGAGCTGTGCCTATCTGAAGCCAGGAGCCAGGAGCTTCCTCTGGGTCTCCTATGCAGGTGCAGGGTTCCAAGGACTTGGGTTATCTTCCACTGGTTTCCTGGGCCACAGCAAAGAGCTGGATCGGAAGTGGAGTGTCTGAGACTTGAATCGGCGCCCAGATAGGATGCTGGGACTGCAAGCTGTGGCTTTTCCTGCTATACCACAGCATACCAAGATTTTATTTTTTAAGAATAATTTTGGGTCAGAACAAAACTGAGAGAAAGGTACAGAGTTATCCCATATAACCCTCTATTCTATTAATTCTCCCCCATTACTTCTCCTTAAGAAATGTCAACTCTGTCCTTCTGTTTGCTCAGGACTTGGAGTCATCCTTGACTTCTCCAGAAATACATCTTTGATATCCCATGTTCAGTCTAATTGCTGTCAGCTTTACCTTGAAAATACATTCAGAATGTGACTCCTTTTCATCAGTACCAGAGCTGTAGCCCTAGTGCTTACTAGTCTCCCATTGTCTACTCTTATCCTTTTTTTTTAAAGATTTATTTTATATATTTGAAAGATAGAGAGGTAGAGACACACACACACACAGAGGTTTTCCATCCATTGGTTCAGTTCCCAAATGGCTTCAACAGCTGGAGCTGAGCCAGTCTGAAGCCAGGAGCCAGGATCATCTTCTTGGTCTCCCACGTGGGTGCAGCCACAGCAAATGACTGATCTGGTTCTTTTCTCTGTGGATTTGCCTTTTTTTGGACATTTCATGTTAAGGGAAACATACACAATATAGTTTTTTACATGTGGTTTCTTTCGCATACCAGTAACATTTCTGTGGTTCTTCCATGTTGTGTGTGTGTGTGTGTGTGTACACATATGTGTACACTTCTGTGGTTTGTTCCTTTTTTATTGCTAAATATCATTTCATTGTATGGCAACACAAGGGTCATTTGGATGTAAGTTGATCATTTTTTGGTTATCATAAATCACGTTGCTGTAAATATTCATGTATAAGTCTTTATGTGGATATTTAATTTTTAAATTATTTCTTAGTTTTTAAATTTTTTAATGTCTCTTGAGTAGATTTTAGTGAGAGGTCATGAGGTTTTCATTGCTCTTGGCCTTTAGTTTTCTAGAGATAAGATGTAATCATTTTGCTAAAATGAAGTTAAACAATAAGGGTTTTTTAGGTAAGGAGTACGTTTAGTATTCTAAGGGGAATGGTGAAGAGAGCTGATCTATGCAACTAAAAGAAATATTAAATGACATTCTAAGGTTTCTTAGAAGTACTCAGCTGCTTGGCAAAAGCAAGGAAGAGAAGTATCTGAGGTCAAAGAACAGTTTGCTTAGAATGAGGGTGTGAGAGACTAGAAGCAAAAAAGGTTGTGATTAGAGTAGAATAATAGCTAAGGTTCTGATAAGGTATGGTTTAGAGTTGAAGATATTGTGAATTTTCCACATAGACATTTATGTGACTGAGGTTTTTTTTCGGGATATAGAGTGGACAGTCAGATAAATATCTAGAGCGATAATATGACATGAAGTAGAGAAAGTGACCCACATGTCAGTAGTAAGGTACATCAGTGGTGGGCCAGTCAGGAAACACTACACTAGTTATTTGAATGTGGAAATTCAAAGAATCATTAAAGATGTGAAGTAAGAGGTCTTTAAGGCAGAGGTTGGCATACTGTGGCTTGCACACCAAGTCTACCCTGCTGCCTGTTTTTGTAAATTGTACCATAGCCATGGTTATTTATTTACGTATTGTCTGTGTCTGTTCTCATGCCTTATTAGCAGAGTTGAAATGTAACAGACATTTAGGCCCATAAAGCCCAAAATATTTACCAATTGGCCTGTAGGACCTCTGTCCTTAATGAGTTGTACTATGAGAATTAACTGCAAAACTTGTTCTCAAACAGTACTTTATATGTTGTATGTGTGGGTGGGTGCAAACTGTTGAAGTCTCTATATTAAGTTGGTCTTCTGTATATAAAGTTAATTAAAAATGAATCTTAATGAAGAATGGGGTGGGAGAGGGAGTAGGAGGTGGGGTGGGAGTCGAGATGGGAGGGTGGGCAAAAGGGGAAGAACCACTGTATTCCTAAAGTTGTACTCATTAAATAAAAGCTTTAAAAAAAAAAAAGATAAGCAGTCTTCTATAAGGGGTCCAGCATTAACAGTTGCGTAAAGGCTATCATCACCTTCATGTTGAGAAAAATGAACAGTGAAGGAGCTCCCCGGACTTGATAAGATTTCCACCCAAGCCCAAAATGAAATTCAGCTTCTGTGAAGAGGCAGGTAAGGCTATCATAGGAACACACAGATTGTGGATAGCCACAAATACTTGGTAGAGAACTTTAGCCAGAACTGTCAGGCCAGAACATGGCCTGAGGGCACAGCTAGAACTGGTCTTTGACAACCTCAGGGTTCTTACCCTGAATTAAAAAATCAACTGTGACTGATGAAATCTTTACTTAGTATATACTGAATCAATCTTCTGTATATAAAGATAATTGAAAATGAAAAAAAAAAACACTTGGTTTTAAATTGGAAATTGTATAGAAAATTAATCAATTTTTAAAAAAAATATCATGTAGGATCTCTGTCCTTAATGTGTTGTACATTGTGATTTAATTCTTTTTTTTTTTTTTTTTTTTTTTTTTTACAGGCAGAGTGGACAGTGAGAGAGAGAGACAGAGAGAAAGGTCTTCCTTTTGCCGTTGGTTCACCCTCCAATGGCCGCCGCGGTCGGCGCGCTGCGGCCGGCGCACCGCGCTCGTCCGATGGCAGGAGCCAGGAGCCAGGTGCTTTTCCTGGTCTCCCCATGGGGTGCAGGGCCCAAGCACCTGGGCCATCCTCCACTGCACTCCCGGGCCACAGCAGAGGGCTGGCCTGGAAGAGGGGCAACCGGGACAGAATCCGGCGCCCCGACCGGGACTAGAACCCGGTGTGCCGGCGCCGCAAGGCGGAGGATTAGCCTGTTGAGCCACGGCGCCGGCCTGTGATTTAATTCTATAACTAGTACTCCAAGAGTGTTTTTCACTTTGTGTTGCTATGTGAGGGCAAACTGTTGAAATCTTTACTTAATATATACTAAACTGATCTTCTGTATATGAAAAAAAAGAGAGACAATAAGCAATAAACCTCTGCAATTGGAGGTTTCAGCAAAAGAAAAAAAAAATCAACTGTGATGGAATAGTGCATAAGAATTGTCCTCAAGGAAGTTTTGTGATAGGGAAGTATCTTTCTGCTTCCGGCCTTCAGTGTCCCTTTGGTGCCCTCTGTTGACAAACCTAATATTGTGCCAACTGGCAAAAAAAATGAAGAGTTTAGCCCTAGGAACAGGAAGTAGATCAAAAGAAGAGTCCATTTGGAAGATTTCTGCATGGATGTAGAGTAAAAGGAAGCAGAAATATAAGTAAGCAAGCAGAACTAGAGAGCAAGGAAACAGAGCTTCAGGCCCTGAGGAGTGTAGGGTAGTTGGGTGTTTGAGCAAATAGAGGTGGTTTCATTTAAGCTTGAAGACGAAGGGAACACTCAGTTTGTGGTAGCCAAGCCTGAAAGGTGGAAACATTTAAATTTTTAAGGGTTGGTATAGTACTGAGTTTCAGCCCATTTTAACAGTACTTGGCGTAAAAGTTTGGCATAAATGTTTTATGAACTAATTCATTATATATAAGAGTGCTTCTTAATGACATACAGACTTAAATTTAGGACTCATTCTATCAAATAAGTGATTTTACAATGTATTTGTATATTGCAGTTATATTACATTTGCATATGTTTGCATCATGGTAAAATCAACTGTGATGGAGTAGGGCAGAAGAATTGTCCTCAATGAAGTTTTGTGATCAAAGCTTCTAAAGTGATCCCTGTATAGAAGCAAATAGAAAAGTTAACTAATTTCCCATACTGTTGCCCAGTGCTGATGTGTGACCAGCCTCTGAAGAACTTTTTTTTTTTGATACTAGGTTTTTGAAAGAGGGAGAGAAGGTTATTTTTAGTGTGAAAATTATTCCAAAAATAAAATACAACCTGTTTAATGATTTAGTAACTTGTTTCTAATTTGTTTTAATTTTGATTCTAATATAAAATTAATGGAATTTGTAAGTGAATAATTGTGTCAAAGTGAAAGTTAGCCAGGCCTTGCTTTTTCCTAATTTAAATTATATTAATGAAACTGTCTTATTTTTCTTTTTCATGACAAAGGAGTGGAAGATATGTGTTCTTAGATACAAGTAAAATATCTAGTTTCTGACTTCGTCTGTGAAATTGATCTTTTAAATTTCACATACTTAGGTTTCTTTTTTTCTTTCTTTTATTTACATTTGATTTTTAAAGAACCAACACCGAGGAGTGGATCAAGTAGTTAAAGCTACAAGAAAAATCTGTAGTGCTTTAGATGGTGTGGAGACTCCTGCCATTACAGAATCAGTGAAGAAACTAAAAAGAGCAGTTAATCTTCCAAGGAGTAAAATTTCTGAGGTAAATATATTTTTTAAAGATTTATTTTATTTATTTGAAAGAGTTACAGAGAGAGGTAGAGCCAGAGAGAGAGAGAGATTTTAAAAAACTTTTTAAAAATTATTTATTTATTTATTTGAGAAACAAAGTAAGCTTGCATTTGCTAGTTCACTCCCCACAATAGCTGGGATTGGGAAACTCACTCCAAGGCTCCCTCATGGGTGGCAGGAACCCAGTTACTTGAATGGCATCACTCACTACCTCCCAAGTGTGTATTAACATGAAGCTGCAGTCAGGAGTTGGAATTAAGTATTCCTCCCAGACACTCTGATATGGGATATGATGTCTTAGCCAACATCTTTTAAGCCAGATACCTGCTTCATGACTTTTCCTGTTGAGTTGATTTGCCACTTACTTAGTTAGGAAGAGGGTTACTTAGTATAGAGATGGACTGCCTTGGACGAGCTATGTGAGAGCTGACATTGAACAGGTATATACCAAACTGTGAGCCCTTCGTGAGGTTTTTTTTTTTTTTTTTTAATATATCTCATAAATACAACATCAAGAACATAGTAATTCTTCACACCGTACCGGCCCTCCCACTCACTCTTCTCCCCCCTTCCTCCTCCCTCTCCTGTTTAGTGCCAGAGAGAAAAAGAAAGAATGGAATAAAAAAAACTAAGAGACTGTCAGCCCTTTGTTATAAAGGGAGACTTTTAGCATTGTAAGCTAGTTTGAGGTTCAAAGATAGATACTGAGTTCGGAAGACCTCGAGAATGATAGCTATTACTTCTCCCTCAGGATGGAAATGTCCACGGCTGCCAGTGGGGAAGTTCTACTTTAGACCATACCCTTTTCCTGTTCAAAACACCAAGAAGTCTATGTAGTAGTGACTTGTCACCTCAGAAGCAGCCAGGTTAGGAGCCCTCTCCTTGTATCATAATGTTGCTTTTAATGAAAGCCTTACCTTCTGGTATTTCCATGGAGATTCAGTTAACTGTTCATGTTTACATATTTGATTGGAACAATAAAAAAAGGTAGATCTCAGAAGTCAAATTTAAAGGAAGGAAAAGTTATCTTGCTTAGACCATTCATTTTCAGAGATCCCGTCCATATGGTCATTTGTATTTGTTTTTCTTCTTTCTTGTATGCCTTTTTTTAGATATTAAAAGATACATATGAAATTGTTCAGAGGTGATCAGCTACCATTGCCCCAATGTTGTGTAAGCCGTTTGTTCATTTACTAGATAAAAGGAGCAGAGAGTAGGTGGGAGAGGAGTTCAACTTAAATAATCACAAGAGCTTTTTTGAGTCACTAAATAATAATAGAGTTCCAGGCCTGTGCCGTGGCTCAACAGGCTAATCCTCCGCCTTGCGGCGCCGGCACACCGGGTTCTAGTCCCGGTCGGGGCACCGGATTCTGTCCCGGTTGCCCCTCTTCCAGGCCAGCCCTCTGCTGTGGCCCAGGAGTGCAGTGGAGGATGGCCCAAATGCTTGGGCCCTGCACCCCATGGGAGACCAGGAAAAGCACCTAGCACCTGGCTCCTGCCATCGGATCAGCACGGTGCGCCGGCTGCAGCGCGCCGGACGCAGCGGCCATTGGAGGGTGAACCAACGGCAAAGGAAGACCTTTCTCTCTGTCTCTCTCTCTCACTGTCCACTCTGCCTGTCAAAAAAAAAAAAAGAGTTCCAGAGTCTCTTCTTTAAGGATATCCTTATGCTACTGTAGAGCAATTAATGTAAAATTAAATACCACATTAGTGTCTTTTATCCCTTCTGTATTTCAAATTAGCAAGGCAGATTTTAGTGTCGTTTTGTGTTTTGCAGTAATTTTTAATTACTCTAATTTTCTTGATACTAAAAATCATCTATTTACAATTCTTTATTATTATACTCCTTCTTAGATATTTTTGTGAAGTTTCTCCTGGGAAGGGTTTCTGTGACATATAGCACTTAATTAAATGTTTTGAAGATAAAGGTAAGCATTTTATACATCATGGGCAATTTTTTGATTAATTTGTTCTATGTGTATTGTGCAGGTGACTTCACTATCTGGAGGAGACAGTACCAAAAGTTCAGCTAGAGGTATGTCTTTAAATTCTTTACATTTTAGCAATAATTGTTGCTTTTGCACAGAATTATATTAACATTTTCTTTAAATATAGGCTCATTAAATCCTGAAAATCCTGTTCAAGTAAGTGTGGACCAATTAACTGCAGCAATTTATGATCTTCTCAGACTCCATACCAGTTCTGGTAGGAGTTCTACAGACTTTGCCCAAAGCTACAGGAACACCAAGGAAGCATGGACTACAACAGAACAGCTCCAGTTTACTATTTTTGCTGCACATGGAATTTCAAGTAACTGGGTATCAAAGTAAGTTACTGTTTAGAAGAAACTATGCACAGCTTTATCTTCTAACTATGCTAATCTTGTAAAATATCAGCAACCACTGTTATCTTGGTGCTTAAAAAATGGATTTATGAGAGCCACTTCTGTGGGGCAGGTGTTCCATGTTGCAGTGCCTGCAGGAGCCAGTAATGACTCACGTGCTTGAGTACCTGGCACTCACGTGGAAGACTCAGGTTAAGTTCCAGGCTTGTGGCTTTGACCTGGCTCAAAACTGGCTATTATGGGGACTTGGGGAGGTTAGAAGATCTCTATTTCTCTGCCTTTCCAAAAAAAAATAAGATTTTTCTTTGTGATTTTCATAAAAATTACAGAGATGTATGAAGCTATTCAGTAAAACATACCACTCCTACTATACATGAAAAGTAGGATGCTTATAAGAGGAAATGATGTTAATTAATAAATTAATGAATTTCAGACTGCTGTTCTTTCTGCTTTTGTGTCTAAAATGATTTTTGTGTGTGTGTGAAATAGCTTCATAATAGCTCATGCTCTTTAAGGGGAAGCCTAGCAAAGAGATAACAAACATAAATTCCTCTTAAGTTGAAATTTTGATTTAAAAAAGAATTATTTAATTATTTGAAGTGGTATTTTAATTCAGTAAATATTTACTGGGCACCATTTATGGACATTGTTCTGGTACATGGGATTCAGGATTAAACAGGTAGCAAAATACTTCCACTTTCCTGGACCTCGCATTGAAATGGGTACTACTTGTGTCTGAAGGTATTTCATTCTTTTAAATAGGTACAGGGATAATATTCTTAAGACATATATATATATATATATATATATATATATATATATGTATATATATATATAAGCATACATACATGCACAAACAAATTTAGGGATATATTATTAGGAACAAATATCCAGAAAACAGTGCTAATTAATATGGAAAGTAAGCTAAAAAATACTGAATTATAAGGGAAAATGTGATGAAATTGAAGAAGTATCTAGGGGTGATCATTTTATGATCCAAAGAGATTAGATTTAAAATATTTACATAGTATATGTGAACAATGTGATTAACATGTAAGTTAGAATATAAATAGAATATAATTTTTTCATTTTTTTGTTTTTTGAGAGACAGCTCCCATTCACTGGCTCACTCCCCAAATGCCTATAATGGCTAGAGCTAGGCCACACTGAAGCCAGGAGCCAAGGACCCAATTGCTTGAGTCATCATCTGCTATCTCCCAGAGTGCAAATTAGCAGGAAGCTGAAGTTGAGAATGGAGGCAGGACTTAGAATCCAGGCACTCTAATATTGGGATCAGGAGTTCCAGGCATCATCTTAACGCTTGGCCAAACACCTGCTACAGAATACAATTTTATTGAACCCAAGACTCCTGCCTAATTGTATCTAAACAGCTCTGTACTTGTGGCAATTAGGAGCCAAGTCACTGCTGTCGCATGAGAGAAAACACAGCGTCTGTCCTCATGGAAGGAAGCCTCCCCATATAGAAGGAAGATCAGCTCAATGCAAGTCAGGTCCAAGCTCTATTAAAATATGCTTAGCTGACTGTCTCAGTGACTTAGTAAAGGAAATGGTACCTAGAGAATGTAATGTTTGTATTCCTTTTCCTAGAATTTATTTAGTGTCATTGAACTAAAAATCTAAAGCTACTACATAATTGAGTGCAAAATTGAAATAAATTCTTCATTATGGCATCCCTTCAGACTAGAACCTAGGGCCATATGTTCCTCCTCTGTTTTTTCTTTGATATATCTTTTCTCTGTTTTCATAGATTTTGCAATGATTAAATTTTAGATGAATGCCAAAAAATTGAAATGAATAGTGATCAGATTATTTCAGATATTAGTAATTTTGGGAAAGCTACTAATGTATACTTGTATTTATTAGCTAACTTATATTATTAAGGTAGAAATAAAATTAAACTCTTTCTTTTCTCAGTTATGAAAAATATTATTTGATGTGCTCCCTATCTCACAATGGAAAGGATCTTTTTAAACCTATTCAATCAAAGAAGGTTGGCACTTATAAGAATTTCTTCTATCTTATTAAATGGGATGAACTGTAAGTGAAATTCCTGGCTTTTTATTCTTTGGGTGTGCCCTAGTCTTTTTCTATGAATTTTAGTGCCATTTCCATTGAAATTCATTAAATTCTTACTGATTGTCGGGGTTTCATCTGGATATGATTCTGTAAAACAGAAAAGTTTTCATTAAAATGTCTGATATAATCTTAAGCCTACATATTATTAAATTGCAAAAATATACCATTAATTTTTGCCTAACTATGTCAAGTTAAAGGTGTAAATTTATTGATATGTAATTCTACAAAGCTGATGTTTTATAACATTGCTTACTTTAGTATTTTTCCAGTAACACTGTATAGGAATCTTGGGTCTTGATTAACAGATAACCACAAAAAAAAAACCCTCAAAAACAAAAATGCCAAACTTAGTAATCTTAAATTCCTGTAAAAGGTGATATTTTATATTGTTAATATTTTATAAATATTGTTTGTCAACTAAGGGAGCTCTCATTATTTAGACGGGTAGGCAGTTGCACAACTTTCTACTGTTTGTTCACATGTATTAAATGGTTTCCTATTTTCCTTTTTTATTATTTTTTAAATTGCATGTCTGAAAGCAATCAAATAATTCAAAATTTAAGCATTTCAACATATGCTATTTTAGAGTAACCATTACTGAGTTCATGTGTTCTTTCAAAGTTAAAAATTATTCACTGAAAAACATAAATATCTATTTGTGAATATATTTATATTCTTACACTAAGAATACTCATTAGCATTCATTTAGTTCTTCATAAAAGAAATAAAAATAGCTACTATTATTTTGTCTGGTAATTGGTGCTGCAAGTCTTAAAGTAAAGGTGTTTTTGAAAAAAGAAATGCTACATTTTGAAATTTTACATATTTTTAAAAAGATATAAAAGCAAGATTTATTAGAGTCAGAGACCTCCAAGCCAGAGTGTCATGAAAGGGAGCCCCAAGAGAGGCAAAACCCAAAGGGGCTGATGGCAGTGGGGTTTTTAAGCATAATTTTGAGAAAGAAAAAACTTAGCAGCTTGACATTCAGTTACAAGGTGGGGGACAAAACCCATCAAAAGAACTGATTTGTAAGCTTTTTTACTCTGTCTTGCTTGCTCATGATAAAACAAAAGAGCCATCAAAAGGGTGGGATACCTAATTTGTTTTATAGTAAACTGGGAGCTCAGAACAAAATTTGTTTTATAATTTTTAGTAATGCAAGTTAGTGAAACTTATACCTAGCTTGAGGTTACTCATGATTGAAGATTAGTTGATAAGTAAAATAAAATACCTAAAATTGCTTTCTCCTTAAAGGTTTAAACATCACTTTAAAAGTCTAATTTGGTTTTTCTACTACTACATTTTTTCCCCCGTAGAATCATTTTTCCCATCCAGATATCACAACTGCCATTAGAATCACTTCTCCACCTCACTCTTTTTGGAATTTTGAATCAGAACAGTGGAAGTTCTCCTGATTCTAATAAGCAAAGAAAGGGACCAGAAGTTTTGGGCAGAGTTTCTTTACCTCTTTTTGACTTTAAGCGGTAAGTATACTGAATTGTGATGTTGAGTTACTGGGCTGGATGACAGGTGGGGAAAGATGACAAATGTAAGCTAAGGAGCTGCCTCCATTTTTCCAGCATAACTAGAGTTCAGACACACACATCAGAGCAAACCAAAGTTATTCTTCTATAATCTAAATATATCTTTTGGACTGAGTAGACGGTTGTCACTCAGTATTCCAGGAGAAAAACAACACTCAATGACTATTTTATTGCTTAAGCAAGTACGATGTTATTGATATAATACCATGATCTCATAAGTTCCCTTGATATTCACATAAGAACTCCATTTTTCCTTTTCTTGTTCCTTTCATACCCTTCTCCGGTTTCAGAGAGTCTACAGCTGCACATAATTCCCTGGCTTAATTCTCTTTCCTGACTAATTTATTCCTTACTGCTATGGGACCCTGGTCATTAACCTCTAAAGTTGCCACATGTGTAAAAATCTATTAAAGTGCTCTCCCTCTCTCTCTTGGTCTCTCCCTCTTTCTCTTATACTCTCCTTCTCCTTCTTCTCTCTTTTTTTTTTTTTTAATGATTTATTTATTTATTTGAAAGTCAGAGTTACACAGAGAGAGGAGAGGCAGAGAGAGAGAAAGAGAGGTCTTTCATCAGCTGGTTCACTCTTCAAGTGGCTGCAACGGCTGGAGCTGTGCTGATCCAAAGCGAGGAGCCAGGAGCTTCTTCTGGGTCTCCCACGTGGGTGCAGGGGCCCAAGGATCTGGGCCATCTTCTGCTGCTTTCCCAGGCCATAGCAGAGAGCTGGATTGGAAGTGGAGCAGCCGGGTCTCAAACTGGCACTTTAGGCCAGGCGTTAACCAGCTGCACCACAGCGCCGGCCCCTCTTCCCCCTCTTTACCTTCCTCACCCCTTCCCTCTGGTCTGTCAGATTTCCCCACCAATAAACCCTTTCCCTTACTCCGGTATTCGGTGTGTTTTGTGGTGACCTAACATTGGTGCTGTGACTCGGATCCAGGTTCCCCCAGTGACTGTTCTCCCTTTGGGATCTCTGAGCTGCCTTGGGGTCCTGGATTTCTGCCAGTCACAAAACATACCCCAGAAAAAGCAAGCAAACAAACAAACAAAAACCTATTGAAGGATTCTTTTTCTTAGAGGAAAAAGAATTCCTTTTGAACTTTGTGTCAGTTAAGAGCCATTGGGATAGGGAAGTATGTTTGGCCTGTCAGCTAAATATTTTAATGATGTTTTGAGTAATAATATGTTCTGTGAGATTATCAAGGGTCTTCCTAAACAAAACCAGTTGAATAAGCAAGGGAAATGTACATATAGTACATGGGAACATTCTGGAGACTGATAATGCACACTGGCATATTAAATCATCACTAAAGCGCTCTAGTTAAGAAGCCTATTTAACTTTTATAGTAGTATATTTATCGTAATAACGAACACATAGCACTTACCATATGCTGGGTGTTAGTCCTCATGCTGTACACATACACTTACATTCCTCACATTTACATTCCTTACTACAACATTTCTCTGAAAAGGAGTTGTTATTGCTCCTTTTTCTCCACTTGGAGGCCTGGGGTGGGAAGGCAGCGGTATGGGAACAACAAAGTACAGAGGTTAAATGCCTGGCCACAGGTCACCTGCCTAGTAAGTGCTGGAGTTGGGATTTGTGTGCCAGGCATCCTGGCTCCCAGGGTGTGTTCTTAACTATTATTCTTTGTTGACATTCTCAAACTTACATGATCTCATTATACTTTTCTGTTATTCTAGAATATATTTTATGTATCTAAGGGATGGAATACTAACATCAAATTCCTTACCATGTTTTATGAGCTTTTAATTTATAAAATGAAAATCATAGGTTTTTTTTTATATTTATGAAGGTTTTTAGCATGTGGAACTAAACTTCTGTATCTTTGGACTTCATCACATGTAAATACTCTTCCTGGAACAACCCCTAAAAAAGGATGTGTCATGGAAAGAATAGTGCTACAGGTAATGGTCTTGGTGAGGTTTCTATTTAGATTTCTGCCTAAAGAGTATGTGCCATGATTTGGGTTGTTAATAAAGAAACCTATCTTTGTTTAATCTCAGATCCTCAATTTAAATACCAATATATCATTTCCTGTTTCTGAAAAACATGCACTGTAACCATCCCATGAAATATGTATATATTGAGAATTACCAACAATGGTAATACTTTCAACAAAAAGACAAGAATCAATAATTGAACATTTAGTCAAATCTATGATTGCTAAGAAAAGCAATTAAAGAAGCTAAGACAGCAAATGTGTGGACTATAATTTAACCAAATTATGTTCCATTTTTTAGGTTGATTTTCCCTCTCCTACATTTGATATTATTTATACAACTCCTCAAGTTGACAGAAGCACTATACAGCAATACAACTTAGAAACACTAGAGAGTGATATAAGAGGGAAACTTCTCGACATTCTTCATAGAGACTCATCGCTTGGGTATGCTCCATTTTTTATGTTTTCTGAATGTCTCCTACAATGTAAGTTTAAGGGCTTGATGAAGTTCATGATTTAACAGTGTTTTTGGTATGGAACGTTTTCTTTCTTTTTTAAGATTTATTTATCTTTTTGAGAAGCAGAGTTAGAGAGAGGGAGGGAGAGACAGGAGAATGGTCTTCCATTTGCTGCTTCATTCCTCAAATGGCCACAGTAGCCAGAACTGGGCTGATCTGGAGCCAGGAGCTTATTCTGGGTCTCCTATGCAGGTGCAGAGGCCCAAGCATTTGGGCTCTCCTCTACTGCTTTCCCAGGCCACCACAGAGAGCTGGGTTAGAAGTGGAGTAGCTGGGACATGAACTGGTGCCCAGATGGGATGCTGGCACCACAGGCAGAAGCTTAACCTACTAATATTCCAGTGTTGACCCTGAAAGTTTTATATTTAACTTTCTTTTTTTTTTTGCCAGGCAGAGTTAGACAGTGAGAGAGAGACACAGAGAGAGTTATAGACAGTGAAAGAGAGACAAGAGAGAAAGGTCTTCCTTCCATTGGTTCTCTCTCCTATGGCCACTTTGGCCAGCACTGTGCCACTCTGAAGCCAGGAGCTGGTACTTCCTCCCGGTCTCCCATGTGAGTGCAGGGACCCAAGCACTTGGGCCATCCTCCACTGCCCTCCCGGGCCACAGCAGAGAGCTGGACTGGAAGAGGAGCAACCAGGACTAGTACCCGGCACCCCAACCGGGACTAGAATGGGGTGCCAGCGCCACAGGCAGAGGATTAGCCAAGTAAGCCACGGCACTGGCCCATTTAACTTATTTTTTAAATTATGGAGACTGTGCAGTTGTTTAGAAGTTTAGACTGTTTACATGATCATAAGGCAAACACTAGCACTATATTTATAATAGATATTCATAGATTAACTTCCTTAACCTATGAAGAACATTTTCATTTCAGTAAGGTAAAGACTCATAGGAAAGGAAGTAATGAATATGACACGGCATTTCTTTGGAAAAGAAATACAGTGCCTTTTAAGCATTTGAAATGATGTTCAACCTCTCAGTAATCAAGAAAATGTAAACTAATGTGAGATATTTTAAAGATTTATTTATTTACTAGAGAGGCAGAGGAAAAGAAAGAGAGGTCTTCTATCCACTGGTTCACTCCCCAATTGACCGCAATGGCCTGAGCTGTGCCAATCTGAAGCCAGGAGCCAGGAGCTTGTTCCGGGTCTCCCAAATTGGTGCAAGGGCCCAAAGATGCAGGCCTTCTTCTACTACTTTCCCAGGCCCTAGCAGAGAGCTCTTTGGGAAGTGGAGCAGCCGGAACTTGAACTGGTGCCCATATGGGATGCTGGCACTGTAGGTGGCGGCTATAGCTGCTGTGCCACAGTGCTGGCTCCTCATATAAAATATTGGTGAGGATATTTAAAAAATGGGAGTTGGGTAGTTTTTTTTTTTTTTTTTAAATTTATTTTACCAATTTGAAAGGCAAAGTGACAGAAAGCGAGAGAGGGAGGGAGGGAAGGAAGGAGGAAGGAAATCAGAGAGAGGGAGCGCCCAATCAAGCACAAAGCACAGTTCTATCCATTGCTTCACTCCCAAAGTGGCCCTGACAGCTGGGGCTGGGCCAGATTGAAGCAGAAGCCAAGAACTCTATCTTGATTTGCCATGTGGGTGGCAGGGAATCCAGCACTTGAGCCATCATCTTCTGCTTCCCAGGCAGCTCTCTACTAAGAGAGCTGGATTGGAAGTGGAGTAAATGAAATTGGAAACAGTACTCTGAAATGTGGTATAGCCATCTCAAGCAGCAGCTTAACCTATGCCATAATATCCACCCCTGAAACAGCCACAACACCCATGCCCGGGGCAGTGTTTGGTACAGTACCTCTTGGTGTGCCCACCTGCCATATCTAACTGCCTGGGTTCATGTCCTACTATCACTCCCAATTCCAGCTTCCTGCTCATGCACACCCTGGAGGACAGCAGGTGATAGCTCAAGTAGTTGGGTCCCTGCCATCCACATGGGAGACTTGGACTGGTTTCCTGGCTCCTGTCTTCATCTACTGCTTTCCCAGGCCATCACAGAGAGCTGGATTGGAAGTGGAGTAGCTGGGACCTAGTGTCCTGATGTTGGCAGTGTTTGTGAAGTGAATCAACAGAGGGGAGATTATCTCTCTCTCTCTCTCCCCTTTTGAATAAAAGATTTTTTTTTTAAAAAAAGGAAGTTATGTATTTATAGAATTGTAAAAGCTACAGCTCTTTTGGAGGCAAAAACCTATGAAAGCTTTATTTTATCCAGCAATGCCACTTCTCATACCACAGAAAAAAACCCTTTATATTTGCCTCTGGAAACAAGAATGTAAATTGCAATCCATCACAATGGGTTAAATTATAGTACATTTATCCAATGGCAAACAATGTAACTAGTAAGAATGAGGTTATAGCTATATGTACTAATATATAAGATGTGTTAAATGAAGAATGTAAGGAGCAGAATAGTGACTTAGTGTGTTATCTTTAGTATAAAGGAAAAAAAAATCTGCTTACACTCCTACATAGGCTTCTTCTCTGAATGAATACACAGCTTAGTTTGTTGCCTTGGAGAAGGGGAGTTAGAGGCCTCACTGTGTACCTTGTGCAAAATTAAATTTTTTTTAACACTTTACATGGAATGAATACTTTTCAGTGTGTATTATGTATACACAATGGATGGATAGATGGGTGGTAGAATAGTGAAATATTTCATTCATGTAAACATTTATCTTTTTTTTTTTTTTTTAAATTTTTGACAGGCAGAGTGGACAGTGAGAGAGAGAGAGACAGAGAGAAAGGTCTTCCTTTGCCGTTGGTTCACCCTCCAATGGCCACCACTGCCGGCACACCGCGCTGATCCGATGGCAGGAGCCAGGTGCCAGGTGCTTTTCCTGGTCTCCCATGGGGTGCAGGGCCCAAGCACTTGGGCCATCCTCCACTGCCTTCCCGGGCCACAGCAGAGGGCTGGCCTGGAAGAGGGGCAACCGGGACAGAATCTGGCGCCCCAACCGGGACTAGAACCTGGTGTGCCGGCGCCGCAAGGCGGAGGATATTAGCCTGTTGAGCCACGGCGCCGGCCGTAAACATTTATCTTTAAGCTTTCCCAGCTGCTTTACTTCCAATTTGGCTCCCTGCTAATGCACCTGGGAAAGACTCAGAGGATGGCCCGCGACCCTGGGCCCCTGCACCCACGTGGGAGACCCAGAAGAAGCTCCTGGCTCCTGGCTTTAGACCAACCCAGCTCCAGCCAATGCAACCATTTGGGGCTGCAGTAAATCATTTTTTTTAAAGATTTATTTAATTCTTTGAAAGTCAGAGTTAGAGAGGAAGGCAGAGAGAGATCTTCCCTCCACTGGTTCACTTCCCAGATGGACACATAAGCAGGGGCTGTGCCAAACGGAAACCAGGAGCCGGGGTCGTCTTCCACGTTTCCCATGAGAAGGCAGGGAGCCAAGTGCTTGGACCATCCGCCTCTGCTTTTCCTAGGCCATTAACAGGAAGCTGGAACAGAAGTGGAGTAGCCGGGACTCAAACCAGTACCCATATGGAATGCTTGTGTTGCAGATGGTGGCTTTACCCAGTATGCCGCAACACTAGCTCCCATCCTTAAGCTTAAAAGCAATTAGAATCTCCAAAATTTGTCTTTTTCAGTTTGAATACTCTTCAATTTAACTGCACATTCATCTACTAAAATTTTATAGTAGCATTTTTTTGTGTGTGTGGCATTTGATTTTACTTGTATGAACTCCGGATGAAATTCTGGCTGTTTCTTAGTGTGAAATCTACTTATTCAACTCTCATTTCTGGTTCCTTGCATTTAGTTTATAGCTCAATAAATTTTTATTGTACTAAATTATCCTTCATTTTCATAACTAAGGCTCTCTTATCAAGGCAGAACGATTTCTTTCCATCCTCAAATTAGGGTAAATTAGTGGTGCTTGCTGTACAATGCATTTTTCTATTCCAAATTAGTATTAATGATTTACTAAGTGGCTGTCCCAAATGAATATATTTCTTCTTTGTATATTTAATCATTGAGATTATAACTCTGTCATTACGATATCACTGAGAGATAATTTAATTCTATTATGTATGCAGACTTTCTAAAGAAGATAAAGCCTTTTTGTGGGAGAAACGTTATTACTGCCTCAAATACCCAAATTGTCTTCCCAAAATACTAGCAAGTGCCCCAAACTGGAAATGGGTTAATCTTGCCAAAACCTACTCATTGCTTCACCAGTGGCCTCCATTGTACCCTCTGACTGCACTGGAGCTTCTTGATTCAAAGTAAGTCATATGTATGTATTTGCTGTATTCTGCTGTTGTCAGTGTAAATTATTACATTGCAAGAGCATACTTCCATTTTCTTTTTATCATGAGCAGTTCAATACAGTATAAATGTTTTCATGCACAAGTATTTATACAGCTAGCTTTGCATTGAAATTATCAGAAAAAACATTACATGTCATTTAAAACCAACCTAAAGAAAAGGTTAGGTTATAAATTTTGAATAAGTTATTACATTGTTATGATGGAGCCAAAATTAATTTTCATAATTTAAGGTTTCTAGATGATTCCAAGACTGAGTCTGTATAGCATTGTAATTTTTTTTCTTGAATAGAGAAACACACTGCTTTTGAATATGGCGTTATTTGAATATGCTTTGTGAGGAATAGATTGATATTGTTTTCAGAAAATATAGCTCCATTAAGGGAGAAATCACTGTTATATCTTGATTTTATGCTGTTCTAGATTTGCTGATCAGGAAGTGAGATCACTAGCTGTGACCTGGATTGAGGCTATTAGTGATGATGAACTAACAGATCTTCTGCCTCAGTTTGTGCAAGTGAGTTTTTGCTAGGTTACCTCTGTCCTCAATCTCCTTTCAATCTTTATGAGTAGGAAATTTGTTAAGGGACCCCCCCCCCCTTTTTTTTGATTGAAAGTAGTGTCATAGTGTGGCAGTGTTTGTTGGGGGTTTGCATGTAGATTTAATGTGAGTTTTTTCTACTACTGTTATCTGCCATATTTGAATATTATATATTTACCTATATTTTTAATTCTCAGACATTTTAGTGTCTTAGAAAAGACTTCAGCTTTCGATTTTAGTTCACTGGCCAGTGAACCATGGCTGATGAATGTTGTTACTGTTTGTCTTTTGTGCTTTGTTTTCTTCATTTGACCTAATTTAATTCATGTTGCATTTTATGTGTCAGCTTTTAACATTGAGTAAAACTTGCTTTATATAGTTTCTTTTTTGATCATTGTTTCTAAGCAATTTATTATGGGTTGACAACTAGTAATTCTTATTTTCTTTTACATGTAGGCTTTGAAATACGAAATTTATTTGAATAGTACATTATTGCACTTCCTTCTGTCCAGAGCATTGGGAAATATCCAGATAGCACATAATTTATATTGGTAAGATTTAAATTTTATTAAGTACTTTATTTCCATTTGTAGTGTTTCTAGAGACAGTGTGTCTGTAGGCCTGAGAGGTAGGGCTGCTGTTGTGATGTGGTAGTTTAAGCTGCCACTTGTGACACCAGCATCCCATATCTGCACATGGTTCAAGTCCTGGCTGCTCCACTTCTGATCCAGTTCCCTCCTAGTGTGCCTGGGAAAGCAGCAGAGGATGGCCCAAGTACGTAAGGTACCTGTCAAACATATGGGAGAGCTGGACGGTGTTTCTGGTTCCTGACTTCCTTCTGGCCTAGCCCCAGCCATTGTGGTCATTTGGAGAGTGAACTAACAGATGGAAGATCTCTCTCTCTCCCTCCCTCCCTTCTTCCTTCCCTCTCACTCTGTCTTTCAAATAAATAAATCTAAAGAATTTTAATCTGTAAAAGGTATGCCCAGAATACTTACTGTAGATATTGAATATTTTGTTGACTACATTATTTTGAAGGAGCTAAATTTAAAAACAAAAGCAAAAATAACAAAATTGTGTGCTATAAAATACTTAGCATATTTCAGCTCTATAGTAATGAGTTTTAATTTGCTTACATAGCTTAAAATAAGTCTTTGGATATCAAAAATTGACTTTGTTTGATTTGTGAGCGAAGTTCATTCAGTTCTCAGAAGCGGCTGACATAAATATTTTTGCTTTGTTAGGCTTCTCAAGGATGCTATGCATGATGCACAGTTTGGTGCCCGATATGAACATGTTTTGGGTGCTCTCCTCTCAGTAGGAGGAAAAGGACTCAGAGAAGAACTTTATAAGCAGACCAAACTTGTTCAGCTTTTAGGAGGAGTAGCAGAAAAAGTAAGGCAAGCTAGTGGATCAGCTAGACAGGTATGTGTCCATAAAAGATAACATAAATGTTTTGTTGTTAAAAAATCTTTGAGATGCTGACAAATTAAGTTTTGTTACAGAACTCTAACTACACTGGTGCTGTTTTGAGTGGATAGAATTCAGAGCTTGTTTGAAGAATATAGGAAAAGAAACCATACCCTAACTCAGAAGATCAGTACTTTTTAATTCCCATTCTTATTAATTAATTTCTGATCAAAATTGTTTTCCAGAGTTTCTTTTTGTTTTGTTTCTAAATTTTTTTTGCACTTATGAAAATACTAGTTGATATTTATTTTTTAAAAATCAAATACAGGGGCCGGCGCTATGGTGCAGTGGGTTAAAGCCCTAGCCTGGGGTGCCAGCATTCCCATATGGGTACCGGTTCTAGTCCTGGCTGCTCCGCTTCCTATCCAGCTCTCTGCTATGGCCTGGGAAGGCAGTAGAAAATGGCCCAAGTCCTTGGGCCCCTGTACCCATGTGGGAGACCCAGAGAAAGCTCCTGGCTTCGGATTGGCACAGATCCAGCCGTTCCAGCCATCTCGGAGTTGAACCAATGATGGAAGACCTCTCTCTCTGTCTCTACTTCTCTCAGTAGCTCTATCTTTCAAATAAATAAAATCAATTAAAATCCAGATAATGAATTTTATGGAATTAAAAATAAACACTTTACTAGTTCGAATTCACTTTTCTAGTTTCTCCCTATAGATATCCATTGTTCATATTTTGCTGTATGTCCTTCCTACTCATTTTATATGACTTTACAGATATATATACTTAAGTATACAGACAAATTTTTAAGGTTTTCTTTTACTTTTACAGAAACAGAATTACATAATACAAACACACCCACCTATACACATGTAGTTGTTATTGTTGAGGTAAAATTGACAACATAAAATTTACCATCTTACCCATTTTAAAATGTACAGTTCATTGATTTTTAATATGTTCACATTTTGTACAAGTATTATAGCTATTTAATTGGAGAATATTTTTATCACACCAGAAAAAAAGCATGTACCCATTAATCGTTAACTCCTGATTTTCCTTCTCCTTAACCCCTCTTAACCACCAGTCTGCTGTCTCTACATGGATTTACTTGTTTTGGAAACTTCCTGTAAAGGGAATCCTACAGTGTGTGATCTTTTGTGTTTTTTTACTTAGTTTATTTAGAGTTTATCTGTGTTCTAGCATGTTGCAGTACTTTATGTCACTTTATGGCTAAATAATATTCCATTTTATGTAAATACCATATTTTGTATATTCATTCAGTGGGTGGACATCTGGGTGTTTCTGTGTTGTGGCTATTATGAGTAATGCTGTTATGAGTATTCATGTACAGTTTTTTGCTTCAGTACCTCTTTTCACTTTACCTGTGAACAGAGTTGCTGAAGCATATGGTAATTATATGCTTATTTTAAAAAGAAACGTTGAATATAATTTTGCATTGCTACCAGCGATATAGGAGGCTCAATTTCTCTGTATCTTCATCAAAATTTGTTATTTTCTAATTTTTTAAATTGCTATTCTAGTGGGTAAGAAGTGATATCTCGTTATTTTGATTTACATTTCCTTAATGACTGATAATGTTGAGCACATTTTCATTTATTTGTTGACCTTTTATACTTTTTGAAGAAATGTCTATAAAATCTGTTGCCCAATTTTATTTTATTTTTGACAGGCAGAGTTAGACAGTGAGACAGAGAGAAAGATCTTCCTTTTCCATTGGTTCATCCCCCAAATGGCCGCTATGGCCGCCACGCTGTGCTGATCTGAAGCCAGGAGCCACATGCTTCCTCCTGGTCTCCCATGGGGTGCAGGGCCCAAGCACTTGGGCCATCCTCCACTGCACTCCCGGGCCACAGCAGAGAGCTGAACTGGAAGAGGAGCAACTGGGACAGAATCTAGCGCCCCAACCGGGACTAGAACCCAGTGTGCCGGTGCCGCAAGGCGGAGGATTAGCCTAGTGAGCTGCGGTGCTGGCCTGCCCAATTTTAAATTGGGTTATGTTTTTGTTGTGTTGTGAGAGTTCTTCATATATTCTGGAAACTAGGCCCTTTTCAGATATACTATGCAAATGTTTTTTTTTTCCTGTTCTGTAGATTGTCTGTTTCCTTAATCATGTCCTTTGATGCACAAAAATTATAAATTTTAATGAAATATTAATGTATTTTTTCTTTTGGTATCATATTCATGAGTACAATATAAAATCCAGTGTTAACAAAGATATACAGCTATGTTTTTGTCATAAGTTTTACTTAGTCTCTGATCCATTTTGAGTTCTCATATATGGTGTGAGGTTGAGGTCCAATGCCATTATTCTCCATGTGGCTAACCAGTTGTCTCAGCACCAGTTGGAAATATGTACACACACACACATGTGAGTTTATTTCTGGACTCTAAATTCTGTTCATCAATATGAATATCCTTATGCCATCCTATTTTGATTATTATGGTTTTATAGTAAGTTTTGAAATCAGAAAATGAGTTTTCCAACCTCATTCTTTTTCAAGATTGCTTTAACTATCGGAGGTCCCTTGTAATTCCACAAGACTTTTAAAATCCTCATCCAGTTCAGCAAAAAGGCAATTGGAATTTTGATAAGAATTGTATTGAACCTATAAATCAGTTCGGAAAATAACTGCAATTTAAAAAAAAGATTTATTTGTTTGTTTGAAAGGCAAAGAGATCTCCCATCTGCTGGTTCATTCCCCAAGTGACCACAATAACTAGGGCTAGGCTAGGCCAAAGCCAGGAGCCTAGAACTCCATTCAGTTCTCTCACATGGGTGAGAGCATTTGGACCATAAACAAACTATAGTTTCTTTTTGAACATTACTCTTTTTTTTTTTACTTCGTCTTGGAGAAATTGTATCAGCAAATATATTCACACTTAATATATCTTAATAAATATATAATATTACCGGGGGCTATAGAATGAATTATGAACCATTATATCCAAGTAGGTTATTTGTACATTTTTCCTTTCCCAAACAGAGCTGTTAGGAACATTAGTATGTAAGTTTTTACTTCTTTGTTAGCATTTTTATAAGATGTTTCTATAGATTAAATAGCTGTTTCAAGAGCTACATACATTTTAATGATAATTTGTTAGATTGTTCTACCAAAAACTATGTGTACACCTCTCTCCTTTCAGATTATGAAATTATTTCATATCACCAGACCTAATGAAAACTTGCATCTTATTTTTGTTTAATTCCTGTTTCTTTAACTGTTAGTGAGAGTTAACATATTCATATATGTTGGTTGGGCATATATACTTTTCCCCCTGTGTTTACAGTCTTTGCCTATTCAGATTTTATTTTTGAGGTAAAAATTATTTCTCTTTAGTAAAAACTTTTTTTGGCCATTTGACAGTTAGTGATTTGTAAATTGTGTTCACAGCATAGTTTCTTGTCTTAAAAACAGATCTTTGTTAAATGTTTACAATATCAACCTCTTTACACAGGTTGTCCTCCAGAGGAGTATGGAACGAGTACAGTCTTTTTTTCTGAGAAATAAATGTCGTCTCCCTCTCAAACCAAGTCTAGTCGCAAAAGAATTAAATATTAAGGTAACAAAATACTTACAAATTCATATTAGATTTCAAAATAATACATAGGAAAAAAGCCAGTGGGCAGATTTATTTAAAGCAAATGAGGAGAAAACCTACACAGTTTGATTATGAGTATGTATGTTTGTGAGTAGGATCCATATATATCTCAGCATACTTTTACCTAATCACCATTCCTAAAAAAAAAAGTTTAAAATTATGTACCTTGGGTTCTGTTTATTTCATTAAATTGGTATTATGGCCTTAAATTAGCTTTTTAGTTGTTTTCATTTTTTTTTTTTTTTTAATATTTATTTGAAAGGTAGAGCAACAGAGAGCGAGAGAGAGAGAGAGTGAGAGAGTGATGTCTTCCATCTGCTGGTTCACTCCTTAAATGGCTGCAACAGCCAGGTCTGGGCCAAACCAAAGCCACAAGCCAGAGATTCCATCCTAGTCTCCCATGTGGATGGCAGGGGTCAAAGTGCTTGGGTCATCTTCTACCTTCCCATTGCATCAACAGGAAGCTGGATTAGTGGAGCAGCCGGGACTCCATCTAGTACTCCAGTGTGGGATACTTAACCCCCTGTACCACATTGCCAGCCCCTAGTTGATTTTATTTTAAAATAAGATTTAATTTGTTCTAATGAAATTATTAAAGCTTTTGGAAATATTTGGCTAGTAATTACAGTAATACTAAAAATAGGAGAATGAAGATCTCATCCCAGATCATAGTAATTTATTTATTTAGTGGCTAATGATATATTTTATTTTATTTTATTTATTTCATTTTTTTATATTTTTCCAAAGAAACCTTTTATTTAAGGAATGCAAATTTTGCAAGGATTCTTCCCACTATACCTGCCCTCCCATCCACACTTCCACCCCTCTTCCTTCCTCTCCTCTTCCCAGTCCCATTCTCCATTTAGATTCATTTTCAATTAACTTTATACACAGAAGACCAATTTTATACTGAGTAAAGATTTCAACAGCTTGCACACACACACACACACACACATACGAAAACCGTTTAAGAACAAGTTTTATAGTTAGCTCTCATATACAACTCATTGAGGACAGAGATCCTGCATGGGAAGTTAGAATACAGTGACTCCTGTTATTAATTTAACAATTAACACTCTTATGACATCAGTGACCAATCGAGGCTCTTAACATGAGCTGCCTATGTTATGTTAGTGTTTTGAATCCACAAACTCCTTCAGTATTTAGATAAGCCGTAAGAAAAGTGGAGATTTTCCCTTCCCTTCAGTGAAAAATACATCTTTCTTTTATGGGCACTTCTTTCTGCTGGGGTCTCACTCACAGAGATCCTTCATGTAGAATATTTTTTGCCACAGTTATCTTGGCTTTCAACACCTGAAATGCTCTCATGGGATTTTCAATGAGACCAGGATGCCTTTAGAGCTAATTCTGAGGTCAGAGTGCTACTTAAAGCGATGATCATAGTGATTTAGAGAGGAAGGCATATCACAAGACTTCAGGTTCTCTTAAGGAATTAAGGCACTCAAAAGTCAAACTTTAAAAATGTTTGTCTTAGGTTTTTTAAGTTTTACTTCTCTGCCTTGAGAGCTGATGTTTTACTCATGCTCTGTTTAAGTTTCAAAAAGTACCTTTATATGCGTATTATCTGTTACATCTTCTAGAAATCAATTCCTGTCTATGATTTCATTTGCTATAACTCAGAGGAATGAATACATTAAAGAAGTACCTATAACAGAAAAACCTAAGCCCATTTTTATTCCAGTTTATATTTCTGATGTTTAACCTGTTGCATTTGTAGTCATGTTCCTTCTTCAGTTCTAATGCTGTGCCCTTAAAAGTCACGATGGTGAATGCTGATCCTATGGGGGAAGAAATCAATGTCATGTTTAAGGTGAGCAAAATATTTTAGCTTATTTTTTCAAAAAAGGTAATGCAAAAATTCTTTGATAAAAGTCCTTTCCAAAATTATAAAATTATTGTTTATTTAATGTTTAATGAAATTAGATAATTACATGAAAAATTAATGTTGCTATGTATGGCCCTGCTGCCAGAGCATATTATAACTGTACGGTGCCTTTCACACAGACCTTGATGTGAATATCACCCCTTGAGTTGTGTAGTACAAAATGGCAAAATCATGAACAGTGGTACTGCATTTAGGAACATAAAATTACCTGTAGGGAGCAACAGTACTAGAGTACTACAAGGGCAGTCTATTATCTGTCAGGTTCTGTATGTTGTGATCATAATTTGTATATTTTGTAGGAAGAATGGAATGTTTTAGTTTAATTCAGTGAGTTTGGATAACGGGAAGTTCATAAAGATAATTTCTGTTGAACCACCTTTGATATATATAGCCAAGTTCCCATACTAGATTTGATTTGGACTCTATATTTTGTTTTTGTAATATAACTGCCTTTTTCTAAAACAGTGCCATCTCTTTTAAGTATAGAATTTTTATATGCAAATCTCTTATTCTTTTTCATAATTTTCTTGGCTAGTCTCAAAATATATACATAAATATTCCATCCAGTTTTAAAAAGAAAATGAAAACTTACTGAGTTTCCAAATGAATTAGTTCATTATGGAAGGGTTAAATTTTTCTTTTGAAGGTTCATTTTACTCATTTGAAAGGCAAAGTTAGAGAGGGAGACACATTACACATACACATACATACACACACAGGAGAGAGAGAGAGGGAGATCTTCCATTCACTGATTCACTCCCCAAATGGCCACAATGGCCAGGGCTGGCCAGACCAAATCCAGAAGCCGGAGCTTCTTGCAGGTCTCCCATGTGGGTGCAGGGGCCTAAGCACCTGAACCATCTTTTGCCCCAGGAGCTTTAGCAGAGAGCTGGATTGGAAGTGCAACAGTCAGGACTTGAACTGGTGCCTATATGGGATGCCATTGTCACAGGCGGCAGCTTTACCCATTATGCCACAATGCCTGCCCCAGGGTTAATTTCTTTTAAATAAATTCATTAATTTTGAGATAACTGTAGATTCATAGACAATTCTAAGAAATTACACAATGGTATAGTATACCCTTTACCCTTATTTCTCCCAATGGTAACAAGTTACATAACTATTGGGCAACATCACAGTCATAATATTGGTGTGTATCCACACAATCAAAATACAGATCATCACAAAGATCCCTCAGGTTGCCTTTTTTTTTTTTTGTTAAAGATTTATTTATTTACTTGAAAGAGTTCACAGAGAAAGAGAGGTCTTCCATCTGCTGGTTCACTCCCCAGTTGGCCTCAATGGCCAGAATTGAGCTGATCTGAAGCCAGGATCCAGGAGCTTCCAGGTCTCCCATGTGGGTACAGGGGCCCAAGGCCATCTTCTACTGCTTTCCAGGTCATAGCAGAGAGCTGGACCGGAAGAGGAGCTGCCAGGACTCAAAGCAGTGCCTATATGGGATGCTGGTACTGCAGGCGGCGGCTTTACCCGCTACGCCACAGCGCAGGTCCCCAGGTTGCCCTTTTTTTTGAACAAACAGAATTTATCTACCCTAGACCTCAACATTTTAAACTTTACAAAAAGTTTTAACTTTTTCTAGATAAAAAGACAGTTCTATTAATCTTGTTCTTCACTCTTTTAATATTCCCCTCCCTCTGACCCTCAGCTTTTACAGTATAATCTATTGTCTTTATAAAAGGTGCAACTTTCATCCTGTTTCCTTGATTTCAAGGTTGGTGAAGATCTTCGCCAAGATATGTTAGCTTTACAGATGATAAAGATTATGGATAAGATCTGGCTTAAAGAAGGATTAGATCTGAGGATGGTAATTTTCAAATGTCTCTCAACTGGCAGAGATCGAGGTAAGTCTATAAGCTTTCTTGATTTTTCTTTTTTTTTTGGTTTTTGCCTTTTCTGTGACTTTAGCTCAGGATATAACTGCCCTAAGTGTCCTATTGCTGACATACTGTGGTCTTTGGCATTTCTTATTTTAATCTAGTATTATTTGTTGATTAAATTGTTCATGATTAAGTCTCTTTAAAAAACAACTCTGCGGTTAGCCCTAATGAATGCCTTGTAGGTATCTATCCATTAATTGACCCGATTGGGCTTTTGAACTTAAAAAGTAAGGCCATATCCCAGCTACTGATTTACTTTTTTTTTTTTTTCTTTTTTTTTTGACAGGCAGAGTGGACAGTGAGAGAGAGAGACAGAGAGAAAGGTCTTCTTTTTGCCATTGGTTCACCCTCCAATGGCTGCCGCGGCCGGCGCACTGCAGCCGGTGTACCGTGCTGATCTGAAGGCAGGAGCCGAGTGCTTCTCCTGGTCTCCCATGGGGTGCAGGGCCCAAGGACTTGGGCCATCCTCCACTGTACTCCCTGGCCACAGCAGAGAGCTGGCCTGGAAGAGGGGCAACCGGGACAGAATCCGGCGCCTCGACTGAGACTAGAACCTGGTCTGCCAGTGCTGCAAGGTGGAGGATTAGTGTAGTGAGCCGCGGCTCCGGCCTACTTTTTTTTTTTTTTTTTTTTAAATATTTTATTTATTTATTTGAGTGGTAGAGTTGTAGACAGTGAGAGGGAGAGACAGAGGGAAAAGTTTTACATCTACTGGTTTGCTCCCTAAATGGCCACAACAGCTGGAGCTGGACCGATTGGAAGCCAGGAGCTTCTTCCAGGTCTCCCACCCGGGTGCCGGGGCCCAAGTGCCTGGGCCCCTGCACCCGCATCTACAACAGACAAGGCTGGGCCAGGTAAAAGCTAGGAGCTGGGAACTCAGTCATCAAGATATAGTCCCAGCTGCTGTAGCCTTATGGGAAATGAATCAGCTGATGAAAGACCTCTTTCTTCCTGTCTGTTTCTATGTTTCTACTTTCCAAATAAGATGAAAATAAATAAATTAAATTACAAAATAGCCTAAAAGAGCCAAATGAGTTCACTCTGTCTTCGGTCCTCTTTTACCAGACTACGAGGCCTTGATAATAAACTTGGTTTCCTCGAGTCCTTTGTACAGAACAAATCTGTTTCCTTGTCTTTTATTTTGACACTAATGCACTATCTTATACAAAAATAATTTTGAAAGTATAGGGGGGTCCCAGTGCTGTGGTGTAGTGGGTTAAGCTGCCACCTGCAATGCCGGCATCCTATATGGGTGCCAGTTCAATTCCCAGCAGTTCCACTTCCGATCCAGCTCCCTGCTCATGACCTGCGAAAGCAGCAGAAGATGGCCCAGTTCTTGGGCCCCTGCAACAATGTGGGAGACCTGGAAGAAGCTTCTGAATCCTAGCTTTGGCCTGGCCCAGTTCTTGCCATTGTGGCCATTTAGGGAATTAACCAGCTATTGGAAGATCTCTTTCTCTCTCTGTCTCTCACTCTCTCTTTCAAAAAAAATAAATCTATAAAATAAAAAGAAAAAAAGAAGTGAGTCAGTCTTTAAAAGAAAAAGTGAGTAGGGCCAGTGCTGTGGTGTAGTGGATAAATTGCTGCCTGCAGTGCCAGCATCTCATATGTTCACCCATTCAAGTCCTGGCTGCTCCACATCTGATCCAGCTCTCTGCTATGTCCTGGAAAAGCAGCAGATGATGGCCCAAGTCTTTGGGCCCCTGCACCCATGTGGGAGACCTGGAAGTGAAGAAGCTCCTGGCTCCTGGCTTCAGATCTGCCCAGCTCTGGCCATTGCAGCCAACTGGGGAGTGACCCAGCAGATGGAATACCTCTTTCTCTCTTTCTTTCTCTCTCTCTCCCTCTCTCTGTCTCTGCCTCTCTGTAACTCTGCCTTTCAAATAAATAAATAAATCTTAAAAAAACAAAAAATAAGTAATGGGGCTGGCGCGGTGGCACAGCAGGTTAAAGCCACAGCCTACAGCACCGGCATCTCACATGGGACCAGTTCGGGTCTAGACTGCTCCACTTCCAATCCAGCTTGCTGCTAATGCATCTGGGAAATCAGCAGAGGATGCCCAAGTCCTTGAGCCCTTGCACCCACATGGGTTACCTGGAAGAAGCTCCTGGCTCCTGGCTTCAGCCTGGCCCATTCTAGTCATTGCAGTCATTTGGGATAGTAAACCAGCACATGAAAGATTCTCTCTCCCTCTCGCTCTCTAATTCTGTCTTTCAAATACATAAATAAATAAATCTTTCTTTAAAAAGTATATGATAATATATGCATATATTAAATATCTAGATAGTATATAACAGAATGAATTGAAAAGTAAATCTTAGTTTTCATATCTACGTCCTCAATGACAGGCATCCTTTTCCGAAAGTGTAGCCACTTGGTGCAGGCATTGTGAAGGGAGTTTGCCAGTTTGAATCCTGGCTATTCCACTTCCAGCCTTGCTCCCTGCTAATGCACTCAGGAAGCAGTGAATGATGGCTCAAAGTATTTGAGTCCCTACCATCCGCATGACAGACCTGGAAGGAATTCTATCTTCTGGCTATTGCACCCACTTAGGGAGTCATTCAGTGAATGGAAGCTGTCCCTCTTCCTCTTTTGCTGTCACTCTGCCTTTTAAATAAATAAATATTAACATATATTATATATGTTTATGCATATATATTATGCACAACATTCTTTCTTTTTTTATCACAAAAGGTAAAGTTCTCCATTTGGATTTTGTCTTTATTTTTGAGATCTTTCTACATATGTACATAGATACCTATCTCATTGTGTTCTATTATGTGGATATTCCAAAACTTATTTGATACTTGGTTTAAAGATGTTAAAGAGAAAAGAAAAAATGATTTGCCCTGTCAGACGTTTACATTCTAATTAGGAAGACCAAGTGCATATTTGAGACTTAGGCATATCACACAAGGTTGACCCTTCATTTTTTATTCCTTTTGATAGGACTTAATGTACTCAAAAACACTCTTACCTTGCCCAAATACATGGTTAGAGAAAATTCTGTGTGCTGAAATAGGACAGAACATGTCTTAAAAGTTAACTTTACAAATGAAGTTAGTTTTATCTAGTTTGTAGTTAAAATTGTTATTCTTTGAGGCTTAGCACATCATGTACAAACTATGGTATCAAATAGTTAAAATCAGCTTTTACCTGTTGGGTACTTTTGATAATAAAAAATAAGTTTGTTGGCTTACATTTTCTAGCATGGCCTGCCAGACTTGATTTTTTTTAAAGTGATAATTGCTAGCTGGTATCTTATGTCAAAGATTGGAAGCTATAATGTTTAAAATTTTCACATACCTTAATATTTTTTGTTAAAGGCATGGTGGAGCTAGTTCCTGCCTCAGATACCCTTAGGAAAATCCAAGTGGAATATGGTGTGACAGGATCCTTTAAAGATAAACCACTTGCAGAGTGGCTGAGGAAATACAATCCCTCTGAAGAAGAATATGAAAAGGTGATTAGCCTGTCTCCTTATTCTAAATAACTGTCAAAAATGTATTAAAAAGGTTTTAAGTGCTTTCGTTTTCCACTAAATAGGCATTTAGTCTAAGGAAAACAGGTCTTTAAGTATAGAAAAACATATAAAACAGAATGCATTTAAAGGCAGGAATATTACTGGAACCAATGTCAAATTATCCAGAAAAACATTCCAAGCTCATACTTAAAGGTCAGCAAAACAAGTGATTTTATAACCAAGAATGTTGTATTTCCCAAAGATCTTGGAAGAAGTTACAGAAATGAGTAAAAGTGGCAGCATCATGCAGTAGTTAAGAGCATGGTTTACGGGCCAGACTTTCTGGGCTTGAATTTATGCCCAGAGTCCCCACCTACAGGGTCTTGGGCAAATTATTTAACCTCTTACTACCTTAGTGATCTCTACTGTAAAGTATCATTGTAGATATTGTGGTGTTGTAGTACATACACAGCTATAAAAATAATAGTATCATAAAGTTATTTTATAATTGATAGGTTATTTTCTTTTTACTGGAAGCATCAATTTTTTTGTTCTAGTATTATTTTGAACTATATATGAGGAGAGGACAATCTTTTAACAAATCAAGGCCTCTCACAATCTTAACTTGGCTTAAGGAATACTCAAGTACACTTGAAATAGTGATGTAAGCAGACCCCAATTTAAGTGTAGTTTATGTATCATCAGCTTCTCATTGTGGGTCTTTTAAACTGTAAGATTATACCCTTTTCCTACTTCTGTATGATCTGGGGAAAGCAGTGCAGCAGAAGCCAATGTTGTGTATTCTAATGTTGATTCTTCTGTGATTCTTGGTAAGTTGTTTGTTACACAGTAACTGTCAAGTAGCACACAGGAAGCACCTTTTATGCATCTGGCTTTTTTAGGTGATTTAATGAGAGGTACTGTAACACAGAGGGACCACACTGCCTGGGTTTGATTCTTGGCTCTGCCACGTAACAAATGTGTGATGTTGGGCAAACACGTGAACTTACCTGTTTCAGATTCCCTGATCTGTAAAATGATGATAGTAATAATACCTCAGTCATTTTTTTGTTGTGAGATTTTAAATGAGTTAAGTGTGTGAGTGTGTGTGAAGAGAGTGGGAGAGGGAGAGAGGTGTGTTTCACTTGAAATAAGTGCTATGTACACACTATTGCTGTTGTCAGCATCATTGGTAATGATTTCTAGATGAGATTGGAATAAAATTAACCACATGGACAGATAGAGCCACATGGCTGCACCACTGAGAAACACAGTACTTTGAGAATGAAGTACATGTTTTAGGTAAAAATACTCTTTGTACTTGCTGTGTCCTTCTGTATGATATTTTATTATTATTAATCTAGCAGTCTCAAGACTGGCAAGACTATATGAAACTATGGAGAACTATAGTTCTGTTTGAGTTAATTATAGATGGCATGTAGGGAGACACCAAATGGGGAAACAAATCACGTTAATTGTTATGACTGGATGTTTTAAGATAGTAGCTGTCATTCTTTCCACATGTCCTCCCTCTAAAAAGAGTGCAGTTTTTTTCTTCTATCCACATTAGTTTTTGTTCTAATGATACCACTCATTGTAAACAGCAGAATCTGTGCAGAGCAGGGTTCCAGAAACATTGTATTTAAAAGCTGTTCAAGGGCAGTGTGTACTCCATGTCAGGACTGGCAGGCTCCCTGCTTGGCAAAAGCCAGAGCTGGAAGAAGGGGGCAGTGATCACCTTTAGAAGGGAGTTTTGCGTCTGAAATAGGAGTAGGCTGGCATTTATTACTTAACCCAGTGTGGATGCTGTTGAGAATGTGGATACAAAAGTGGTTTTAAACAGTGATGAATTAGCTTTCCTTTTCTAAAAGTGATTTTTTTCCTAAAATAATCTTATATGTTTATTATAGGCTTCTGAAAATTTTATCTATTCTTGTGCTGGATGCTGTGTAGCCACCTACGTTTTAGGCATTTGTGATCGACACAATGACAATATAATGCTTCGAAGCACAGGACACATGTTTCACATTGACTTTGGAAAGTTTTTGGGCCATGCACAGATGTTTGGTAGCTTTAAAAGGTACTACTATTGGTATTATTGCTATGACTGAGCTTTGCCTTGTTGCTGCATTTAAGCATAACTGGGGGCAAAAAAGGCCCTCAGAGCTCACTTCCCACAGAGCACATAAGATGAGTGTGTGTAAACTTTGTGGAAATGAATTAAGGTATATTTCATTTGATGTAGTTAGTGGCGTCTGTTAGAAATGGTTCTATTTGTGTAATGGCAGCAAGTACAGGATTTTTCTCTACATGTGTTTGTAACTAGTGTTTGATCTCTCTTTGGAATTGTGGATTTATAAATAGATCTGGGGAGTTTTCAGTGTAAGTTCTAAGCAATGAGATTATTATTTGATGGCTTTTCTGAAAATGTGAATTATAGAAATTCAACATGGCTTATATTAAGTTTCCTAGTTGGAAATTGCTACAGTTATAAGAGTTTACTTTAGTAACTTTGTAACAGTAACAACATTTGTTTGAATATCTTCCTTTAATAATACTTTGCTTGTACTTCATTTTAAATAGGGATCGGGCTCCATTTGTGCTGACTTCCGATATGGCTTATGTCATTAATGGGGGTGAAAAGCCCACCATTCGTTTCCAGTTGTTTGTGGACCTTTGCTGTCAGGCGTACAACTTGATAAGAAAGCAGACAAACCTCTTTCTTAACCTCCTTTCACTGGTAACTGGTCCTTACAAGCATTTAATTAACTATATATTAGTGCATTTATGTTGGTAAAAAAGTTAATTTTGTGATTTTAGAATAAATTTACTGTAGTCATAAATATCAGCTATATTATTATACCCTTGTATTATTAGTAAAGAGGACAAAAACCAAAGAAGCTCTGCTATGATAATTGTGACTAATTGATATGGTAATGAAAATACATATCTAAAAATAGGAGGTCTGGATTTCACAGCTTTTATCCCATAAGCTGACTTCACAACTTCCACTGGATCACTTGACTTCCTTGGCCTTGACTTTTCTCATTTGTGAGGTCATCACTTAGGTCCCCAGAACACTAACAAACTCCTCACAGCTGTGATTGTTTTGTTTCCTTAGTTCTGATCACTTGACCAACTTTCAGGGAGAGGTAGGGAACAAAAATTTAACTCAACAACCAAACAAACACAAAACTTGTTATCTCTTCCATAGATGATTCCTTCAGGGTTACCAGAACTTACAAGTGTTCAGGATTTGAAATATGTTAGAGATGCACTTCAACCCCAAACTACGGATGCAGAAGCAACTATTTTCTTTACTAGGTAAGGCATTTAAAAAAAAAAGATTTATTTATTTATTTGAAAGAGTTACACAGAGAGAAGGAGAGGCAGAGAGAGGGGTCTTCCATCTGTTGGTTCACTCCCCAATTGGCAGCAGTGGCTGGAGCTGTGCCGATCGAAGCCAGGAGCCGGGAGCTTATTCTGGGTCTCCCACATGAGTCCAGGGGACCAAGGCCTTAGGCCATTTTGTACTGCTTTCCCAGGCCATAGCAGAGAGCTGAATCGGAACTGAAGCAGCCAGGTCTTGAACCGGCGCCTATATGGGATGCCAGCACTGTAGGTGGCGGCTTTACCTGCTCTGCCACAGCACTGTCCTCAAGACATTTTTAAATATATTGAGAAAGCACTACAATTTGGCCTTCATTTCTTTTACCTTAGTTTAAATAAATGCTATATGTCAAAAGGATCTGATTTACAGGAAAAAAATTATGATTCATAGTATAACAATAAGTTGTCAAAAGTTTACTGAGCAAATATAAAGGATTCACAATTATGTAATTAAAGATACATTTCTCTCAAAACATGATCTCAACTCTAAAAGTTCTACTTGTGAACTATTTCTTAGAAACATGTTTTCTACAGTGCCATGTACTTTTTTTTATTTTTATTTTTTAAGATTTTATTTATTTATTTGAGAAGAAGAGTTACAGACAGTGAGAGGGAGGGACAAAGAGAAAGGTCTTCCTTCCACTGGTTCACTCCCCAAATGGCCGCAAAGGCCAGAGCTGCGCCGATCTGAAGCCAGGAACCAGGTGCTTCTTACCGGTCTCCCATGCGGATGCAGAGGCCCAAGGACTTGGGCCATCCTCCTCTGCTTTCCCAGGCCATAGCAGGGAGCTGGGTTGGAAGAGGAACAGCTGGGACTAGAACTGGCACCCATATGGGATGCTGGCGCCACAGGTGGAGGATTAACCTACTGCTCCACAGGGCCAGCCCCAGTGCCATGTACTTCTTTAAAGTTTCTTTCTAAAATGATATGTGCACTAGTTTGTTTTCCAGAATTCTGCCTTAAATTTCATGGATGTTTTCAGTGCATAAAACAGCAAGCTCTGGGCCACTGCTGCAGTAAACTATCATTGTATGACATAGTGCTTGAAACACATGTACTCACAACTGGCAGTTGAGTTTGTCATTATGCCCTTAAAAGCGATCTTCCCAGGAAATATGTTCTAAAGGTCTGGTGAACCAGGCTCCTGCCACATCCTAATGCCACAGAGGGAGGGATGGGGCATGTGAGCTCATGTTCTTTTCTCTCCTTTTTCTCTTGCCTTCTTCCTCTCAGTGAAAAAGCGATATAAAACACTTCACTGGACTTCTGTAGTGTCAACAATCTGGGCTGAAATGATTTGAAGGAAGCTGACTTTTGTACAGCCTTCCAAACTATCCCCGACAATTTAGGTATTGATGGGTTTTTATTTTTGTTTCTTAAAGATTCATCGGTTCTTCTGGGCAAAACTACAAAGCAGACATACTCGTCTGCTTGGACTTCATAGTAAAATACCATAGACTGGGTGGTTTAAACAGCAGAAGTTTATTTTTTCACAGTTCTAGAGTTTGGGAAGTCCAAGATCAAGGTGCTGGTCGAGTAGGTTCTTGATGAAGGCTCCTGTCTCAGACTGTAAACGGCCATCTTCTTTATCCTCACACAGCAGTGAGAGCAGACTCTCTGTTATCTCTCCTTGTAAGGACACTCCAGTGGGATCAAGGCCCCATCTTTAGTTAACCTTAATTTCTTCCTTTAAGGTCATATCTCCAAGTATAGTCACATTGGGAACTGAGATTTCAACATATAAATTTGAGGGAATACAAATATTCATTCAGTGTATAGCAAGGCAAAAACCTATATCTGTAGCTCTTTTACTTCCGTTTTTGAATCTCCTTCTCCTTTCTAGCTTTCTGTACCCTGTTTCTAAGACATTTTGTTTCCTTTGCTTACCTAAGATGTTTTATCCAGGCCTACCTTCCAAATTATCTCCATCAAACTCCTCATTCTGTTGACTTCTTTCCCCAACTGAGTGCAATTTTGATTATCTAAAGAAGTCTGACTCTAAGGTCTACTGTTTAATAGAAAACAAGCTTCTATTTGTTGTCACCTTCCCTCTTTATTACAAATGAATAAAATAACCAAAGTAATCTTCTCAGCTTTGTAACATTCATCTTCCATCCTCAATAGCTCTTGAATTAATCTTGGATTCAATAAGGCTCAAGAAAACCAAGTATCATTTCTTGTACTAACGGTTTTCATTTGGGTGCAATGCATTTTGACGAGTCTTTGGCCCGTAGAACAAAGGGAATTGCTGACAAAGGAAGAGTTGGTTTAATATTTTAAAAGAAATAGAGGTGTTTTTACCTGTTATTATGTTGAAGCATGGTAAGCATGAATCCTCATGAACATTTTCTGTTAACAAGCTTTCTGATTATTTTCTAGGCTGATTGAATCAAGTTTGGGAAGCATTGCCACGAAGTTTAATTTCTTTATTCACAACCTTGCTCAACTGCGTTTTTCTGGTGTTCCTTCTAATGATGAGCCCATCCTTTCATTTTCGCCCAAAACATACTCCTTTAGACAAGATGGTCGAATCAAGGAAGTCTCTGTTTTTACGTATCATAAGAAATACAACCCAGATAAGCATTATGTAAGTTTGATTTCAGTATTTGTAGACTATTCATACATACGTGATTGTTGTCTTTTGTGCTTCATTCTGCCCCCAAGTTCCAAGCATTTGGCCTAATGGTTAAGACACCCACATCCCATATCTGAATGTTTGGGCTCAGTACCCACCTTTGCTCCTTATTCTGGCTTCCTGCTAATGCAGACTCAGAAGCAGCATTAATGACTCACACATTTGGGCTCTTGCCGTGAATGTGGGAGACCTGAATTGAATTCCTGGCGGCTGGTTTCGATTGGTACAAACTTCTGGGAAGTGAACCAGCAGATACGAGTGTGCATGTGTTCTCTCTCTCTCTCTCTCTCTCTCTCTGCCTCTCAATTAAATATTGTTTTTGTAAAGTTCCAAGCATTTGTTCTACTCATGCTTGTTTCTTCCATGGATGATTCAAAAGTATGCAGATATACTTGAGACATCTCTAATGTTTAAATATATTGATTTTTTTTGTAAACTTGCTTTACAACTGTGAAGGCCCAATGATATTCTTCCTCTCAGAGGTAAGCTTAAGAGCAGTGCTAGTCCGCTTTTCTCATTTCTTATCTTTAATTTTTTCTTAATTGCAAGGTTAAAGCTTACTCCTTGTAACAAATTCAGCTAATACAGAAGTATACTAAAGTAAAAAGTGTAAGGCCCTATCCCATTCTCTGATAAAGTATTATCTCACACACAGTTTTCTAACAATAACGGGATCTTCACCATATTTTTCCCTCCTTGAGAATATAATATTATCTTTTCTGTTGTCATTCTTCACCCTTCGCTACAAAGTTGTTTTGGATAGTACTTTTTAGCACTGTTAGTTTTAAAATTTGTGGTGAATTTATAGATTTTAGAAAGTAGTTTTGTAAGTTGAATTTTTGTCTGTTTTATTAATAAATTTTGGTATCTTTTTATGTAGTATTTTATCCTAATACCATTTTATTGAGTAGCCCATTTTTTCTCTTATGATTTATAGTGCTACCTTTATATATACTAAATTTACATATTTCTCTGCATTTATTTCTGGTTTATATAGATATATCTGACTCTGTGCCCCTATATTATATTTCAAGTACTGTAACTTTATAATAATTTAAATATCCAGTAAAACAAGTTTTCCAGTACCTTTTGTGCTTTTTTCCTTTCTTAAGTCAACATTTTCATTGGAAATGCACTAAATTTATACAATTAGAAAGTATAATTATTGTTTGTACTTCCACTTTCAGGTTCTTTTTTATATCTCTTATAATGGTTACGATCACTCTTAGAATGTAGTTAGATATGCTATAAAAGTAATGAGTTGTATATTTTCTGTTTCCTATTGGTGACACATTAACAAGTTAAAAAGCGCTTGGAGTGTAAATTTCTTTTCTGTCAGGAAAGGAGGTTTTATTATAAATTTAATGCATCTGGGGTTTGATTTCTTTTCAGATTTACGTAGTCCGAATTTTGAGGGAAGGACAGCTGGAACCATCATTTGTCTTCCGGACATTTGACGAGTTTCAGGAACTTCATAATAAGCTCAGTATTATTTTTCCACTTTGGAAGTTACCAGGGTACGTTCCCATGCTTTACATTATCCCCTTTAGTAGGAAACTATTATAAATGTAAGTGGAAAACCTTTTAGTAACGCTCACTAAGATACTAGAGACTACATCCGACTTATTTTCCTGTATCACAAAGGCCTAATGCAGAATTAGACATAGTTAAAGGTTGTAATTTTTGTTGAATGAATAGACAATGAATATATGATCAAGATATTAAAATATGGAATTTCCAGATTTACAAATGTACCTGACTTTATTGTCTCTAACATAGTAAGCAACACAAGATAAATTGGAATCTTGGTTTTAAAAAGTCAGATGCTAAATTGCTGCAGAATTTGGGCCATATTGAGCTCCTCTGATAAATAATAAACTGAAGCAAGCATTACTGAAACTTTTAATCAAAATTTTAGTGCTTAGTTTTTTATCTGCTATCCTTAGAGAAGCATCACTTTTAATACAGCTTAATGACCAATAGATTTCCTGTGTCATATTGCTCCTCTTCTTCCCAGACTGGATTTCACAGGTAAGGAGGAGGCCAAGTGGGTATTAAGAGTGTTTCCAGGGCTAGTGCTGTGGCTGCTGCTTGTGACACTGGCGACCCTTATGCCTCTGGTTCAAGTCCCAGCTGCTCTACTTCTAATTCAGCTCCCTTCTAATGTGCCTGGAATATGGCTCAAGTCCTTAAGTTTGGTGCACACACATGGGAGACCTGGATAGAGCTCCTGGCTCCTGGCTTCAGTCTGGCCTAGCTCCTTGTTTTCACAGCCATTGGGGAGTAAATCAGCAGATGGACAATCACTATCCATCCATGTCTCTCTGTAACTCTGCCTTTCAAATAAATAAAAATAAATTTAAAAAAAAATTAGCCAGTGTTGTGACATAGGATTAAGCTACCCCTTGTGATGCCAGTAACCCATATGGGTATTGGTTTGTGTCCTGGCTGCTCCACTTCCGATCCAGCTCCTTGTTAATGTGTCTAGTGAAGCAGCAGAGGATGACGTAAGTGTTGGGCCCTGTACCCCTGTGGGATACCCAGAAGTTAACAACACATTCATCTTTTGTGCTATGGCTTATTAAAGGATGAGTAATTGAACTATTTTATCACATGTACTTGAAGGGAAGTCCCCCCAAAATTACTTTTATAATAGATTAAATTTCCACTCTTGTCTTTAAGTATATACAAAACTGTATCCTAAGTATATATTGTGCTTGATTCTGTAAGTACTTCCAGATGAAATAATTTAAATCTCATGTTTTTGTTTTGCTTTGTAGCTTCCCTAATAGGATGGTTCTGGGCCGAACGCACATAAAAGATGTAGCAGCCAAAAGGAAAATCGAATTAAACAGTTATTTACAGAGTTTGATGAGTGCTTCAGCAGAAGTGGCAGAGGTAAGCTTCCCAAATAACAAATAGTAACACCGTACCTCTTGTGCTGCACAATGTTTAAAGAATCTTTTTTTCTCTTCAATCTTAGTGTGATCTTGTTTGTACTTTTTTCCACCCTTTACTTCGTGATGAGAAAGCCGAAGGAATAGCTAGGTCTGCAGGTGAGCTTGTTTTCTTCTTTGTTGATAATTCATGACCTGTAAGTTGGTATCTTCTTGATGAGAACGGAGTACAGTGACAATGGTCTTACTTGCTGCAGTGAAAATGGGAGTATATGAGGTGCTCCCAAAAATTAATGGAAGAATAGAGTTAAAAGATGATGCATGCATTTTCCATGAACTTTTTGAAGACCTCTCCAAGCCAGTCTATTTCTAGGTAAACAACCTTCCTAAACAAGTTTAAATCAGTCGTCAGCCAGGTTTTTTGCTTCTCCCCACCCTGCCTCGTGTGCTGGTCCAGGAAGTAAACACTTTTTGGTATAGCTTAGACCACTGCTATGAGCAGGATAGAATAAAGAGGAAAATATTTGTATTTTCAGATGCAGGTCCCTTCAGTCCTACTCCAGGCCAAATAGGAGGAGCAGTGAAATTATCTGTCTCTTACCGAAATGGTACTCTTTTCATCATGGTGATGCACATCAAAGATCTTGTGAGTGATTACAAATAATGTTGACTGTGGAATAAACTTTTACTTAGTAGGGAGCATTACTGTTGAGGACTGCTTTTCTTTATAGGTTACTGAAGATGGGGCTGACCCAAATCCATATGTCAAAACATACCTACTTCCAGATACCCACAAAACATCCAAGCGTAAAACCAAAATTTCACGAAAAACAAGGAATCCAACATTCAATGAAATGGTAAGTTAAAATCATGTCTATAAACATTTTTAGATTTGCTGCCTTGAGATTTTTACATTTGAAAACACTTAAAGCTTTTAAGTGTCCGCTGCTGAGTTATATATTGCAAAAAAGAAATCAAACCATTTGCAGTTAAATGATGCAGAATAGACCCCTCAATCATAGACTCTTAAGTTTTTAAAGAGACCTCAGGAACCATGATGTAACAGTGCATGAGCACTGTTCTTTAATGTCCAGTCTGTGCATAAGGTCTTCCAGGCCACCCCGTTGGTCTTGGCAGTTCCTCCTGCTCTTGATTACTTTTTGCCCTGAGCTGAAATCTTACTGCCTGCAGTCACCTCAGAGGTCCTGGTTGTAGCTCTCAGAACAGCTCCTTTCTACCCCTTCTTACAGCCCTCAGATGAGTGAAGTTCAGATGCCCTTTATGGTTTCTCTTTGGAAACATCTGCACCTTTGTTTGGTGGTGGTAGTATCAATCATTCTTTGAATATATGTTTTTATCTCTCAGTGATCCTCTTAAAATGGAGTGCTCAAAATTGAAAGCAGTAATAATTCCAACAATAATTGAAAACAAAACATCAGCTGAACAGTATGAGACATGACTGGGACATATAAACTAACTTTTTAATATCATCTTAAAGTCTTTCTCTATTCTCCATACTCAGCACTTTTAGATAAATAATGTTTGTGTACATTAACATTACATCCATACAAAAATGTTTGGCTGGAGATTGGAAGCAAAGAATTCTGAATTTTCTTTAAGGTTATAAATGAAAACCAGGACAGATATTTTGTGTAGGGTTAAGATGCTGCTTGGGACACCTGCATCCCGTATCGGAGTGCCTGGGTTGGAGTCCCAGCTCTGCTCCCAATTCTAACTTCCTAACAGTGCACACCTGGGAGGCAGCAGTGATGGCTGGAGTAATTCAGTCTCTGCCACCCAGGAGGGACACCTGCATTAAGTTTCTGGCTCCTAGCTCCAGCCAGGCACAGTCCTCACTCTTTTAGGCATTTAGGGAATAAACCAGCAGGTAAGAGCTGTGTCTGTCTGTCTGTCTCTCTCTCTCTCTTTCTGACTTTCAAATAACTTTTAAAAAAATTTTAAGAATTTATTGAAATCTCTAAGAAGATCATTTTACTTCTTTAAAAGTATACATAAGTTTTTTTTTTTTTAATTTTTTTTCTGACAGGCAGAGTGGACAGTGAGAGAGAGAGAGACAGAAAGGTCTTCCTTTTGCTGTTGGTTTACCCTCCGGTGGCCGCCATGGCCTATGTGCCGCGGCCAGCGCACCGCGCTGATCCGAAGGCAGGATCCAAGTGCTTCTCCTGGTCTCCCATGGGGTGCAGGGCCCAAGCACTTGGGCCATCCTCTACTGCACTCCCGGGCCACAGCAGAGAGCTGGCCTGGAAGAGGGGCAACCGGGACAGAACCCGGTGTGCCAGCACCGCAAGGCGGAGGATTAGCCTGTTGAGCCCCGGCGCCGGGAGAATTCAAACAGAATGGCTTTTTTTTTTTTTTTTTTAAGATTTATTTGTTTATTTGGAAGGCAGAGTTACAGAGAGGCAGAGAGAGGTCTTTCATCCACTGGTTCACTCCCCAGATGGCCGCAACGGCCGGAGCTGAGCCGATCCAAAGCCAGGAGCCAGGAGCTTCTTCCTCATCTCCCACGTGGGTGAAGGGGCCCAAGAACTTGGACCATCTTCCACTGCTTTCCCAGGCCATAGCAGAGAGCTGGACCAGAAATGGAGCAGCAGGGACTTGAACCAGCACTCATATGGGATGCTAGCATTGCAGACGGTGGCTTTACCCGCTATGCCACAGCGCTGGCCCCCAGAATGGCTTTTAACATTCCAGGTTTGTTGAAAACTGCAATTTTAAAAAAAATTTATTTTAGGGGCCGGCGTCATGGCTCAACAGGCTAATCCTCCGCCTTGCGGCGCCGGCACACCGGGTTCTAGTCCCGGTCGGGGCACCGGATTCTGTCCCAGTTGCCCCTCTTCCAGGCCAGCTCTCTGCTGTGGCCCGGGAGTGCAGTGGAGGATGGCCCAAGTGCTTGGGCCCTGCACCCCAAGGGAGACCAGGAAAAAGCACCTAGCACCTGGCTCCTGCCATCGGATCAGCGCAGTGCGCCGTCCGCAGCGCGCCGTCCGTGGCAGCCATTGGAGGGTGAACCAATGGCAAAAGGAAGACCTTTCTCTCTGTCTCTCTCTCTCACTGTCCACTCTGCCTGTCAAAAATTAAAAAAAAAAAAAAAAATATTTTATTTGAAAGGCAAAGTTAGAGAGAGAGAGAGAGAGAGAGAGAGAGAGATCTTCCATCTGTTGGTTCACTCCCCAAATGGCCACACGGATAGGGCTGGACTAGACCAAAGCTCATCTCCCACATGGGTGCAAGGGCCCAAGTACTTAGGCCATTTCAGCTGATTTCCCAGGCACATTAGCAGGGAGCTAGATCAGAAGTGAAGCAGCTGGGACTTGAATCAGCACCTAAATGGGATGCTGGCATCACAGGTCCTGGCTTTACCTGCTAAGGCACAGTGCTGGCCGGCCCCGCGCGGCTCACTAGGCTAATCCTCCGCCTGTGGCGCTGGCACCCCAGGTTCTAGTCCTGGTTGGGGCACCGGGTACTAGTCTCGGTTGCCCCTCTTCCAGTCCAGCTCTCTGCTGTGGCCCCGGAGGGCAGTGGAGAATGGCCCAGATGCTTGGGTCCCTACACTCGCGTGGGAGACGGGGATGAAGCACCCAGCTCCTGGCTTTGGATCGGCGTAGCGCTGGCTGTAGTGGCCATTAGGGGAGCGAACCAAAGGAAGGAAGACCTTTTTCTATGTCTCTCTCTCACTGTCTAATTCTCTCTCTGTCTCTCTCTCTCTCTCTCTCACTGTCTAACTCTGCTGGGGCTGGGGGGTGGGAAGCACAGTGCTGGCCCCACAAACTGCTCTTTTTAGTTGATGAGCTTATGATAATCAAGAATTGTTTCATGATATATTGAATCCAACAGAAGAAAAAGGGAAATGTTAATCATCCTTTTTTTGTAATATAATTCTAATATTACACTGTCCTACCTTGCTGTCTTCCATTCTTGTTTTTCCTAGCTATCTGGCTATTAGATCATCTTAAGTTGTACTGCCATGCAATTTCTTTTCCTTTCTGCATTACCTCCATCTCAGAAGAAACATGTTTCTAGTTGTTAATTTTTATCCAACAATTGGATCTAGTTTTGTGCATCTCTGTCAGACATTCACAGGAATTATAATACATTCCAAGACTCTTGAAATACAAAATGTGCTTCAGGAGTATTAAGACAAATCCTACCACATAACTGATGTCATTTGTTGCAGTAATTATTTGGCTAATAGTCTCACTTTTGTTTCACTTAAAATATTCCAAAAAACTAAACACACTTTAATTTATAATTTATTGTTTCTTTTTTCCTTTGTTGTAGCTTGTGTACAGTGGATACAGCAAAGAAACCTTAAGACAGAGGGAACTTCAGCTAAGTGTACTCAGTGCAGAATCTCTGCGGGAGAATTTTTTCTTAGGTGGAATAACCCTGCCTTTGAAAGACTTCAACTTGAGCAAAGAGACGGTTAAGTGGTATCAGCTGACTGCAGCCACTTACTTATAAGCTGGTGAATTTCTGAGCTTTGGAAGCAAGAACAGTTATAAACATGTGCATGTGCGCATATACTGGTGAACTCTGTACAGTATTTTTATACTTGGGCAGAAATTATATAAACTTGCTGAATTTCAACATGTTTGTTGGACCAACAGTCACATAAACTAACTAATTTTTATGACTTTTTGAAAGCCATTGGTGTCTAAAAGTCATATTGAATGCTGTAAACCCTAAACGTCATAAGTCCTCCAGAGGGCTTTGAGATCCTGCTGTGTCAGTGCTGCCACCTCGTCCGCGTTGTTCCCGATACGTACATAGCATGTTTGTTTCCTGTTATGCACCTCCTGGAGCCTTGACCACTGTGTAAGCTCACAAACACCAAAGGAAAGGAAAGATGCAGAGTGCTACCACAACACGCAGCTGCTATCCAGGGCTGAGAAGCAAAGCACAAATAGACAGCTATGCTAAGAACTACTAGGTAGTTTGTAGGACTAGGGAAAAAATAATCCTGTTTTTTTACTTAGCGTTAAAGCCTTTATCAGAATAAGTGCCAATCACTGAAGTTGTAAATAATGGTGCCTTACTTAACTTTATATGCTTCCCTGGCACTTCATTCTGATTTCTTTCCTGACTTAATAAGTAATTAATACATAGTGTTCACTCACTTTCAGTTTACTAAAGATAAGAAATTATATACCAATGTTTTTCCCACAAAAAGTCATTTAAGTTTTGTTGCCCTGTTACTGAATGAGGGCCACTTATACAGTTGTGTACTGAATTCCTTCATTCCATTATAATCCTACATTTATTCCCAGATGTGTGAACTAAAGTTTGTTCGTATCACCTCCATATATCCATACGTCACTCACTCTATAGATAAATGCAAATTCCTCACCCATGTGCCCGTTCTTGTTTGCTGCAAAAGCTCTATGAGTAGAGAAGACTCTTCACGAGAAGCCCAGAACAAGGATTCCAGCGTTCAGACTAAATTGTAATGATCTTTATGGAAGTTCTTCTTGTAAACTGTCTTAACATTTGTAAACATTGTACATTCATATGGAAGATTTTATTTTGTATAATATAATGGGATTCAGAATCATACAAGATTGAAATTATTCTACAGAAACCATTAAGAATAAGGTTCATTTTTATTAGTTATTCAGTGTCAGACATAATTTTGTTTAGATAAGTGTGTATATATTACAATAACTTTCATGGTTAGAATAGAAATTCAGATGCTTTTTAAATGGTAATAGAGATGATAGCAATCTGGTCGCTGTAAGAAAACTGACAAAATATGCAATGAAGAGTACCATGAGAGAAAGGACAATCTTCAGTTCAGTCTCCCAGAACATACTTTATTATGAACTGTGCAAGTGTTTAATGTAAACGGTGACATTTGCAGAGCAGAAATAAGAGTTGAGGATATATCAGAGGAATAGTTTAAAAAAAAAACTTGAATTTTTTGGTGCCTAACACTAATGGTCCATTTATAGGAAGACCCATAAGTAGGATATATGAATGTCTGTGTTTTCTATGTTAAAATATGTTGTCTATTTAATAAGTTAATTAAGATATACATCAAAGCACCACTCTTTGCTTTTTCTACATATGGTTAACATTTCTTTAAAGTGTGTGAGTAGCTTTGCAAATGTAAAATAGCACTAGAAATTTTCACGTAAGCTTTTGAGAACTAATTCCATTCCATGAGTTGTCACTTAGCCACTGTAAAAGGAAAAAAAATAAAGTGCTGTCTTGGTAGGAGGTCCTGTTGGTCGGGCTGCCTTTCTGCAGTCTGTGGCCACGGGTCTTAGAACAGAGCCAGACTGTGTGCCGCCACTTTTCAGTTCTGAGAAACAGAATCATATCTCAGAGTGTATTAAGATTAATACTGTATAATTAACAAGAATTTAGAACAAGTGGTAATGTCTTCTCTTATTAATTTAATTCATTTGTGCCTTCTTTGGTCATTAAAACATGTATACATATATTTTTCATGTATCTTAATATAAATTATTCCTTTGTGAAATGCTGACCTACAACCCATACCAAAAAAGCAAACAAAGGAGGGGAGCTTCTTTGCACTACCACTGCTACTCTGAAATGATTTTAAATCCCTTGGATTTTTAAATATTTTTTAAAGGTTTAAATTAAAGTAAATCTGAAAAACAAAAGTTTAAGCAAACTGGCCAAGACACTAATTTTTATATATAATTACAATGTTTTATACTTCTCTTTACTGAGTGAAAATAATTATGCCTCATGTAAGTCCTGTACCAGAAGAGTTCGTTCCTCTTGCCAGTGTTTTGAGACTTGAAGAGAATGGCTCACTCCAAGAAGCTGTTGTTTTCTCTGCTGAGGAACCCAGTGCAGAACTGGCACTGACGCTTTTATGACTGCCTTTATATGAATCTGTAAATACCTAAATGTTAAGGCATGTATGATCTTTGGTAAAGTAAGAGGAGGCTTCAAACAGTTTGTAGGAAAATGGAATGAAAAGATAATGCAGATTTTCCACGAACATTTTGAAGCCCCCTTATACTCATTTTTTCAAACTCAAGTTGTATAAAGTTTTCAATATCTTGCCTTAAATGTGTTAACTATTCTTTCTAGAATTCAAGTGTTGAAAAAGAATACATTCACTTTTGTTAGTCTTCAGATCAGAGGACAGAAGCCCCACCTTCATAATCTATAGATTTTACTCACATGCTGTTTGACTAGCAGTGCAAGTATGAACTAGTCTCATCTATAAGAACCAAATACTTTAATTATTAAGATAGTGAATTAAGGTGTATAATATTTTTATTAATACCTTAAATATATTAAGTGGATTGAATGTGACTTCATAACTGTACTACGATTGTATTAAAATATTTCTGGAATAAAGGAGCTCTGCTGTCATTTCTTTCCTTGTTGACGTACATTTCCTTGTTGACTTGGGCCATCTTCCACTGCTTTCCTAGGCCATAGCAGAGAATTGGATCAGAAGTTGAGCAGCCCAGTCTCGAACCGGCGCCCATATGGGATGCTGGTGCTTCAGGCCAGGGTGTTAACCCACTGCGCCACAGCGCCGGCCCCCATCACAGTTTCTTAGGTGTGAAATGTTTCTGTGAGAATGGCCTTTCGTATTTTACTTAGATATTCAATACAGCAACAGCTACATTACAGACCTATCTAAAGAATTTTTTTTTAAAGATTCATTTATTTATTTGAAAGGCAGAATTACAGTGAGAGGGGGACAGGGATCAATTGTCCATTCACTGGTTCGCTCTCCAAATTGCCGCAATGGCCAGGGCTGGGTCAGACCAAAGCCAGGAGCCAGGAGCTTCCTCTAGGTTTCCCACATGGGTGCAGGGACCCAAGCACTTGGGCCATCTTCCACTGTTTTCCTAGGTATATTGGCAGGGAGCTGAATCAGAAGTGGAGCAACTGGGACTCAAATTGGTGCCCATATGGGAGGACAGTGTTGCAGGTGGTGGCTTTACCACTCACTATACCACAATGTGGGCTCCAAAAAATGTTCTAATACTGGGACCGGGCACTGTGTTGCAGTGGGTTAATGCCCTGGCCTGAAGCGCCAGTATCCCATATGGGCACCGGTTCAAGACCCAGCTGCTCCTTTTCCGATCCAGCTCTCTGCTAAGGCCTGGGAAAGCAGTGGAAGATGGCCCAAGTCCTTGGGCTCCTGTACCCCTGTGGGAGACCTGGAAGAAGCTCCTGGCTCCTGGTTTCAGATCAGCACAGTTCCAGCTGTTGCAGCCAATTGGGGAGTGGACTATTGGCTGGAAGACTTTCTCTCTCTCTCTCTCTCTCCCTCCCTCCCTCCCTCCCTCCCTCTCCTCTCTCTGTGTAATCTTTCAAATAAATAACTAAAAAAAAAAGAGAGAGAGAGAGAGAGAAATGTTCTAATACTGTGCTTTCATCCTACAAGGTGAGCATGAGGCTGCAATTCTCTGCTCCTAGGATGACATGCCAGAGGACCCAGGGACCATAAAAGAGCAATTAGAACCAATTCTGGTGATGAAAAACACTTCCTGTCAGGTGTTTAAGTCTTTATTTCACCCTTAGTCTTTCAAAACCTTATCCTGCAAATTTCAAACATAGGCAAAAGTAGACAACAATATAATGAACTCTATAAATGAACAAATCAGTCACTCAGCTTCAACAGTTACTAGCCAAGGCTAATCTCATTCGATCAATATTTAAAAAAAGATATGATTCTTAGATCTGTGGCTCAGTAACCTTCATTTCTTAATATTTGGTAACCACTGTCTTCCTCAATACTGGATCTGGCATTCTTTTGTTTTGGAACCTTGGCAAAATGTATCATAGACCTTCTTTACTCTATCTTTGACTTCTCTCCATATTTCCTTTTTTGGTTTCAGTCTCTGTACCACATTCTCAATTTACTGTGACACCTTTTCCAATTTACTCCTTTTCTCTTTAGATTTTAACCCATCCTTTAAGTTTTAGCTGTATTCTTCACTTCAAGAGCAACTGTTTCGTGGCCGGTGCTGTAGTGTAGTGGGTAGAGCTGCTGCCTGCGGTGCGGCATCCCACATGGGTGCCGGTTCGAGTCCTAGCTGCTGCACTTTTGATCCAGCTCCTTGCTAATGGCCTGGGAAAGCTGTGGATGGCCCAAGTCCCTGGGCCCCTTCACCCCCGTGGGAGACGAGGAAGAAGCTCCTGGCTCCTAACTTCAGATTGGCACAGCTCTAGCCGTTGTGGGGAGTGAACCAGCGGATGGAAGACCTCTCTGTGTCTCTGCCTCTCTGTAACTCTTTCAAATAAATAAATCTCTTTTTAAAAAAAGAGCAACTATTTAGTTATTTTTGTTTGATTCATGATTCAAGAAAGACACACACAGACTGCCAGAATCATTTAATGAGGAAGGAAAAGTTTTGTAAACAAGCGGTGCTAGGACAAGTAGATAACCATATGGAAAAGAATGAGGCAGGACTTACTTCATACTCATAAAAATTAACTCAAAATGAATCAAAGACTTACTTAAAGTGCGCAAGAGCTAAAACTTAGAAAAAAACTGCAGGCATTCATCTTCATCACCTTGAATTTGACAATGGATTCTTAGATATGACACCAAAAGCAGGAGCCAAAAATAAAATACAAAAAAGATTAACTTTGTCAAAATTGAAGACTGTGTATCAAAGGGTCTTCTCAAGATAGCAAAGGTAGGCATAGCAGATGTCAGCATGCCATATGGGTGCCCGTTTGAGTCCTGGCTGCCCCACTGCTAATGTCCTGGGGGAAGCAGCAGAACATGGCCCAAATGCTTGTGCCCCTTCCACCCTTGTAGGAGACCCTGAGGAAATTCCTGGCTCCTGGGTTTGGCTTGGTCCAGCCCTGGCCATTGAAGCCACTTGAGGAGTGAATGGATAGAAGATCTCTGTTTCTTATAGATTACAATGGCTTCCCCCCCCATAATTTCCCCCCCACCCGCAAAAAAAAAGCACAGTATTAGAACATTTCTCTCTCTTTTTTTTTTAGTTAGCCATTGTAATCTATAAGCTGTATTTTGGAAATTTATATTCTTTAAATAAAAGCATTATAAAAAAAAAAAAAAAAAAAAGAAGATCTCTGTTTCTTCAGTCTGTGTAAAAAGAATAAAGATGACCCACCGAATGGGAGGAAAACTTGAAAACAGTATATCTGAGAAGGATCTAGTACTCAGAACAACTCATCAGAAAGAACCCAACTTTAAAATGGGCAGAGAACTTTAATTTATTTGAAAGCTAGAGTTACAGAGAGCTCAGAGAGAGTGTCTTCCATTCGCTGGTTCACTCCCCCATATGGCCACAACTGCAGAAGCTGTGCTGATTCGAAGCCAGGAGCTTCTGGGTCTCCCAAGTTGGTGCAGGGACTCAAGGACTTGGGCCATCTTCCACTGCTTTCCCAGGCCACCGCAGAGAGCTGGATTGGAGTGGAGCAGCTGGGTCTCGAAACAGAGTTAATATGGGATTCTGGCGCTTCAGGCCAGGGCGTTAACCCACTGCGCCACAGCGTGGGCCTCAAGGCGAGGAACTTGATTGGAAACTGCGGTCAGACTCTTTCCCATTCTCGGCCAGACTCTTTCCCATTCTCGGCCAGAGCCTCATTGAATCCTAAGCACGCCGGGAGGTGTGGCCTGCGGACGAATCGCCGCCTACACCCAGATGCATTTCGGGACTTGTAGTCACACGGACGCAGCGGCAGCGCTGCGGGGCCCCGCCTCCCGGGAGCGAGGACGCGGGAACGTGTGAGGTCACTTCCGGCGTGCCGGGTGGCTTCCTGCGGCGTTTCCTCCCTCGCTCTCTTTTTGCTCCCTGCCCGCCGCCATCATGGGTCGCATGCACGCTCCCGGGTGAGTTCGGGGCGGCGGGCCGGATTGCGGGGCTGGGAGGCGAGGGAGAGGACGGGGCGTGGTGTGGGCAGCTGGCCGAGGGGCGGATGTTCTGAGCTGGGGCACGAGCCACCATTTCACCCGACACTGCTTCTCTTCCTAGGAAGGGCCTGTCCCAGTCGGCTCTGCCCTATCGCCGCAGCGTGCCCACCGTAAGTAGCTCCCGAGGGCCGGGCCCGGAGCCTTGCGCGGCTTTGAGTCGGGAGGGGGCTGCTGTGCTGGGACGCTGTCCCGGCCTTCCTGGCCTAACAGGCGCCTTCGCTCCCTTCTACAGTGGCTGAAGCTGACGTCCGACGACGTGAAGGAGCAGATTTACAAACTGGCCAAAAAGGGCCTGACTCCCTCGCAGATCGGTGAGTGCGTGCGTGCGTGCAGAGCGGCCCCTTCCGCTTGCGCTCGTGGGACCCGTGGGGCCGTGAAGGCTGCACGCGCGCTTTGGGGGTGGGGTGCGGCTCCTGTTGAGGCCTGAGGTTTATCCGTTATAGCGCTCTCCGGCCCCTGGCTAGTAGATGGTGAAATCGGGAAAATTCCCGACAGAGTCTGTGGAGCATTTAACTGCTGGGCATCCTCCTGGGTGCCCGATGGTGAGGCTTTACAAGTTCTGACCGCCGCGAACTGAGGCAGCAGGACTGGTGGCTGCCCCCTAAGGCCCCGTGCAGCCCACAGCCCCAGGGTACACAGCCGTGACGGGCGGGCGTCGGAGTTGACTCCAGAATGCTTGACACAAGCGAGCGCCCGCCGTGTGGCCCGTGCAGGTGGCTCTGTTCAGCCGAGGTTCGCCTGCTGCGTGGGGAACGTGGCTTCTAGGCCCTTGGATGCCTGCCCTCTTAGAGTGCGGTGGAGGTGTGACACAAAGTACTAGATGATCCAGTAGTCAGGACTCACTTGAGGTCTAGAAGGAATATCAGGGAGAAGAGTGGGTACAAGTTCTCGGGTGTTAGCAGGGTTTAATCACAGGACAAAGACGTGCCAATGCGGGGACCCTGAGTGCTGTGGTCGGCAAGCTCACCGTGATGATGGTGTTCCACCATTCGCAGTTTCCACCAGAAAGGTTTTCCTTAGTGTTGGGTAAACCTTCCTTGGATGTCTGAGTGAGCGTCCTGGTACAGGTTTCTGTGGGACCCACCCCCACACCAGCTTACAAGGGGAACCAAGTTGGTGTCCGAGCCCCGGCGTGCACATCACCCGCCACCGTGTGTTTGGTGCTGGAGTAGACTCGAGATCCCCTTTCAGGTGTGATCCTGAGGGACTCCCACGGCGTGGCGCAGGTGCGCTTCGTGACCGGCAATAAAATCTTGAGGATCCTGAAGTCCAAAGGACTCGCTCCTGACCTTCCCGAGGATCTCTATCATTTAATTAAGAAAGCTGTCGCTGTTCGCAAGCACCTGGAGAGGAACAGAAAGGTAAGGAGAAGGATGAAAGTCTAACCAGAACTGCTTGGGGACTCGCTGCAGTGCTGTCCACAGGAGCGGTTTTCTGTGGTGTCGTCTGTGCAGCTGGTTGTAGATGTTGGGGTGGTATTTTGGGTGGGTCCAGTCTAGTCCAGTCCAGTCCAGTCTAGCCATTCTGATCCAGAGCGTTGGGTAACTTCATTAGGAAAAGTGCTCTGTGATTGTCTCTTCCCTCGCTAAATGAATGTTTGCTAATCTGTTATTTTGAGTGGTTTTCTTGGAGTTGTTTCAAATTTTATTTTTAGGACAAAGATGCCAAATTCCGCCTGATTCTGATAGAGAGCCGAATTCACCGGTTGGCTCGATACTACAAAACCAAGCGGGTCCTCCCCCCCAATTGGAAATAGTAAGTATCTACCTTTCTGTTCATGGGAATGGGAATTAGCCAGATAGTAAGAATTAGCGGCAGAGAAATACCTGAGTCTCTTTGAGCTTGGCCGTGGTGGTGGGAAAGCGGCCGTGGGTGGTACGTGAACAGACGGCCTGGCTGTGTCCCACGCCCAGTGCCGTGGTTTGTAGAGCGCTTGTTTGGACCGTGCAGAAGCCCTGTCGCTTCTTCGGGGTAGTAGGAGAAGGCTCGTTTCTCACCTCTGCTTCCAGATGTTAGCGCTGGTTTGATTTCTGCGTGAGTTGCTCTCTGATCACTGATACCCAGCCATGCACAGTTTTCACCATAAGTGTTTTTCCCAGCATTGGCCAGTTCTTCCTTGGCCGGCCGAGGGAGCGAGCAGTGTTGAGCTGATTGGGCAACTCCATCACTTGGTGTCCTTCATATTGATTTACTTTAGCCATTTGGAAAGAGCTCCATTAGCAGGGGGTGTGTGTGAATGGATATGGACGACCAGTATTGATCCCAATTTCCTCCTCTTTTCCTTTTCAGTGAGTCATCCACAGCCTCTGCCCTGGTGGCGTAAATTTGTTTATGTGCTCAAGCAATAAAATCATTGTTTAACTAAAAATGTGTTAAGTATCACTGATTCATATGTGATCGTTTTTGGTGGGGAGCAGTGAGAATCTTTCATCCCTGTACTGGCTGTTAAACTAGTTAAGCACTTTAACCTGATTGGAGGGTTCCTATATACAGAAGAGAAAGATTTAATGGAAGATTCATATTAGGAAAACTGGATATTCAAAAATACACCCATCTTATTTCAAAGGCAGGGTTACACAGAGAGAACTCTTCCATCTGTTGGTTTGCTCCCCAAGTGGCTACATCAGCTGGGGAGCCTAGAACTCTCATCTGGGTCTGCCACAGGGGTAGCGAGAGACCAAGTACCTGGGTCGCCACCCATCGCCTTAAGTGGCTCTGTGACAGAAGTTAGCCACAGTGAAGCATCAGAAATTGCTGAGGTGTCATTAAGGAGAATCTGGTGTGGCGAGACCTTGGATCCTGCTTGGGAAGCCGGCTCAGTTCCCTCTGGGGCCATGAGAGTTCTGGAAGAACTGGGATGGGCTCAGTTCTCTTGGCCTTGCAGCTTTTCGATGGGTTAGGTTTTTACTCCTCGAGGTGTAGTCCAGGTGGTTAACTTAGTTACAGGGTTATGTGAATCTTCCTTGAAAGGCAAGTTGATAACACGGCTCCATAGGCTAATCCTCCACCTTGCGGCTGGATTCTGTCCCGGTTGCCCCTCTTCCAGGCCAGCTCTCTGCTGTGGCCTAGGAGTGCAGTGGAGGATGGCCCAAGTGCTTGAGCCCTGCACCCATGGGAGACCAGGCTCCTGCCATCGGATCAGCGCAGTGTGCCGGCTTCAGCGTGCCAGCTGCAGTGGCCATTGGAGGGTGAACCAACGGCAAAGGAAGACCTTTCTTTGTCTCTCACTGTCCATTCTGCCTGTCAAAAAAAAAAAAAAGGTTGTAGCCCAGTATTGGCAAATGGTATTTCTGTTGGTAGTTTACTCTGTTGGTAGTTTACGGTGCTATAACCTTGAGTGTTTATTTGTCTCTCACTGTCCATTCTGCCTGTCAAAAAAAAAAAAAAAGGTTGTAGCCCAGTATTGGCAAATGGTATTTCTGTTGGTAGTTTACTCTGTTGGTAGTTTACGGTGCTATAACCTTGAGTGTTTATTGTTTGACTGAAGAGATTTAATAAGATGTTCAGGTTTCAGCAATAATCAAACTTATGTAAGATCACATTGTCAGGCACAGTCCTTTGGCAGCCTATCGTTATGTGCCCTATGCTGGGGATGAGAACAGTCAGTGACAGCAATGCAGGTGTACTTCCAGAAGTTCAGGGAAAATGGAGTTTTGTTTTTTTTTTTTTGAAGATTTTTTTAGGTCTTCCATCTGCTGGTTCATTCCCAAACTGGCTGCAATGGCCAGAGCAGCCGGGACTTAAACCAGCGCCCATATGGGATACTGGCACTGCAGGCAGCAGCTTTAACCCACTATGCCACGGTGCCGGCTGAAAATGGAATTTAAAATAGACTTGTTTGGTGCAAAACCACTTCAGATCTGAGCAGTTTTCTTGGTATGCATTTCTGCAAACTTTAGAAGACTCATCAGGCATGGATTTCAGAGTTTTGGTTATACCAAAATAATTCCATTTTACATGAAGTACCTATGAGTGTTCACCAAGAGGGGGTCTTGGGGCCAGCAGTGCAGCATCCTGTCAGGGCCTGTTGGAGTCCCAGCTGCTCCACTTCTGGTCCAGCTCTCTGCTGTGGCCTGGGAAAGCAGTGGAAGATGGCCCAAGTGCTTGGGCCCCTGCACCCTGGATGGAAGAAGTTCCTGGCTTCAGATCGGCCCAGCTCTGGCCTTTGTAGCCATCTGGGAAGTGAACCAGTGGATGGAAGACCTCTCTCACTGCCTTTCAAATAAATAAATCTTTAAAAAAAAAAGGGGGGGGGGTGTTCAGTATATTACCCTGCTCTTAGCATTAGATAAGAGCTTTTTATGAAATGGAGAACTGATCAATTTTTTCAATTTATTTTAATTATAATTATTTAATAATTTTTTATTTATTACTTTTTTAAAGATAGCAATAGAGAGGAAGATGTCCCATCGGTTGTTTCATTCCCTAAATACCAGCAATTGCTGAGGCTGGGCCGGGACCAAAACCAGGAACTGGGAGCTCAGCCTAGGCCTCCCCACAAGAGTGGCAGGAAGCCAGTTAACAGCTGTCAGCACTGCCTCCCAGGGTGCCCATTAGCTGAGTGGAGGCAGGAGTCAGAACCTGTACTGTGATATGGAATGCAGGTGTGAGTCACTGAACCCTGGCTAGTTGGTTGTTTTTTTTTTTTTTTAATACTTTCCCTGGCATCCTCATAAGTAGTAGTTTGATTAAATCAACATTCTGTCATGTGACTGTGAGAGATCTTCTGTCCACTCCACTGGAGCCAGGAACTCTGGGCCCACATGGGTTTGAGCCATCACCTCTTGTGCTCACCAGGGTGCACTATCAATAGGGCCAAATCTGTACTGTATAACCTATATAACCATTCCCACATAGGATACAAGCAACTTACCTGCTAGGGCAAGTGCCTGTGACAAGAGTTTGTTATCTACTTCAGATTATACTTGCAAGTAAATGCTGTTAGAGCAGGGAGCTTGTTTTTTCACTGCTGTATCCTTGGTACATACTGGGTCCTCGTGAATGTTTGTTAGATGAATACACATGAAGGGGCAGAGTCTCCCACATGGGTGGCAGGAGCCCAGCCACCTGGGCCGTGCTGCCTCCCTTCCTGGGATGCATGTTAGCAGAAAGCTGGATTGGAAGCAGAGGTGGGACTTGATCCTGGCACTTCAGTATGGGATCTGGCATACCAAGCAGCAGTTTGAGCTGAGTACCACAATGCTCCCCTCTCCCTGCTTTTTTTTTTTTTTTTAAATTTGAAAGGTAACTTTCATCTGCTGCTTTACTCCCAACAATAGCCAGGGGTAGGCCAAACCAAAGCCGAGAGCCAGGAACTCTGTTCAGGTCTCCTGTGTGGGTGGCAGGGACCCAAATGCCTGGGCCTTCATCTGCTGTCTCCAGGTGTATTATCAGGGAATTGCATAGGAAGCAGGGAGCAGCTGGGACTGAAACCAGGCACTCCGATACGGGATGCGGATGTCCCAGCTGGCCTGTAACCAGCTGTGCTGCAACACCTGCGCCCATGTTCCTTTATTATTATTAAGGATTATTTATTTGAAAGAGGGACAGGGAGAGATCTTCCATCTACTGGTTCCCTCCCCAAGTGGCCACACAGCCAGGTCTGGACCAGGCTGAAGACAGGGGCCGGGAACTCCATCCAGATCTCCCATGTGGGTGACAGGGGCCCAAGCACTTAGGCCAGCATTAGCTGCTCTCCCCTGGGTACGTTAGCAGGGAGCTGAGTCAGAAGTGGAGTAGCTGGGATTTGAACCAGTGCTCCGATACAGGATGCTGGTGTCGAAGGTGGCGGCATAACCCGCTGCACCACATCATCCACCCTCAAATTTCTAACTGGTCTGAAGCTCAGTATGTTCCAACAATTTTATTGTTTTGACTTTTTTTTCTTGGTGGTATCCCAGGACCTTTCACTGTGTAGCTCCACGTGAGACAGGCTGCTCTTGAGACCTGTAGTCGCAGGCTGTACCTTCACCTGTCTCATGGGTGGAGTTACTCTTTGCTCTTCATGTGTCTTCCTCATTTGGTGACACGCATTAGTGGTTCCCTTAGAAAGGGCTCAGTCCTTGGGCCTTGTAGCTTCCCTGTTTGTACCCACCCATAGATAATTTCATGTACGGCTATAAGAGCTCTCTTTGGGGTTATTCCAGTTTTCACCTGTAGAACAAACCTTTCCGAGCCCCAGACTTTGATGTATGTTGGCCCGTTCCACATACCCACTTGGGTCTCTAATTATATCTGAAATTTATATTCCAAACTCAGCTCTTGAAAAAAACCTGCTTTTTCCCCAGACACTCCATCTATGTAAATGGCAATTCATTCTGAGGCCAGAAGCCCCAGCCCCCTTTCTTACTCTTCTCTTAATGTCATATTTTCAGCTGACCACCAAGTCCTCTTGGCTGTCCCCTCAGTGTACCAACGATGCCACTGCCCTCCGGTGCTACCCCCGGCCTAGTGCAAGTCTGCAGCCTCTTGCTCTTACTACCGTAGAGCCAGCTGTTGTCCTGCCCTATGGCAGGGTCTTTTCTATAACCAGTACCCAGAGTGATCTTTTTAAGATTAAGTCACATTGTGTTCCACATTTTTTTTTTTTTAAGATTGATTCATTTGAAAGGCAGAGATACAGAGAGGAAAGAGAGATCTTCTACCTGCTGGTTCCCCAAATGGCCACATGGTCAGGGATGGGCCAAGCCAGGAGCCAGGAGCTTCTTCTGGGTCTCCCACATGGGTGCAGGGACCCAAGGATTTGGGCCATCTTCCGCTGCTTACCCAGGTGCATTAGCAGGGAGCTGGATCAGAAGTGGAGCAGCTGGGACTTAAACAGGTGTCCATATGGGGTGCCTGCGTGGCATGCAGTGGCTTAACCTACATCCCAGTGCCAGCCCCAAGTTCCACATTCTCAAAACATCTCCAGTGGCTTCCTAGCTCTTCGAGAATGAAATCTAAAGTCCTGACCGTGGGTGGGCGTTGTGATGCAGTGGTTAAGCCACTGCTTGGGAAGCCCGCACGCCATGTGAGTTCCAGTTCAATCCCAGCTACTCCACTTGATTCAGCTCCCTGCTCATGCGTCCTGGGAAGCAGCAGCAGATAGCTCAAGTTCTTGAGTCTCTGCCATTCATGTGGGGACCTGGAAGGAGTTCTGGGCTCCTGGCTTTGACCTAGCGGTCGGGAGTCATTTGGAGAGTGAACCAGAGGATGGAAGATTTTTTTCTATTTTTCAAGTGGCTGAAAATAAACATTTAAAAGATAAAATCATTACCGTTACTGTACAAGGAAGTGTCTGGCAGGAAACAGGTGGGTAACACACTCAAACTGAGGGATTTGAAGACTTTAGCCGTGGGACACTATAAAGGGTTCAGGGACTCACAAGGCTTAGTGTGTGTGAGTCCTTGGAGCCAGCATGCATGGGGAGACGTGGGGTATCGCCACCCCCGGGCTGAGGAACGCAGGCTTAAGGCCCCAGAGCTGGAGACGGCCACCTGACAAGCTGGGGCCCCCACTATGTAGCTCTTGCACTCAGATTTTTTTTCCAATACCTTCCATTGGCCCAATTTCAGGAAGCTTTAGAGGCCAAGGGAGCTTAGTGAGTTCCATAAACCTCAGCTTCCCGGGCAGCGGAGCAGGGTAGAGACAGCAAGGTGGTGAGTGGACCTGGAAGGATGGCGCCGGGGAAGTACCCAGACTGAGGGCTGCTGTGACCTGGCCTCCCACCCTCTCCAGTCACCTGCATCTATCAAACTCTTCCCAGGCCCCTTGCCCTGCTCTGGAAGGCTCTTGTCCCACCTATCCATGTGGTCTTGCCAAGTGTGGTCTCCCTACCACCAGCCTGTTTCCCCATCCTGCTGTTTGTTTTCAGGGCTTACTGTCACCTGATGCACCTGATGTGGTCACAGAGCAAGTGCAGCTGAGTGCTGGTGGCATGGAGGGAGGGAGTAGGGATTCACACTCCCGGTTCTTTAATTCCCCAGAAGAACGTCCCTCTGCTAAGATTCACGTGTCTCCTCCCATCCAAAGCCTGTGAACTCTAACCCCTAGCATCTGAGCTATCTGCATCCGCCTTCAAAAGTATTTCACTGTTTACCAACATGACTGTCAGCCCTTCTTTCTCCCCACTGCTTGTGTTTTGTTTTCAATTGATTCCAAAGCATTTTCATTTGAAGTCAAATAGACATGTTTGCAAATAAATGACAGAACACACACACACACACACACACACACACACACTTTTTTTTTTAATTTGAGAAGCAGAGAAAGCTCCCATCCACTGGTTCACCTCCCAAATGCCTGCAACGGCTGGGGCTGGGCCAGGCTGAAGTTGGAGGCTGGGACTTCCATTCAGGTCTTCCACACGCGTGTCAAGGACCATCTGCTGCCTCCCCCGCCCCTCTGCAGGAAGCTGGATCCGACGTGGAGGCAGGATGTGATCAGGCACTCCACTGTGGGATACAGGTGTCAAACACCATGGCTGTAATCCATGTGCCACAACGCCCACTCCTATCCTTTGCTTTTACTTATTTATTGTTTGTTTGTTCTGCAAAAAGTCTCAAACTTGTCTTGCAGTTCTGGGAAATTTTCTTGAATTTTTCTCTTGATCTGTTCCCTCCTGTTCTCTTGCTGGAGCTCACTATTTGCTAGGCCTTTGGACTGACTCTCAAACTTTCTCGTGTTCTACCGACTGCATATTTCCCATGTGCTGAGAGATTCCCACCTTATCATCTCATAGGGATAGGCTTCTCAGTTTCACTTTCATGTTTTTGATTCTTCAGAGCCCGCTGTCAGGGTTTCACGGTCGGCTCTCCGGGGCAGACCACAGCACCTGACCTATTGCTGTGGTGGGAGAACTCCCCCTGGCTGGGCAGTTGCCCCGGGGGTCGGGAAGAGCTGCTCAGTAGCACACGTTACATCGCAGATCCTATGCAGGCCCAGTAGATATGCTTGACTTCAGGACTGTGAACAGAGGTAAAGGGGGTGCAATGATTAAGGAGTGGTGAGTTTTGACAATTGATTACATTTGCTTGTTTTGTTTTGCTTTAAAGATTTATTTATTTATTTGAAAGAGTTACACAGAGAGAGGAGAGGCAGAGAGAGACAGAGAGGTCCTCCATCTGATGGCTCACTTCCCAGATGGCCGCAACGGCCAGAGCTGCACCTACCCGGAACCAGGAGCCAGGAGCTTCTTCCAGGTCTCCCTTGCGGTGCAAGGCCCAAGGGACCTGGGCCGCCATCTTCTACCGCTTTCCCAGGCCATATCAGAGAGCTAGATCGGAAGTGGAGCAGCTGGTTCTCGAACTGGCGCCTATATGGGATGCTGGCACTTCAGGCCAGGGCATTAACCCGCTGTGCCACAGCACTGGCCCCCTACATTTGCTTTGAATAAATTTACCTGTGAATTTATAGAATTTAATTTTTAAAATTTACTTTCATTTTATTTGAAGGGCAGAGAGAGGGACAGAGGAAGAGAGATCTCTCATCTGCGGGTTCACTCCCCAAGTGACTGTCAGAGCTGAGCTCTGAACTCAATCCGGGTCTCCCACGGAGGTGGCAGGGGCCCAAGTACTTCAGCGATTATCTGCTGCCTCCTGGGATGTGCATTAGCAAGAAGCTGGATCAAAGCTGGGGAGTCAGGACTCAAACGGACACTTTGATGTGGGATGGGGGTGTCCCAAGTAGGAACTTAACTGCTGCACCAGAACACCCACCTGGGGCCGGTGCAGTGGGTTAAGCTACCGTCTGCAGCACCAGCATCCCATATGCCGGCTGCTCCACTTCCAATCCAGCTCTGACAATGAGTCTGGGAAAGCAGCGGAAGATGGCCCAAGTCCTTGAACCTGTATACCAGTGTGGGAGACCCAGATGAAACTCCTGGTTCCTGGCTCCCGGCTTCAGCCTGCCTCCAGCCTGGCCCAGCCCTGCCCATGTGGCCATCTGGTAGTGACAGAAGATCTCTCTCTGTAACTCTGCCTTTCAAATAAATAAATAAATCTTTAAAAAAAACCACCCACTTCTATGATTTAATTTTTAATAATGCTTGTGTTTAATTGGCTTTGCAGAATTCCTGAAGGTTTAACAGATTTTGCATGGCTGTCGAAGCCAGTTCCAGCACACCACTGCTAAGAACACTGATGGATGTAATACCTAATCATCCCCGAATGCATTGACAACCGCGTCCACGTTGTGTGCTCTGAGTTCCTTTTTGTTTGTCTTTTAATTTAGAGTTTGTTCCCAAATGTAGTAATCCTCTTAGGGGACTGGTCCTGGCTCTGGGAGCAGTTTGTGTTGTATTCAGATGCAGTTACTCTTTTCGGCTGCTAGGTGGCAGAGTTGCTGTTGCTGATGGTGCTAACATTACCTTCTATCAATAGTTTAAAAATTACTCACATTTAAAAACAAGTGTTACTTATTTATTTGAAAGGCAGAGTGACAGGAGGAGAAGGAGAGACAGAGGAAGAGGAAGAGCTCTTCCATCCACTGGTTCACTCCTCAAATGCCAGGGCGAGGCCAGGCCAAAGCCAGGAGCCCAGAACACCACTTGGGTGCCCCGTGTGCGTGGCAGGGTTTTCATCTGCTGCTTTCAGAGGTGTTTTAGACGGAATCTGGGTTGGAAGTAGAGCAGCCGGGACTCCAACTAGCACTGGGGTAAGGGATGTGGTGGTGGCTTTAACCACTGAGCCACAACCACTGGCCCCTCACAGATTATTATTATTATTATTTTTAATTTTACTTATTTTTTGACAGGCAGAGTGGACAGTGAGAGAAACAGAGAGAAAGGTCTTTCTTTTACCGTTGGTTCACCCTCCAATGGCCGGCGCAGCCGGCACACTGCACTTATCTGATGGCAGGAACCAGGTGCATATCCTGGTCTCCCATGGGGTGCAGGGCCCAAGGACTTGGGCCATCTCCACTGCACTCCCGGGCCACAGCAGAGAGCTGGCCTGGAAGAGGGGCAACCAGGACAGAATCCGGTGCCCCAACTGGGACTAGAACCCGGTGTGCCAGCACCGCAAGGCAGAGGATTAGCCTAATGAGCTGCGGCGCCGGCCATGTCACAGATTATTTCTTTGATCTTTTTACAACTTCCCAAAAAGATGACTCTGGATTTTGGGTGGATGGAGATTGAGAATACAATCAATTTTTTAAAAATTATACCCATTTTGGGGCCAGTGTTGTGGCATAGTGGGTAAAGCTACTGCCTGTAACATCAGCATCCGCTATGGGCACTGGTTTGTGTCCTGGCTGCTCCACTTCCCATCCAGCTTCCTGATAATGGCCTGGGAAAAGCAGCGAAAGGTGACCCAATTGTGTGGACCCCTGCCATCCATGTGAGAGACCTGAATGAAGCTCCTGGCTTCAGCTTGGCCTTGCCCTGGCCACTGTGGCCATCTGGGGAGTGAACCAGCAGATAGAAAATTCTCTCTCATTCTCTGTAACTCTGCTTTTCAAATACATAAATCTATTGGAAAAGTAGAGTTACAGAGAGAGAGGAAGAGACAGAGAGATCTTCCATTTGCCATTTCACTTCCCAAATGGTCGCAATGGCTGGAGCTGAACTAACCCAAAGCCAGGAGCCAGAGCTTCTTCCAGGTCTCCCACTTGGGTGCAGGAGCCCAAGCACTTGGGTCATATTCCACTGCTTTCCCAGGTGTATTAGCAGGGAGCTGGATCAGAAGTGGAGCAGCCAGGCCAGTGCCATGGCTCACTTGGCTAATCCTCCGCCTGCAGCGCCGGCACCCCAGGTTCTAGTCCTGGTTGCTCCTCTTCCAGTCCAGCTCTCTGCTGTGGCCTGGGAGGGCAGTGGAGGATGGCCCAACTGCTTGGGTCCCTGCACCCGCATAGGAGACCAGGAGGAAGAACCCGGCTCCTGGCTTCGGATCGGTGGCGCAGCGCCGGCCGTAGCGGCCATTAGGGAAGTGAACCAATGGAAGGAAGACCTTTCTCTCTGTCTCTCTCTCACTGTCTATAACTTTCTCTCTGTCTCTGTCTCTCTCACTTCACTGTCTAATTCTGCCTGTCAAAAAATAAAAAATAAATGAATAAAAAAAATAAAAGTGGATCAGCCAGGACTCGAACCAGCACCCATATGGAATGCTGGCACTACAGGTGGCGGCCTTACCTGCTATGCCACAGCACCAACCCAATTTTTTTTTTTTAAATTGCAGCCATTTTAAAGATGAAGGGATTGAGTTTCAGAAAAAGCAGTTAACTTTGATAAACTAAAGACACTAGGACGTCTTGTGTTCCTATCACTAGACCTTGGTCCTTCTTTTTGCTTCTTTTGGTCCTTCTAGAGTTCTTTTTTTTTAATGAGAAATTCAGGGGCTGGTGCTAAGGCATAGCTGGTAAAGCCTCCGCCTGCAGTGCCAGCATCCCATATGGGTAGCTCCGACCGTGTGGCCAACTAGGGAGTGAACTAGCGGATGGAAGACCTCTCTCCCTCTCTCTGTGTAACTGACTTTCAAATAAATAAATGAACCTTTAAAAAAAAAGAGAGAGAAATCCAAATAAACATTGTGTTTTTCTAGATAAATCAACTGCTAATTTATTAACTAAAATTTTAGCTAATTCCTAATGCATTAAAATATACCTGCTAGAGAAGTCAGGAATCGAAGTGACTTGAGGCATTGTTCTCTTGTATCTCATGTCGCTTTCTAATTTGGTTCCCAATAAGGAAACCTTGGAGTTCCCACGTCAGGGATGAGGAGCTGCCTGGCAGCTCCAAACCAGTGCTGTTCCCAGCATCCCAGGTGACCTGTTGGTGGCTGCAAACACAATGAGGCAGAACACTGCACTCCCCAGTCCCAGAATGGCCCCTGCTTTCACAGGAGGGAGCAGGACTCACAGGGGGTTCCAAGTGAGTCTGCAAGGTTTCATTTCATGAACTAGGTGGTAGGTGCAGGGGTTGTTATTACAGGCTCTGTATCTTCTTATATGCCCAACGGAACGCATTTTAAACGCCTCTGTGAAGTCTGGAATTATAAAAGCAGTTTATTCAGCAAGTTTCTTTGTGTCCTTTGTGATGTTCTTCAGTCTTAGAATTGGGATTCATCCCTAATTCATTGCAACACGCCAAGTGCCTGCTATGGGTGAGATGCAAAGCTAGATGCTAATGACTCCCCCCACATCCTGCACCTTAGAAGAGGGCCGGGGACACCGTTCATGAGGGACACAAAGCTCCCATGGTGAAACGAACTTCAGAAGACCGGCGTGGGGGCGGCGATAAAATGTTAAGGAAGAAATCGTAAGTTGGGACGGCTTCATGGAGGAAGATGGCAATTAAGCTGCTCTCTTTTCTTTTCTCTTTTCTTTTCTTTTCTTTTCTTTTCTTTTCTTTTCTTTTCTTTTCTTTTCTTTTCTTTTCTTTTCTTTTCTTTTCTTTTCTTTTCTTTTTTCTTTGAGAGGCAGACAGAAAAAGAACCCATAGCCACTGGTTCACTCTTCAACGCCCACAAAGGCTGGGGAGCACAATCCACGTCTCCCACGTGGTTAACAGGGATCCAATGACTTGAGCCATCACTGCTACCTCTCAGGGTGTGTGTTAGCAGGAAGCCAGGGTCAGGAGCCAGAGCCAGGAATCCAACCCAGGCACTCCAGTGTGGGCTAGGGCATCTTACCACTGGGCTAAACGTCCGCTCTTGTACGCTGAATCTTGAAGGATAGGTTGGGCACAGGGGAGGGGTTGAAATGAAGGAAGTGAGCATCCTGTGCCAAGGGTACAGCAGGAGCAAAGTGGCCGGAGGAGGGGCGGTGCGTGAGGCCAGCCAGGGCTCGAGTTGGCCTGGTGAGCTCCGTCGTGGTGAGGAGTTTGGAAAAGGAGGTGGGTCAGCTCCCAGAGGACCCCGCAGCAGTGGCAGCAGAGGTGGGAGGCCTCTGTGCACTGTGCAGCCACACGCCAGAGCCGGCCACCCTTGGTAAGGGGGGAAGGTCAGGGGAGGCAAGAACAGGCCCAGGGCCAAAGGGGTGGAGAGCCAGGAGCCGGGAGGGGTGCACCACCCCTGTGCCTGGTGGGCTCTCTCCTCTCCAGCTCCTCCTGGGAGCAGACACTCAGCCCAACAGTTAAGACACCATTTGGGCCACCACCCGCATCCCTCAGTTCTGATCCAGCATCCTGAGAATGTGCCCCCAGGGAGGCAGCAGAAGGCCCAGGTGCTTGGGCTGCTGCTGCCCACATGGAAGACCCGAATAGAGGTCTGGGCTCCCAGCTGCTGCCTGGCCCAGGCCTGACTATTGTAGGCATTTGGGGAGTGAACTAGTGTCTCTTTTTGCCTTTCAAATAAAATGAAAATGACATGACATTTTTAAAGATATTTAAAAGGGAGTGTGGTTTGCACTTCTTTTTTTATTTTTTATTTTATTTGAAAGACAGAGTTACAGAGAGGTAGAGACAGAAAGCTAGGTCTTCCATCCACTAGTTCACTCCCCAGATGGCTGCAATGGCTGGGGCTGTGCCGATCCGAAGCCAGGAGTCAGGAGCTTTTTCCAGGTCTCCCACTTGGGTGCAGGGGTCCAAGGACTTGGGCCATCTTCTACTGCTATCCCAGGCCATAGCAGTGAACTGGATCGGAAGAGGAGCAGCCAGGACTAGAACCGGCACCCATATGGGATGCCGGCGCTTCAGGCCAGGGATTTAACCTGCTGCACCACAGTGCCGGTCTCCAGTTTGTACCTCTAGGTAGTCGGTGGTCGTTGCTCCTTGCTAATGGGTCTCCCATGGTGCCTCCATCATGGGACTCCGTGTGGGGAGGGGACAGAGCCAGGAGAGCATGAACACACAGGAGAGACAGACAGCACCTCTGCTGGCAGCCTGAGCTGGCCTGGGGGAGTCGGACGGGAGAGGCCGCTGGGGGCTGCGCTCTTGTCCACAGGCTGGGGGCTGTGTGGCCCTCCTGGGTGACATCTGGGGTGCCAGGGACCTAGACTGCCACATCTAACAGGGAGGGCTTGGGGCAGAGGGACTGGGGAGGGCTGGGGGCAGAGGGACTGGGGAGGGCTGGGGGCACTGGATGGTCCCTCCCTGCCCTGTGCTAAGCTCTGGAAGCAGTGAAACTGCTCAGTCTCAAACACTTCCACCAGCGAGGCCCTGGGGCAGCAAGGATGAGTGTTTCCAATCCTGACTGACTCGGGCCGGCCTGTGCCTGCAAGGTGGGAAAATCAGGTGCATCATGAGTCATTTTCTGAGCTCTGCCCAGCCCGCCTGTTTCTTGATTTAGTAACATTCTCTAAACATTGGCATCAGCCTTGGCCCTTTGCCTCTCCTCTCTCATCCATCCGTCCATCATCTGTCCATCCAACAAACCAACTAATCCACAAATACGGAGTCATGTGTCAGGTGCTATTGTAGGCTTTGGGATACAGCAGTGAGCAAAGCAGACTGGAGCCTGCAGCGTTCTGGGGGAGAGGAGGAGCCGTCAGGTAACCACCATGCACATGGAACACGGGCTGCACTGGAGCAAGAGCCCCGGTGCTCAGTACTCGGTGGGTGGAGTCTTGTCCAATGGAGCAGAGAAGGCTTCTCAGAGGAAGTGGCTCTTGGGCCATTATCTGGGGAAATAAGAGAAGGGAGGAGAGGTCAGGGTGCTGTGGCAGAAGGGAGTTGGGTCAGTGTGGGGAGGGGAGTGGCGGGGAGAGGTCAGCAGGGGCCTCCACAGGCCTCGTACAGGGGTAGGCTTGTGGTGCAGCAGACGAGGCAGCACCAGGGATACCTGTGTCCCATATCAGAGTGCCTGGGTTCGAGTCCCAGCTCTGCATTTGATCCCAGCCTCCTGCTAACACATACGCAGGAAGGCAGCAGGTTCAAGTACTTGATCCCTGCTAAGCAAGAGACTCAGATTGGATTCTGGGATTCTGACTTTGACCCTGACCAGCCCAGGTTGTTTGAGATCTTTCTCTTTCTTTCTGCCTTTCAAATAATAAAAATGAAAATAAATAAAAACTTTTAAGAAATAAATTGTTCTTTAGAGCAACAGGGAACAGATACAAGTTTTTCACCGGCGTCACATTTAGAAAGTATTCTGGTGCTGGCTATGTGAACAATGCAGGGGGCTTGTGGGACGGGAGCTGGACCTTTCAGATTTGGGAGGCCAGAGAGGAAGGCCTGGCCGGAGTCCAAAGGAGAGCTGACCATGGCTCAGACTAGAGAAGTGTCTGGAAAGTGAATTTGTCAAGACAGAACTGAGGCTGGATATGGGGAGTGGGAGAGGAAGGGTGACTGCCAGTTCTGTCCCGGGCCATGGAAGGAGTGCATTCAGTGAGGTGAGAAACGCTGAGGGTGGGCAGCCCGGGGCAGCACGCCGTGCCTTTGGTCTGGGGGATGCTGAGATGAAAATGTCTGTAAGAGGAGCCGGTGTTGTGGCACAGTGGGTTAAGCTGCCACCTGGGACACCTGCATCCCATATGGAGTCCCAATTGCTCCACTGCCAATCCAGCTTCCTGCTCATGTGCCTGGGAGGCAGCAGACGGTGGCTCAAGTACCTGCCATTCACACAGGAGACCCAGCTGCAGTTTCTGGCTCCTTCCTTCAGCCTGGCCCTGCCCCAGCTGTTGTGTGTATTCAGAAGTCTCTCTCTCTTTCCTCTCTAATAAAATGGGAAATAAAAGAATCCTCCTCTCCATCACAATGGCAGGCTGTGGCTTGCATGCAGTTAATAGAGTGCAGCTGAAGCGACATCGCAGGGATTCCAAGGCCAGGCCAGAAAAGGCCTTGTGCTGCATGGAATGCTCGTGCGTGGCGTCTTCAGTTGCTATGCAACACAGCCATCCCCTAAGGCCTCTGTGCCATGAGAAAGCCCCAGCTATGTGCAGGGGCTCCTGCGTGCAGCTGCCAGGTGACAGCCAGTCCTAACCACTGCGTCTTCGAGTGAGGACCTGCCATGAGCCTCCTTCCCACAGCGGAGCCCCAGGCCCCCCGGGAGCAGACAAGCCACTCCCAGCTGCATTCTCAACGGACACAGAACTTGAGCAGAATCACATGAGCGTTTTAAGCCACTATGTTTTGGAGTCATTCGATTCCCAGCAAAAGCACCGGGGGCATTTGCTGAGATGGGAGCAGCTGGGTCTCCACAGTCCCACGCAGCTGGAGGAAAGTGCAGTGGCTTTTGCCTGCCTCTCTCCGCTCACCCTGGCCACACGTTCCCACCTCCCCTCGCCCAGTGTATCTGAGTTGCGTGTGGATGCATCTGTCCTAGCAGACTGGCCTGGGGTCCCGGCAGGGAAGACGGCAGAAACGCTTCTGGCAGCCATGTCCTCCCCGTGCCCAGCACCCTGCTGGGCCCTGGAGAGAATCAGCAAGCACCTGTGGACACACGCCCGCCCTGCGCTGGGCTGCTGTTTACTTCCAGAGCAGGACTGCCAGCAGCGGGGATCTCGAGCTTCTCTCCAGGACACCGGGGGAGCTGGAAGGAAGCTCTTGTTGGCTCTGGCGCACACAGACATATGATTGGGCTGAGCGCAGTCGTTCTGAAAGCGCTCTTATGAATACCTCATTTGGACTGAAACAATGACTTGATTGAGAATGACGGTTTCCCAGTTGCTGGATTTTCCCCTCTGCGTTGTTGGCTGCTTGCTTGATTCATCAGACCGTTTCCAACCTTCTAAGGCTGTTTTTGAGCGTTTCTGTCCATTTTCAGAACTTTTAAGGGGTTTTCCCAATTAGCTGTAATCACTGTTAGCCTACTTTTTACTCATTTTCAATATTTGCAATAGCAGAAAGTTGGAACTGCCTCCAGGTCTAATTGACTAGTGGATTGCTTAAATAGATTAAGGTATGCAAAATATACAATGATTCCATTTTTCTGAAAAAATTGCGCACACACAAATATCTCAAAGGACCTGTTTAGCAGGAGGTGGGCACTCTGATTCTCCTGGAAGGCTGCTGCTGCTTCTTAAGAGTTATTTATTTTATTTGAAAGGCAGAGTTACAGAGAGAAAGAGATCTATCCACTACTGGTTCACTCCCCAAATGGCTGAAATGGCTGAAGTTGGGCTGATCCGAAGCCAGGAGCCAGGAGCTGCTTCTGGGTCTCTCATGTGGGTGTAGGGGCCCAAGTCCTTGGGCTATCTTCCACTGTTTCCCAGTTGCATTGGCAGGCAGCTGGATCAGAAGTGGAGTAGTCAGGAATCAAACCAGAGCCTCTATGGGATGCTGGCTCTGGGCCACAGGTGGCAGCTTTACCTACTATACCACAGCACTGCCCTCCCTCTCCCAAGGCTTTTGAAACTCAGATCTCTGAGCTCTACCTGGGAAAAGAGACCCGCTGGGGTGGGGAGGGGGCGGGAGACAGCACGTGTGTATTTCTCAAAGGCTTCCCTGGGAATTCCCGTGTATAGCTTGGATTTGGGACCACTGACTTGGACTCAGAGAAACACGGCTAGCAGGGCTCATTTAGTGTCCAGATGAATTGAGACTCTAAGAAGACACTTGCCCAGGGTCACACCATGTGGGTACGGCGAGGACCCGAGCCCAGGGCTCCAAATGTGGAGGTGGGACTCAATCCAGACACTTCAACATGGGATATAGGTGTCCTGAGTGGCAGCTTTGTCCACCATGCTACAATGCCTTCCCTGGGTCTTATTTTTAAATTGATGAAAAAATCGTCTTCTATTTTTTAAGTATGGACCATTCTTTTCATTAGAAAACCAATTTTGAAAAAAAGAAAAATAATTAACTAAGAGCTTATTATTGGCACATTACCAACAAATAGTATGTGTTCAGTACCTAAAGAGGGGAGGGCATTTGACACAGTGGACAAGATGCTGCCACAGAGTGCATGGTTCAAGTCCTGCCTTGCCTCCCTCGAATCTAACTTCCTGCTAATGTGCACCCTGGAACGCAGCAAGTGCTGGCTCAAGTACTTGGGTCCCTGTCACCCATGTGGTGAACCCACATTGAGTTCAAGGCTCCTAGCTACAGCCTGGCCCAGTCCTTGCTGTTATGGGCATTTGGGTAGTAAACCAGTGGATGGAAGATCTGCCTCTCTCTGACTCTGTAGCTCTGCCTTTCAAATAAAAATAAATAAATAAAAAGTCTCATTCTTATACCAGACCCTCCAGCCTCCTTCTCTGATGTTTCTTGGATCTCTTTTTTAGAAATTATATCCATGAATTTTGGGGTTGGGGCATCTGCCCCTGGCTGCTTCTGTCTGAACCTCCAGACTCTAAACACAATCTCTTTCCCTCTCTCTCTCTCTCTCTCTAAGATTTTATTTATTTGAGAGATAGAACTAAAGAGAAAGAGACAGAGACAGAGACAGAGACAGAGAGAAACATCTTCTGTCCACTGATTCACTCCCCAAATTGCTGCAATGGCTGAAGCTGAGCCAATCTGAAACCAGAAGCCAGGAGTTTCTTACAGGTCTCCCATGTGGGTACAGGGGCCTAAGCACGTGGGCCATTTTCTGTTGCTTTCCAAGGCCATAGCAGAGAGCTGGATCAGAAGAGAAGTAGCCGGGACTCGAACCAGCACCCATATGGGATGCCGGCTCAGCATGCCAGGGGTTTAACTCACTGCTCTACAGCTTATTTAGCCTACTATGCCACAGTACTGAACTCTAGGCACAACTTCTTATAGCAGCATTTCTCAAAGTGTGATCTGGGATTCTTTCAACAAAATCATCTGGTGGAGACTAAATTATTTTTTAAAAATGCAGAATCGCAGGTCTTGTGTGGAGCCCCACGTCCAAGGAAAGGGAGTCTGCATGGTAACAAACTGCCCCAGGAGAGTCTGACACTCACTTGACTCGGAAAAATAAGGGCCCAACTCCTATCTCCATGCACTTGCACCCGGGAGAGGTCCAGCTAGCTCTGAGGACAAACCCAGGCCTATGGGAGACAGCTCCCCACCCCCCACGCCACCCCACCTCACTGCAGTCTTCCTCCGAAGAAATAAACCCTCTTTCTATGTATTCAAGTCATGTTTTATTTTTTTTTTTTAATTTAAAAAAAAGATTTATTTATTTGAAAGACAGAGTTACAGAAAAGCAAAGGGGAGAGGGATAAAGAGAGGGAGAGGGAGGGGGGAGAGAGAGAGAGAGAGAGAGAGATCTTCCATCTGCTTGTTCACTCCCAAAATGGCCGCCACAGCCAGAGCTGGTCTGATCTGAAGCCAGTAGCCAGGAGCTTCTTCTGAGTCTCCCACATGGGTGCAGGGGCCCAAGCACTTGGGTCATCTTCTACTGCTTTCCCAGGCCACAGCAGAGAGGTGGATTGGAAGTGGAGCAGCCGGGTCTTGAACTGGCACCCATATGGGATGCTGGCTCTGCTGGTGGTGGCTTTACCTGCTGCAGCACAGAACCACCCCCCCCCCCACGTCATGTTTTATAAACCTAAGTAACATTTAGGAGTTTCTTTATATTAAACTTGCATGTTTCTCATTAGCTTATTACTACACACTTTAATATTTAAATGTTAGTTTTTTAACCTCCAACTTTTTATGAAGTTTCAAGCTTTCAAAAGAGTTGCAAATACAACAATGACTATTCAGGGCTGGGGCTGTGGCATAGTGGGTAAAGCTGCCACTAGCAGTGCCAGCATCCCATATGGGCACCGGTTCGAGTCTCGGCTGCTCCCTTCCAATCCAGCTCTCTGCTATGGCCTGTGAAAGCAGTAGAAGATAGCCCAAGTCATTGGGTCCCTGCACTCATGAGGGAGACCCAGAAGAAGCTCCTGGCTCCTGGCTTCGGATCCGTGCAGCTCCAGCCATTGCAGCCAATTGGAGAGTGAACTAGCAGATGAAGACTTCTCTCTCTGCCTCTCCTTCTCTCTCTGTGTAACTGTTTCAAATAAATAAATAAATCTTTAAAAAATGAATATCCATATACCTACAGTCACTAGTTGTTGACATTTTGCCATATCTGTTTTATCTTTCTCTTTTTTTAAAAAAAAATTATTTTTCTTTTGAAAGGCAAAGATAGAAACAGAGAGAGAGAGAGAGAGAGAGAGAGAGAGAGAGAGAGAGAGAGAGAGATTCCATCCCCCTAAATGCCTCCAATACAGCTAGGGTTGGGGCAGTCTGAAGCCAGGAGCCCAGAACTTCATCCAGGTCTTTCACATCGGGGCAGGGACCCCAGTCCTTGAGCCAGCACCTGCTGCCTTCCAGGGTGTGCATTAGTAGAAGTCAGATCAGGAGAGGAGTGGGTCTTGGGTATGGGACATGGGCATCTGGAGCGATGAATTAACTACAGCACCAAACCCCTGCTCCTCTGTCTTTATCTAAAATTGTGCGTGCGTGTGTGTGTGTGTGTGTGTGTGTGTGTGTGTGTTCCCAGAACCATTTGAGAGTCCAATGTAGAAGTCATGCCATTTCACTTCCAAAGACTTCAGCATTTATCTCCCAAGAATAGGGACATTCTCCTATATAACCACAGTATATTCTCAGAAGATTTCACATTGGCATATTACTATTAAGTAATATATAACCTATACTTGGATTTTTCAATTGTTGCAATAGTGCCTTTTAAATGTTTATTTATATATGTATGTATTGAAAGGCAGAGAGACAGACAAAGATCTTCCATCTATTGGTTCACTCCTCAAGTGCCTACAACAGCTGGGGGTGGGCCAGGCCAAACATGGGAGCCCAGAACTCAATCCAGGTCTCCTACGAGGGTGGCAGGGGCCCAAGCACTTCAGCCATCACCTGCTGCTTCTCAGGATGCATTAGCAGGAATCTGAAGCAGAAGTGGAGATAAGACTCAATCTCAGGGGCCGGTGGTGTGGTGCAGCGGGTAAAGCCACTACCTGCAGTGTCGGCATCCCATATGGGCACCGGTTCAAGTCCCAGCTGCTCCACTTCTGTTCCACCTTCCTGCTATGGCTTAGGAAAGCAGAAGATGGCCCAAGTGGTTGGGCCCCTGCACTCTTCTGGGAGACCTGGAAAAAGCTCCTGGCTCCTGGCTTTGGATCCATGCAGCTCTGGCCATTGCAGTCATCTGGGAAGTGAACCCGCGGATGGAAGACCTCTCTCTCTCTAATCTCTCTCTCTCTGCCTCTGCTTCTCTGTAGCTCTGCCTTTCAACTAAATAATTTTTTTTTTTTTAAAAAGACTCAATCCCAGGTACTCCAATATGGGATGTGAGTGTCCCAGGCAAAAACTTAACTAACTGTGCCACAATGCTGGCCCCAGTAATGTCTTTTTTTTTTTTTTTAAGATTTTATTTATTTATTTGAGAGGTAGAGTTACAGACAGTGAGAGAGAGAAACAGAGAGAAAGGTCTTCCTTCCATTGGTTTACCCCTGAAATGGTCACCACAGCTGGAACTACACCAATCTGAAGCCAGAAGCCAGGTTCTTCACCCCAGTCTCCCACGTGGGTGCAGGTGCCCAAGCACTTGGGCCATCCTCCACTGCCCTCCTGGGCCACAGCAGAGAGCTGGACTGGAAGAGGAGCAGCCGGGACTAGAACCCGGTGCCCATATGGGATGCCGGTGCCTCAGGCGGAGGATTAGCCAAGTGAGCCATGGCACCGCCCCCCCCCCCCCAGTAAAGTCTTTTATAGCTGTTTTTCCATCCTCTTCATCCAGGATCTAATGGAGAATTGCATATTGCATTCAGTAGTCTTGTCTCTTTAGTTTTATTTAATGTAAAACAGATTCTCAAATTTTAAAATCTGCTTAGTTTTTTTTTTTTAAGATTTATTTTGAAAAAGTTATAGTTGAAGGAGAGAGAGAGAGAGAGAGAGAGCGAGCTAGAGAGCTTCCATCCTCTGGTTCACTCCCAGATGGCTGCAATGGCTAAGGCTGAGCCAGGCTGAAGCCAGGAGCCAGGAGCTTCATCCAAGTCTCTCATGTGGGTGGCAGGGGCCCAGACACCTTGGGGCATCTTCTGCTGCTTTTCCCAGGCCATTAGCAAGGAGCTGAATTGGAAGAGGAACATCCACATGGGGTGCACCCAATGGGATGCTGGCTTTGCAGGCAGCAGCTTTACCCACTATGCCACAATGCTGGCCCCATGAATAGTATTTTTAAAAACTGTATAATTTACAAACATTAAAATGCATGTATAGTAAGTATTCAGTGTCATGAGTTTTGACAATTGTACACATCCAAAACAAGGGATTTTTTTTAAGATTTATTTTTTATTTGAGAGTCAGAGTTACATAGAGAGAGAGAGAAAGAAAGAGAGAGAGAGAGAGATTTTCCATGCCCTGGTTCAAGTAGAAGCCATGAGCTTCATCTAAGTCTCCCATGTGGGTAGCAGGGGTCCAAATACTTGGGCCATCTTCTGCTGCTTTTCCCAGGCCATTAACAGGAAACTGGATTAGAAGTGGAGCAGCCAGGACATGAACTGGTACCCATATGGTATTCCTGTGTCACAGGTGATGGCTTTACCCACTACGCCATGATGCTGGCCCCCAAAACAAGGGTTCTTAGTCCATTTTATGTTGTTATAACAAGATAATGTATAAAGTTGATTGGACTCACAATTCTGGTGGCTGGAAAGTCCATTCGGGGTGGCATCTGGTGGGGGCTCCCTGCTTGCATCACAGCATGGCAGATGGCATCATATGGCGGGAGAGGGACCAAGAGACTGGGGAGGAGTCAGGCTCGCTGTCTTGTGAGAACTAAGCCAGTGCCTGCAAGAGCAGAGAACGACATAAATCCCTTCCAAAGGTGTTGCTCGTGATCTAATCCCCTCCACTGGGACTGGCTCCTAAAGAGTTACTACATCTCAGTGCACTACCCTGCAGTCCACACTTCTAGCACATGAACCTTTAGAGAACACCCAAACCATATGTAGACCACAGCACAGGGAACATTCCAACCCTCAAGCCGCTCTCCAATCCATCTCCCACCCAACCCCCTGCCCCACAGCCACTTTCTGACTTCTGTTACTATAGATCAGTTTTGTCATCCTTGACCTTCATGTAACCAGAACTACTGATATGGATTTTTTGTATGTTTGTTCACATAAAAAAAATCCCATTTTAGTTCTTCTAGCATAATGTTATGAGAGTCATCTATGTTACCAATAGTTTGTTGCTTTTTTTTTTTTTATTTGACAGGTAGAGTTATAGACAGTGAGAGACAAAGGTCTTCCTTCCATTGGTTCACTCCCCAAGTGGCTGCAACTGCTGGAGCTGCACCGATCCAAAGCCAGGAGCCAGGTGTTTAATCTTTGTCTCCCCCGTGGGTGCAGGGGCCCAAGCACTTGGGCCATCTTTCACTGTCCTCCCGGGCCACAGCAGAGAGCTGGACTGGAAGAGGAGCGGCCAGGACTAGAACCCGGTGCCCATATGGGATGCCGGCGCCGCAGGCAGAGGATTGACCAGGAGAGCCCTGGCGCTGGCCCATGTTACTTTTTATAATAATTAGTATTGTATGAATATACTTCAGTTTGTTTAACCATTCTCTTGCTGATGAACATGTTGGTTTCTAATCTTTAGCTTTTGTGAATATGTTTGTAAGTCTTTTAGCTTTTTAAAGATTTATTTATTTATTTGAAAGGCAGAGTTACAGAGAGGCAGAGGCAGAGAGAGAGAGAGAGAGAGAGAGAGAGAGAGAGGTCTTCCATCTGCTGCTTCACTCCCCAGATGGCTGCAACAGCAGCAGCTGAGCTGATCTAGGAGGTTCTTCCAGGTCTCCCACGTGGGTCCAGAGGCCCAGTGATCTGGCCATCTTCCACTGCTATCCCAGGCCATACAGAGAGCTGGATCGGAAGTGGAGCAGCCAGGACTTGAACCAGCGCCCATATGGGATGACAGTACTGCAGGCGGTGGCTTTATGTGCTACATGATGAATAACGTTGGGGAGCATTTCATACGCTTATTGCCACTAAAATATCTTTTATTCTGAAGTGTTTATCCAAGCCTTCTGACTTAAATTTTTTTTCTAAATATACCTATTTTCATTTATTTGAAAGGCATATTGGGCCGGTGCTGTGGCTTTGGATTGGCCCAACTCCATCCATTGAGGCCTTTTGGGGAGTGAACCAGCCAATGGAAAATCTCCTCTCTCTGTCTCTGCTTCTGGCTCTCTGTAACTCTACCTTTCAAATAAATATATACATCTTTTTTTTTTTTTTAAAGATGTATTTATTTATTTGAAAGTCAGAGTTACTGAGAGACAGAGAGAGAGGTCTTCCATCTGCTGGTTCACTCCCCAGTTGGCCGCAGCGGCCAGAGCTGAGCTGATCCAAAACCAGGAGCCAGGAGCTTCCTCCAGGTCTCCCATGTGGGTGCAGGTGCCCAAAGACTTGGGCCATCCTCCACTGCTTTCCCAGGCCATAGCAGAAAGCTGGATTGGAAGTAGAGCTGCAGGGACTCTAACCGACGCTCATATGGGATGCCGGCACTGCAGGCAGCAGCTTTACCCACTAAGCCACAGCGCTGGCCCCAATAAATACAACTTTAAAAACCCAGTCTGAGGCCAGCGCCGCGGCTCTCTAGGCTAATCCTCCGCCTTGTGGTGCCGGCACACTGGGTTCTAGTCCCGGTCAGGGCACCGGATTCTGTCCCAGTTGCCCCTCTTCCAGGCCAGCTCTCTGCTGTGGCCAGGGAGTACAGTGGAGGATGGCCCAAGTGCTTGGGCCCTGCACCTGCATGGGAGACCAAGAGGAAGCACCCGGCTCCTGGCTTTGGATTGGCGCAGTGCACCGGCTGTTGCAGCCATTTGGGGAGTGAACCATCAGAAAGGAAGACCTTTCTCTCTGTCTCTCTCTCTCACTGTCCACTCTGCCTGTCAAAAAAAAAAAAAAAAGCCAGTCTGAGAGGTTACTGTGCTTAGCCTGAGGACCACCCATGCTTCACAAGGAATCGAGGATTATGTCTTACTTTTGTAGCCTTCTTGGACAAACAATAAAAATCTTAAGAAAAGAAAAGCAAGGCATAGAGACAGCACTTACATCTGTTGGCTGGGTGAGCCCTCCAAGTCCTGCACCAGCTGGGACTGGGCTGGGTGGAAGCCGGGAGCCCAGAACTCACTCACTCTGTGGGTGGCGGAGACTGAAGTACTTTGCCATCTGCTGCCTCCCAGGGTGCACATAATAGGTAGCTCAATGGAAAGCAGAGCCAGATTCGAACCCAGGTATTCCACCAATGTGGCATCTGAGCTGCTGCACCAAGTGCCTGCCCAGGGCCCAGAATCACAGGTTTCCTCCCTTCCTTTCTCGGCTATGCTCCCTAGGTCCTGCCTCCTGCCACGTGGTGAGTCCTGGCGTGCCAGGCCACACTGTGCAGTAGCGAGCATGGCCTCATGCCCACCACCTTCCAAGACAGGATTCTGAGAAGCTGAGGCTGGGAGAGGTCATGAGCAGCTGTGTGCTTTCCCCCTCCATGCCACACCTCTTTCTGCACCTGTAGACAATTTCTAAAAGACCGACAGACCAGCAAAGGGGGCCTCTGACTGCCACAGATGCGTAGGGTTGGAGGTCAGAAGTTGCAGATTCTAGGCCTGCCTTGGTCACAAATGTCCCCTTGGAGTCTCAGACAAGTACTCCAGCCCCCTCATTTTATGGAAGAAACAGAAGGCCACAGGTCATCTCTGTTCTAGCTTCGGAATTCTCTGCATCTCGGATCTCTCCCTTCACATCCAGTTCAGAACCTGAGCTGCAGGACCCCTGCCAGGGATGTGGGACTGGGGTGGAGGGCACTTAGGAGCTGGCTGGAAAACAGGCGACCCAGAGCTTCCCAGAGCCCGGCTGCCCTTCCCCGTGTGCCTCTCACACTGGTCTCTTGGCAACGTTCTATTTTTCCCTTCCTCATCCTCAAAGTCGAACAGTAGAATTCAAGGTTAAAATGCCCAAAGCGCTCTCAGGCTTACAAGCAGAAAAGGCCAAACCACAGTAGCTTCTCAGTGGGCCGGGAGTGGGTCCTTCCACGTGGCAGCATTCCCTAATGTCCTCTCGTGGGATCCCTATGGTAACTTTGTGATTAACACCCCTGCTCCTAATGTGTCCTAATAACTGACGGAATCAGGACTGACAGCCAGTGCCCGTGTGGCTCCTTATTCAGCTTCTCTGACCACACCAGACTGTAGCCAAACATCAAGCAAAACCCCACAGTAGAATTCCATTTTAAGTAACTTCCAGGATGTCCAAGTTGCTTGACATGGGAGACCTGTGGCTACAGTAGGGGTGTGTTGGGGCTCATGGTGTGGTGCAGCGGGTTAAGTTGCCACCTGTGACACTGGTATCCCAGATTGGAATGCTGGTTTGAGTCCTGACTGCCCTGCTTCTGATCTAGCTATCTGCTATCACATATGGGAAAGCAGTGGAAGATGGCCCAAGTGCTTGGGCCCTTGCCACCCACGTGGGAGACCTGGATGGAGTTCCAGGATCCAGCCTCTGGCCTGGCCCAGACCTGGCTGTTATGGCCATCTGAAGAGTGAACCCAGTGAATGGAAGATCTCTCTCTTTCAAATATATATATATATATATATATATTTATATATATATAAGTAGGGGCATGTTTTTGAGAAGAGGTGTTTGGTTTTACTGTACAATATATTGGAAACCAGCTGAGGATGGCTTGTGGGTGCTCTGGGATGCAGGGCTGGGTGTGTGACCCTGAGTGTGCTGGGAAAACAAAGAAACTTGTCCCTGCTGTTGCCAAGCAGCATGGTCAAGTGCATGCCGAGCGGGCAGCAGTATGTCTGGGCAGTCACTACAAAGTGTCATATGTGTGAGTTCTGTGACGCTGACTGAGGCTGCCTGGTGACAGAAGTGGCAGGACAGTGTCCTGGAAAGAAGTGCTGAGGGCTCTTGCCTTTTCCCTTCCCCTCCTGAAGCAGCCAGTCCAACAGCTATGTGGGGGCCTGAGCAAGGCAGGCCTATGTTGGGGGCTTCTGGAAGAAAGGGGTGTCCCTTTGGCCAAGAGTAGGGCATCAAAAAGCCGAGGGAGTAGGGAGAAGGGGCCCCTGACACAGGTGTCCCATTTTGGGGTATTGGAGCCCAAGTGGGACATGGTGCAAGTCTAATCAAGAGGGTGACCCTACACAGGTAGGTAAGGGCATCTCTCAGGTGGGTGTGTGAACAAGGATGGAGTGAGGAGGGCTTCCATGTTGGTGGTGACTGGAGGAGAAAGGCTGTGGTGTCAATGTGGGATGTCAGAGATGGAGGGAGGGAGGGAGGGAGGAGGGCATCCAGGAGGGAGGGAGCTCTGATGGAAGGGTGGCTATGTGTGAGGGGCTGATAAAATGAGTTAATACATTAAGGCTCATGAGAGCAAGGTTTCTCACTGTTGGCTGAGGAAGTACCTCCAGTGGTGTACTTGGATCACAGGTGTAGGTATGAACTTGTGGGTTTTGATATTTATTCATTTGCAAGTAGACATGGAAATAGCTATAAATATAATGTGTGTAGAGCTCTCTCCATTGACAGGGTCTGGGAACAGCACTGCTCTAATAGCAATGAGCACATCCAGTACCCAGCTGTTGGTTTCTAAACACCATTTTCCAATAAAGGAACTGAGGCTCCTGGGACAAAGTGCTGGGTCAGAAAAGTTTAAGATGAGTCTTGAACACCTCATTGCACTGGAAAGCAAGCAATGTTGGAGACACTGTTGAATGGATGCAGGAGCCAGCTCACAACGGGTGCACACTTCCTGAATCTGGGACAATTTGTGTACCAAAAGAATGAATGATGGGGACCAGTGTTGTGGCATAGCAGGTTAACCCTCTGCCTGTGACACCAGCATCCATGTGGCTGCTCCACTTCTGATCCAGCTCCCTGCTAATAAGCCTGGGAAAGCAGCAGAGGAGGGCCCAAGTGCTTGGGCCCCTGTACCCACGTGGGAGACTCAGAGGAAGCTTCTGGCTCCTGGCTTCTGCCTGGTTTGGCCCCAATCATTGTGACCATCTGGGGAGTGAACCGGTGGATGGAAGACCTGTCTCTCTCTCTCTGTCTCTCCTCCTCTCTCTGTAACTATGCCTTTCAAATACATAAATAAATAAACTTTAAAAAAGAAAGAATGCTGGTAAGTGATTAAAATACAAGACAGGAAACCATGAGTACATGCAGATAGGAAAAACAGATTGAATATTTGATGAGGAATGGGTTATTTACATAGTTTTAAAGTACTTCCCTGAAAAATACTTATTTTTGCAAGGGAAAAATGAGTAACTGGATAGCAGAGAAGCGAGGCAGAAACTCCTAATCAACTTGTCAAAGTGAACAACATCCTGGGCTAAACAGCTGTCCCAGACCTGCTCCAGGAGGCCTGACAATGCAGCACCAGCCACTGATGCTCTGCCGGGGAGATGCACTCTGATCCCAAGCACAAGGAAACACCAGGCAACCCAAACGTGGGGCATTGTACAAATTAACTGGACTGTGAGATTTATTTACGTTATGTTTTTAAAAAATTATTTATTTGACAGAGTTAGACAGTGAGAGAGAGAGACAGAGAGAAAGGTCTTCCTTTTTTGGTTCACTCCCCACGTGGTCACTATGGCCAGAACTACGCTGATCCAAAGCCAGGAGCCAGGAGCTTCTTCCAGGTCTCCCACGCGGCTGCAGGTGCCCAAGGACTTCGGCCATCCTCCACTGCCTCTCCAGGCCACAGCAGAGAGCTGGCCGGGAAGAGGAGCAGCCGGGACTAGAACCGGCACCCATATGGGATGCCGGCGCCGCAGGCAGAGGATTAACCAAGTGAGCCATGACGCTGGCTGGACTATGATATTTAAAAAATCAACTAAAGGCTGGCGCCGTGGCTCAACAGGCTAATCCTCCGCCTTGCAGCGCCAGCACACCAGGTTCTAGTCCTGGTTGGGGCGCCGGATTCTACCCCGGTTGCCCCTCTTCCAGGCCAGCCCTCTGCTATGGCCTGGGAGTGCAGTGGAGGATGGCCCAAGTGCTTGGGCCTTGCACCCCATGGGAGACCAGGAAAAGCACCTAGCACCTGGCTCCTGCCATCGGAGGAGCGCGGTGCGCCGGCCGCAGCGCGCCGGCCGCCGCAGCCATTGGAGGGTGAACCAACGGCAAAAGTAAGACCTTTCTCTCTGTCTCTCTCTCTCTCACTGTCCACTCTGCCTGTCAAAAAAAAAAAAAATCAACTAAAGATATTCTGTCTCTCTGTCTCTCCATCCATCCATCCAATTCATTTGCTTCTCTGGAAAACCCTGAGTAATACACCTTTTCCCCCTGCTATTTCTCTTCCCTTACACTTGTTTCCTACCATCAGACTGACACAAAGGAAAAAGCTTTGAAGTAGGAAAAAAGAGAAAGGAAACAGAAAATCCCATCAAAGGAGCATAGAATAGATGGCAAGAGGAGTGAGGGCTGAGGAGACAACAGTGGGGCCCTTTCACCACTCCAGGGACTACAAACAATGTCTCCTCTGGGGGCTGCTTGCTGCCTACCATCACAGCAGGTGGGCACTGAGGGGACCTAGCATTTAGTAAGCACCTGGTCTAGAGCTGAGTGCTCTGTCTGCCCCCCAGAGGACCCATCTCTCTCAAACACTGAGAACTACTGGGCGGGCACCACTGATGCATCCACTGCCAACAGGTGTTCAGTGCCTAAGAGAAGTGTCATGCCCAGGGTCACACAGCTTAGATAGGAGGCAGCACCTGGAGTCAAACCCAGTTCTGTCTGAGCCCAAAGTCCACGCCCTTGCATCAGGCCATGCCGTCTCCTGGATGGTAAGGGAGGCTTTATACAGGGCAGTAGTGAATGATTGCCTATCTGGAAGCTGACAATTCTCGGGCACACGTTTGACACTCATTTTGATCCAGTCTTGAACATGGTCTATTTTGCATTAAGTTGATGGCTTAGTGCCATGCTTATCAGCAGGAGTGTCTAGTAGAAAATAAAGTCCTTCACCAGGGCCAATCACGGGAAAGAGTTTCTGGGCTGAAAGCTTCTTTGGTCGCAGTTGGTGGTGATTTGTCCTGAGATAATTAGGTTGGAAAGGGCCCCAGACAGGTGTGGAGAGGTGGGTTCGAGTGTGAGCTATGTTACATAACTAGCATGTGTTCTTAGGTAACCTGATTGCCCTGTGGGGAACTGTGTCCTCCTTTAAAAATTGGGATAAGTAGCAAGCAGTTAAGATCCTATTTGGGATGCCCACATCCTGGGTCAAGGTGCCTGGGTTCAAGTCCTAACTCGGCTTCCTGCAAATACATACCTGAAAGCATCAAGTAATGATTCAAGTATTGAGCTCCTGTCACTCACATGGGAAACTCAGATGGAGTCCATGGCTCCTGACTTGGGCCTGGCCCAACCCTGGTTGTTGTGGGCACTTGGGGAGTGAACCAGCAGACAGAAGATCTCTTTCTGCCTCTCAAATAAATAAAAGCAAACAAACAAGAATGGGGATAAGAACGCCCTAGCTCCTACAGGTGTTATGATCAGGAAAAAGGAGGAAACATACAAACTGTATAAACCCCATCCCTTCAGACCTAGCGCCAGTATTGCTAATCGTACTCAGCTGAGGATCATGTAAGCCTCTCCAGCCCCCACTCAGCCCAACACCACCCCCCCACCCCCCCACCCCCGCCCAAAAAAGAAGAAAAGAATTCATTACTTTGTTCTTATGAACTGGAAAATTCACCGTGACCAGGCAAGGGACTGGGGGAAATTCACATCTTGTTGTGACCAATCACAGGAGGCATCAATCCAGAAAGGAACTGGCACACATCTTTGAACTCAGATTTAAATGTTACCTCTTCGCCTGGAGAATACCTTTCCTTAATTATATGGAATGAAAAATGCAAAAAAGAATTCTCTAGGGCCAGATAGCTTGGGGTTGATAGCAGTGGTTATGAACCGAGGGTGGATGTTAGAATCACCTGGGGAGATTTAAATAACACCAGTGTCACCCAACACCAATTACATTGCTGGGGGTAGGGCCCAGGCATTTTTTTTTAAAGCTCCTGGGTAATTCTAATGGGCCATAAAATCTATAGGTACACAAAAGAGAGATATGAGAAAGCTAGCACAGTGCTGTCCAATAGAAATATAACATAAGCCACAAAAGTGAGCCTACATATATAACTTTAAATTTGTATAACTGTAATTTTAATAAAATATTTTACATAACCCAATATAGTCAAAATGTTATTTCAACAAGTAATCAGTAGAAATCATTATAAATGAGTTATATTACCCTTTCTTCTTGCCAAGTCTTCAAAATCTGGCGTATATTTGACACTTAGAGCACATACCAATTCAGACAGTTCTGACCAATCATGATTCATGTGGCTCATGGCTACTGCCGGAGCATCGCAGAACTAGAACACACAATAATATAAACATGTCTGCTAATAAGTTATTGGGTTACAGACTAGTAATTGCAAGAACTTCTAAATCTTGCAAGACAGAATGCATGCATTGCTTTTATTGTTGCTTATACATCTGCATGTATAAATACAAAGCAAAGTGATTATATCTATTTCAGTAACATTTTGTGCAGTTTGTCATAGAGGGTTACCTACTTATGTTTTCATTCAGGTTCTAAGTTCATACATGTGCTTTGTTATAAAGGGGGGAAGAATCCAATAACTGGTCACTGAAATATCTTGTGATATTATCTTGGCCCTGAATTCCCTTATTAATTGTAAGAGTTTGGGATTGTTCTCCACATTTTACCTGCAAATGATCTTATTGCCCCTAATAGCTAATTTTTAAAAATCGCTGTTTCAAGTTTTTTGTAGGTAAGAACTTCTGCAACATTAAGTAATAGCATCAATAATAGGTGTACTTGTTCTTTTTTTTTTTTTTTTCCTTTTGGTGGGAAGGTTGTTAATGTTTCATGGTTAAAGAATGGCTTTGTATGTCTGAGATACTCTCAAAAGAAACATCTCTTGTTATTTGCAATTTTCTAACACGTTAGAACTCTTTGCTTTGAGATAATTCGAGAATTACAGGAATTTGCAAAGATAGCATTCTCTGTTTACCTCTCACCCAATTTCCCCCATGGTTATATCTTATATACAATAAATACAATATCAAAACCAGGAAACTCACACTGATACAATGTCATTTTATGGAGCTACTCCCTCAGTAGGAAGAACTACCTGGTGCTTTTCCTTTCCAGTTGGGTCTCCCCGCCCTACCCACGCAACCACTTAAGCAGTTCCCCATCTAGAACTTGTTTATTTTCAGAATGTCACAACATCATATAATGTGTGAACTTTTCAGATTGACTTTTTTAAAAAACTCAGCATAACACCCTGAGATCCATCCAAGTTGTTGTACATGTTTATGTTGTACAAGGTATGCAAGTGTTCATGCCTTTTCTTTTTTTTTTAAGAAAACTTTTATTTAATAAATATAAATTTTAAAAGTGCAACTTTCGGATTATAGTGGTTTTCCCCCCATAACCTCCCTCCCACCAGCAAACCATCCGGTCTCCTACTCCCTCTCCCATCCCATTCTTCATTAAGAAGCATTTTTAATTATCTTTATATACAGAAGATCAAATTAGCATATACTAAGATTTCAACAGATTGCACCCACAGACACACAAAGTATAAAGTACTGTTTGAATACTAGTTTTACCGTTAATTCGCATAGTACAACACATTGACAGATGTTCATGCCTTTTCATTGCCAAGTGCAGTCCATGGTATAGACATACCACAGATATTTAATCATAATCAGCTACTTATTGTGGGGCATTTTATTTGTAATAGGCAAAACCTGCTGTGAACCATTGTGTGCAAACTTGTATGAGGATAAACATTATAATTCTCTGAGGTTAATGCCTAATGTATTAACTGCAATTGCTGGGTCATATGGTAAGTGCATGTTTTGTTTTTAAAGAAACTGCCAAACTGATGTACAGAGTGCTGTAAATTTTAGTAACAATGAATAATTATATACAGTTTTTCTGCATACTCACCAGCCTTTGATCTACTTTTAATTGTAGCTGTTAACACATATGATGGGCATTTTAAAAATCAAATATATCTTTTGACATTTATTGAGATAATCTCTTGAATCTCTTATTGGAGCTCTTGCTGAACTGCGTTTTTCTTTAAATATACATGTTTTGGGACCAGCATTGTGTGCAGTGGGTTAAGCTTCTGATGCCAGCATCCCATATGAGCGCCAGTTTGAGTCCCAGCTGCTCCACTTCTGGTCCAACTCCCTACTAATGCACCTGGGAAAGCAGAAGATGGCCCAAATGCTTGGGCCCCTGCACACATGTGGGAGAGCCGGTGGCGTTCCAGGTACCTGGCTTCTACCTGGCCCAGCCCTGGATTTTGTGGCTATTTGGGGAGTGAGCCAGTAGATAAAAGATCTTTTTCTTTGTCTCTCTCTCTCTTTCCGTGTAACTCTGCCTTTCAAATAAATAAATAAATCTTTTTAAAAAGAGGAAACCAATTTTAAAAATAATTAAACATAGATAAATATACATTTTCTAATTTATATTTGTTTTTATTTGAAGAGCAGTGAGAGAGTTGGAAGAAGTGAGAGGGGAGTAGGAGGGAGAGAGAGGATGGGAGAGGGAGAAGGGGTGGGAAGGAAGAGAGAGAGGAAGATATTTAATCTGCTGGCTTACTTTCCAAAGTTGGGGATGGGGCAGACTGCCACCAGGAACCCAGATCTGCATCTGAGTCTTCCATATGGGTGTCAGGGACCCAAGTATTTCAACCATCACCACTGTCGCCCAGGGTACACATTACTAGGAAACTGAGCCAGAGCTCAAATCCCAGATGGGATGCAGGAACCTCAAGCAGCATTTTAACTGCTGTGTCAACCATCTACTCCCATATGTTTTAAATGGTAAAAAGATCAAACAGTGCAAAAAGGAGCACAAGGGAAAGTAAACTCCCCACCATTACTGCCAGAGTTTCCCGCCCCACAGCAATCATCTTACCTGTTTCTCGACTTTAACTAGGACCATTTATATTCCCCACAGCACAGTCCTGCACCTTGCCTGCTGGCCCCATACCTTGGAGACCATCCACAGCAGCACACAGAGATAGAGCCCACCTTTCTGAGCAGCTGCACAGCATTCCTTTCAGGGGTGCCACAATTTAATTAACCAGTTCTTTGGATGGACACTTAGATGTTTCCAGACTTTGGGAATTATTGACAATGCTGCAACGACTGCTCTAGTACGCAGGTCTCGTGCCCCTTGGGAGCACTAATGTAGGCTCCTGCTAGTGGAATTGCTAGGTCAAAGGTCTATGCACTTATGTTGTAATAGCTGCTGCCAGATTGCCTTCAAAGAGGCTGAACCTCTGTGTGTGTGTGTGTGTGTGTGTGTGTGTGTGTGTGTGTTTTCAGAAACAAGAATGCACAAATTTTATTATATGCCTAAGGCATGGGAGTATGACTCCAGAAGCTGAATCATTTTATAATCCTGCCAACGAGAATGTTCTTCTCCACAATGTGCACCTTTGCCAACCTGACACCTAAGAAACTACTATTTCAGGCCGGTGTTGTGGCACAACGGGTTAAAGGCCTGGTCTGAAGCGGCGGCATCCCATAGGGGCCCCAGTTCTAGACCCAGCTGCTCCTCTTCTGATCCAGCTCTCTGCTATGGCCTGGGAAAGCAATGGGAGATGGCCAAGTCCTTGGGCCCCTGCACCCATGTGGGAGACCTGGAGGAAGCTCCTGGCTCCTGACTTCGGATTGGCACAGCTCTGGCTGATGCGGCCATTTAGAGGGTGAACCAGCGGATGGAAGGCTTCTCTCTTTCTCTGTCTCTACCTCTCTCGGTAACTCTATCTTTCAAATAAATCTTTAAAAAACGAAACTACTATTTCACCTTGATTCTAATTTGCATTTTCTATTATGAGGCAGTCAAGTATATTCACGTTTGCCTGCAAACCACTTGCATCACCTGGTAACTGTGTTCATGTCTTTGCCCATCTACCCTACGACCTTCCATCAGTGGATTTTTAAATTAATTTATTTATCTGAAAGGCAGAGTTACGGGGAGAGAGAGAAGACAGGCAGGGAGAGAAGGAGAGAGGGAGAGAATCTATCAGCTGATTCACTCCCCAAATGGCCACGACAGCTGGGGCTGGCCTAAGCGGAAACCAGGAGTCCATAGCTTCATCCTGGTTTTCCATGCGGATGGAAGGAGCCCAAGTACTTGGGCCATTGGCAGGAGCTGGATCAGAAGTGGAGTCAGCTGGGACTGGCATGGGCCCTCATGTGGGATGCCAGCACAGGTGGGGGGCTTCACCTGCTGATCCACACGGGCCCCCATCCGTGTTTAATAACACGAACATCGCTTGCCTGTTTTCTTTTGGTGAAGAATTTCTCAAGGCATGAGGCTCCCTCAGACCAGCGTCGAGGCCTCCACTGCTAGCCAACTCCCTCTTATAACTCACAGTCCCCACTTCCCGGGGCCCACTCCCCACAGGGGCCCCTGCTGGTCTCCTCCGAATCCCGCGCCCCTCCCCCGACTCCCATTCTCAAGGGCTCTCTTGGCAAAGCGTATCCATCCTTCAGAGTGCTGGGCGTCCTTCTGAGTAACGAATGCCACACTGCGGAGCTTCGCTTTCCCATAAGCCTCCTTCTACCAACTAGAGCCTAAGTCCTGGAGGCTGGCTGGACCTGACACCTGCCCAGAGCCCAGCTTCCAGTTACGTGGGGCTGCGAACACAAACAAGAATGCCAACCAGGTGCAAATACGTGATGGAATAGAGTTAAAGGGCAGGGGAGGGCTTCTTCCGCGCAGAGGGGCCCGGAGGCGAGCGAGGACCTGAACGTGAGAAGGCGCCAGTCTGTGAAGAGCCCTCCAGAGCCCCCACTGGACGCCCCGGCTGGCTGCCCCTCGCAGAGGCAGGCGAGGTGCCGCCCAGCTCTCAGAGCCCGGTCGCTCCCTTGCTGGACGGCAACTGAGGGCGGCAGCTGGAGCCGCTGCAGCTCGGGGTGCGGTGCTGCGTGCGGCGGGGCGCTGCACCTTCCCGCTTCCGCCGCAAACTTGGGAAGCGCAGGCAGGCTTGCCCTGGCACCAGCGGAGCGCCCACTTCAGCGCTTCACCCCGTCGTCCCTTCACTGACGCCACGCAGCAATCCCGGGCGGACTTCACTTCCAACTTTATCTTACGGAGGACGCGCGGAGGCGGGGAATGTGCCAGGAACCTGTGCAGCGTCCCCGGGATCCGCAAAGAAGCACGGGTCCGGGGGCAGTCGGGGGTGGGGGCCCGCGGGTTCGTGTGTCTCAGCTGCCCCCGCCCTGCGCGGGTCTGCGGGCCCCAAGGGCCAAGGGGCGCGCCCGGGCTGGCTGGCTGGGGGCGGGGAAGGCGCGGGGACAAAGGCCGCGCGCATCGCGCTCGGGGCGGCGGACTCCGGGGGCGACTGCGGGTGCCAGGAGCCGGCCGAGCCGCGAGGAGCCCGCGCGCCGATGGAGCGCCCCGGCGCGCCGCCGGGCCCCGCGCAGGCCGCGCCCCCGCCCCCGCCCGCGCCGCCGCTCCCGCCCCCTCCCCCCCGCCCCGCGGCGGCCCCGGCTCCGCGCGCGGCGAACATGGCGGCGGCGACGGTCGGGCGGGACACCTTACCTGAGCACTGGTCCTACGGCGTGTGCCGGGACGGCCGCGTCTTCTTCGTCAAGTGCGGCGCGGGAGTATGGGGCGCGGGCGGGGGCGCGGGCCGGGCGGCGGCGGCGGCGGCGGTAGCGCTAACAGGTGCACCTTTCTCCCCGCAGTGACCAACTCCGCTGCACGACCTGGCTGCACCCGCGCACCGGGGAGCCCGTCAACTCCGGCCACATGATCCGCTCAGGTGGGCTTCGGGCCGGCGGCGAGGGGTTGAGGGGGACGCGCGCGGCCGCCCAAGTTTGACCGACTTTCCCCGCGTTTCCGCAGACCTGCCCCGCGGCTGGGAGGAGGGCTTCACGGAGGAGGGCGCCAGCTACTTCATCGAGTGAGTGAGTCGGGGCCTGCGACGCGCGCGCACCTGTGCCGTGGGGGTCCCGCCTGAGCCCCGGCCGGCGCCCCCTCCCTCTCCAACTCCCGGGCGAGTTGGCGCGCTCCGCGCCGCGGCCGCACTCTGTGGGGTTTTGTTTGCCGGAGTTGTGTGGCGGGCTCCGGGACGGGGGCGGGGTGGGGTGCGCGTCACCGTAGAGGGGCCCAGGCCGCCTAGGGGATCGGATTGGGACGCCAGAGCAAGGGCCGGACACGCCTCCCCCGCCGAGTGGCGGGCTAGAGATGGACGGCGGGGGGGGCGTGGAGTGGAACGAGGGTCTCGGGGTGTGCGGGGTTGTAGGGGGAGGCAGAGAAGGTGAGGATCTCATTGGGGAGGCCTTCCTCTCTGGCCGCTTCTCGTGGACGGTGGCGGGGAGTCTGACCTGCACCCCTGGCCTCTGGTCTGAGCGCGGCCTGCGGGGTGAGGGCAGGAGCAGCCGGTGGACCGATCCCCTTCGTGGATCCCGCCGGTACAGCCGACGCTTTTCCCGCGGAGTCGGGGCGCCCTACTCGCCCCCCACCCAGGCTATGCGGGTCTGCTGGGTCTGTGAGAACCAGAACCGGGGCAGGCTGTGCGGGCGCCCTGGAGGCTCTAACGCTGGTGCGGTCTTTCCCGCTCTGCCGGCTCACCCGCGAGCTCCGGGAGGTCACAAACTGCCTTTGATCCCTTGCCCCAGTGCCTGGCATCACATCGGTGCTTGGTAAATGTTTGTTCGCTGAATGAATGAACCAGCCAAAGGTCTGGGTCCTGGTCTGAGTATAGGGCTGGGTGTGCTTTAGGGGACTGCGAGTCAGAATTCATCTGGCCAGCAACTTGGAAACAGTGTTAGTGTGGAGTGTGGTACCTGAAGAGACGCCCGGAGTCTCTCCCACCTGTTTGGGATCTTGCACAGTGATTGGAAAACTGATGGGTGAGATTTACTCTCACTCCTCAAGGAGATTGTATTCTAGCCTGGGGAGGGAAATGAGCAGCAAATGAACAAGAGGAATATTAATGCTGATTACTGTGCAGAAAATGAGGGTGAAATGACGTGGACTGCCCGGTGCCTGGGCTGGACTGGGAGGTCAGGGAACAGGTGGCCTTCTGAACAGGTGGCATCTAAGGTGGCATTTGAGAAGGAGCCATCCTGGGATGATGAGGGCACCCTGCAGTTCAGGAAGAGGGAGCAGCTAGTACACGGGCTCAAAGCACTGAAGAGCGTCAAGTTCAAGGAGCAGAAAGGCCATGGGAGACAGTGACATGAGAGAGGGCACAGGTGAGAGACAGGTACGTGATTCAAGGCTTTATCAGTCCAAGTAGGGAGTTTCTAAACTGTATGCTAAGCCCAGTGAGAGGGTTTTATTTGAGCAGGGGAGTGGCATGATTTGGTTTGCATTTTTAGAAATATCACCTGCTGTGGGGAGATGGTAGGTGGGCTGCTGTTGAGGGAGGCGGGAGGGTGTCAGCAGGTGGTTGCTGTAGTCAGGTGGGTTCCTAGTGGCCTGCCTTCGAGAGGGAGCACTTGGTTGGAGAGTGGTATTCAGTGGTTACGAAGTCATACCTGCACACCTTCCTGATGAATTGAATGCGCTGTGGTGGTGACTCCCAGGGGCTCCAGCGCCTGTGGGGATGGTGCCCATACCCTTGAGATGGGAAGGCTGGGGCAGGAGCAGGTTTGAGAGTGGGGAGAATCATGAGAGCTTTGCCCTGAGATGCTGGAGGTGAATATAGTAGTAGATGGATAGCTCATGGGAAATGCATATTATGGGGAAAAAAAACTATGCATGGATTTCCAAATTTTTGGTACTTAGATGTATCTTTTAATTCCATCTTCCATGAACTTTCTGTGGTACCCTTGAATGAATCTGAAGCTTTGGGGAGAGAAAGGCTGAAGAGATGCACCAGAGTATAACAGACGTTATTCAAGGCCTTGGGATCAGACGAAATCACCAGTGAGATAGGATAAGAAAGAGGAGATGACCTCAGCCTTGGGACAGTGCAGTGTGTAAGGGTTGGGAGAAGAGGCGAACCCAGCAGAGGAGAGTGAGCAGGGCCGGGAAGGGGGAGAGCCCAGGAGCCTCGCTGGAGGAGCTGGCAGGAAGGATGTGGGCTGAACTCGTGGGTCAGGAGGGATGGGCAGATCCTGTGCTGTGAAGGGGAACTGAGACCTCAGCCGCTAACTGGGGAGGACATGGCATGAGGGGGTTCTCTTCTTTAAGTGGGAGACTGTAGGGCACATGTTCTGCTGGGAAGGGTCTGGAGGAGTGGGAGAAATGAACTGCGACTGGAGAGTCGCTGGAGCAGTGTTTCTGAGCCGATGGGATGGGGACAGACGGCTGTGGTCTAAGCAGCAGGTTCCTCACCTGTTTGATAGGAGGAAAGGCTGTGAGTGCCATGAAGGGCTGGTCACAGCCCAGCTGGGGTCCTTTGTTGGGGTGGTGTGGGGGTCTCTAAAGGCTGTCGTGCTGGCCCCTCCATGGTAACCATCCGCGAGGTCCCTGGTGGTTACTCCACAGCAAGCTCTGGTTCCCTATTCCCGAGAGCCTTGACCAAGTCCTCCCAGGCCGTGGGAGAGCTTATATAGCCGTGTTGGAAGGTGGGGAGCCAGTGTGTGTGGGGGGGATATTTCCTACCTCCTAGTGTCATGATTTCTTGAGAGACTTTGTGCTTTGGGAGTGGTTTTCTCCTTTTCCCCACATAGAAGCTGCTTTGCCTTGCTCTGCTTCCTGAGACTTGCCTTGTGCCTTTCTGAATGAATGAGTTTTGGGGCGAGGGTCCTCTAAGGAGCTTCAGTAAAGTGTCAGGAGCCACGCCCTGGCCCAGGTGATTTTATTTTTCCTCATGGGTCCTTGGACAGGGAAGCCCTGTGAGGTGATCAGGATGCATCATTGCTCCTGATACTTGGCAGCTGTTTTAGAACCTTCCAGAGACCGTTTCTTGCACAGAAAACCTTGAGCTTGGAGGAGGGGGGTAAGGAGGGGTGGGAGGTGGGGTTTACTGTTGGTTTCTGCACTTTGGGTTCAGTTCTGCATCAGTGAGCAACAGCGTGGGGACTCTGCTCCTGAGTCTCCTGCACTAGTGATGCTGATGTGCCTCTAGGAAGACTTCTTTCCCAGAGGTGCCTTTGCCAGGTATAAGAGGAACTGCAACAATGCCGTCATCAGTAACAGCGCCAGTAGTGGTGGTAGTCACAATGCAACAGCCTTGTCTGAGACCTTCTCTGTGACTATGCTGATCTAATTGTCACAGCAGTGTGGGAGGCAGGGACTGTTGCTAGTCCTACTGTATGGGTCTGGAAACCTGTAGTCATCTCGGGTGTTCCTGCAGTGAACGGCAGGTGTATACCTTTACCTGCTCTCAGCTTTTCCTTCTGACGGTCCCCAGAGGCAGCTGGGCAGTGCTGCTTCCCATTGTTTGGATGATGCTGAGCTCTGTGATGGTTCAGTGACTTGGCCGTGGTGTGTGTTGGGACTAGAATGTGAGTCTTCAGTCTGTAACCACAAACCTCTCTGTGGCAGTGTGTCTACTGACATGATAGTAGCCGTGGTCCAACATCAGGTCTTGGGTGGGACCCAGGACTTCATGCCCATGGCTCTGTCAGACTGCCCCCCCTCCCCCGCCTCTCAAGGCCACACCCCTTCTTTTCCTGGGGCCTGGGGTGCCTTGGAAAGGCAGGAGCCCTTGGTCTCCAGGGCTGACTGGTGGTGCTGTGTGTCTTATTAGTGAGAAATGGAAGACCTCAGTAATCACTTAGTAAACACATTTTAGCAGACACAGCCTTTCCGCTTTAAGATTTATTTATTTTATTTGAAAGGAGAGTTAGAGGGAGAAACAGAAAGTGGTCTTCTATGTAATGGTTCACTCCCCCTAATGGCCACAATGGCTGGGACTAGGCCAGGTGGAAGCCATGAGCACCACGCTGGTCTCCCACCTGGGTAGCAGGGGCCTAAGTACTTGGGCCATCTTCTGCTTTCTCAGGCGCGTTAGGAGGGAACTAGATCTGAAGCAGAGCAGCTGGGATTTGAACCAGTGTCCTGATAGTGAAAACAGCATCGCAGGCAGCAGCTTAACCTTAACATAGGCCCTGTGGCCCCAACAGATGAAGGCTGGGGGGAAGACTCCTAAAAGAGGCGTGGGGAGCTGGAGTGCTACACTGAGCTGCTCTCCCGGGTTCATGGAGCCCCATGGGCTGGGTTCTCGCTACATCAGGCTTTGAATAGGTCATGCGTCAAAAGACGATGAGTGCTAGGAGGGACCCTGTCATCCCACGTGGGCCAAGGATGCTCCTGGAAGACCGACATCCTGTTCCTGGTCCTGAGACGCTGGCCTCCAGCCAGGGCTGGGCACTGGACAGGCACTTGGCAGGATGGAAAGCCAAGCAGCTGGGAACGGGCCCGTTGAGGCTGCTGCACAGTCTCCAGCTTCTGTGGTGAAGCCACTTGCTGTCAAGAGCAACGCTGCAGGCGGGAACCTGGCCAGCGATGGCTCCAGCAGCCTGTAGCCTCAGCGTTCTGCATCTCTTGGCCGTTGGACAAGGCCCCTCGCTCCCTGGCTGCCCGACTTGGGCATCATCCTTTGTGATTGGCTCCAGGGTCCTGGCTAGAAGCAGCTGATTGCCCGAAGTCCTTTCTGGCTTCAAGTTTCTTTCTTAGCTTTGTTGCACTTCAGGGATGTCTTGTCTAAGTGGCATTCTCCTCTGGGCACCTGCCTCTAAGGTAGGGCAGGGAGATTCTTGGCAGAGACATTTCCGGGGCTTGGAGGACGACTGGCCTCGCCCTTGTGAGTCCTTTGGCCTGAAGCAGGTCCTAGAGGCAGGGTGAACTACATAATTTTCAGGGTCCCAGGGCAAAACAAAAATGCAGGAAAGTTGTGCCATTGAAAGGTTCTGAAGCAGAAAATGTTTTCCTTTTTCTTCTTTCCCTCAGTTTGACATGACTTTTCAAAATTTTACTATTTGATGTCATTCTAAATAAAGAAAAATTAAAATTCTAAATGATTAACATGAAGTTTATGGTTCATCTCTCTATTGTGGAATGTAACATCTTAAATATAAACATCAGGGTAATTACTTGCTATGGTGAATCGCCTCTCCCAGGCCTCACTCTGAGAAACTGCAGGGCATGAGTGCCCATGTCCAGGCCCCCAGGCAGGGGCAAAGAGCGGGGAGACCCAGCAGGGCTTGGGGTTCCCGAAGGCTGGGCGTGAAGAGCCTGTCCTGTGCACCAGAGGGAGCAGGCATGAGACAAGGACCCTCTTTCTACCTCTGCGAGGGTTACCCTCTGGAGAGGATGCCAGGTTTGCAGTGCACGTGTTTTGTCTTCAACCTGTTTTTAAGTCTGAAGTTAAAGGGAAAGAGGAGAACTTGGGAAGTGAATGTGGGGCTCCCAGCCAGCTGTAGGCATCAAGCCTGAGCCCTTAGGGAAAGCCAGTGGGTACTGGACCGTCCAGGAGGTGGCCCTCTTGAAGTCACCATCATCAGGGACCAACTTCCAGGCCACCCCCTCGGCAGGGGTTTGTCCTGGCCATCATGTCTTCTTTCCCAGACAAAGTTGAACTTGGTGATAGTGAGGTTGTCTTGTAGGCGGCCAGCCTGTTGGCTGTTTCTTGTCGAGGTGCCACTGGGAACTTTGTTTCTGGCCTGGAGGTAGCAGTCACATGCGGACCTTCTTGCAGCTTACGGGTATTTGACCTGGAAGTCCTGGAGCCTCTCGTGGTTGGAGGTTAAGGAGAGGCTCTCCCAGCCTTGCAGGTGTTGGCACAGGCCCATGCTGCACGTTTCGTTTCCTGGTGGTTTATCAGGGGTGAAAGCAGGTTCATGTGTTTCAATGTCGGGTTCTGTGGGAAATGAGTAACAGGGAACGTTGTGTCCACAGCCAAGGACTAAGAACCAGGATCCCCGCGGCGGCCTCTGCACAACCCCCGGAAGGATCTGGGAAGCCTTCCCCGAGGAGAACATTTGCAAGGTGTTTCTTAAGCCTCTTCTGCAGGGCAGCAGTGAGCTTCATGTGTGGGAAGGGCTGAGTGTAGGTACTGTGGCCTGGTGGCACGCTTCCCACTCTCCTGACATCTGCGGGAGTAGGTCTGGGGCTTCCTGAGTGGAGCACTGTGGGAGAAGAGGACATGGAGGAGAGCTCGTCAGGTGGGACCGTTTGTGAGGCCTGGCTTTCTCTGCCTTCGGAGGACAGCCTGGTTGGGGTTCTTTCTGCCCGGCGCCAGGCTGCAGCATCTTGGTAACTGCCCTGAAGTTGTAAGGATACATTGGCAGGGGAGCACGTCGGGTATGGGTCTGTTTGCCTGTTGTTTTCAAGTGGCTGTCAAAACATTTGCTTTTCAGTTGTGTGAAATGGGAAGCGTTTCGAGCTCGTGTTTGGGCGTTTTCGGAGTGCTCCATCGGCATTGTCTGGTTTGAGTCTTGCGCTTGCTGCCTTGTTTCAGTGCAGAAAGTCAGGCTGGGGGGGGGGCGCGTTCTGGGGTCACGCTGTACAGCTGCAGCTTGTTCGGAACTCAGGGCAGAGGCCTGGGTGTGTTCTTCCCCCAGACCAGGGCTTCTCGGGCCTCTTGGCCACAGATCGAGGGACAGAGAGGGTGGGGCTTGCTGGGGAGGCCCCATAGCAGAAAGTGTCTTCCAGGTATTGCTTCAGTCTGAAAATTCATGTGGGCTTTGCTTTCAGCTAATTTTTTTTTTTGACAGGTAGAATTACAGACAGAAAGGTCTTCCTTCCATTGGTTCACCCCCCAAATGGCTGCTACAGCCGGCACGCTGTGCTGATCCGAAGCCAGGAGCCAGGCGCTTCCTCCTGGTCTCCTATGTGGGTGCAAGGCCCAAGAACTTGGGCCATCCTCCATTGCTTTCCCGGGCCACAGCAGAGAGCTGGACTGGAAGAGGAGCAACCGGGACAGAACTGGCGCTCCAGCCAGGACTAGAACCCGGGGTTCTGTACCTCAGGCAGAGGATTAGCCTAGTGAATTGCGGCACTGGCCTCAGCTTAATTTTTGTTCAGTCCCCCTACCATCCTTTCAGATGGATACTTTGACAAGATGGGCCAGGCTTCTTATATGGTTTAGTGTTTTCCATAGTAAGACTTTTTTTCCTTAAAGATTTTATTTGAAAGACAGAGGTACAGAGAGAGGTAGAGAGAGCGAGGTCTTTCATCCACTGGTTCACTCCCCAAGTGGCTGTGATGGCCAGAGCTGAGCTGATCTGAAACCAGAAGCCAAGAGCTTCTTCTGGGTCTCCCACATGGGTGCAGGGGCCCAAGGACTTAGCCATTCTCCACTGCTTTCCCAGGACATTAGCAGGGAGCTGGATTGGAAGTGGAGCAGCGGGACTTGAACCAGTGCCCTTATGGGATGCTGGCACCGCAGTCCAATGCTTTAACCCACTGCACCACAGCGCAGGTCCCTCTGTAGTAAGACTTCTGAGATAGAGCAGGATGAGGAGCTCCCTTGGGGACTTTCCAGCTGCCATGTGATGCACTGTGGGCCCTGAGAAAAGCAATGCAGTTGTCTTAAGATTTCAACACTGATGTGGTCTTTTGCTTGGCAACTCCAGCATGCAGAAGGAGGTGGTGAGCATGCGCACTGGTGAGTGTAACCAGGCAGTGGCTGAGAGCACAGCTCTGTAGTTGTACTTCCTAGATTGTAGTTCAGCTCCCTGACCTTGGCAGGTCGCCTACATCCTCATCAGTGAATCGGGATTCAGGGTGAGGATCATGTGACTTAACTGATTGACAGGACTCAGCAAATGTCCGGCAAACATGCACTCCTCTCCTGTACATCCACACAGCTTTGAGGACGGCTGGAGACATGGGTTCTGAGTCCCAGTCACATTGAGCTGCTGCAGGAGAAGCCGGGAGCCCTTGAACTGGGTTTGCCTAGGTCCAGTAAAAACTGCATAGCTGGCCGGTGCCATGGCTCAATAGGCTAATCCTCCACCTTGTGGTGCCGGCACACCAGGTTCTAGTCCTGGTCGGGGCGCCGGATTCTGTCCCGGTTGCCCCTCTTCCAGGCCAGCCCTCTGCTGTGGCCCGGGAGTGCAGTGGAGGATGGCCCAAGTGCTTGGGCCCTGCACCCCATGGGAGACCAGGAAAAGCACCTGGCTCCTGCCATCGGATCAGCGTGGTGCGCCGACTGCAGTGCGCTGGTCACGGTGGCCATTGGAGGGTGAACCAACGGCAAAGGAAGCCCTTTCTCTCTGTTTCTCTCTCTCACTGTCCACTCTGCCTGTCCAAAAAAAAAAAAAAAAAAAAAAACAAACCTGCATAGCCATTGTGGAATTAAAAGGATGTCCTTATTCTTGGGAAATACACACTGAAGTATGCTCTTTAGTGATTGTGGGGAAAAATTGTGTGCATGGGGGAGGGGTGGGTGACCAAGCATAGGGGATAGATTTTTTAAAATATTTATTTGTTTGAAAGGCAAAGTTGGAGGGAGGAGGGGAAAGAGGGGTAAGGAGAGAGCGAGAGAGAGAAATCTTCCATTTGCTGGCTCACTCCCCAAATGGAGGCAATGGTCAGGGATAGGCGGTTCAAAGCCAGGAGCCTGGAACCCCATCCAGATCTCCTACTTGGGTGGCAGGGACCCAAGCACTGCTTTCCTATGCACATTAGCTGGGAGCTAGATTATAAGTGGAACAGCCAGAATGCAAACTGGCACTCATCTGGAATTCAGCATCACAGGTGGCAGCTTAACCTGCTGTGTCACAATGCCAGCCCAGGACACATTGTTAATAGGGGGAAGGTTTAGGTGGGGCACACAGAGTTCTTTGTGCTGTTCTTAGTTTTGTGCAGTATTTCCAAGTAAAGTGGTTTTTTTTTTTTTTTTTCAGACAGGCAGAGTTAGACAGAGAGAGAGAGAGAGAGAAAGGTCTTCCTTCTGTTGGTTCATCCCCCAAATGGTTGCTGGCTGGCGTGTTGCGCCAATCTAAAGCCAGGAGCCAGGTGCCTCCTCCTGGTCTCCCATGAGGGTGCAGCAGCCCAAGCACTTGGGCCATCCTCCACTGCATTCCCGCAGACAGCTGGACTGGGAGAGGAGGAACCGGGACAGAACTGGCTCCCGAACCGGGACTAGAACCCGGGGTGCCGGCACCGCAGGCAGAGGATTAGCCTAGTGAGCTGCAGCATCGGCAGGTAAAGTGTTATTTTAAAAACAACACTGCAGGGTAGGTGTTGTGGTACAGCAGGTTAAGCTTCCTCTTGGGACACCTGCATCCCATATCGGAGTGTGGTTTGAGTCCTGGCTACAGTGTTTTTGATCTGGCTTCTTGCTACTGTACCCGGGAAGCAGTAGATGATTGCTCAAGTACTTGGGTTTCTGCCACCCCGTAGGATACCTGGATGGAGTTCCTGGCTTCTGGCTTTAGCCTGGCCCAGCTCCAGGTGTTGTGGCCATTTAGGGAATGACCTAGTGAATAGAAGACCTGTCTCTGTCACTCTATTTTTCAAATAGATAAGTAGATCTTTAAATAATAATAATAAAAAAAAAAACCCATGATATAACCTTGGCTGTCAAAGACTGGGCTGTCCCTTGGCCACAGGCAGCTAGTTGAGCCGCAAGGGTCTGATGGCCAAGAGCCTAGCATAACTGGTGTGGGGATGGCTGCTGGTTTACCTCTTTCCTGGTCATTTACAGGGCTGCACAGCTGCGGCTCTCTAATCCAGGCAGCCATCTGGTGATCAGCTCTGACCGCTGCAGGACAGACCTATTATCTGGCCTTTCCCAGGTCACAGGTGTCAGTGATAATCTTCATGGTGCTTGATAGTTGGAAACACATTCCTGCTTTTTAAATAACTGTCTTCATTTTGCAGAGCAGGCATTTGAGGCTGAGGATGGTTATTAAAAGATCCCCTTAGGGCCAGAGCATCATGGAGGGGCCTGGGGCTTGAACCTGAATCTTCCTGGCTCTAAACCCTGTGTGACTTCCACAATGGTGTGGGATGCCTCTGGCTCTCATCACTATTCTCTCTGTTCTGAATCCTCCCTGAGTCTATCCCCAAGCTGGTTCTCTGCACCTTCCCTGATGGCCCTGAAGCAGAAGTCCCCTTGCACTTCACCCTGGGTCTCTCACAAAGTCCCTATAGGACAGAAGAGTGATGGGTGGGTGGTCCCTAGGAAGGGTGGTGGCAGATCCTTGGTGCTCTGGGGAAGTGGACCTCCTTTAGCTGAGGCACCCTTCTGTCTGCCTCCTTCTATGCCTCCTACTCCCAGATGTCAGCTGACCCAAGCTTAGGGGCTGATGAGCCTCTTAAGCCTGCTTAGAGCCAGGCTGTCTTTCAGGTCCTGCCAAAAGTTTGTGTCCAGCGTCATAGCCGATGTTCTTGGGGGCTTTTCCTGCCAAGGCAGAGCCTTCACCTACTCTAAATCTGACAGCTTGGAGTTAACGAATAGTCTCTTCCCAGGCCTTCTGGCTACCCCTTCCGCTGCCTGCAAACCCTCTGCTGTGCAGGGAGGGTGGGCAGCGTGCCTGGGAGAGGCAGAGAGCAGAGGTCCCATTCCTGCCCTGTGCCCAGGCCCCTGGCTTCACCTCATCCTGATTGCTCTCCGCCTACGTAAAGTGGGAGAAGAGATGTCCTCTCCCCTGGAGGGGTGGAGGCAGAGCAGTGGCTCAGATTCATTCAATAGCCTCTGTGGTATTTGTAGCCTCTCCACTGGCAAGCGGAGTTGCCCATAGCTGTCCCCAGATGGAGCCATGGGCCACCTTGAGAGGTGAGCTGCTCACCGGAGGGAGCTGGGTGATTTAGGTCAAGGATCCACCTGTTTCGACAGACTCTGATTATAAACATGTTTTTTTTTTTTTTTTTTTTGATAGGCAGAGTTAGAGAGAAAGGTCTTCCTTCCATTGGTTCACCCCCCAAATGGCTGCTATGGCCTGTGCGCTGCACCAATCCGAAGCTAGGAGCCAAGTGCCCCCCCACCCCCATCTCCTTTGCGGGTGCAGGGCCCAAGGAGTTGGGCCATCCTCCACTGTCTTCCTGGGCCACAGCAGAGAGCCAGACTGGAAGAGGAGCAACCAGGACAGGATCTGGCGCCCCAACCAGGACTAGAACCTGGGGTACCAGCGCTGCAGGAGGAGGATTAGCCTAGTGAGCCGTGGCGCTGGCCAGATGCAGTCTTTATAAGATTTATTTTTTATTTATTTGAAAGGCAGAGTTAGGAGGAGAGAGAGCTTCCATCCACTGGTTCACTCCTCAAATAGCCATAAGCCAGGCCAAAGCCAGCAGCCAGAAGCTTCTTCCAGGTCTCCCATGTAGGTGCAGGGGCCCAAGCACTTGGACAGTCTTCTGCAGCTTTCTTGGGCACATTAGCAGTGAGCTGGATTGGAAGTGGAACAGCTGGGTCTTGAACCAGTGCCAAATGGGATGCTGGTGCTACAGGCTGAGGCTTAACCTGCTAGCCATAATGCCGGCCCTGCACATGCAGTCTTCTTTCTGGGTTCTGGGGAGAGAAACAGAGGTCACCATGTCAGTCTGCCTTCTGGAAAGGGCCACTGGACGGTTTGTGGGGGCCTGGGTTGGGGGCTCCTTGGGAACAGGTGCTTTGGAGGGTCAGAGAGGAAGGCCAGGGAGGAAATGTGCAGGAGTTGGAGCCGGGGAGGGACATAGTGCCCGTGTGAGAATGAGATTGAGATTGAGACTGGGGCTGGGGCTGGGTGAGGACTGAAGACAGGCCCTGGGCAAATCCCTCACTGGTGGCCTGGCTTCAGGGTCTAAGGCTGCCTCCAACACCCGATGGCCCCATGTGTTGTTTGGAAAACGTGGTTTCTGGAGTCCGAGTGCAGGGTTGAACTCCTTGCTCTGCTACCAGCTTGGGCAGGTCACTTAGGACTCTGCGTCTTCATCAGTTAAATGGGGACTGCGATTTCCCCTTCCTCAGAGCAGTGCCTGGTGGCTCGTGCATGCTGTGTAGCAATGAAAGTGCTGTCCTTAGGAAGCCCCTTCCTAGGGTGACATGTGGCACTGTGGTGCTCTCTGGGGACTTCCCCTAGGGTCTGGCTAGCCTGAAGGAAAATTGTGCATGCTTGAGACTTGTCTTAAAAGGGAAGCTGGGGCTGGTGCCGCAGCTCACTAGGCTAATCCTCCACCTTGTGGCGCCGGCACACCAGGTTCTAGTCCTGGTTGGGGTGCCAGATTCTGTCCCGGTTGCCCCTCTTCCAGGCCAGCTCTCTGCTGTGGCCCGGGAGTGCAGTGAAGGATGGCCCAGGTGCTTGGGCCTTGCACCCCATGGGAGACCAGGATAAGCGCCTGGCTCCTGCCATCGGATGAGCGTAGTGCGCCGGCTGCAGCGCGCTGGTCGCGGTGGCCATTGGAGGGTGAACCAACGGCAAAGGAAGACCTTTCTCTCTCTCTCTCTCTCACTATCCACCCTGCCTGTCAAAAAAAAAAAAAAAAAAAAAAAAAAAAAAAAAAAAAGAAGCTGGGCACTAAATGGTTGATGCTTAAAACTCCTTGCCTGGAAAGCTCTGGGTGGCAGTGCTAGGCCAAAGCCCCAAATGGGAGCTCAGTCTAGGTCTCCCATATGGGTGGCAGGGACCCAGCTGATTGAGACATCTGCTGCCGCCTCCCAGGGAACAGCGCAGGCTGACATGGGATGCAGTCTTTGCCTGGCCCTGCCAGTTGTCCTAAAGATGGTCATGTTTGGTTTCCACTCTGTCCATGCCCCATCCCTCGGGGTTCTGATGTTTGCAGTGCCTGACAGGGCTTCTAGCTCCCTTAGGGGGAGGCGGCCACTTTGGTGCCTGCATTGGGACACAGAATGAGGTGCAGAGAGGGTAGAGCTGAATTACAGCAGTGTTCTAGAACGCTGAGCCAGAACCTCCGGGAGCCAGCGTCTGTTACACACTGCACAGGTGCCTCCGAGACGCTGAAAGTGAAACTGTCTCTGAGCTCGGCTTCCCCATCTGAGTAACAATGATGCTCTTTCCCACTCTGGTGTTACTTGAGAGTTAAACACGCAGACTTGAAGCTCCTGGCTTCAATTGTTACTTGGCACCTAGTAGGTGCTCAGGCCTTGCGAGTCTCTGGTTACAGGAGGCTGTCTGTCTGCATCGTCGGGACTAAGCTGTGTGACAGACCTGGAGAGCGAATCGGCAGGTGCAGCTGTCTGCTCGTATCCACTGCACTTCCTGGGAAGTGGAGCCAGACTCCTAGGCAGTTCCCTTCATTGCTTTCCTCAATGGAGCTGAGGAATGTGCTGCCCGCGCCTCCTGCCCGGATGATGCCATCAGTCGCTAAGGAACAGTGTGGCTGGTCCTGTGGATGACCGCTGCCTGAGGTCTGGGTCTGCCTGGGGGGACACAGTGACCCTCCTGAGGGCAGAGGAGGGCTCAGGTTTGACAGGTCTTGCCAGGTAATTGGTGTTGACAGCCAGGCACAGCAAGCAGGCTGCAATTAGGTAGAGAGTGGGAGTGTTGGGTCTGGGAGGATCCACGTGTCCCAGCAGACCATGGTGGAGATGAGTAAGTCAGAGATGTGACTGGCATCTTGGCCTTTCCCGAGCTGGTTCTGGGGGATATGGTGACTCAGTCCTGTGAATAGCTCACCATCTCCCTGGGGACCGAAGCAGGGCCAGAGGCAGTGCTCAGCCAAGTAGGTGTGGCTTGATTGGACAATTGAAATGACCCTCCCCAGGCTGGCAGACCTAGGAGAGAGAGAGGGTATATTGGCATTAAGAGTAAATTGGGGTCTCCAGGGTGAATGGGGGAGGGAGGCCCCAAAGCCAGTGGTCAGGAACCAAGTGAGGAGAAATGAATCCCTACCCTCTACAAGAAAGCATTTAGGGAGAGATTTTTCTCTACATTTTTAACCTGATGGTATGGGGGGGGGGGTGAATGCTGTGAAACTAAACGCCCATAATCACTGTACCATTAATGCATTTCCAAAGGGAATCAGTGGTACCTGAAATTACATCCATTTACTGAGGCTTTGAATAATTACATTTTTTTTCACCTTGGTGTGTGGGTGGGAGCTGGAGGGAGCTCAGTCGGCCTCTGCTGTGACTTTTCCCAGCCTTCCTCACCTGCAAATGCGTGGGTGGGTTTGTGTGTTTGGCACCGTATGGTTTCTTTGGGGGAAAGTTATTGGCTTCCTGTTCTGTGAATACATGGATATTCAGATTAGAGCCCCAGATAACAGTCTTCTGATTCCCCAAGGTGCCCAGCGAAAGGAGATGCAATCACTGTGTCGTGAGATGATCTTGCTGGCTGCCTCCTTGAATTAGTAGAAAACTCTGAAATTTTGCTCTTTCTCCTTCAAGCACCCTGCTTTGTGCTGGGTTCTGGGTGCAGCTCTGCTGTTCCCACTGCACACTTCAAATGGGGCAACTATGGGGTCCGGGTGAGCCATAGGCTTGGATGGCACACTTTGTGGTTGAGGAACTCAAACAGGTTTTATAAGGACCCCTGTTGTTGTCTCATTCATGGGCCTTTTGCAGAGATTAAATGAGACTGCATGTCAAGTACTTAGCTCCCAGAACAGATTTTAGCATTTATATTTATGAGCGCAGATATTTTGTCTTTTCTCTGCAATGGCTGTACTGGTCCAAACAGATCTGGGTAATTCCTTGGCTTTGATCCTGCAGGATTCTTCTGACCTACACAGAGGGCACCTGTCTGTGCTGTCCAACTGGGTCGTATATTCAATTTCTGGCATCTTCTACCAGAGTTGTGTTGAGTGTCCTGGAGGGTTGAAACAAAGGGTGAAAAATGTCCAGCTTTCCTTGCTGCTTTTAGCCACAGCTGCTTCCTAATTGTGACCTTGGCTGTGATTGCTTGTGGGCTGAGACAGTTTGGGTATCGTTCTAGCAAAGATCACGTCTGACCTGAGCCCTCGCTCGCTTCCTCCCGGGCAGGGAAGAGGAAGTCCCAGTGCCGATGGAGACTGGATTCAGTGTAGAATTTTTGTAGCCGTGTTGGCTGTGTCCCTGGTACCCTATTTGTTATTCTCTGGTGGGGGGTGGATATCAGGAGCTGGCGAGGCAAGGTGTCCCTGTGGCTTCCGGGTGGTCACGTGGCATGTGATTAAGGGTTGGGGTAAGGGTGCAGGTGCCACACAGAGAGGGGAGTGCTCGGGAAGGGGATAGTTCAGGGACTGGGGGAGTCAGCCAAGGTTTGGGGGACGGGTTCTTGTGAGCTAGGATTGGGTGGGGAGGAGGGGGAGTGGATGCTCACTTGGGGAGTCCCTTCATGTGGCAGATTTTCACTGAGCACTTGACATGTGCAGGGCACTGGCCCATATGGGCGCTGCTTCTAGTCCCGGCTGTTCCTCTTCTGATCCAGCTCTCAGCTATGGCCTGGGAAAGCAGTGGAAGATGGTCCAAGTCCTTGGGCCCCTGCGCCCACGTGGGAGACCTGGAAGAAGCTCCTGGCTCCTGGCTTCAGATCAGCACAGCTACAGCCATTGCGGCCATCTGGGGAGTGAACCAGCGGATGGAAGACCTCTCTCTCTCTCTCTCTCTGCCTCTCCTCTCTGTGTAACTCTGACTTTCAAATAAATACATTAATCTTTTTTTTTTAAAAAAAAAAAAGATGGGTAAAGCAGAGTAGAAGAAACAACATGGAAAGTCAGAATCGCCCATGGTTAGGAGCATGGGCTCTGCTGAAGGAGTGCCTGGGTTTGCATCTTGTACCTGCTCCTTACCAGCTCTTGTAGTCCTGAGCAAATCTCAGTTGTTTCATCCATAAAATGGGGATAATTGTAATTGTGCTGGAAAGTAAATGCGATACTGCAAAATATTTGGGGCAGTCTTCAGCGTAGGAAGTACTGTTGCGTGTTGGCTGTTGATTAGCCTTAAAATGTTAGTGTGATAGTAGGCATTTTGTTCGTTGTCTTCACTGCCCTGTGACTGCCTCCCAGAATGTATCAGCAGCCCCTCCGTTAGTGAACCAAAGCACCACCGGTTTCCTCAGGGGGCTTGGGAACCTGCACTGTGGCGGGGACATAGATGTGTCCCAAATGAGAGGACACTGTGCAGATAACTAAGGGAAGCATGGGACTGCGGGACATGGAGGAGGCGTGGCCAGGGAAGGCTGGGGTTGGGGGGTCAGGCCCCAAGCTGGATGTTGAAGAGCAGCAGGGGTTTGTCAGTGACGGGGGAGTCTGGGTGCTGCAGCAGAGGATGGATGTGACTGTGAGGACACCACACGGTCAAGGACATGGGGAGAGGAGGTAGAGCTTCCTGCTGCTGGCCATGAGGGTCCCGGGCAAGGACCCCGCTGTGTTGTTGGGAAGGAAAGCTGAACATGCCAGGTGTGGTGGCTGTGCCCTGAGACCACACAGTAGGTGGGTGCCTGTGTGGGACCCCACCGGGCAGGTGAGGATTAGCCTCCCAGAGAGAAGGGGGCAACACACCGCAGCCTGGCAGCACTCCTGAACAGGTGCAGCCGGGCTGGGCTGTCTGGATGTCCGAGGGGTGGCCCAGTGTCCACCTGACACCTGGAGGTGAAGTAGCCCCCTCGCTTTCACTCAAAACTGGGGCCCTCCAGGTCGATTCCAGAGGTCCTCACGCCGGTGTACGGGAAGTCTGCCTTGCAGCCTGGGCAGCGGTGGCATGGCGTGGGGGCCACCAGGAGGAGGAGGAGGCCACGGTGGAGTTGATGAAACACGTGGATTTATTAAAACCAAAGCAAGACTGTGAGACAGAATCCTCTTTGTATTTAGGCCCTCGCTCCCCCCAGTTCACCGTGCTTCCCTAGTGATCTGATCCCGACACCTTTGCCAATAGAGAGGCAACGAGGGCCAGCAGGGAAGCTGTCGTTGTTCTCCGGCCTTTGGCACTGGTTTCTGTGGTTGATGATTGCTGCGCAGGCTCTGCCGAAGTCCTTCTGCAGGATGTTTAAACTTTAACTCCAGGGCCGGGCATGACGAAAACCGTGACCGTGACGTTCGCCAGTGTGGGAGGTGGGGCCTTCTACACCGTGGCACCTGGTGCTGTTTGCCTGTCGAGAGGACGCCCAGAGGCGAGCAAGAAACCCTGCCCTGGGCAACCACTGTGCTGCTGTGGTGCCGTGACCGTGGCCCCCGGTGGTCCGTGCTGCAGGCACAGAGAGCTGCAGGCACCTGAGGGAAGAGGTCTCCATGGGTGACCTCCCAGCGCTGCCTGCTTCTGGTGGACTGGAGCCTGAGCACGTGTTTAGGATCGGCCGGGGCCTCTGGCCGAGCCTGCAGGAGTGCACGCCCTGTGCTGTGCCTGCAGCCCGGAGGCCGGAGGGAGGGGCTGGGGTAGGGGTCTTCCTGAGGCTCCGCTTCTACGGCAGGGTGGCGCTGGTGTGGGAGAAGATCCCATGGGATCCCATGAAACGCTGCTTGGAGGGCCCTTTCTATGATGATGCTGTTCACACATTTGCCATAATCCTCACGATAGCCCTAAAATATGGCATTGCTCCCATTTTTAAACATGTTCTATTTACTTATTTTCATTTTATTAGAGAGATCTTCCATCTACTTGTTTAATCCCCAAATGCCCATAACTGCCAGGGCTGGGCCAGGACAAAGCCAGGAGCCCCCAGAATGCCATCTGGGTTTCCCACTGTGAGTGGCAGGAACCCAAGGACTTGAGCTACCTCACAGGATGCACATTAGGAGGAAGCTAGATCGGGAGCAGAGTGGCTGGGACTGGGACTGGCACTGCATGGGAAGCAGGTGCCCGAGCAGTAGCTTAAACTGCCCACCCCTATTCCTCCCATTTAAAGGTGAGGACAGAGGGTCCTAGGGAGGCTGCCAGTTCAGGGTCACACAGTGCATCCTGGCTTCCCACCTGTCGGTCAGCTTTTGTGTAGCACAGTACACTTACATATTCATTCTTTCACCCTTCCCAAGAGACCTCTAAGGTGGTTTGCCAGGATTCTGGCTCACAGGAGGGGCTGAGTCTTGGACTCAGAGTCCATTGCCAGTCCATTGAAGGAGTTCCTCCCCCATCCTGATGAGCCAGGGTCCCTCCCAGGCCAGACCTCCCTTCCTGCACAGTCACAAGGCCTCCATCTTGATGCGGCTCTCGAACTTGCATGCACAGGCTGAAGCTTGGTGACACCAGCTCAGTTTGTTCTTGGGTCTGTCCAGTACAAGCATCTGGAAATGTCCAGCATTACCTGGCATTTCCAGGGAACTATTTTTTTTAACAGTTTATTTATTTGAGAGGCAGATTACAGACAGGGAGAGAGAGGTCTTCTATTCATTGGTTCACTCCCCAAATAGCTACAGTGGTCAGAGCTGAGCCAATCTGAAGCCAGGAACCAGGAGCTTGGGCCACCTGGGCCATCTTCCACTGCTTTCCCATGCCATAAGCAGAGAGCTGGATCAGAAGAGGAGCAGCCAGGACACGAACCGGCACCCATATGGGATGCCAGCGCTGCAGGTGGAGGCTTAGCCTACTATCCCACAGCACCACCAGGCCCCTCCAGGGAACTTTTAAGTGTTGTCATCTCTCCTTTGAAATGTACCCAGGGTCACATCTGTGTTCAAGTGGCCTTTTTGGGGTGGCTTTTCTTGACTTCTGGCCCCCAGCATGCTCTGTTCTTAGTACTGCTTTCTCTTTCTTACCCAGATGTATATTTAAATTTTTTATCTCTTCCCACTAAAGTTTAATCTATGAACACAAGGAGCCATGTTTTGTTCAAGGCTGTACTGCTAGTGCCTAGACTAGTGTTTGGAATAACTGTTGACTGTTTGTTAGAGGCTGGGCGAATGCTGTGTTAGTCTCATTGGGATGCTGCCTGGAGAGCCAACCAGCTGCTGACAGGTGCCCCCTTGCATTCTAGCGAGCTGTAGCCTGGGAGTCCCAGAGGCAGAGGGAAGAGCTGTACCTTGGCTCAGGTGTCACCAGACTCCTCTCTAGTCCGGGGACCACGTGGTGTCTTTGTTTACATCTATGCTGGCTTCTTTTTCTATCTGAAAACAGACATTCTCCATCTTGCCTGTCCTCAGTGACTGCAGTGAGTAAAAGTGGGTTGGCTCACTAGCCAGCTGCTGGGAGTATTTGAGTGCCCACTGAGTCCTCAGGGCCATGCAGACACTGGTTTCTGCCAGAGGAGCTGCTGCCCCTGTCTGCCATCTCACTCCCTGGAGAGCTGGAGCTAAGCTGTGCACAAGACAGCATTACAGTTTAAGGCTCTGGGATGTAATAGACCAGCCAATGCTGAGTGAACACTTGCTGTGTATAATCCGTGGCCACGATGTTTCTGTAGTTACCTTGTTTAACACTGTTACAGCTGTGAGGTTGAAGACTGTGTGCCCATTTGATCAGAGAGTGAAATTAAGCTTCAGAATTGATGGAACCAAGACTCTCACAGACTGCAGTGTGTTGGGAATCATTGAGAGGCATGGGCATTTGGTGTCATGGTTGACACTACCTGGGACACCTGTGTCTCATCAGAGTACCTAAGTTCAAGTCCTGGCTCTGGTCCCAGTTCCAGCTTCCTGCTAATGCATACCCTGGGAAGCAGCAGGTGATGGCTCAAGCATTTAAGTTCCCAGCTCCTGGTTTTGGGTTGGCCCAGCTCCACCTGTTGTGGGCATAGATGAGAGATCTCTGCCTGCCTGCCTGCCTGCCTCTCTGCCTTTCAAATAAATATATAGTTTTTTTTTTTTTTAAGATTTACTTATTGATTTGAAAGGCAGAGTTACAGAGAGAGGGAGGCAAGACAGGAGAATCTTTCATGTGCTGGTTCACTCTCTAAATGGCCATAAGGGCCAGTGCTGGGCTAGGCCAAAGCCAGGAGCCAGGAGCTTTTGCCAGGTCTCCCACATTGGTACAGGGGCCCAAGCACTTGGGTCATCTTCTGCCGCTTTCCCAGGCACATTAGCAGGGAGCTGGATTGGAAGTGGAGCAGCCAGGACTTGAACCAGCACCCATATGGGATGTTGGTGCCACAGTGGGCAGCTTTACCCACTATGCCATAGCACTGGCCCTAAATTTTTTTTTGACAGGCAGAGTGGACAGTGAGAGAGAGAGAGACAGAGAGAAAGGTCTTCCTTTTTCCGTTGGTTCACCCCCCCAATGGCAGCTGAGGCTGGTGCACTGTGCTGATCCGAAGCCAGGAGCCAGGTGCTTCTCCTGGTCTCCCAGGCGGGTGCAGGGCCCAAGCACTTGGGCCATCCTCCACTGCACTCCCTGGCCACAGCAGAGAGCTGGACTGGAAGAGGAGCAACCGGGACAGAATCTACAGGGAGAAAGGTCTTGGCACCAGGTTTGCAGCAGAACCTTCTGAACTATCTTGGTATGTGGTGAGTTCACCATCACCAGAGGTAATCAAGTGCAGGATGGAGGCAGTGGAGAGTATGAAGTAAATGCCCTCTGCTATTCCCCTGCTCAGGGTTTCTGACTCTGGCTGTGGCTCCCAGGGGAGGGACCTTAAAGAAAAGATTTTGAGTTAAGTCTTTTCAAGGCCAGCTCTCCACAGCAAGCTCCAGGGTTGCATGTGCCCCCAGGTGTAGTGGGGAGAATACAGGGGCAGAAGCAGAATTCAGGGACCTGGGTTTGATTCCAGGCATGGCCCCTTTGCAGCCGTGTAGAAGGGGATCGAGTCAGTCTCTGCAGGGCCTTTGTGAGATGGTGAGTGAGGACGAACTTTGTCAGGGAGAGAGGATACAAGCTCCAGTCATCAAGAGGTGTGGTTCTGGCCATCAGGACTGCAATCAGCTCCCAGAAGTCTGGCCTGGAAAACATCATCAGTGGTGACCTGGCACCTGTTCGTGCCTGGGCTCTGGTTCTAGGTTCACAGGGCCCTCTGAAAAACATGGTGATAAAATGAATTCCTTGACAGTCATGCTGAGTAAGAATCCTCAGCCCTCGTGGCCAGTTGCATGTGGGCGTGTGGGAGGCAGGAGGAGGGACTGGTACAGGTGACAAGGGAGGGACCCAGCAGACCCTCCTGGTGGAGTTGAGCCTAGACGGAGGCTTCCTTATGCAGGAAAGGTGGGCAAAGGTTGCTGCAGAGGCCTAGAGAAGGCCAGGGCCTATAGGCTGAGGATGATGTGGGGGCAGGGGTGGGGCAGCCCCCTCCGGCTGGGAGACAGCCTGCTGGCTGCTCTCCTGTGGTTGATTGCAGATTGACGCAGAAGCCTGGGTCATCCCTAGGCGGGGAGAAGCTCTGGGTGGGATGGGCAGGGGGTGGGGCAAGCTGAGGGTCGAACCCATGCCCCACACCTCATTCAGGTCCTGTTCCATGGTGCCACATGGTGAGACTCTGCCCGGAAGCCGTCCTTCTTGGTTCTGCCTCCTGCCAGGCTGTTCCGTCTGAAGGAGGAGAAACAGGAGGGAGCAAAAGGTGAAGAGGTGTGTTTACTAAAGGGGCTGGCTGGGCAGGTCTCCTCTGAGAGGCCAGACCGAGGCCAAGGTCTGCTCAGCTGGCCCCAGTGGGTGGAGTCAGGCTTGGCCAGCCACCAACCGAGGAGCCTTGGGTGGAGGGAGGCCGCCAGTGGGGAACGAGGTTTGTCGGAGGCCCAGGCTCCTGAGAACAGTGGGCTGAGCAGATCAGAGCCCCACATTCCTTCTTGGGAGATTAGGGCCAGGGAGATTATGGGAAACCCGGGAGGCTGGAGGAGGCCTGTAAAATTCCCATTTGGGGCAATTAATTTGATGGATTGTAAAGCAGCTCGCTACTTCCTCTCCCCACTCCCTGGCCTGGGCTGGGCTGGGCTGGACAGCCTGTGAGTGTGCCCGAGACTGCCCTCCTGGGTGTCCTGTGTTACCTGTGTGGGCTCCCTTGCTACTTGAGTGGGCAAGAGCAGGGCCTGTCGCTTTCCTGCCTCTCTTTTTAGTGCAAGGAAGGGCCCTTGGTGGGTGCTCTGTAAAGCCGGGCAGAGCTGGTGGAGCTGCTCCAGGTTGCTGTTATGGTGCGACGGGGTGGAGGAGCCGAGTCCCAGGGATGAGGGCACCTGCCCCAGGTGACTTGGGTCACTGGGACTCCAGCCAGCTCTCTGCACTCCCAGGTCAGGGCTGCTTCCCAGGTCTGGTATGTTCATAGTGAAAGTGAAATAGTGATTTTTCTGGCTTCTCCCCACCCCGATTTCCTCCTTGTCTCAGCCTGGCAGGGATCCCTGCTTTCGTTCTACTGGCACCTCCCCTGGGAGGCGTGAAGCCTTCCCAGGAGGGCTCTCGTGGGGCTGTACTTCTCCCATATGCTGATGAGGGTGGTGGTTTTTTTGTGGTGTGTGTATGTGTGTATGTGCAAGTGTGTGTGTGTGTGTTTGACAGGCAGTGCTAGAGAGAGAGCTTCCATCTTCTGGTTCACTCCCAAAATAGCCACATGGGATGGGGCTGGGTCAGGCTGAAGCCAGGAGCCTGGAGCTCCATCTGGGTGTCCCACATAGGTGGCAGGGGGTCCAAGTACTGGAGGCATCTTCCTCTGCTTTCCCAGACACATCAGCAGGGAGCTGGATTGGAAGTGGAGCAGCTGGGACTCTGGGCAGCACACATGTGGATTGCTGGTGTGGCCGGTGGCAGCTCAACCTGTTGCACCCCAGTGCTGGCCCCTGATGAGGGGATGCTTCCCTTTAGTGGTGCTCCAGAAAGGCCAACCCGCCCCAGCTCACACCTGGACTGGTGGTCCTGCCTGCCCACCAGGGCCCCACAGAGCTCTCCGTGAGCGCCTCCTGGTCAGGACCCTCGGGGTGTTCCCGACTTGGGGTTTCTCTTCATGCAGTCGGTGTCCTGTCCAAACATGCCTCTCCCCTTGGCCCCGAGCACACTCCTGCGTGTCGAATTGCTTATAGTGCGTGTTCCTTTCTGTGTGTTCTTGGGCAATTTCCACCACCAGAAGTTCCCCCTTTCCATGCGGGTAGCTCCTGGGTGTTATTTAAGACATTATCTTGAGACTTTCTGGCACCCGCTCTGCGGCTTTGTGACATTCCTTCGTTGTGCAAGGACAAGCATTTCTGAGCCTGATAGAGTGCATGCCTGGGAGGGCAGCAGCGTCCGCTCTGAGGCTCACAGGCCAGCATCCTGTGTTGCCACATCTCTCCTGTTTACCCTGACATCTCTCTGTCTGCCCAAATGTGAATTAGCCTGTGAATTCCCCTCATGTTTCATTCATACATCCCTATCCTCAGCACTCAGCAGTGCCTAGTTTAAAAAAAAAAAACAAACTTAAAGGTTAACATCAAAATGAATGAATGAGCAGTTGTCACCTCCCCTTCTCCTTTAGACACATCTAGGGTGTGACTGTCAAGTGTCTGTGTGCCCTCCCCCCATCCTCTGCCCACCCTTGCACTCCAGCACTAGATGGCTGCCCACCTGGCTGTCCTGCCTCATATTGCACTTTTTTTGGGGGTATCTACAGCTTCTCTTTCTCCCTCGCCTGGTTGTAAATTTCTTCAAGGCAGGATCCAGTTCTAGTTTAGTTTGTGTGCTTAGAATTTCTGTCCATCCTCTCTCACGGTCCACGAAAGGGAGGACAATACGTGGAGTAGTGTGTAAAGAAATCAACCCCTTGGGACAGTGCAGGTGTCTGCGAGTGGATGGATGTATGTATTCACAAACATCTGGTGGGCACCTGCTGCCTGCCCGCTGTGGGGCCAGGTGCTGGGCCTTCTTGGGTGGAGGAGCCAGAGGAAGAACGCCCAGGGTGAGGAGGTGCCCAGTGTGCTGGCACTTGGGACTCCAGGGGGCTGGGATGTCCAGATCTCGGCCTTTGTTTGAAGGAGACACCACTATGGAGGAGAGGGGTTTCAGGCTGCCTCTGCCCTTGCCAGGGGTGTGACTTCAGACCACTGAGTCGGCTTTTCTGAGCCCCGGTCATCAGGAACTAGAAAGACTCCCTGGCCGGCGCCGTGGCTCAACAGGCTAATCCTCCACCTTGCGGCACCGGCACACCAGGTTCTAGTCCCGGTTGGGGAGCCAGATTCTGTCCTGTTGCCCCTCTTCCAGGCCAGCTCTCTGCTGTGGCCCGGGAGTGCAGTGGAGGATGGCCCAGGTGCTTGGGCCCTGCACCCCATGGGAGACCAGGAGAAGTACCTGTCACCTGGCTCCTGCCATCGGATGAGCGCGGTGCGCCGGCCGCAGCAGCCATTGGAGGGTGAACCAACGGCAAAGGAAGACCTTTCTCTCTGTCTCTCTCTCTCACTGTCCACTCTGCCTGTCAAAAAAAAAAAAAAAAAAAAAAAAAAAAAAAAAGATTCCCTACCCTGTAGGGTTTTCTCCCTGGCTCACTGCAGAAGCAGGTGGTGGGTTTTGGCTGTGTGCCAGGCGTTGTTCTAGAGACTGGGCTGGGTTCCTGAGCAAAGTCTGCCCTCAGGGAGCCCACGTTTTAGTGAGAGATAAGGAGATCCAGCAGCAGGGTCAAACCATGTGGTGTTCTAGAATGATGTGCGCTCAAGAAAACAACAGGGCTGGGCGTGGGCGGGGAGCGGCCAGAGGGGGCTGATCTGTGAGGATGACATTTGAGTAGAGATCCCATCACGCCCTGTGGACCTCCGGGCGCAGGACATTCCACAAAGAGAGAGCAGTAGACGCAGAAGCCTGGAGGCTGGCAGGCGCCTGGCGCGTTGAAGGAGCAGCAAGGAGGCCAGGGTGGCTGGAGCGGCGGAGCGGGAGCTGTTCAGGATGTGACTTTGGTTTTCTCCCTGTGTCAGGTGGGTCCCCGTCCAAGGGCTTTGCAAGATGAGTCTCTTGATTCAGCAAGAGGGTTCTTCCATTTGTTGTGCCACAGAATAGACCCGATCCAAGACCACGTGGGTGATGTCAGCCCAGAGCCCAGGGCCTCCTTAAATGTGGTTTGGTTCTTATCACCAATGTGATAACATTGGTGAAGATGGAGCTGGATGCCCACTGGCCTGGGCCTGGGCCCACATCCCAGCTGCCCTCTGCCCTCCCAGGAGTGCTGGTGTCTGGGATGCTGACCCTCTGGGGGCAGCATGCTGGGGCTGGGTAATGAGAAAAAAGGAGGCGACTTATCTCTGGCTGTAGTCGACTGTTTAGTGGTCACGGTGAGGCCCCGTGGTGGAGAAGTGGTAGACGTGGGACAAAAGTGTTTACTCCACACACCTGGCCTTAGAGTGCAGCTGGGAGACCACAGGGACAGGAAGTCACACAGCCCCTTGGTGAGGGCACATCTGCTGCCCCGTGGATTTCTGTCTTCCCTCCTCCTGCTTGTCTGGGAGTCCCGGGGGCTGGAGCTATACCCCCAGAGCATCCTGCCCTGGAATCCCTCACAGCCTCCACCTCTAGGCTCCCAGCCTTTATAGGAAGCTGTGAGGTCCCTGAGCTGTTGCTGACACCATTTATCTGCTCACCAGATGGAGACACAGGATCGGCAGCAGTGCTGGCCAGATTGGCTCGGCCTGATGACTTTGGGTAACAGGAAGAGCCCCTCCCTGATAAAGGGACCCCTGTTGTAACTGGCACATCCTTGATAGGAAGCACCCTTTTAGCCTGGGTTGAAATCTCTGCTCTGACTCCCCTGTGGCTTTTTGTTCTGAAATATAGTCAGTTACCCAGCCCCCCCCCACACCCTTCACCTCCACCCCATTAGGGAACAGTTGTCCACATTTCCCAGGAGTTGACTGTATTTCCGGCTCTGCTCAGTTCTTGCTTTGTTACTCAAAGTAACCACCTGGTTAGGAGGTCCAGGAAAGCTCTGTAGCATGTATGATGCATGAGTGGGGTCCTGCAGGCTGGGGGGATGAGCCAGGACCTCCGGAAGGGAGCAGAGGCCTCGGAAGCCAGATGTAAGGCAGCCTCTTTCAGCAGTGGGCAACGCTGGAGCAACCAGGAGTGTGTGTGTGTGTGTGTGTGTGTGTCTAGGGGCGGAGAGCAAGGTGCTGCACCAAGGGTACAACAGGTAGACCAGGGCCGGAGCATGTATGAAGTGCCACTGGTGTCCTGCTGGGGGCCATGGACCTAAGATCAGAGGCTGCCTAGGAGAGTGGATTTTAAAAGCTGCCTTTTTATTCCCAGGGTAGGTCCTGTCACTGTGGGTTCACTTTCTTCTAGAACCGATGAATGAGTTTCCGGGTACCACCAGCTCGCCTTCCTGCCCAGGTCTGGGGTTACTGATTAAACTGTCCTTGGGAACCTCTGCAGAGCAGAGCAAGGGCGAGCCAGCCTCTTAAATGTGCCGCTCACCCTGGACACTGTGCTTCTGGGCTCAGCACCTGCCTCTGGAGCACCCATCCCCTGGGTTGGAGAGGCAGCTGGGGTGCTGCAGCTGAGGTGGGCCGGCTGGCTTTCGCTTGCCTCTGTCCCCAGTTGGATGCACACACAGGCAGTCTCCTCCTGCGTGGTTTCTGCATTAACCGTGACCTGGACTCGAGCCCTCGGCCAGACATTCCAAATTCTTTGGGCATAAAGATTTTCTAAAGGGGCTTGGAGCTCTTCCAGGACTTAACAGTTTCTGCTTATGCCCCCAGGCAGATGCTGTTTGTGCCTGATTTTTATTATTCGCCAAGGTACTCGCCCGGCACCCTAGGGCAGGTGTAGGTCTCCCAGGCTGGCCGGATCATTGGCGAGTCTTGGGCCCAGCTGCCCCACGGCATATGGAGTGTCCTCCCTCTGCCGTCTGCTGTTCCCCAGCCTCTTGCATGCTGAGGGGCTGGGCGTGGAGTGCAGCTTTGTGTTTTAAAATAAGGGCAACGTGGGTAAACAGAGCGGCGTTTCTGGTGCCACCAGGGAGGGCTGGGACCCCACATTCCGGCTCCATGACGACAGGCTGCTTTGGTGCCCCTCGCTGGGCCGTGGGCAGCAGCAGTTGAGGCGGAGACAATGGGTGCTCTGTTGAAGTGCTGCTGCTGCCGCTGCTGGGCTGGGGCAGAACGCATTTTAATTGAACATTTTCCACCCTGAGGTCGGTGGGGATCTGGCCGCCCACTCCTCATCTCTTCATTTTCTCTTGGTGGCCTAGGTGCCGAGTTATTGCAGCCCCACACCCCAGCCTCACCCAGTCCACTGTGAGCAGCCCCCTGTGGGGAAAAGGGGGTTTCCAGCTTTGCATCAGGTTGCTGGAGGCAGGGGGTTAATAAGGCAAGGCACAAACCCATCCCTGTAGTGTCATCTAAAGCAAGGGATAGCAGGTGCAGCAGGGCGCGCTCCTCCCTAGGACCAGGCTGCCTGGGGGTCGGGAGCTCTGGCTCTGAGGCCAGACCGGCTAGGTTGGAAGCCCAGGGGAGGTACTTCCCAGCTGAACTGTCCTGTGCCTCAGTTTCCTCATCTGCACACTGGGGACAGTAATAGTGTCTAACTTTTAGTACAGTTGTGACCTTAAATGAATTTAGCAAATATAAAGCACTAGGCGTTATACCTGGCATGTGGAAAACACCCGGTAAGTGCATTTTTTTATTACATCATTTTAATATTATATCTTGATCATCATCCACATTGGATGTACCCTGCAGGGGCTTTGTCTGAGACTACAAGAGAAACGGAATCACTTTTTTGTCTTTAATTTTATTACTTTAATTTTATTACTCCCCGGCTTAGAATACCTCAGTGGGTTCCTATTGACCTCTGATAAGGGGAAAGGAAGGTATGTTTATTGAAGTCCTACTAGGTGCTAAGTACCCAGCACTTGGTGTACCTGTGCTCATTCAGATAAAGTCCAAAGGGGAAAGTGGTATGGGAGACCTTCACTGATTGGCCCCATCTTGCCTAACTTTTCTCTACCCCCTGCCCCATTCTTCAAACCAATGCAAACACAGACATCACTGTCAGAACAGCTTGCTCTTGTCTGGTGTCTCGTCGACCTTGTCCTCTGGTCTCTTTTCTTGCTGTGCCTCCTCCAGGATTGGCCTGGGGGAGGGGGGCTGCAGACTACACAGGGATTGTTTGGGGATTCCCTAACACCCACTCCACAGGACCCAGCCTGTGAGGGAGCTGCTTGCCAGGCTGACTGAGTTGGCTCTGGTTGAGTTTTGGCACAACACACAGTATGGCCTGAGGCATACCTTGGAAACAGCACCTGTGTCTCCTAGGCTTCTTGAGGAGTTACTCCGAATAATGCAGTGAGCACAGAGCCTGTTGCCCCGGGAGGGCTCAAGCCGTGCTGGCTGTTCTTGCTCGTGGGATTCTTCCCCGGGTCTGCTGCAGCAGTTTCTGTGTGGAGCATCTCTTTGTCCAGGCTCCACACTGGACTTCAAGGAAATAGGAATTAGAGGGGTTCAGTGGGGCAGAGGGGTCTAAGTGAGGTCCCTTGGTCTGGCCTAGCACTTTCTGGGGCTGTTGGCCACTGATGTGGCTCAGACATTTCTGCCTCCCTCCAGTCTGTTTGTGGCAGAACACACTGAATGCACTCCCCGTGTGGCCACTCCTTGTGACAGCTGGGTGATAGACACAGGGTAGCCTCAGGAGATGTGGAGACCCACTCTGTATACACAGCTGCTTGCCTGTGATGGACTTGCCCACTGGTGGATGGACCAGCAGGTGTGTAGATGTTGAGAAATACTCAGATCTAGGAGAACTGCTGAGACCTGAGATCAACAAACTAACTTCTGCTCAAGAAGGGAGAAGTATTTTTCCCCCACCCCAATCTTTATCAGGCTAGGCTCTCATTGAAAACAGCAAGAATGGGGCTGGCACTATGGTGTGGCAGGTAAAGCCGCTGCTGCCTTTGACACTGGAATCCCATATGGGCGCCAATTCAGGTACGGGCTGCTCCACTTCCGATCTAGCTCCCTGTGCCTGGGAAAGCAGCAGCAGATGGCCCAAGTCCTTGAGCCCCTGCATGCGTGTTGGAGACCCCAAAGAAGCTCCTATCTCTTGGCTTCGGCCCAGCCCAGCCCTGGTTGTGGCGGTTATCTGGGGAATAAACCAGGAGGTGGAAATTCTCTCTCTCTCTCTCCTAAATAAATGCCCAGCGTTGGCCATGAGGCTGGGGTGGTGCAAGTGTGTGAACGTGGCAGTGGCAGGTGCTTTGCTAGAGGTTTATCAAATGTCTTTGGGTCCTTTTTTCTGGGAAGCCACAGGGGGATTCCCCAAGGAGATGGGGCAGGAAATGTCCCCAGATGAGAAGATGGGATTGCAGGGCACAGGGAGAGGCTGTCCTGTGGATCAGGCTGGGGTAAGTTAGGGGCTGGGACTCTGCCCTGAAGCTACTGGGGCTGGGGCAGAAGGACCTGAAGCACTGGGTTGTGTGCAGAATCAGGCTGGTGCTTCACAGGTGAGGAAGGATACCTGTGCAATGGCAGGGAAACCTGCTGGAAGACCCTCGAGATCTAAATGAGAGCTGATGCAGGCTTGGTGCAGGCAGGGGTGTGAGCATGGGGGAAGCAAGGAGGCACATTGGTGTGTGTAAGTACAGGCACCCAGCAGTGCCATCCAGTGACTCCATCCTTCCAGGTTGGTAAGTAGACAGATTGCCCAGGTACATGCCCACCGAGGCGGCCTTATTTATAATGCCAAGAAATTGTAAACGACCTAACTGGCCATCAGGAAGTGACTGACTAAATAATAGAACCATAGAGCCACTGAATGATGCTACAGATCTTTCTGGGCACAGCAAGATGCCTGCATCTGTTAGGTGAAAGACAGGAAAACTCTACATGTAGCACCCAGCCTGCTATACTTTGGCTGCTGTTCTCTGGGATTCTAAAGCCCATCAAGGTTAGATGGCCAGGCCTGCTGCACCTCATTTTCCTGTGTGTGACCTTGTGTCCCTTGTTACTTGGGAACTGTTTTGTGTCTGGTTTGTAAGAACACGGGCCATGCCTCTCTCTCGCCTCGCTTGCTTTCCTCAAGCAACAAGAGTAGGTGTTGGCTAATTACTGTAGAATTTAATTGAGGGATAGGAACAAAAGGCCTTGTTATCAGCATCAAGTGTATTAAGCTGTAGTCTGATTCTCCCTCCCTCTTACAAACAGAAACTGCGAATCTGGCTTTTAAACTGGAGCTGTGTTAACAAAGGCCTGTTCTAGAGACCTCCGGAGTAAAATCAGGCTTTGTTTCCTGTGCTTTCTGGAGCCAGTTGCAGGGAGGGGTAAGGTGTGACTGCTGTCAGACCGGTTTTCATGTGCCTTGGCTCAGCCAGTGGAGTTTTGTTAGGGGACCGAGGGTGCGGGGCAAGCTTTGCCTTATGCCTGCTGGACAGTTTATCTCTTTCGACCTCAAAACAGACTGAAGATGAAGGAAATGCAAGGATAGTTTTAAAAGTTAATGGAAGAATGGTGTTAAAAGATGAGCTTATTTTGGCACAAAGAGTTTTGAAATCCATGCATAGTTTTTTTTCATAATGTTAATTTCCAGGGGCTGGCGCCTTGTCTCGCTTGGTTAATTCTCCACCTGCCAGGATCCCATATGGGTGCCGGGTTTAGTCCCGGTTGCTCCTCTTCCAGTCCAGCTCTCTGCTGTGGCCCGAGAGGACAGTGGAGGATGGCCCAAGGGCTTGGGCCCCTGCACCCGCATGGGAGACCAGGAAAAAGCACCTGGCTCCTGGCTTCGGATCGGCGCAGTGTGCCGGCCATAGCAGCCATTTGGAGAGTGAACCAACAGAAGGAAGACCTTTCTCTCTGTCTCTCACTGTCTAACTCTGCCTGTCAAATAAAAAAAAATTCAATGAACCCTTCCAATTTCCTTCATCTGCATGGATTTCAAAATTTTTTGCACCAAAATATACGTTTTAAAAATTTGAGAGGCCAGTGTTGTGGTATAGTGGGCTAAGCCTCAGCCTGTGATGCTGGCATCCCATATGGGTGCTGGTTCAATCCTGGCTGCTCCACTTCTGATCCAGCTCCCTGCTGATGGCCTGGGAAAAGCCACTGAAGATGGCCCAAGTGCTTGGGCCCCTCCACCAACCTGGAAGAAACTCTGGGCTCCTGGTTTCAGGCTGGCTCAGCCCTGCCCATTGCGGCCATTTGGGGAATGAACAAGCAGATGGAAGATAGCTCTCTGTGTCGCTCCTCCTCTCTCTGTAACTCTGCCTTTCAAATAAATAAGTAATTATTTGAGAGGCATGGTAGTGGGGGATGGGGAGAAAGGGAGAGAATGCTTTTATCTTCTGGTTCACTCCCTAGATGCCTGTAACAGCTGGGCCAAAGGCAGGAACTCAATCCCTGCCTCCTAGCTGGGTGCCAGGAACCTGATCATTTGAGCCATCACCACTGCCTCCCTGGGTCTGCATTAGCAGGAAGCTGGATTCGGAAGCAGGAGCTAGGAATTGGACCCAGGTGCTCCAGTGTAGGATGTGTGTATCTTAACCTCCTGGCTAAACACCCACCCCAAGATAATCTCATCTTTTAAATCCATTTCCAAGAACATATCCTTCACCTCATTTTACAGACCAGGCCAGGCCCAGAGAGGCTGAATAACTTCCGTAGGTTGCCTGGCTAGGAATTGGTAGAGCCGGTCTTTGGTCACAAGTCTATCTGCCCTCAACTCCTTTGTGCTTTGTTGTACCTGCCAATCACTAGAGAGCAGGGCTAGGCATGGTCTGGGCAGGTGGGCACTGCTACCCGTATGGACTTGACGGGGGTATGGTGGGTGAGGTAGGGGGAGGCTGTGTGTTGGGGCAGTGGGGGAGTTAACCGGTCAGGTGTTTATTTTTTCGCCACTATGTACCGGGCATGGTGTTGGACACTGTGGGAATGCAGAGAGCCAGGGTGCCCTGTCCTTGTTTATGCAACCACCTGTTTGAAGTTGTTATCTGGAGAGATGCAGCCCGCAGTGGGGAGGGATGCATGGGGGCACGGCACACAGGAGGAGCAGGGCGTCTTCAGAGGAACAGCTGTGGGGCTGCAGTGTGCGGGGAAGGCTTCATTCAGGAGAGTGCGAGCTATGGCATAAAAGTGGGGAGTCTAGGGTGTGATGGGGTTGGCGGTTTTTGGAAGTGAGAAGTGGGAGCCTAATTGGAAAGGGAAGGCGGTAGTTGGTTGGGAGGCCTCGGACTCCGGGTCTAAGAGTTTTGCTTGGCCCTTGGTGCCGGGCAGCCGTTGCAAGCTTAGGAACAGAGTTGTTAAGGTGGGAAACCGTTCTAGGGTGACTCGTCAGGTCACGGTGTAAAACATGGCATGGTGGAGTGAGAGAGGAGGGTGTTGTTCTATCAGCAAGATGAGAGCTGGGAGGGGTGAGGTTGCCTGGGGGAGGTGGGCAGGGTGGTGGTGGGGTCTGGGGTCCTGCCTTGGATGATGTGGTGGTCTTGCCAGTAGAAACGGAGTTAGCTCTGCGTGCTCTGTGACCCGGCAGGTGTAATTGCACACTGCCAGGTGCACGGGCCTGTGTGTGCACACACAAGCATGCACTCAACAAAGCAGACACAGTCTCCACCTCAGGTCTGGCTTTGAAAGTAAATGTCACGTGGGGAAAAAAGACAAAAACATCTCGACTGCCTGGAGTAACGTTGGTTCCGCAGCCCGATTGCTTCTCCCTGTTGCGATGGGATCTGAAGCAAAGCAAGGGCAGAGTTTCCCAGAGGGGTTAGAGGTCATCTGGTCTGACCCTCATCCTCAGAGGGGGTGCAAAAGGGGCCCCACTGAAGGCAGGGGTGCTTTGTGTTGTTCAGTGGATTCCCCTAAGGCTGTGCTCTTCTCCACGCGCCTGCCCGCACCACGCAGCTCCGCTCTGTGCCTGGGCCATCCTTGCCTGCCTTGGTTCCTGGGTCGGAGAAGGGGCTAGAGAAGAAGAGGAGGACTGGGGCAGGGGAGGGATTGGATTAAATCAGGTCAGCTGCAGAGGAGCACCCCCCCCCCCAAAACTGGGATCAAAAAAGCTCCAGCTGGCCTCAGATCTTTGCCAGTCTCCCAAGTTTGGTAGCTCACTCCCAGGGCCCACTTCTGAAGGCGCACTGGTAGTGACCAAGATGTCACCTATTTCTGAAGGCCAGATACCCTGCGAAATTACAGTCTTGGGGCTCTGGCCGCATAGTCCCTGCATGGCTGCAGCTTCAGGGCCAACGATGAATACCTGTGCCCAGCGGGGCTGAGACAGGCAAGAGGTGAGGGCAGCCCCTTCCTGCTGGGCCACCAGCAGCTGTGCTGAGCCTTGTAATGAAGTGAGTCCCAGGGTGGAGACCCCCACACAGCACTTCACTACCTGGGAGAAAGGCAGGAAAACTTACTGTTTACATTATGAAGTTATTCATGATCAGTTATAAATGTAGGCAGTGCAAACAAGCAACAGTGTCATTAATTAACACTTGCCTCATCAGTTTATTTATTTTTAAAGATTTATTTATTTATTTGAAATATAGAGTTGCAGAGAGAAGGAGAGATAGAGCTTCCATCTGCTGGTTCACTCCCCAAATGGCCACAATGGCCAGGGTTGGGCCATGGTTGAAGGCAGAAGACAGGAGCTTCTTCCAGGTCTCCCACATGGGTATAGAGGCCCAAGTACTTGAGCCATCTTTTGCTGCTTTCCCAGGTGCATTAGCAGGGAGCTTGAATAAAAGTGGAGCAGGACACAAACCAGTGCCCATATAGGATGCCAGCATCACAGGCAGCATTTTTACCCCTTTACCTGCTACGCCACAAGCTGCCTCGTCAGTTTTAATACCTATATAGTATTGCATGATACAGTTGTCCTGTGATTTTTTCCAACCAGTCATTAGATTCTGGGGGCTTGTTTTCCTGAAGGGAATATCTTTATTGTGGTAACCGATCACAAAACAAATACATACTTATGCTGAGTAAACAAAGCCAATCTCAAAAGGTTAGTTATCAGATCATTCCATGTGTGTATAATTCTTGAAATGACAAAATTATGGTGATGGAGAACAGACTGGAAGGGGCTTCCCTGAAACCCTGGGACTGCTTTGTGGGGTGGTGGACATACATGCGCTGGAATGTCGTAGAATTGTGTACACACAGGAGCCTGTAGGAAAACTGGTGAAATCCCAGTGGGGTCTGTGGCTGAGTCAACAGAGACACCCATGCCAGTTCCCTGGCTTTGATAATGGCACTATGGCAACAGCACCTGTTACCCTGGGGAAGCTGGTAGAGGGGTACCTGAGAACGCTGAACTGTTTTTAATTGTTTGCAAGTCCAAAATTTCATTTCAAAATACAAAGTTTAAAACAAATCCACGCTTGCTGAATAGCATTCATGCTGTGAGAAGGATGTGATGGTTGAGCGGAAACCTGTGTGTAGCCCTTCAAATGGCAGGCGGTGGAGGGCAGGTCGCAGCTGCTCAGAGTGTAAGGGGCCTGACATCAGCAGGAGTGTCCTGGGGATGTTGGAGATAAGGACCCTCCTGGGGGCCGGGGAGTGGAAGATGAGGCAGAGGCAGGGAGCCACCTGGACCGGGCAGGTTCCTGCCTGTTTGATGGAATGTACGCGGAGAAAACCTCACGTCAAGTAGTGAGAAGGCACGCTGTTATGGGGGGGTGTGGACCTAGAGGCTGACAAGGGGTGGGTTCGAGCCTAGGGCCTGGCCCAGGAAGCAGCTGGCCAGCCTCAATTCCCATCCCTTATGCCATGCTTGCCTGAGAATGATGTTTGCATCCTGCACCCTGGGTGCACGCTACAGCCATCTGCTGCACGTCCAGTGCGGGTGACGGCACCCCCTCCCCTCCACTGAGTGTCGAGCTCTGAGGTTGGGCCCTGGCAGTGCTTCTGAGTCCCAGTGATTCTGACGTGAAGGGAGCGTGGCCTTCAGGAGAGGCGAGGTGTTTGAGTCTCTCCTCCGGGTTTTCTCCCACTGCTGCCCTCGGGGGAGAATTTGGAGAGGCAGCATGCTGGAGGGCAGGGGGTTAACCCGGGCTGCCTTCTGTGGTCCCTGCTGGGGTCTGCTGTTCAGTGCTGGTGGCTGATTAGTTGGGATCCTGGCCCCTGTGTGTCCTATTGACTTGTGCCCGACGTGACTCTGAATTTTGAACTCCGCCATTGACCACTTTCTAGTGGCCCAGGCCCTGGCCCTCGAGAGGGAGTGGGCACTGGGAAGTGGTATCAGAGCCGATTTGGGGCACAGCGAGTGTTCTGAGGGAAGTGGTAGCCATGGCACGCTGTAGGTCGGCAGGTGCTTCCAGGCACGGCCTCGTCGTGTTCTCGTGATAAGACCGTGCAGCTGACAGGCTAGAAACAGACTCTGAGAAGACCTTTGATTCCAGCAAGGAGCATTTCAGAGTGAACCCCTGTGCATTGACTCCACTTTCTACAGGGCTGTCCAGGCTCGGATTCGCCAGGAGCCTTGGGGCTTGCGTTTCTGGAGGAGACCCTTGATTTTGTTTTGGCAAGGTGTGTGCTCCTGGCCAGGAGGCTTCTAGCTCTCCAGGCATTTAGACAATCCAGCACTGAGGCACAGCCCAGACACTATGCTAATGCCCGCGCATCAGAATGTTTTGAGGAATTTGGAAAACAAGAGGGAGGCCAGATTTCTAGATAAGCCAATATCTGCATTTTTATCCTACTGATGCTTCAAGACTTTATCTCCAGCCCTTGGCTTCCTTGGATTCCAGAGAAATATTTTTCAAAGCCTGAACCACTTGAACATACTTGGGTCTGTCATTGGAACTGGAGTGGTAATGGTAATAGGGGTTGTGTCTACAATAATAGCTTACATGTATTGAGTATTTCCTATGACGCACTTGGAACTTGTGCTAAGAGTTTCGGAGAACAAACTAAAAAAATTTCTGTTGCTCCTTGGTTGGATTTGTAATGATATCTCTGCACAGTGGATTACTGTGCATCTATTTAAAAAATGGTGCTATAAAATATTAACTAAGGACATGGAAAATATTCCCTGTCCATAGTAGATGAAAGAAAACTATGAAATGGGTTAGCATTTGGAGGTTCTCAATGAATATTTAAATCCACATACATACAAAGTACTATCACCCTCCTCCCCTTCATTTTACTGTGAGGAAATCTTCCATTGGCTGTTGCACCCCTGTCCCCAAATGCCTGCGATAGCCAGGACTGGGTCAGGCTGATGCCAAGGGTGACAGAGACACAAGTACTTGAGCCATCATCTTCTGTGGAAGGAGAGCCATGTCTTGAACCCAGGGACTTTGATGGGGGACTTTGAAGCTTAACTCACTGTGCTACGGGGCTTGTCCCTGGGTCTGGGCTTTTTGAATTATGAATCATCAGCATACTCTTCTATTTTTGCCTATTTAAAAAATAGCGATTTGTAACTATTTGTAATTCAGGGCTGATTGCTCTACTTCGATGAGAACGGACAGGTGAGTCAGGGAGACCTGTTTGACATCCAGGTTACTTTATGCAGCTCTTTATAGTTATATACACTTCAAAGTGCTTTACTAACTTTTTCCTGATTTTACAAAGAATGAATATTTATCATATAATTAGAAAAATAGAGAAGTCCCAAGAAGGGAAAGAGTATTTCTAATTCATAGATGATTGCTGCTGCCATTTTTTTTCCTTCAGCCCTGTCTCATTACTGTAAGTTTTATTAACATGGGATCGTGTGACACTTATGGTTGGTTCTTGTGATACACATTTCCTCACTCTTCTACAGTGTGATCTCCAGTGGCTACACTATGTCTAGTTTTCATAATCAATTTTTGGACTTAGGTAATTTCCAGTTTTTTCTGTCATGAACAGTGATGTTGTAAACACTCATCTTTTTAAAAAAAATATTTATTTCTTTGAAAGGTGGAGTTACAGAGATAGAGGGAGGAGAAAGATATAGTTCTTCCATCCGCGGTTCATTCCCCAAATGGCTGCAATGCCTGTTTCTAGGCAGAAGCCAGGAGCTTCATCTAGTCTCCTACATGGCTGCAGGGTTCCAAGCATTTGTGCCATCTTCTGTTGCCTTCCCAGGTGCATTAGCAGCCACTAACTGGAACTATGTAGGATGACAATATTGCAGGCAGTGGCTTAATCTGTACCACATTGCTGGCCCGTAAACACTGTCATCTATTTTTTTTTTTTTTAAGATTTATTTATTTATTTGAAAGACAGCTTTAAGGGGAGAGGGAGAGACAGAGAAACAGAGATCTTCATCTGCTAGTTCACTCCCTAGATGGCCACCAGGGCTGGGGCTGGGCCAGGCTTTAAGCCAGGAGCTTCTTCTGAGTCTCCGTGTAGGTGTCAGGAGCCCAAACACTTGGGCCATCTTCCACTGCTTTTCCCAAGCCACTAGCAGGGAGCTGGGGGCTGGATTGGAAGTGGAGCAGCCAGGGCTGGACCCACATGGAAAGCCTGCATCACAGGCAGTGACTTTACCCATACATCACACGCAATGCTGGCCCCAACACTCTCGTCTTTATGAGCATCTCTGGTTTTCCTCAGGATAGTCTTAGAAGAGTGGTTGTTGGATCCCAGGATATCAGCATCTGGCAATGCATCCTCTACTTCTCTTTAATCCTTAAAGTAGCACCTTAAAGCTGGTGGGGGGTGATTCTCTCCATTGTGGAGGTTGGAAGCTGAAGCTCCTGATATAGGCACTCCTAGGAATGAGAAAGAGAATTGCTTTAATCCAGCATCCGAGGGAGTGGCGTGGGAGGTGGGATCCGATCAATTGGTTTTGATGTCTTATTCAGCGCTTCCAGAAATCACTCTCTGTAGCCTCACTGATGTCTTAGGTCTGCCAGCTGGCCCCTCACAGAATGTGCTTTTTCCCTTTAAGTATTTTAAGAGTCTCCCATGTGGTTCTGTTTCTTTTTCCAAGTTAAGTCATCCTTGTTCCTCATGGAATGTGGTTTTTTGTTTACTATCTTTTTTTTAATTATTTGACAAGCAGAGTGACGGGGGAGCAGGGAGGCTGTCAGTAGAGTGGTGCTGTCTTATCTGTGGTGCCATCCTAGGCTGTGGCCCCTGTGGCCATCTTGCACAGTAAGCTTTGGTCCTAAGCCCAGCCTGGCTTTACTAGATGTCAGGTGACCAAATGGCCCAACCACAAGCGGCAGCTCCACCCCCCCACTAATGGGATTCTCTGCTCCTGCTTCCCTAACCAACGCATGACTATAACAGAACCTGCTTCCTGCACATGTCCACTCGCTGTCTCTTTTTCTCAACCCTGTCTTTTTGCCTTCTCTCACCCTTTCCCTCCAAGCTGTTGGGTCTCCCCTCCAATCTGACAATAAACTTTTCCTTTAACTCCGGTGTTCTGTGTGTTTTGTGGTAGCCTTCCAGAGGCAGAGAGAGAGAGAGAGAAAGAGGGGTCTTCCATCTGCTGGTTCACTCCCGAAGTCACCAGCCAAGGCTGGTACAGATTGAAGTCTGGAGCCTGAAACTCCATCTGGGTCTCCCATATGGGTGGCAGGGGCCCAGGTACTTGGGCTATTATCCACTGCCTTCACACAGGCACATTAGCAGAGAGCTGGATCAGAAGCAGAGCAGCCGGAACTTGAATTGGCACTCTCATATGGGATCCTGGCATCAGAAGTGGTGGCTTAACCAGCTGTGCCACAACCCTGCCCCTACTCACTATCTCTGATTCCAATTTTCCAGTAATCCTCTGGAATAGTGTGAATTAGTCAACTCTTTAGATTGGGAGTACCAGGAACCCAACTCAAGCTAGCTTCAACAGAAAAACATATATATATATATATATATATATTGGCTCCAGTAACCAGGAACTTCAGGAGTAGTTCTGTTTTTCTTTTTAAAACTAACTCCCCTACCTCGGTAGGCTTTAGCCAATGACTGGGTAGATAAAGGAAAATATGTCTCTGTTTATTTGAAGGGCAGAGAGACAAAGACAGAGGTAGAGAGAGATCTGCCATCTGCTGGTTCACTCCCCAAATACCTGCAACAGTTGAGGCTGGTCCAGGTTGAAGCCAGGAGCCAGGAACCATCTCTGCGTCTCTCATGTGGGTGGCAGAGATTCAACTACTTGAGCCATCACCTGTTGCCTTCCTAGGGTCTGCATTACTGGGAAGCTGGCATCGGAAGCAGAGCTGAGACTTAAACCCAGGTGGTCCAACGTGGGACTTGGCATGGGCACCACTGCACCAAACGTTCACCCCAAGGTGGTTCTGAGCAGGCCTTGGCACTGTTAGACCCGAGGACTCAAAGTGCATCGTGAGGTTTTGTACTCATGTGCTCTCCTTCTCTCGCCAGCTTTGATTTCTTCTGACCGCCTTGTTGGGAACAGGAGACATTCATGGTCCTCAGATTTACAGTCACTTCTCGGGGAAGATGTGGATTGGCCCTGCTTGGCGCGTGGCCCATCCTGGGGGTGGGCATGCTGAGTGACAGCTGCGGTGTGATGATACGGGGAGGTATGGCTTCCTCCAGTGATGGTACAAGCGGTGTGTAGAGCTGAACACTGTGCCAGGTGGTGACCGGCCAGCTCAGAAAAGAGCGGGCGTGTCATCTCTCTTTTTCTCAATGTTAGACTTTTGTGAATGCAACCTAAAGCCAAGATAGGTTCTCTATTAATAATATGTAATCATATCAAGAGCTGCTGCTCAGCCTGTCTTTTCCCTTTTATTCTGTGTCTGTGGGGAGATTTTCAACTCAAATTTAGGTCTTTCAGTTTCTCCCCATTAGATTTTATGTGGCTGTATTAGGTCTGGAGAATCAGCCTCTTGAGAAATTTCAGCCCTAATTCTGTCACCTGGTTTCCTGCCGCCTCCTCCTGGCTCGGTGCCCTCTGCAGTCATGTGAGAAGAGACGACTAACGTTTGGGGGTGGGTGGGATGGGAGATGGGGGGACTGAGCCTTCTCTGGGCAGGTAGCTGCATCACAAGAGCCAGAAGCTTCTCCCACCACAAAGCTCCTGCAGTTTCCTTGGCATGGCCCACGAGGTCAGCCTGCTGAGTTCCTGGTGTTTCAGAGGTGACCAGGAAGGGCAGCAGGCAGTCTGCTTGTTTGTTGAGGCCCAGAACAGACTTGAGGGGAAGTAGGAAGGATCCAGGTTAGACATTAAGAACTTCTTGGCATGGGTAGGTATATGGGAGGGGTATTTGCGAAGGCTGTAGCGGGTCCGTTTCTGGAGGCTGTTGGGCACTAGCACATTCTGAGAGGGGTCAGGCAGGGGGTTGGAAGTCCCTCTGAGCCTTGCTGGGTTTGCAGGTCCCTTGCACGCAGGCACTGGAGGTGGTGGCGGGTGGGTGGTGTGGGTTTGCCGGGTGGCTTTTGACCTGCGTTGCTCTATGAAGGATCTAAACTGTTGTTGTTCAGCTACAGAAGCAGTTTTCTTCCTTTGTAAGCAAGAAACACAAAGCAGCGCTTCAGAGGCGGCAGGTGTAGCACTGGGTGAGCCACCCCGGATGGCCTGACAGGAACAGAGCTGGTCAGCAGCATCAGGAGGGCGCCTAGAGGACAAAGGGCAGCCAGCAAGTCTGCCAGGCGGGCCCTGAGTCCACCGAGGAGAGCCGGGAGGAGGCCTGATCCAGGCACTGGCTTTGCCTGTGAGTTGGGCAGGGCTGGGGGTGCAGAGCAGACTTTTCCATGCAGCCCTCTGGGCTGGATGCAGCCTCCTGTATGCTCTGTGTGTGTGTGTGTGTGTGTGTGCGTGCGCGTATGCACGCATACGCGTGTTCATGCTAGACCCGAGTCAAGGAGCAGTTTTCCTAGAAAACTGGAAGGAGAGGGAGGCAGATCTCTGCTGATGAGCAGTAGGGGGCTATGTGAGGCCTCCGCACTTCCCTGTGGGTTTGCCAAACCCTCAATATTCTGGTCGCCTGTCCTTGACACCCAGATGGTTTCCTGTTAGGGCCCATTAGCATGCTTTCCCCTCTGCCTGCACCTGACTGCAGGTGGGGTTTGGGTTTTGGCTTAGGCTAACTGGGGGTCCATCTGCTCTCTCTCCTCCCCGGTTTCTCTACTTTTCCTCTGTCCTGCAGGCCCGAGCGAGGCTGGGGGTTGAGTAGGGCATGTGGGGCGTGTGTGAATGACTTCCTCATCCGTGCATGCATCTCTCTCTGGGCAGTAGAACCACAGGAAGATCTAGGGTCTCCTGGTGAGGTTGGCTAGTGAGGGACAGGATTGAGGCAGCAAGCTGGCAAGTCTGTGTGCCAGATGGGGTCTTCAGTCCCCCTGGTACGTGGAGGGCACAAGAAGAGTGCTTGTCTGGCTGCTCCTGGCTCCTGGCCTGTCCCCGAGAGGGTCATGGCCTGGAGAGCACCCTTGTGTTGTGGAGGGAGGCGAGGCAGAGGCGGTGAGCTGTCTTCTCCTGGATTGAGGGTGCTGGGGGGCTGGCGCTTCCTGGTAGGAGGTGACTTGTGCCCACACCGTGGCCTGTGCGGGGTTGGCCCTGGCAGAGCTGTCTTCTCTCGTCATCATCCCCAGCCTGGCAGAGAGACACTGACCGGCACTGCCTACACCATAGCTGTCCAGCTGAGAGTGGACTTGAATCACTGACAGTACCTGCTTTTCCCTGCTGTGGGGGAATAGGGACAGCTTGGGAGAGTCCCAGCCAGCTGGGGGCCAGGGGAGAGTGCAGGCTCGCCCTCGTTTTCTGCTCTCTTTATGTTAAAGGGAATGATATTTTCTAAACTTTAACTAGTCAAGCCACATGAGCATTTGCCAGTTAATAATGTACTTGGTGCGTTGCTGAGCTGAAATTTAACCATCAATTTGAAAACAAGGTAGGACATTAAAAAAAAAAAAGACATTGGCAGCACATGTGTCCTGGAGTGATCTCGGCATCTCTTCTGAAACTAGCGATCGCGTGCTGACTGGGACAGTGTCGGTGGCCCTGCCAGGAGGCCCTGCTGGGGACAGCCCTTCCCACGGTGGGGCAGTCAGTAGTCCAGGGACCTGGCTACCTGGAGAAGGCAGCTGGAATTTATGACATTGACAGATGCGCAGGCCTGGGCCGGCTGTAAAACCCTCACGCCACAGCAGAGCTGGGGCCAAGGGAGGGAATAAAGCAGGGAGTGGAGTTTCTGCTCTGATACCTGAGATGACAAAGTCCTTCCACAGAGTTGGCTTTGGAAGGGAGAAAAGGTTAAAAAAAAAAATCTCTGAATGGAAAATTTAAGGAGACCAAAAACAAAGGCTCCTCTTGGCTTCCCAGTGGTGTGTGTTACTGCAGGGGACTGGGCCCTTTCTGCTCACGGCTCTGCATCTCGGGCCTTCTCTGGTTAAGCTCCCAACTTCCCTTTCACACCCTGGTCAGATGTCCCTGCTCTTGACCACTCTCCCCAGGGTCCGGTGGGCTTCTGGGTCACAGCGCAGGACCTGGCCAGGAGCTCTCGAGGGGTGGGCGCTGCCTGACTCGTGTCTGTATCCCACAGGCTGCCTCCACCGTGAGTGCTCGGCTGATGCTTGTGGAATGCGTGTGGTGGTTTCTTAGAACTTGGAGCAGCCTGATCATGTGCACATGCGTGTACACACACATACACACACCCCTGTGGTCCCGCCCCCAAGTCTGTCCTCACTCTTCAGCTCCACTTGGAGTTTTGCTTCTCCTGCCTGTCATGCATCCTCGTTCCTTCCTGTTTTACTGAGAGCTAGTTCTCAAGACAGGCACCTGACCCAGCAGTTAAGACACCACTTGGGATGCCCAGATCCCAAATCAGAATGCCTGGGTTTGAGTGCCAGCTCCTGCCAGTGTAGACCCTGGGAGGCAGCAGGTGATGCTGGGGTGGTCGGGTCCCTGCCACCCACATGGGAGACTTGGATTGAGTTCTCTGCTCCCAGTTTTGGCCCCAGCCATTGCAGCCATCTGGGGAGTGAACCAGCGAATGGGAACTTGCTCTCTGTCTCTTTCTCTCCCTGACCCTCAAATAAGCAAATAATTTTTTTTAAAAAAGCTTGTCCTCATATGTGCCAGACATATGAGTTTTGCAGTAAGTGCTTTTTTTGTGGCCTGTCTTGTGTATTCCTCACAGCCACCCTGTGAAGTCAGTGCTGTGTTCTGCTGCCATTTTGCAGATGAAGAAATCGAAGTCAAAAGCACTAACTGGCCTCAGAAGTTCCTGACGATGCTGCCCCTCACTCTTAGGTAACTGATTGCAAAGCTGAGCTCTGAATCTTGGGGTGCAAAATCCACATTCTGGACTTTGAGCTGGAGAGAGGTGGATGCCTCAGGAGGAAGAACATGGTCTGTTCTCCTCTTCGGCCTGCATCTCTGCCCACTGACACGTGTCTTACTTCCCCCAGGAGTAGGTGAGCCCTAAATGAGACTTAGCAATAGAGAATTGTCAGGCACCCAGGGGTTAGGGTGCTGGGTTTTGTGAGTTTATTTCTTCCTGGGGGCATTATCATTGACAATACATAAAATCAGGAGAGGAAAAACAGCAACAAAGGAGAAAGTGATCTTAGGTAGGAGTCTTTAAACTTCTGATTGTGTATATCCCATTAATTTGCATGTACCCCAGCATACATGTATGCACACATTTACAAGTAATGTGAATATCTGTGTTAATGCCTATAAAACACACTCATATATTTTAAAACCTTTTAAAATTCATTTGAGGGGCAGAGACAGAGAGCTCCCATGTACTGGTTTTCCCCCAATTGCCCACAATTGAAGGAGCTGAATCTTGGGAGCTGGACCTGGGTACTCAGTACAGGACTCCCACATGGTGGCAGGGACCCAAGACTTGAGCCATCACCTGCTACCTCCCAGGGTGCACACTAGCAGGAAGCTAGAATTGGAAACAGATCTGTGACTTGAACTTAGGCACTCTGACATGGGATGTAGTCATCCCAAGTGGGGTCTTGCCTGCCCCCCCACATGCACATACTTAAAAGAACGGGATGAGAACATGAATAGATACTGTGCTGTTTTCTCCCTGAACTGCAGTGCATTGCTACAGGACCAAGTGCTTGGATGACCTCAGTTATCCGACAAGTGCCCTGCTGGGAGACAGCGCTCCTGGTGGCAGCCTCCATTTGTAGATGCTCTGGTTCTCAGAAGCAGGTGCTCCCTGTCCTGCCAGTGTAGACCCTGTGTGTTTCTTGTCTCGCGTTGTTACCAGGTCTGCGGCATGCAGGATGAAACTTCTCGCTGCTGCTATGGCCACTGTCCTTAGTGTTGTCCCTGAGCCCCGTGTCAGCCCTGGAGGCTCACAGACCTCCTGGAGTACATGGGAGAGGCCTTTCCCCAGTCTTGTGTGCAGCTCCAGAATGGGCATGCATGTGGAGAAACTGGAATTTTTGGCATTGCTGGTGGAAATGTAAAACAGTGCAGCTGCTGGGGAAAGCAGTGGAATTGTGACTCTAACTACATGATCCAGCAACTCCATGTCTAGGCTTTGGCCCAGGGCTCCGGCAGGGATCTGTACGCCAGTGTTCACTACAGAGTTCTTCGTGACAGCCAAAGGGTGAACCCAACATCAACATGTGAGGGATAAACAGAATGTGGTATGGACACACAAGCAAATATTATTTTGCCCTGAAAAATGAAGGAAATTCTGGCCCACGTGACACCTTCAATGACCTTCAGCAGCCTTGTGTTTAGTGAAATCAGCCAATTACAAAAAGACAAATGCTGCACAATTGCACTCGTGTGGGGTCTCAAATAGTCAAATGCACAGAAACGGAAAGTGGAGTAGAGGTTTCTAGGGGCAGGAAACCTATTGCCACGGCATTTCTATTTAGGACGATGAGAAGTTTTAGAACTAGATGGTGGTAGTTGTACTACATTGTAAATATAATAAGAAACAAGTGGTTTTTTTTTTTTTTTAAAGGAAGCAACAAGAGAAGCTGGGACGGGGTGGAAGGACAGGTAGTTCATTCTTTTGTCCTAATGTGCTGCCACCAGCGGTTGGGTGCCAGGCTGTCCCTATCCCTGTGGACACTGCTGCCAGCCCCAAGCACAGCTAGAATGGGACACCTGTAGCCACACCCTGGCCATTCTGACTGGCTGCACAAGTAGCTCTCCTGATCCCCCAGGGAGATGGCCATCAAGATTTAGGCCACAAAGTAGGGCCATTTGTTCCCGGTCTTGTCCCCTCTCCCCGGTCAGCTGATGGCCACCCAGCACGCTGTGATCAAGGACACAGCTCTCTGGCACTGATGGTGCCAGGGCTCTGTGGTTTTCAGAAACAGGAAGTGGTCTTACTCCAAGGACTGGAATTGTGAAGTAGGGCAGGCCGGTTTCTTTGGAGTTAAATTTAGGGCTTAGAATCCAGAGGTGGCTGAGAAAAGCTGTTTTTAACTTCTAGCCCACCATAAAAAAATCCTAAATTAAGCAAGATATGGGGAACCCTTTGGTACCTCACCAAACTGGAACACATGCCTCTAAAAATAAAAGATGCTGAAATCCAGAAAATAGCCACATGGCTATCTGGTCAGGGCACTTTCCTGCTTTTCTGTTACCCCCACCCCCACCCCCACCCCACCTCACCCCCCTCATCCTGGGGCTGGAGCTGCACAAGGATGGCACAGCCCTCCGCCTGATCCCCTGGACTTCCCTGCACCCCAAGCTTTGTGTGATGCCCGGTCCCTGGGTAGGGAGTAGGAGGCTGTCCCCAGGGGTCACAGCAGTCACCCTCCTCTTCATTGCCTCCTTTTGAAGGGTGGGGGTCACTTTGATTGTCCTGGGGTGGGGGGAGCAAGTATGCAGTTGCTTCTCTTGTATTTTTAGCCCAGACCGCCCTCTTGGTGCCACCTAGTTCCCAGGGTACCCATGACCAAGCCCTGTGTCTGATTTTATTTGTTGCTCCTGAGTGTTGTGCAGACAAGGATGCAGGAAAGAGTCTCAGAAACACAAGTTCAAGGGTAGCTACCCAGGGGCCACATCCAGGTGTCTGAACTGACAGAGCTCAGGTTTGTAGGGGAGAGGGGTCTTTTGGTCTTCTGGGGGGCTGTGTTTTGTGGCGTGGATAATCACCACAGCTGGAAAATGGGCACATACTGTGCCTGTCTCCAGCGGTGTTTATATAGCCACTCTGAAGATACGCCCATGAAGAGGGTACTGTGAGAATGCTGAGTTAGAGGAAGAAAACGTAGGCTAAGTGTGGTTCGCGGGGTCCCATGGGCAACAGGCAGTGCAGGTGGGGTGTGAACCCAGGCAGGCTGTCTTTGGGGCCCCATGCACTTAGCCACCACACAGCTTTAGTCGCTTCTGCTGAAGCCATGGGGCTGCCTCTTTGCCTGAGATGCAGTGAGGCAGTGGTAGGACTGGGGGCCCCACTGCTCCTGCCACTGCCTCCAGCTTTGGGGAAAAGGACGGGATCAAATTCCTCTGTACCTCTGGCTTTGCTCCCTTTCCGGAGTTGGGTGAGGGGACAGCTGGTTCTGTTATGCAGGCTCCTGCTTATTTCATGGGGCACTTTGGTCGGGCCCACCAAGGACATCTTTGTCCAGGACCTACTCCATGCCAGGCTCTCCACAGGTGGTTTTTACTCATATTATTTCACAGCAGTCAAAGGGGTGGGTATCACTGTTTCCAATTTACAGGTGCGACAACTGAGCTTCGGAGAATATGTGGCCAAGTTAGTGACAGAACCTCTCAGTTTGATCTCAGGATCACCTGACTTAAAAATCCAGGCATCCCAGGAGGAAGCAGTGGGAGAGGCCATGGCCCTGCCCCTTGGTGATGCTGGGGGTCTGCGCACCTAGGTTGAAGCTGCCTGGGTCCTCCTATAGGACAGGTGCACTGCTGGGGAACTCAGGATGCACCCCAACTTGGGTGTGGCCAGGGGCCGGTGCAGGCTCCAGGGCCTCTTTTCTGGGCCACTTCTCCGGTTGCCTGTTGCCTGTGCCCGTAACTGTAAACTCCCCGGAAGCCGAGGGAGGCTCGGTGCCTTTGAGGGGCCCCTGCAGGTGTCAGAGGCAGGTGCTGTTCCCCCCTGAGACTCGTCCTCCGATGAGCTGTGCTGAGTCTGGGCAGGAGCACCGGAGCGAGCTGGGGGCCTCTGTGCTGCCCTTCCTGGCTCAGTCACCAGGATTCCGTGCAGTCTGCGTCCCAGTCGTCCTAGTGAGTGGCACGGGAGCTAGCTGGGAGTGGGGGTGGCCGGGGATCCTTGCATAGCCTGAATTTTATAAAACTGGAGACCTTTGTGGCTGGAAAAGGAGCAGGAATGCTTCAGGCATTCAGCCTGAGGTGCCCCGAGGGCATGAGGGGCTGTGGCCTTCCCAGAGGGGCAGGGTCCATTATTGGGGAGGACAGACCTGGGTGGGTGGGTGGGGACTGAGGGGGTGAAAGAAGCCGGAAGTGTGAGGCCGAGTTGGAGTCTAGGAGCTGTCGGAGCACGGGAGCCAGAGCTGCCCCCCCATGCTGGGCCAGCCCCTGTGTGCCTTGGTTGTCCCCATCTGTGCGTGGGGGTGGGGGTGGAGTTTCCTCGCTGCCCCGAGGCTCCGCCGGCTGTGGGGTGTAGCCGTTACACAGCCCTTGTTATTTATTATTTAAGCACCTTTCCTGCAGCTCAGCTGCGGGCTGGGGGTGCGTATCACCTTGGCTGCTTTCTCCTTAGTACCGTGCCGTCACCTGTGTGCCCTTAGCACCTGCCTTGCTGGGGACACTGGGAGAGACACTCCCATGCTGGTCTCATGTGGCTGAGGTGGCTTCCTGGAATCCCCAGGGAAATTCTTCCTCCATCTCATGACCTCCTGTATTGTTTGTCTCCCCTCTCATCCACCTGCTCCCCCACCTGGCCCTGGGCTGATTCTCAGTTTGCAGAAATCCTGGAGTTTGGAAATCTAGATCTTCGTCTCATCTGAATCCCGTTTCCCCAGAAACCCCCCCCCCACACACACACACACCAGCCTTGTCTGGCTCCCCAGTGTGCATGCCTTCCTCCCTAGGCTGCCAGACACTTGGGGACAGCAACACCACTTTTCCAGACCTTGTGGGACTTGAGGCTGTGACTTGGCTGTGGCAAGAGGGGGTCCACCAGTGACTGTGTGGTGTGCACAAAAGGAGGCAGGTGTCAGTGTCCATGAGTGACCCAGGGGGCCTTGGGTCACCTGGGGTGGAGCTGGCTCGGAGCGTGGAAGGGCGTGAGAGTGAGCGGGGAGGTGTGTGTTCTGTGGTGACAGCAGGGGTGTGAGCACGCACTGAGTGAGCGGGGATGGTGATGCACAGGGGTTGGGGGTGGGGAGTGGGGATGCTCATCTTCTGGTCTGTCAGTGCTTCCTTGGCCAGGCAGGAGTTTCCACAGGGAAAATCCAGCAGCCTGAGCTGGGCTCCTCCCCAGGCCCCGCCTCTCTCCCTGCAGGTGCAGCCCTCCCCAGCCCTTCCATCCAGGAGCCAGGTTTTGTGGGAGAGCTCCAGCCAGCAGCCACACACTGATAACCAAGTGTTTTCCTTCTTGGGGGCGTTAATGAATACAGATTAGATTTCAACTGAGTGGGCCTTTTGTTGTGCAAGCCTTTCTAATCAAGGTGGTTTCAGTGTTACTGTGCTTTCACTGAGCCCATTCAGGGTCATTACTCTGCTCTGTTACTAGCCTGGGTATTCAGCCCTGAAGTTATTACTTATGGTCCTACTGGGTCTACTTTTTCAAACTTGATTTACTGCCGGCGTGGCATCACCCTCATGGGGTGCTGGAGAAAGATAACCCCAGCAGGCAGGCGCGTTGTCAGCTCTGCTCATCTTATTAAACATTTACAAACATGTTTTCTGCCGTGGCACCAAGAAGATGGGCTTAGCATATTCCTTTCAGTTGTCGTGTTCATTCATAATTCTGCCTGTTGTGTAGAGACTGGAACTGAATCAGCTCAGGATGCAGGGAAGCCGGGCCGAGAGTGTGTGAGGCCTGACTATGGCCAGGATCAATCCTGCAGAAAGGCACCTCCCTCTGGTTCCCAGCCTCAACACTTCCTTGTTGCAGGGGGTGCTGCTGGCATTTCAGGGTTAGAACAGTCACATTTCTTTGCTTTTCCTGACCCACCCCCCCTCTGGTTATGTCTGCTGTGTAATTAAGGAATTAACAGAGAAGAAAATAAGAGACAATAAGCACTACCCCAGGATATCGATAGCTAAGATCTCAGCACGTTTCCTTCTAGATTTTTGGGAGGAATTTGAAATGTTATTGGGGTCTTACACTCTCCCCATATGAGTCTATGTATCTTGTAGTTGTAAAACAGTTTTCTTATAGAAATAGTGCATATTTGACAATAGAAACTTTGAAAAATACAGTGGGAAAACACAGAGATGATAAGTAGAAATTACTCTAATTATCCCTGCATCCAGAGATAACTCCTCTTTGTGGCTGTTTGCATATTTACACTGCCAGTCCTTTTATCATGCAAATACACACATTCTTGCTCACTGTAAATAGACATGGACATCCTTTTTACCGAAAATTATCCTTTAAATATTGGGTCATGATACAGTTTTCCTCTGAGACATGATTTTTAAAAAATAATTTATTGAGGTTTAATTCATGCAGCATAAAAATAACATTTTTTTGAGTGGCAGAGAGAGTGAATGAGTATCCATCTGCTGGTTTATTTCCCAAGTGTCCACAGCAGCTGGGACTGGGCTTGCTGAAACTGGGAGCTGGGAACTCAATCCAGGTCACCCACGTGGGTAGTGGGGACCCAACCACGTGAGCCATCACCTGCCTCCCAGGTCTGCATGAGCAGGAAGCTGGAATGAGCTGGAGCGGGGTATCAAACCCAAGTACTCCAATGTAGGAGGCAGGTGTTTTATTGGTTAGTTTAAACTCCCACCCAGAAGCACCATCTTAAAGCTGTTCAGTGGCACTGAGAGCACGCACACCGCTGTGTAGCCACGGCCTGTGGTTCTGAAACATTCCCATCACGCCGAAGTTAAACCCTTTATAGGGTGAGCCCTTTCTCCCCTTTGCCTCTAGTTTCTAGCAACCAACAGATCTGCCTTCTGACTCTATAGATTTCTTCATTGTGGATATCTCACATAAATGGAATCCTACTGGCGTCAGGAACTTTTATGAGTACGTAATGCCCCTTTACTGATTTATCTGAGCAGGGTCTATATGTTAAGCATAAGGTCATGGCATCATGGAGATGGGGTTCTGGCATAGATGTAACATAACTTTTTAAAAAATAGATTCATTTATTTATTTGAAAGAGAGAAGGGAGAGGGAGAGAGAGACAGATTATTCTTCATCTGCTGGTTCACTCCCCAAATGGCCACAACAGCCAGGACTGGGCCAGACTGAAGCCTGGAGCTAAGAGCTTCTTCAGGGTCTCCCACATGCATGCAGGGGCCCAAGGATTTGAGCCATCTTCACTGCTTTCCTAGGCACGTTAGTAGGGAGCTATATCAGAAGTGGAGCAGCCGTGACTTGAACTGGCGCTCATACAGGATGCTGGCACCACAGGTGGAGAGGCCTAACCATCCATTGTAGCATAATTTAACCAATCCCTCAGTGCCCTGTAGGCACTGAGTTGCTTCCACTTGTAAATGCTGGTATGTAGTAGTATGTTGAACATCTTTTTTTTTTTTTTTTTTTTTTTTTTTTTTTTTTTTTTTACAGGTAGAGATATAGACAGTAAGAGAGAGAGAGAGGACAGAGAGAAAAGTCTTCCTTCTGCTGGTTCGCTCCCCAAATGGCCACTATGGCCAGCATTGTACCGTTCTGAAGCCAGGAGCCAGGTGCTTCCTCCTGGTCTCCCATGCAGGTACAGGCGCCCAAGCACTTGGGGCCATCCTCCACTGTCCTCCCGGGCCACAGCAGAGAGCTGGACTGGAAGAGGAGCAACCAGGACTAGAACCTGGCATCCATATGGGATGCCAGCGCCACAGGTGGAGGATTAACCAAATGAACCACAGCGCCAGCCCCGAACATCTTTCTACCTAAACCTTCATGTATCTCAGATAGTGAGAAACACATATTGTTGAATTTCCCTGTGTGCTGAGCTTGAAAGTGCGTGTAAGGCGTGCTCTTGTTGCCTTGAGTGAAAGTGTCTGCCTCTAACATTTGGGCTGCCTGCTGCTTTTTTGAAAGTCTTATCTCATGCATCAAAGCAATGCCTCAGCAAGGGTGACTAATGCTGCCTAAAGCCACAGAAGGTGCTAATGCCTCACAATACACAAAGGTAGCACTTAAACCTACCACTTCCGTTGGGATTGTCCAGGCAGTCTTTCCTGATTCTTTCTGTTCTCCAAGGACAGCATACCTTCCGGCAGAGACTGGTTCAGCTGCTTTCGAATGCCTTGACTGGCCTGGCCAGTGCTTACAGAACACAGAGACTGCCAGAGGCCTCAGGCCAGGGGAATTGCTGCTTCCTGTCTCTCACCCAGGAGAAGTAAGCACTAGAGTGAGCCTGGCTGCCCTGTCCTGTGTGGACAGATTGTGCATTAGGCACAGCCAGGAGTAGGCTCCAGGCCTCCTGCAAAGTCCAAGACTGCCAGGCTTTTCCTCCATCCCTGTCGCAAACCTGGATTAGGTGTACTTAGAAGGCGAGCTCCCTTTCAATCTTACTGTGGCATTGTGAGCGTGGAACTGTGGGACCCATGAGGCTCTGGGTCAGTAGAGAGCCACCGGCCCAGCTGAAGGACTGGGGTCTCACCCTTGCTGCGGTCTCGCTGTGTGGCTGAGGACAAGGTGCTCTTCCTCTGGGGATCAGGCCTTTGCATTCCATGTGGGTGTTGCCCTGGGGGATGTCTGCCCCCTACAGAAAGGCCATCCCAGATGAATGACTCCCCTCCAGGCCTGGCACAGAGGGAGTGTTTGGTGTGGGCACGCTCACATACACACTGGGCAGTGAGTGGCCATGCATTGTGTGGCTCACGGTCCTCTGAGCTGCACTATTGTGACAGTAGACGGCCTGTCTGCCTGGCCCTGTGGGAAGTGTCTAAAAAGAGCCTACAGGCCAGATCCCTGAGCGAGCCTACGTGCTAGGGATGTCACTAGCCCAATACCATTGCTGTCCAACACCGTCATTTCTCTGTATACTGAGTGGCCCTGTGTTAGCTCAGGACCCCCCCCCCCCCCAGTTGACTTGGTTTCCAACCATTTCCCATCATTTTCGATTCCTTGTATGGCCCCACGCAGCTGCCTGACTTATTTGATGAATTTAAACAATAGCTGAACTTCTGCTGGCTGCCTGGCACTAGCCTAGATCTTGGGGAATCAAAATTGGGTAAGTCATGTCCCTCAAGATGTCCCTGGCCAGTGAGGACAAGCAGATGGCATCAACAACTGTGAGACAGCCAGTGTCCTTGTGAGGATTTGCGTAAATGCTTCAGGAACACACATTGGGGAGGGGCAGTGTGTGCAGGGAACACAGGAAAGGGAGTGCTCCGTAGCAGGGGACATCTGAACCGGGCCTAGGAGGGTAGGCGGCAAGATCACAGCCTGACGGCTAGTGGTAGGGTACGCTGGGCAAAGCCCTTTGCTTGTGCATGTGTTTGTGCAGTCATTCATTCAGCCGGTCTCCTGGTAGCCTGCTGCAGCCTGGACCCCAGGGTTCATTAGGACTGTAGGCTTTTTTCATTGTATTCTCTGGGGTGTCTAGCATAGCACTTTCTATGCAGCAGATGTTTAGGAAAGTTTTCAGTATATAAAAATCCACCTGATACCTAAGGGAAGTGAAAAAATCACTCTGACCTTTGTAGAAACTTCTAAATGAAACTGTGTATATGAAAATAAAGCATGAGACACGATGAGGTGTGTAATACATACAACTTGCTAGCGCCTTCTGTACTTGGGCCCCTGCTACCCCGGTGGGAGACCCTGGTGGAGTTCCTGGCTCCTGGCTTCAGTCTGCCCCGCCCTGGCTATTGCAGGCATTTGGGGAGTGAGCCAGTGGATGGAAGATCTCTCTATCTCTCTGTCACTCATTTATATAAACAAATACATAATTTAAAAAATTTATTTGGAAGACTTTCTGTGCATTTTCAATTAACTATAGTGTCCTATATTAATATTTTCTTAAATTCTTTGCTCCAGTTGTAGTGGGTAAGAGAATATTTATGGGGGGTTGGTGCAGTGGCTTACTTGGTTAAATCGTCTACCTGTGGCACCAGCATTCCATATGGGCACCGGGTTCTAGTCCTGGTTGCTCCTCTTCCAGTCCAGCTCTCTGCTGTGGCCCAGGAGTGCAGTGGAGGATGGCCCAAGTGGTTGGGCCCTGCACCTGCATGGGAGACCAGGAAGAAGCACCTGGCTCCTGTCTTCGGCTTGGCATAGCTCTGGCCGTAGCGGCCATTTGTGGGGTGAACCAACAGAAGGAAAACCTTTCTCACTGTCTAACTCTGTCAAATACATAAATAAAAAGAGAATATTTATGGTGATGTTTCCTTTAATGATTTTTGTTATTGTTTAACAAAATAGTAAGGCCAGAAACCCTACAAATCCCCCTTAACTTAGGGAGTATCCTTGGTCTTTGTGTTAAGTTTGCTTGCTCCCTAGTGAGCAGCTTGGGCGAGCCTCCAGTAGGGAGGAGGGCCAGCTTCTGAATTTTCCGTAAGTTTCTGTCCAGTGAGTCACCTTTCTAATCGTGATAAGGGCAAATTACAAATTTACAAACCTGGTGCAGATTGTTCCATCCTTGTCTTAGCTGTGTGGAGGGGGTTGGGGACTGCAAGAAGAACAGCCTGTGAGCCCCCCGAGGCTGCTTCGCCTTTGCCTACAGAGGAAAGACAGACTGTTGAGTTGACCAGAGAAAGAAGAGAAGCAAACTAGAAAAGGCATTGCCCTTTCTAATCAAGCCAGGCACATTTACCCTTGGCGAATAGCTTAACTGTGCCCTGCGAGCCAGTGCAATTCATCCAGGCTTGGAAAGTTCATCAGGAAGGGCTCTGCTGAAGGTGTTGGCAGAGTAAGTTCTCTGTCCATCTCAGAGCAACTGTAGCACAGCATAAGACACAGTCTCCCCATCAAACCCATTATCCATGCTCTTGGTTTTATGATCATTCTGAAAAAGCCCTGGTCTAGCTTATTTTCCTTTTTAAATGTTTATATTTTGCTTCTCTTAAAAAATTATTTGAAAGGGCCGGTGCCGTGGCTTAACAGGCTAATCCTCCGCCTTGCGGCGCCAGCACACCGGGTTCTAATCCCGGTCGGGGCGCCGGATTCTATTCTGGTTGCCCCTCTTCCAGGCCAGCTATCTGCTATGGCCAGGGAGTACAGTGGAGAATGGCCCAAGTGCTTGGGCCCTGCACCCCATGGGAGACCAGGAGAAGCACCTGGCTCCTGCCATTGGATCAGCACAGTGCGCTGGCCGCAGCGCGCCAGCCGCGGCGGCCATTGGAGAGTGAACCAACGGCAAAAGGAAGACCTTTGTCTCTCTCTCTCTCACTGTCCACTCTGCCTGTCAAAATAAATAAATAAATAAAAATTATTTGAAAGACGAGAGAGAGAGAGAGAGAGAGAGAGAGAGAGACTGACTGACTGACTGACTCCTATCCTCTGGTTTACTTCCCAAAGGCCCACAACAGCCAGGGTTGGGCCAGGCCAAAGCTAGGAGTCAGGAACCCAATTCAAGTGTCACATATGGGTGACAAGGGCCCAAGTGTCTGCACCCATCACCTGCTGCCTCCCAGGGTGCACATTAGCAGGAAGCTGGAATTGGAAGTGGAGCCAGGACTTGAACCCAGACACTCTGGGGATATGGGATGTGGCACCCTGAGTGGCGTTTTAACCCCTGTGCCAAACACCCACACCTCCACCATTGCTGTTATTGTCTCTCTCATCGTCGCCATCATCATCTCTCCCCTCCCAGCCTGAACGCGCCTGGTAGAGTGCATTCTCCGTCATCCCTTTTCACATAGCAGGTGTTAACCAAACCTGTTCCTTACACGGAGTAGGGGAGGCTGAGCAGCACAGGGTGGCTGCCTGGTTCCTGTGCCTGTCTCCTGCCTCCCAGCTGACTGACCTTGGGGGAGAGAGTGAATGCTTTTCAGCTTTGGTGGTTCTTGCCTGTGCCAGGTGGATCATGAGAAACTTAATACAGTCACGAAGCAGTAAATGAGATGACACAAACCCTTAGCATCGTGGCTGGCACAGAGCCAGCGCTTCGGAAACGTTACCTAAAACAGTAGAAGAGGCATTCCAGGTCCTCAGGAAACTGTTTGGAGAGGGATGCTACCTGGCATGCAATGGATGATGTTTTAAAAATATTAGAGAGCCAGAGTTACAGAAAGAGGGAGAGACAGAGAGAGATCTTCTATTTGCTGGTTTACTCCCCAAATGGCTTTTTCCGGTCTCCCACAAGGCTGCAGGGCCCCAAGGACTTGGGCCATCCTTAGCTGCTTTCCCAGGCACATTAGGAGGAGGCTGGATCAGAAGTGGAGCAGCTGGGACTCGAACCAGCACCTAGATGGGATGTCGGCACTGCAAGCCACCGAGCCACAGCACCGGCCCTGCAATGTGTGACTGTTAACATAGTGCCAGAAGTGCAGAGATAGGTGGGTTCCTGAGCGTGGTAAGAGTTCAGAGGCAGAGAAAGGAGTAGGTGAGGAAAGGTGATGGGGGAGGTAAGATGGGTTGTGGGATTGGGAGGGGACATTTCACCTGGGGTTTAAAGGCCTGAGACTTAGGCCGGGGTGTCTGAGTCAGGAGAAGATGTGTGGGCAAAGGTGCTCCATGAGGGGCAAAGGAGAAAAGAGTAGAGAAATTCTTTTGTGGACATGCATGGTGTGCTTGTCCATTTCTTTCCAACTTCCTGCAATGTGGGGCACAGGTTTGCACCAGAGGCCGGAGCCCTGAGACCTCCACGTTGGGAGTCTTCCCATCACTGCTGCGGGTGCTCCTGAGGACTGTCGTGCCTGAGCCTGCAACTGCACCTGTCATGTAGCCGAGTCCGGCCTGTAGGTTCTCTGTCTTCTCTCCACACAGGTCCTCAGGTGAGGTCTACAGTGGGGACATTGCTTTCAGCTCTCCCCTGCCTCTCCTGCCCTCTCCTGCCTTCAGTCACTCACTCGTTTAACCATTTGTTGTCTGATTTTCTCCGCCACTGTCCAAGATCTGCTTGCCCTCCTACTCGCCATGTCCAAAGGCTATTTTTAAAGATTTGTTTGTTTGAAAGGCCAAATTAGAAAGAGATCAATTTTCCATCTGTTCATTCATTCCCCAAATGGCTGCAACAATCGAGGTTTGGCCAGGGCAAAGCCAGGAGCCTAAGACACCATTCAGGTTTCCCACATGGATGGCAGGGGCCCAAGCACTTGGGCCATCATCTGCTCCTTTCCCAGGCACGTTAGCAAAGAGCTGGATCCGAAGTGGAGCAGCTGGGACTCAAACTAGCACCTATGTGGGATGCCAGCAGCACTTCACCTTGCTGTGCCACAACGTCAGCTCCCTAGAGGCCTACACTCTTGGTAGAGACTTTACTGATCTGTGTCTTTTTCTCAAAACCTCATCTTGGGGGCTGGTGCTATGGTATAGTGGGTAAACCTGCTGCCTGAAGTGCCAGCATCCCTTATGGGTGCCTGTTTGAGTCCCAGCTGCTCCACTTCTGATCTAGTTCCCTGCTATGGCCTGGGAAAGCAGTAGAAGATGGCCCAAGTGCTAGGGCCCCTGCACCCACATGGGAGACCCGGAAGAAGCTCCTGGCTTCAGATCAGCCAGCTCCAGCCATTGCGGCCATCTGGGGAGTGAACCAGTGGATGGAAGACTCTCCCTGTCTGTCTGTCTCTCTTTCTCTCTGCCTTTGCCTCTCTAACTCTGCCTTTCAAATAGATAAATAAATCTTTTTTTTTTTAAAGACCTTATCTTGGGCCTTTGCTGCGGCTCACTAGGCTAATCCTCCACCTGCGGCACTGGCACCCCGGGTTCTAGTCTCAGTTGAGGTGCTGGTTCTGTCCCAGTTGCTCCTCTTCCAGTCCAGCTCTCTCCTGTGGCCCAGGAGGACAGTGGAGGATGGCCCAAGTGCTTGGGCCCTGCACCTGCGTGGGAGACCAGGAGGAAGCACCTGGCTCCTGGCTTCAGATAGGTGCAGCGGGCTGGCCGTAGCAGCCACTTGGGGGGTAAACCAACGGAAAGTAGGAAGACCTACCTTTCTGTCTGTCTCTCTCACTGTCTAACTCTGCCTGTCAAAAGAAAAAAAAAGACCTCATATTGGCTTACAGTTCAGGGCATCCCTTCTTCTCCCTCCCACTCTGACTTTTCTCCCCTGAATTTCTGTGGCTCCCAATGTCTAGACTCTGAAGGCATTTTGCAGCTGTGGTTTACTTTGCTGATTTATATCCATGTCTTCACTCATGAGCCAGATAGACTCTCAAGACAAGACGGATTCATAATTCTCCTCTCCATTCCCACAAGTGCCTGCTGCAGATGGGCAGTCATTAGAATGAATGAATGAGCAGTTTGGGGGATTTGTTTCAATTTTTAACACGTTTTTCTAAGTGTGACTTGCATCAGCATCATGTGTGCTTACTGGGATGCTTGTTAAAATGCAGAGTTTGGGGCCTATCTGGATTGAGCCAGAGACTCTGGGGAACAAGCTCAAAACCCCTCCCCTCCCTTCAAGGTGATCGGAGAACTCCTGGTTTAGTGGACAGCAGCCAGCCTTATTAATGCACTGCAGCTGCTGTGCTTCAGGGCCTTCTAGGTGAGTCCTGGCAGGTGAGCAGGACCGCTGTCTGCTCCTTCCCACTTGCAATGGAAGTGGCGTTTAGGTGGAAGTGGGGAAGGGGTTGACCTTGAGGCAGATGGACAGAGGGATGCTGCGTAATAGAGATGGGAAGAGGGAGTAGAGCGTGGGGTTTGGGTGGCCTTGTGGGAGGTGGAACCCACAGGAGCGAGACTTGGAGGAGTGAAAGGTGGAATATTGGACACCAAAGGGTCTGTGTTGGCTGGGTGGACGGACACGCGGGAAGCAGAGGACTTGGATCAGGGGGGCTTGTCAGCCATGCGAGGTGCTGATATCCCATCCCAGGGATGGTGCTGGGCACTGGAGGTGCCTCTGTGCAGAGCTGTTCCCCGCTCCCTGCTGCTGCTCTCCCTCTGTGTTGAGGGAGCCCTGGACCAGGGGAGTGGGAGTCGGGGGCCCCTGATCAGGTTCTTTTTTTTTTTTGACAGGTAGAGTGGACACTGAGAGAGAGACAGAGAGAAAGGTCTTCCTTTGCCGTTGGTTCACCTGCCAATGGCCGCTGTGGCTGGCACACCGCGCTGATCCAGTGGCAGGAGCCAGGTGCTTCTCCTGGTCTCCCATGGGGTGCAGGGCCCAAGCACTTGGGCCATCCTCTACTGCACTCCCTGGCCACAGCAGAGAGCTGGCCTGGAAGAGGGGCAACTGGGACAGAATCCGGCGCCCCGACCGGGCCTAGAACCCTGGGTGTCGGCGCGGCAGGTGGAGGATTAGCCTGTTGAGCTGCGGCGCTGGCCTAAAACTCATCCATCTGTGCTTGATGTGAGAAAATGCTTCTCTGCTTCTCAGAAAACCTTCCCTACTCCTCTGAACTTGCTGGAGAGGCTGAGGGTGTGTGTGTATACACAAGGACATGGGCACACGTGTATTTAACCCCCCCCTCCTTACTGTTGTATTGTTGATGTGAACGGCATTCTGATACATTCATGTTTGTGTGACTTCTGATTAACTAGAAAAAATACATATACTTTGTACAATATGATGTTTTAATACATGTATGCATTATAGAATGGCTAAATCAAGCTATTTAACATATACGATATCTTACATACTCAGTTTCTGGTGAGAAACTTATAATCTCTCAACAATTCTTTTTAAAAAAAATTATTTTAAAGGCAGAAAGAGAAAGAGAGATATAAAGATATCTTCTGTCTGCTGGTTCACTCCCCAAATGGCTGCAATGGGCCAGGCCGAAACCCGGAACTTCATTCATGTTTCCCATGTGGGTGCAGGGCCTCAAGGACTTGGGCCATTTTCCGCTGCTTTCCCAGGGAGATTAGCAGGCAGCTGAATTGGAAGTGGAGCAGCTGGGACTTGAACCAGTGCCCATAGGGGATGCTGGTGTTGCACACAGTGGCTTAACCCATTGCTCTACAATACTGGCCCCAACAATTCTTAAGCATATAATATATTATTGTTGGCTATGATCACCAAGATGTACAATACAACTCTTGAACTTTTTTTTTTTTTTGGTGACAGGCAGAGTGGACAGTGAGAGAGAGAGACAGAGAGAAAGGTCTTCCTTTGCCGTTGGTTCACCCTCCAATGGCTGCCGCGGATGGCGCGCTGCGCTCATCCGATGGCAGGAGCCAGGTGCTAGGTGCTTTTTCCTGGTCTCCCATGGGGTGCAGGGCCCAAGCACTTGGGCCATCCTCCACTGCACTCCCGGGCCACAGCAGAGAGCTGGCCTGGAAGAGGGGCAACCGGGAGAGAATCCGGCGCCCCGACCGGGACTAAAACCCGGTGTGCTGGCGCCGCAAGGCGGAGGATTAGCCTGTTGAGCCACGGCGCCGGCCACAACTCTTGAACTTAATCCTCTTGTTTAATTGAAATTCTATGTTCTTTGACCAACATCTCCCAAACTGTCCTTTCCCCTTTCTGATAACTACTCTCTACTTTTATGAATTTGACATTTTTCTGCTCCACATATAAATGCAATCATACAGTATCTGTCCTCTGTGCCTGGATTGCTTCACTAAATAATGGCCTTTAGGTCCACCCATGGTGATACAAAGGACAGGATTTGCCTGTTTTTTTAAAGGCAGGGTTCCATTGTGTATTTGTACCCCAAACACTTGGGTTGATTCTGTATCTTGACTGTTGTGAGCGGTGCTGCAGGGAGAGGACAGTGGCGATGTCTCTGACAGACTGATTTCACATCCTTCCTCTGTGTACCCAGTGGTGGGATTGCTGGACCCCGTGGTCCTGATGTCAATTTTTTGATGAATCTCTGAATCATTTTCCATCAGAGCTGATTTAAAATCCCACCAGCAGTGTGCAGGGGTCCCCCTTTCCCCACATCCTGTCCAGCACTCGTCATCTTTCATCTTTTTGATGGCATCTTAGCAGGTGTGCAGTTTTAGCTTCAGGATTTTATAGGTCACTAGTTGAGAAAATAGTGGCCTTGTCGGTGGTCACCAGAGGTGCTTCAGCTGCCCCAGCTGCCCGGGTTGTGAGGGGCCCTGGTGGGGCTGCTGCGGCTGCATGTGGGAACCAGCAGCTCGGATGATACAGTCACCTTGTCCTTTCCTCCAGGGCTGGTAAACTCCAAAGCTGGGCTGGGGGTTTTAAATGCGAGGATGGGGGGCAGGCACTTGACACAGTGTCAAGATGCCTGTTGGGAGGTCCACATCCCATATCAGAGTGCTTGGATTCAAGTCCCCACTCGGCTGCTAGTCCATCTTCCTGCTAATGTACACTCTGGTAGGTAGCAGGGAATTGCTCAAATACTCGGGTCTCTGCTACCCATGAGGGAGACCTGGAGGAGCCCCTGGCTCCAACCCCAGCTGGTGCAGGCGCTTGCGATGCAGCTGAGTGGATGGAAGACGTCTGTTTCTCCCTCCTATCCCTGTGCCTTTCAAATATAACAAAGAAATAAAAACTTTTAAACAATTTAAAATAAACATGAGACCATCTCCTCTTCCGCTTTGGTCTGCAGAGAGAGGACCTCTTGGAGCTGAGGGCTTTTCTATGTGTGTGTGTGGGGGGGGGCGTGTGTGTATATATGTGTGAGATGTGTGTATGTGTGTGTGTATGGGTCTGTGGGGGGGTATGTGGTGTGTATATAAGTATATGGGCTGTGTGTGTGGTGTGTGTATGTGTGTGGGGTGTGTATGTGTGGGGTGTGTGTGGGAGTATGTGGTGTGCATGTGTGTATATGTGTGTGGGGGTATGTGTATGTGGGATGTATATATGGGTGTGTGTGTACATGTAGATTGTGTGTATGGGCTATGTGAGGTGTGTGTGTATGTTTTTATGGGCGTGTGTGTATGTGTGTGGGGTTGTGTGTATGTACATGTTTGTGTATGTGTGTGGAGTTGTGTGTATGGTGAGTGTGTGTGGGGTTGTGTGTATATGTGTATGGGATGTGTGTATGTGTGTGTGTATGGTGTTTATGTGTATATGGGGGTGTGTATGGTGTATGTGTGTGTGTGCAGGTGTGTGTGTATGTGATTGGTGTGTGTGTGTGTGTGTGTGAGGTGTTGCTGGGGCCTGACCGAATGCTCACTAAGACCACTGGCAAGTTAGGACCTAATGAGTGCTCTTGTGCTGTTTTCTACAGAAATTTCACTTCAAAACCCAGAGCCTTCAGATAGCCCAATTTGCTGGTCTAATGAGGTGCTGAGCAGGGCTCTGTGGGCAGGTTTGTGGCACCCTCTGTGCATTCTGATGCTGTAAGCCTCTTGGGAGACCCTTAACATGAAACACTTTGAACACATCAAAAAACTTGGCATAAACACACCCAAATCCCAGTGACAGCCAAACCCTAAAAATACTGTGCACAGGTTCAAAGCTCTTTCCCCTCTCACTTTGTGGTTGACACCATCCTGCCTTGGGAAGTGTGCTGGGCGCCGTCTCAGGATTGGGGTGCTGGCAGGTGTGTGTGTGGGGGGGGGAGAGCATGCTGGCTACCGGTGGGGAGGGTTGTCTGGGAGAAGGCGCTGGGGGAAACTAGACCAGGACTGTTTGGGGACAGCTTTTGCTGACTCCAGCCCCAAGAGGCGCTGGGAGCCAGGAGCATGGGGGATGTTCCTGCTGCCCCCGTGAGGAGGAGCTGGGAAAGTGGGGAGCTTCCCTGATGTTGGAGGCTCTGGCTCCTCTCTAGTGGAAGAAAACCACGGTGGGGGGAGCCTCCCGGCAGGCAGGCTGTAGTTGTGAGGCAGAGAATGTGTTTTCCCTCAAAACAAAGCACTCCAGCTACCTAAATGAGGGGGCGCAGCGGTACTTCTGAGGCCAGTGGCTAAAAGTGCCAGACGTTATTAGGACTTTGTTGGGTCCTGATGGGGATGCCATCCAGCCTCTTCCTGAGCTCGGATCCCTGATTCCTTGGGAACTCTGCTGTTTGCCTGCACGGTGCCTTCTTCCCTGCCAAGCTGCTTTGTGTGGGGCTTCCCAGCTGAGGCTCTTCCTGTGTCACCTTGCAGCCCCTCACCTCCAGAGAGTTCCAGATACTCCTGGGGCACAGTTCTTATCTGTCCCCTGCTGCCATTTACCCAGCTGATAAAGTCCAGGGGTCTAGACCCCCACTCCCTCCTGTCTGGCATCCACCCACCCTCTACTCATCTGTCTACCCACCTACTCCATCTGTCTATGCAGCCATCCACCTATCCAGTGCTTACCAAACACTGTAGGGCTTTATGAAGTTACTGGGTACAAATCCACAAATGACAGGAAGAGTTGCTGTCCTTTAGGGAACCTAAGGAGGCTGTTGGGGAAGCTGTGAGAGCGCGGGGGGAGAGGGGGCACCTATGTAAAGGGTGGGCAGGATCTGCTCTGATCGTCTGCAGCATTTGTACTCACAACATGCAAGATGCTAGGAAGGAACCTGGCAACTCTTAGTACTAGGAGGAGTCATAATGAAGCTTCTGCATTATATAGACCTACTTCATTTTAATTTTTTTTAATATTTATTCATTTGAAAGTTAGAGTTACACAGAGGGAGGAGAGGCAGAGAGAGAGGGAGGTTTTCCATCCGATGGTTCACTCCCCATTTGGCCACAATGGCTGGCACTGTGCCGATCCAAAGCCAGGAGCCAGCAGCTTCTTCCAGGTCTCCCATGTGGGTGCAGGGGCCCAAGGCCCATCTTCTACTGCCTTCCCAGGCCACAGCAGAGAGCTGGATAGGAAATGGAGCATCTGGGTCTCAAACTGGAACCCATATGGGATGCTGGCACTTCAAGCCAGGGCATTAACCCGCTGCACCACAGCGCCGGCCCCTCAAGTTAATCTTGATTAAAAGTATTAACTCTTCTCAGCCTCATAGGATTGGTCAGGACTAAGCAGAGTAACGTGTGTTTGTGGCCTGTAGTAAATGCTCAGTGAATATTGGCTATTGTCGTTAGTATCACCAACAGAGAGGGCATTTTCTCCAGGAGTCTTGGGGCAAGGTTGCTGAAGTTGCAGAGGAAGCATCTCTAGTGTTTGCCCAGGGTGAAGGTGGCGATTCTTCTAAACCTGTCTTCCGTGACAGGCGGAGAGGAGTGACCCTGACCGTTGAGTTTAGTGAAAGGAGCCTGCCGGGTGAAAGCAGTGCCCTAGCCTGTCAAATGTGGGGTTTCACATGTTGAGTTTTTTCGGCATAGTGGGTAAAGCCGCCTCCTGCAGTGCCTGCATCCCCTGAGTCCTGGCTGCTCCATTTCCTATCCAGCACCCTGCTGTGGTCTGGGAACACAGTACAAGCTGGCCTAAGTCCTTAGGCCCTTGTGCACACTTGGGAGACGCAGAAGGAGCTCCTGACTTCAGATCAGCCCAGCTGTGGCCATTGCAGCCATTTGGGGAGCGAACCAGCAGATGGAAGACTTCTCTCTGCCTCTGCTTCTCTGTAACTCTGCCTTACAAATAAATAAATAAATCTTAAAAAAAACCAAATTTTAATCCATGCAGGGGGTCTTAATACCGTCATTCTGGAAGATAGACAATACCAGAATTACTTGGGACATATCTTAAGAGTATAAATCTTGGGTTCCTGCTTTTCTGTCTTCCCCCAAAACTGCTTTAGTGTATCAGCATCCCAAGTGGCTGCTCCACTTCTGATCCAGTTCCCTGCTAATGCACCTGGGAAAGCAAAGGAAGAAGGCCCAAGAAGGCCAGTTGGGCCCCTGAATCCATGTAGGAGACCCAGATAAAGCTCCTGGCTCCTGGCTTTGGTTGGCCCAGCTGGCCCTGGCTGTTGCAGCAATTTGGGGAGTGAACCAGTGGGTAGAAGATCTCTGGCGCTCTGCCTCTGCCTCTCTGTAACTGCCTTTCAAATAAATATATAATTTTAATACCTTTTTTAAAAAAAGTTTATTTGAAAGGCAGAGTCACTGAAAAGGGAGAGAGAGAGGGAAGGGAAAGGGGGAGGGAAAGGGGGGAGAGAGAGAGACAGAAAGGGAGAGAGAGAGATCAATCTTCCATAATCTGGTTCACTCTCCAATGTCCACAACAGCTAGGGCTAAATCATGCTGAAGCCAGGAGCCAGGAACTCTATGCAGGTCTCCCCCGTGGGTAGCAAGAACCCAAATACTTGGGCCATTACCCACTTGGGAAAAGGAGGGGCAGGGCAGGGCAGGGAGGGTAGAGGAAATAAATGCCCAGCCTATCTCCATCAAGACCACTCAACACGTAGGTGTCCAGTGGCTGCATGTGACTAGTGGCTACCTTTCTTGGTGGCACAGACCTAAAGCTTTCAGGTCCCAATTAGAAAGGCTGGGCACAATCTCCCTTCAACCGGAATCAGGAGAGGGCACAGAGAGCTCGGAATCAGGCTTCCTAACAGCAAGGATTTGCTATTGGGCCAAAGCACAAGCTCTTGCTGCTTCTTTTACAACGTCAAATTCTATCAGCTCAGCTGCAGGCTTGAAACATAATGCTATGCTGAAGCAATTCGTATTAAGTCACTGGGGGAGGGAGTGTGGCTGGGAAGAAGGGATTATTAGCAAAACAGGACTACTGATCCCGCCTTGTACTTGGAGACCACACACAGGGAGCTGGTCACATTTATCTTCTTATCAGATGCCCACTCCTGTTGACCCTGAGATGCACAGAACCATGGCAACCAGATCACCCCAGTAGCTCCAGGGAAAGCACCCGCAGAGACTAAGCCTCGGCTGGGCCTCTGAGTTCTGTCCTGAGTTCCCAAACTGGTCAAAAAGCAACATTGCCTGGAGGCACTTATATAAAATACAGACTGCTTGCATTATATTTCATTAGCACTGCTTTGGGTTTTAAGTCAACTTTATGAGTTTTATTTAAATGTTTTATTTTCATCTATTTGAAAAACAGAATGATAGATAAAAGAGAGTGAGGGATCTGCTATCCATTAGTTCATTCCTCAAATGCCCATAATAGTTGGGGCTGGGCCACGTGGAAGCGGGGAGCCTGGAACTCTATCTAGGTCTCCCACATGGGTGGCAGGGGCCCAACTACTTGGGCCAAACTCCTCTGCCTCCCAAGATGCATTAACAGGAAGATGGATTGGAAGCAGAGTAGCCTGGGCTCGAACTGGCACTTAGATAAGGTATGTGGGTGTCACAAGTGGTGCGTTACCCTGCTGCACCGCAGCACCCCCCTTCACCTTCAGGTTTTAAAAGCTTACAGTGTTTGCTCTATTTTCAATTTCAAGTGATAGGCCTTACATTTGAAACAGACAACCAGAGCAGTTATTCTGAATCATTTAACTTGACCTTGGAGCATCGGCAATGTTATTATTACTAGTCCTTTTTTTTTTTTTTTTTTTTGAAGTGTGAATTTTTTGAAGTGTGAAATCTGATCTTAAGGGCATTTAGTGGTTTATCTATTATTTCAAAAGATAGTCTTCTAACATCTCAGATGGGGAGCAAGAAGAGAATTGCCTAAGTGGAGAAATTGCTCTGCTCGGATTGCATTTTTATTGCAGAGCTGCAACGCCCAGAAGACAGCGGTTTACCATGGACCTGCAATTCATTTATAAACCGTGGGCTTGGATCAGACCGCTGTGAGGTGCCGGTGAGAGCTGGGGGCCCTCTCTCTGGCACTGTTTCCTGGCTCTCTTCCCTTGATGATGTTTTGGGATTACAGTGTGTGAGACCTAGGTGCACCCACACGGCCAATCCGGCAACTAATAAATGGCCATGCTGAAGCAGAGGGCTGTCCGTGTGTTTCTCTGCAGGGGGCTGCGTTCCTGGGAACCCAGGGCAGTTTCCTTCTCTCAGAGTTGGTGATGAGAAAAGCCCTCGTGTCTACCTCACCACGAGATTATGAGCAAAGGCAGGATGTCAGGTGTGCGGAGACCACCTGAGGATCAGGCCCCTGCTGGTAATTATTTGTGTGACCTCCTTAGTTCTCCTTTGATCTGCTCTGATAGGATGCATCCTTCAGGGGAATAGTTTGTGAGGCACATAATTTGACCCCTGACTTTGAATTCAAATTCAGCTGCACTAGCTGTGTGACTTTGGGAAAGCCACTTGAGTGCTCTCTGCCTCGATCTCCTCATCTGTGGAATGGGGATAGTAGCACCTGCTGGGGTGTTGACTGGGTCTTAGAACAGTGCCTAGAACATAGCAAACACTCTGACAGCTTTGGGTTCGTTCACACAATGATATCTAGTGAGTGCCTCCTGCGTGCCAGGTGCCGCCCTGGGGCGTGGAAGTGGACTCCTGGGAAAAGGTCAGGAGAGAAACTTGAGATATGTTTATTGATCATAATGATCAGGGCTTGCGCACTGCCCCAGAGCCCTCAGATGTGCTGCTTTTTTATCTTATACATTGGGTTTTGATGAGAGAGTCTATTTGTAAGGGTCTCATTGCCAAACAAAACAAAATAAATATGAAGCATTGTATCCCTTTGCTAGCTCACGACCCCCCACCCCTACTGTCTGACCTTGGACAAGCTCTGTCAACTCTCTGAGGCTTCATTTGCTTGTGTATCATAAGGCTAATAAATAAATCTTGCTAAAGGAGAGTGTGAGGATTAAGTGCTTTGAGTATTACCTGAGGTGATGCTTGGCTCGAGGTACGTGTTCCGGACGCGGCAGCTGCTGTCACCATCCCTTCCTGTCCAGAGCATCCGTGAGGCGGTGGCTCTAAACACAGAGCCTCCCAGGCTGGTGGGAGGGGAAGTCGATCAGAGCCTCCATCGATGCCCCTCTCCTTGGGCCACGTTGTGGATCCTTGGAAATTATCTCCTGACTCGGGGAAAACAGAGATGCAGGCTGCCAGTGGAGCTGCAGGGATGGAGTGTGTTCCTGGAGAAGTAGTGAGTCCCTCATCACTTGGGGTCTTCAAGCTGGGTGAGTGGTCGGCAGGGAATGCTATCCGGGGATGGGCCTTGTGCTTGCGATTTCCCAGATTGCTTCCAGCTCTGAGATTGTGGAGCCTTTGGTCAATAAGATTTGATCCATTAAGATTTGTGGGTATCTGAGCATCCTGGGGTACCTGTTTATGAAGGACAGCTGGTGACCTCGGGGGTCTGCTGCTCCACCCTCCCAGCCAAGTGGGTGGCCCACTGCAACATCTCCAATCCTTTTCTTCTCCTGAGAATAGTTATTTCCTGGAGGCAGGTGCTAGAGTTGAGTTGGAGACAGCCGTGCCACTCCATTGAATTGTGGCAGGTACCTGGGTCTTGGCGCCACCCTCAGGCGTAAATTCTCTTTGTAGAGATGAAATAGACAGAAGTGGGTGGCATCAGGCCCAGGGGCCAGCCGAGGAGCAGGCCTTCGTATGCAGCCCTGGGGAAGCCACGGGCAGCTTAGAGGTCTGGTCTCAACCCCTCACTTTGTTTGCCACCCCAGAACTGAAAAGGCAAAGGCACCGTGTTTGCTGGGCTCATTGGCTTGTTTTTTGAACAGATAACTGTTTGTAAACCCCACTGGTCATGTTGGGCTATTTGCTTTTAAAAGCACCACCTCCTGGGCATCTCCTGGTACAGAGCACCTGGCAGCCACCAGAGGGAGGGGGTAAGAGCTGAGGTCCCTCTCTTGCCTTACCCAAAAGGAACCCCATCTTCCTATCCCTCACTGTGCCTGCTGGGGGGTGGGGGCCTGGCACTGTGCTTGGGGCTTCAGATACAGGGCTGAGAAGAAAACACAAGTGTTCCCTCTCCTCCACCCAAGGAGGATTCGCTCACTTCTTGTTGCCAATGAAGAAGGCAACAGAAGAATACACATTGACTTGAGGGTGCTCCCTTCCTCACCCCAGGCCTCAGGGGCTGTGGCTTTGGCTTCGCAGATCCAGTACCATTCACTGATCTCCTGGGTTTTTGACTGACCTCCTGCACTTGGCCATGATCTGGTTGTCAGTGGAATGCAGCTGGTCTTTACTGCCTCACTGTGGTCAGTTCCTCTACCCAGCAGCTCAGGGTCCCCAGCTCCTGGCCCCACACATGCCTAGGCCTCCTATGCTGGGGCAGCCTTCTCAATCTTTGCAGCAACTAGGAATCCCTTTAGGGAGTGAGGAGGGTGGGGTTGTGTGTGGCCCAGCTGGCGGGGGGGGGGGGCAAGCAGGGGGAGGGAGAAGGGAAAAATTTTGATATTTTTTACACCATGCCCGATGGTTTTGTTTTGATTGAGGACTTGTGAATCCTCAGTGCATTGCTCCCTAAATTTCAAGTATTCCAAACCTCAGGCCTTCCCTTCCCACCTCTGAGTTTTTGCAGTAACTGTGTAGTATTTTTATTTAACAAGGACAAAAGTAAGTGAATTAAAACTTTGTACATTATTTTAAAAGATTTACTTATCTGAAAGGCAGAGTTATGTGAAGAGAGAGAGAGAGAGAGATTGATTGATTGAGATTTCATCCGCTGGTTCATTCCCCCAGATGGCTGCAACAGGGAGCAGGCCAAAGCCAGGAACTGGGTAGGAACGCCATCCTGGGTGGCAGAGACTTGAGTGCTTGGGCCATCATGTGCTGCTTCTCAGGTGCATTAGCAGGGGGCTGGATCAGAAGTGGAATAGCTGGGACTCAGATATGGGCTGTGGGCTTCCTAAGTGGTAGCTTTACCTGCTGTGCCACAAGGCTCAGCCCCCATTCTGTTTATATTAGTCCTCATGGCTCTTATCTATATTTTATATGTTACTATTGTTTATAATATTTGTACTTTTTTCCAATGTTCAGGTATTTGCTCCTTTCTTAGGGAGATTCTGGCTGAGAAATGCATGGATGTTCCTCCAGGAGGTCCTTGAATCCCATAAAATTTCAAAATTGTGTTTGTGTCATCGTTTGTATTTATGCATCTTCTCCTGGGGGCAGAGAAGAGAAGAGCACAGGGGCCGGCGCCGTGGCTTACTTGGCTAATCCTCCGCCTGTGGCGCCGGCACACCGGGTTCTAGTCCCGGTTGGGGCTCTGGGTACTAGTCCTGGTTGCTCCTTTTCCAGTCCAGCTCTCTGCTGTGGCCCAGGAAGGCAACGAAGGGTGGCCCAGGTGCTTGGGTCCCTGCACCCGCATGGGAGACCAGGAGAAAGCACCTGGCTCCTGGCTTTGGATTGGCACAGCAGCGGCCATAGCGGCCATTAGGGAAGTGAACCAACTGAAGGAAGACCTTTCCCTCTGTCTCTCTCACTGTCTATAACTCTCTCTGTTTTTTTTTTTTTTTTTAAAAAAAGCACAGAATCAAAGAAAGGATTAGAGCCGGAAGTTGCCGTTCCTGGGATTCTGTCTGATTACTGGAACAGCACTTTGTACAAGGAATTGACTTTGACTCCTAAAGCATCCTGTATTTTTTTTTTAATGAGGTGCAGATGAAATTGCAGATTGAAAACTGGCCGTAGCTTCCTCATGTTCCTCCTCATCTCTATTCCGTGCTCAGCCTTGGCCGCTGTTAACTCCCTGCAGGGAGGGACTGTGGATGGTCCAGTGAAGGATTTTTGTGTATTTTACACCTTTCAGGGGCATAAATGGAGAACCCAGGTTATATAACTGAGCAGTGGTTTTTATTAAGAATAAGATTGTGGAAAAAAAAAGAGAGATGTGTGTATGTGGGAGCAACCATCCTGGAACATCCGGAAGGCGGTTTGCTTCCCTGTTAAGTACAGCTCAGTGGTTGTTGTGGAGGCAAGAACTAGCAAAAGGAAAGTCATTCATTGGGGCAGAAACACACTGCAGTCGAGTGCCATAGAAGAAAGCACCACTGGGCTGGGGCACACGAGCTTCAGGGCGCATGCTGCCTGCCTAAAAGCAGACCACGACACATGTCTGTCCCTGCCTCAGGGTTGACATGCCAGGCAGGGGCACAAGAACTGGTTTGTTCCTCCCAGCTCAGCCCCTAACCTTACAACTGTTTTTTTTTTTTTTTTTAAGATTTATTTACTTTATTTGAAAGGCAAAGTTGCATTGAGAGAGAGAAAGAGAGGGGTCTTCCATCCACTGGTTCACTCCCCAGATGGCTGCAATGGCCGGAGCTGTGCCGATCTGAAGCCAGGAGCTTCTTCTGGGTCTCCCACGCAAGTGCAGAAGCCCAAGGACTTGTGCCATCTTCTACTGCTTTCCCAGGCCAAAGCAGAGAGCCGGATAGGAAGTAGAGCAGCCAGGACTCGAGCTAGCACCTATATGGGATGCCAGTACTGCAGGCAGCAGCTTTACCCATTACGCCACAGCGCCGACCCCCAACAATGACTGTTAATAGGTGTCTCTTTGCATCCTGCCTCCTTCCACTGAAGATTCAGGGACACAACATGTGGTGATGAAACAGAAATAAGCATTTGAAATCTGGAGTACGGGGGTAGGCATTTGGCCTAGCAGTTAATATGCCAGTTGGAACACCTGCATCCCTATGGGAATGCCAGAGTTTGACGCCCAGCTCTGGGTCCTGATGCAGCTTCCTGATACTGCCTGGGAGGCAGGAGCTGATGGCTCCTGTGGTTGGTTTCCTGCCATTCATGTGGGAGATGTGCATGGGGTAGCTGGCTCCCTGCTGCAGCCTCAGCCTAGCCCTGGCTGTTGCAGGCATTTGGGGAGTGAACCCAAGGATAGGAGCTCTCTGTCTTTGTCTCTCTCTTTGTCAGCCTCCCAAGTTAAAGAAAGAAAAATAACTTTTTTGTTGAAGTTGGAAAGAAATCAGGACTAGGAAAATACAAATAAGAAGAGAAACCAAAGGGCTTGGAAGAATATTAAGATGCATGCATTAAGGATCTATGTAATTGCTGAGCTTCCTGGTGACCAAAATAAGAAGGGAATGTTTTCTGGATTTTACTGTTAGAGAAAAGAAACGTCCTATTTGTACCTAAGTGCTTTTTCAGTTTGTTTGAGTTAAATTTCTTTTCTTCTTTTAAGATTTATTTATTTGGCCAGCGCTGTGGCTCAATAGGCTAATCCTCCACCTGCAGCGCCAGCGCCTGGGGTTCCAGTCCCAGTCGGGGTGCCAGATTCTGTCCTGGTTGCTCCTCTTCCGGTCTAGCTCTCTGCTATGGCCTGGGAGTGCAGTGGAGGATGCCAAGTGCTTGGGCCCTGCACCCGCATGGGAGACCAGGAGAGGCACCTGGCTCTTGGTTTTGGATCGGCGCGGTGTGCCGGCTGCAGCACGCCAGCCACAGCAGCCATTGGGGGGTGAACCAACAGAAAAAGAAGACCTTTCTCTCTGTCTCTCTCTCTCTCACTGTCCACTCTGCCTGTCAAAAAAAAAAAAAGATTTATTTATTTATTTGAAAGGGTTACACAGAGAGAGGAGAGGCAGAGAGAGAGAGAGAGAGAGAGAGAGAGAGAGAGAGGTCTTCCATCCGATGGTTCACTCCCCAATTGGCTGCAATGGCCGGAGCTGCGCTGATCCGAAGCCAGGAGTCAGGAGCTTCTTCTGGGTCTCCCACGCAGGTGCAGGGGCCCAAGAACTGGGCCATCTTCTACTGTTTTCCCAGGCCATAGCAGATATTGAATCAGACCTGGAGCAGCCGAGTCTTGAACTGGCGCCCATATGGATGCCGGCGCTTCAGGCCATGGTGTTAACCCACTGCACCACAGTGCTGGCCCCTGGAGTTAAATTTCTTATAAAGGTCCTCTTCAACTTTCTTCTTTGGGCCATTCAGTACATGGCCATATGCTTCTCCTTTGTAGTACTGGTCATACTTTGTAGAGAGATCTTCCATCTGCTGGTTCATTCCCCTAGATGGCTGCAACAGCCAGCATTGGACCAGACTGAAGCCAGGAACCAGGCACTTCATCCAGGTCTCCAAAGTGTGTTAGAGGGGCTCAAGCAATTGGACCATCTTTCACTGCTGGGATCTGGATGGGAAGTGGAGCGGCTGGGACTTGAACCGGCCCTCATATGGGGTGCTGGCACTGCAGGTGGTGGCTTTATCCACTATGCCACAAAGCTGGCCCCATGTAGCTCCTTCAGAGAAAATCAAGGCTGCTCCCAGGGTGCAAACTATCTGTTGTCCAGAGAGCTTGACCTCCACCTGTGAGCTTGTTTTACTTCGTGCTACCCTCTGAGATTGTTAATAACACTCCAGCGTATTATAGGGCACCCGATGTAGGTCCGGCGCGGTGCCGGTGGTCCTCACAGTTGAGGGAGGCCGAGGCGCGGGGGAAGGAAGTAGCTCACCAAGGTCGTGTTGCTGTGAGAGTCACAGCGTAGCCCGCTCCAGCGTGCATGCTCTTTGCTTTCCGCCTGCTGTTTCTGAGCTGAGCCTGAGCCACAAGTGTCCGTGTGAGTTATGGGTTCTTATCTCTTGGCAATTAGAGCGTCTCAGCAAGGGCATTTCTGGCCCAGGCTGTTGCTGCCTTCTGACAGCTGCTACATTCCAGTCTCTCTCCCGAGTTTGGGGAAAAAGCAGGCCCACGCCAGGGCTTGGCAAAGCCGGCCTCAAAGGTCGTTTTCCCTGGTCTCTGCACACAGTCCGTGTGCTGGTTGCTCTTGTCACATTGACTCCTGAAGCGCAGGTGCATTAAAGTTGAATCTTAGGTTCATAAAAGCCCCTGGAGAGAGAAGAGGAGGGGAGGTACAATTCCAGTGTCTCAAGGAGTAATTGGATTTGCCCACTGATTGGGGGAAATGACAGCATGCCAGGAAGTACATTTGCTGGTGCTTTTGATTCTGAACTTGTCAGGCATGTGTTTTTAATTACCTCGTCCCTGTTGTCATTATCTTAATAGAGACCTCATTTTTAGACTGGGGTTCAGTATTAAAGCTGATTTGGCAAGGTGGGCAAATGCAGCCCAGTGTTGCCACCTACTGTCTGCTGCACAGATTGTCAAGCTGTCAAAGCAACAAGGCAGTAAGCCACATTTCAAAGCTCAACAAGGGCCGTCTCGAGCTGCCTGTTCTTCCACGAGGTTGCATGTCCTCAGGGTGAGCACCAGAAACATCTGGCGTCACCGTGTGCTGTAGGAGTGCCAAGATGTGGTTCCAGTGACTTCTGGGGATTCAAGAATGCTAGGCAAAGTTACCAATTTTTTCTTTGCATCCGCTGAGGATTGGCCTCCTCAAAACATGTGCTGCCTGCACGGAGATCTGAGTAATTGCGACATTCAGGTTTATGTTAGAGCGCACCCGGAAAAAGGCACTTAGCAGGACAGCTGTAGGGTGGTAGAGCACTGGGTTCTGTCTCTGGGCCACCCGTCTCCATGAGGGTTTTAGCTTGCAGCAGGAATGTAGAAAAGCTGGTAAGTTTTCTGTCCGTGAAGTTCCTCGTGCTTCTGCATTTAGGATAGCCGAGAATAGCAGTAGGCTTTGACATGCGCCACCTCCCCACACCAGGAAAGGTCTGACAGGTGGCAGCCTTGTTTGTGGATGGATTTAGAGTGAGTCTTATTCCGATTTTCCTGCAGTGGCCTTGACAATCCTTATCTGGAAGATGAAGTAGCAGAGTTACCGAGCTGCATCCCTGGGGTTCCTGGTTTGAGTGGGGAGAGCTATACCATCACCATCCACATGCAGAACGTAAGCTTTCACCCACTTTCCCCATAAATTATTGTTTAGGCAACCAGGGGAAGAAGCATATGAAAAAATGCCAGGTACTAATTATAACCAGGCTCCTGTTTTTATATACACAAATACATCAAAATTTCCAAAGTATTCTTCACATTAATTAAGGCATTTTGTCCCCTGAGCCTTCAGTTACTATGCACAATAAACAACCCTTATTGGTTTTATGAATCTAAAAGTTTGCTCTCCAGGGCTATGCACTGTTGATCTATCTGTGTATCTCTTTATTCTGTTCCACAGTAGATTCTAGGCAGCTTGTGGGAAAGGGATAAAGCATGTAAAATAATCAGGGTCAGCATGTATACATTATATTAGGAGACTGCACCTACAGAGAACAGGAACAGCCTGGTGCTATTTCTGTGCAGCCATTTGATTGGACGAGTTGATATAGCTTTTTTTTTTTTTTTTTTTTTTTTTTCCTTAAGCTAGTTGGAAGCTGCTCTCAGTTTTGGAAAGCTCTGTGTAAACATGGGCTGCTTCATGTTCCTGACATTTCAGCTGAACTTAAAAAATTTGCCTTTTTCCCCTTCCAACCTCTACCTGACCTCCGGCACACGCCCGCTTCCTCCACGCCAGGGAGGTGTCCATACCGAAAGTATTTTATCACGCGAGCTTGCGGGGCGCCAGCTGGGCGTTTGGGAAGCCTGGATGGGGAGGCTTATTTTGGAAACCCTTTCATTATCATGGCATTCAGGCCCTCGCCGGTGGTTCCAGGGCCTCACACTCGGATGGGCTGCCATGATAGGAGGGCCAAAAAAAGGAGTGTTGACGTGGAAGAGGGGCGAGGGAGCTTTCTTCTCGCAGGCTGGCGGGCACCCAGGGACTTCCTTCCACAGCCCCCATCTCCAGCCTCTCCTCCAGGGCCAGCACGCTGCCTGCTCCTTCAGGAGCCCTGGGGAGTTGGCGGTCATCCTAAAAGAATGCCACTTCCATGGGCTTCTAGAAGCCAGATCTGAGCATGGCCGTGGATGCTGAGCCTGCTGGCTCACAGACGGCCAGCGGGCAGGTGCTTTTGGCCTCCCAGCAGCTGGAGGTCAGTGGCTGGGAGAGCTGCAGGATAGTGACATGGCACTGGCTCCATCCCCTGACCTCTCGCCTCAGTGGAGGTACCACTGCTCCCTGCCTTGTGACTTCTCCATGGAGACATCTGATGGACACGTCAAACTCATCCGTCCCATTTGGTTTGTCCTTCTCCTAGGCTTACTCAGCTTAGAGAATAACACTGGAATCTATTTAGTTGCTAAACCTAAAGCCTGGATGTCATCTTTGTCCTGTTGCCTGTACCACCCAGATGTTTGCAAAGCTGAAACCTTCTCAGCTTCTCACTGCCACCATTGTGGTCCCCATCCTCTCACCTGTGTTGCACCAATGGTCTCTCTCCTTTTTCTTAAGATTTATTTATGTTTTTATTTGAAAGGCAGAGTTAGAGAAAGGAAGAGAGAGAGAGAGAGAGAGAGAGAGAGAGAGAGAGAGGCAGAGACACACACCTTCCATCTGCTGGTTCACTCCCAAATGGCCACAACAACCAGGGCTGGGCCATGCCAAAGCCAGGAGCTAGGAACTTCATCCTGGTCTCCCATGTGGGTGCAGGGGCTCAAGCACTTGGGCCATCCTCCGCTGGTATTCCAGGTGCACTAGCAGTGAGCAGGATTGGAACTGGAGCGGCTGGGACTCCCATATGAGATATTGCACCGCAGGTGGAGGCTTAACCTAACACCACAACGCTAACCCCTTGAATGTGCATTTTTAACCCAGGGTTATTCTGGTTAATATGGAAGAATGGAGACCATACATGTGTTCCAACTAATTAGGTGTTTTCTGGTTGGGATTTGTTCTTTTTTTTTTTTTTTAAAGATTTATTTATTTATTTGAGAGGCAGAGTTATAGACAGAGGGAAAGACAGAAAGGTCTTCCATGCAGTTTCTCTCCCCATATGGCTGCAATGGCTGAAGCCTGGAGCTTCTTCCAGGTCTCCCACATGGGTGCAGGGGCCCAAGCACTTGGACCATCTTCCACTGCTTTCCTGGGCCATTAGCAGAGGGCTGGATCGGAAGAGGAGCAGCTAGGACGTGAAGTGGTGCCCATATGCGATGCTGGCACTGTAGGCAGGAGCTTAACCCGGCTTCTGTTCTTTGATTTTTTTTTAATGCATGCATCTGTTTATTTGATTACTGTTCATTTATTAATACTCTTACATGAATGGCTTTTGGCCTCCAACTATGGAGCACATGGACTTTTTCCCCCCTCAACGATCCTTGGGCCCCGAGTCCCAGGCCCGCCTTGTTCTCCTTGGGCAGTGTGTACAGTGTTTCAGTTCACATGAGCCAGAGTACCTCACTGCTGCTCCTGTGCTGTTGTCTGGCTGTATGAGGGCTGGGGGAGTCTGGTGGGCCTATGGACTGGATGCCTGTTCCAGCTACTTTTAAAATTCAGGTTGGTTTTCGTTATTTCCTTCCCAGAAACAGCTCCGTGATAATCAAAATCCCAGCCCTTCATGCTCATGCTTTCCTGCCCTCTGTTCACACTCTTGAAAAAAGGCCCCGTGTTTAAAGACACAATAACAGTAAAATCAGCTTGATTAGACCCTGGGTGAATTTAAAATGTAACCTGATGGTGGCAGCTCTCTCTGGCTTGGAAGTTGTGCATTCTATTTTGAGCATAGGATGTGAGTATTTGCAATGCCTGGTAGGGAATTAAATGGTTATTGAATTAACGTGGCCAAATAATACAAGCATCCTTCATCTTTAGATCCTGCCCTGGTGGTTCTGCCTACAGTGTTTTGAGAAGCCTGGGGCCCCAGCTTGGAGTTTAATCCTTCTGCCTTATGCCTTTGATTTAGGAGTCCATGAGTTATGAACAAGAGAGAGTCAACACAACTGTCTTTCCTATCTTTGCTCACTCCTTTGGTCTGTGAACCCTCTAGGTCTTTTTTTTTTTTTTTTTTTTTTAAGATTTATTTATTTGAAAGGCTGAGTTACAGAGAGAGAAAGAGATCTTCTGTCCTTTGGTTCACTCCCCAAATGGCTTCAATGGCCTAGGCTGAACTAGGCTGAAACCAGGAACCTGGAACTCCATTCAGGTCTCCCACATGGATGGTAGGGGCCCACAGACTTGGGGCATCTTCTGCTGCTTTCCCAGGCACCTTAGCAGAGAGCTGGATGCAAAGTGGAGCAGCCGAGACACCAACTGTTGTTCATATGGGATGCCTGGGTAGCAGGCAGTGGCTTAACTGGGCACCACAATGCTACCCACCTTGTAAGTTCTTGAAAAGCTCAAAGTATAAGACATATTGTTTAATAGCCTTGTGCTAAACACCTACAACTAATCAACTCCTTTCTCCCCACAAAAGTCATAGCATATACTTTCATTAAGTGATAATAACCTGGGCCTGGTTTTGTATCATAGTGGGTAAAGCTGCTGCCTGCATTGCCAGCATCTCATATGGGCAATGGTTTGAGTCCTGGCTGTTCGTTTCCGATCCAGCTCCCTGCTTATGGCCTGGGAAAAGCGGCAAAGACCCACATAGGAGACCTGGAAGCAGCTCCTGACTTTGGCCTGGCCTAGCGTTGGCCATTGCAGGCATCTGGGGAGTGAACCAGTGGATGGAAGATCCCCCCACCCCCCCACCCAATAACTTGGACTTTCAAATAAATAAATCTTTTGAGAGGTAGAGTTAGAGTTTGAGAGGTAGAGTTATATAAAGAGAGAGGTCTTCTATTTGCTGGTTCACTCCCCAAATGGCCAGAACTCAGCTGATCTGAAGCCACATGTGGGTGCAGGAGCCCAAGCACTTGGACTATCTTCCAGTGCTTTCCCTGGCCATCAGTAGGGAGCTGGATTGGCAGAGGAGCAGCCAGGACACAAACTGATGCCGATATGGGATGCCAGCACCCGCAGGTGGAGGCTTACCCTATGCCACAGCACTGGCCCCAAATAAATAAATCTTTTAAAAAATATAGTAAAGCCATGCCCTGGGGTGATGCTGTTCCCTTTAATCAAGTGCTTTTCCATCAACCTCCCTAAAAGGAAAGTGAGACCTTTATTAGACTACCATGGGGAAGCTGAGGCACAGGTCAGCCAGCCAGTTGTTGCCTGAGTCCCACCTAATTATGACTCACCTGTATTCAGTTAGTCCTTGCCTGTGTGCATGGTGGCACCGCTGTGCTGGGAAAGGCAGGGTGAACATTTTTTGGTTCTGTTCTTAATGTGTTGTCCACTGCCTAAGAACTCAGACTATTTGGTAGAGAGTTTGGGGGAGTTCTGGACAGAGCCATTAGCTAATGGTCATGACTGCTTCGTTTTTGGAACCTTTAAGCTTCTGAGCATATTGTAAGCACAGCCCAGGAGGTAAATGTAAAAATAATTTTCTTGCCAGTTTTTCCTGTGTGGTATCCTAGCGACAGCATACCGACTGTCCTTGGGTGTTGGGGCACCAACTAGGGCAGTATCAGAGCTTGCAGAGGGAGGGATATGAAGAGCCAGGCAGAGGGCACCCCCTTTTAAAGTCAAGGTCTAGTTTCCTTTCAGCTTATCTTTTAGAAAGTTTTTGGCCCAGTTATTGTTTAACTCATTGTTTTCTTTGAAAATCAGAGTGGAGGCTGGTGGTGTGGTACAGTGGGTTAAGCCACTGCCTGTGGAGCTGGTATCCCATAAGAATGCTGGTCTGAGTCCTGACTACTCCATTTCCCAGCCCACTCCCTGCTAATGCACCTGGGAAATCAGTGAAGGATGGCCTGAGTGCTTGGGCCTCTGCCACCCACATGGGAGACCTAGAAGAAGCTCCTAACTCCTGGCTTCAGCCTGGCCCAGCCTTGGTCATTGTGGCCATCTGGGGAGTGAACTGGTGGATGGATACCAGTTTTATCTATTTTTTAAAAAAGATACCTTCTGCTGGTTCACTCCTCAAGGGTCCATAATAGCTGAGGCTGGGCCAGGTTGAAGCCAGGAGCCAGGAACTCCATCCAGGTCTCCCATTTGGGCGGAAGGGACCCAAGTACCTGGCCCATCACCTGCTGTATCCTAGGTACATTAGCAGGAAGCTGAAGCTGGATTGGAGGAGTGAAGTAGCAGGGGCTCAAATCAGACATTTGGATATGGGATGGGGTCTTCCTAAGTAGTGGCTTAATCTGCCGCACCGCGACACCCACCCCTTAGCCCTGTTAATTTAAAGCATCATTTTATGTTCTGACTGCCAGAGTAAAATATGTTTATTGTCAGTTTGGAAAGTAGTCCCAAGGAAGTAAGTAAAAATCAACTGTAATTTCAACATTGTTAGCATATTGGAAAATATATTTCTCATAGATACTTTTATTGAACTTTCATCCAGAGATTAGGTTCTGAAGTCAGAATATAAGGTAAAAACAACTTAGAAGGTTGAACATATCTTTAACCACCATGGATGGTAATTCTTATGCAGGCTTAGGTTTGAAAATAATTGAGCTAGACCCAAGGAAAAAACAACTGAAAAATTTATGTGAAGTTAAAGGGTCTGAGGGCAAAACCATTTTACCTTTAAGATTACTGTGAAATCCCTGATGGTAGTGGTTGGTGATGGAGAAATGAAGTGTGTTCCTGCTTGCCTGTAAGGTCTATTTCACTCTGTTTTAATATGAAGGTTCTATAACTTTAATATAGGCTAATAGATTTACTTGTTGTGAGGTTGATGTGCTGTAGTGGTAACACACCTAGCTTCAGGGAGCAGGTCCTGAGTCAGCCAGTAAGAAAAATGAACACCATGCAACTGCATAGATGGTACCTGCCAGTATCTCCTCCCAGCTGCCAGATCCCCCACCCGACACACACAAGCACACCACACACATACACCACCCCACATACCACACACACACACCACATATACCACATACACCACACACATATATATCCCCATCCCCTACCCCCCACATACCCCTGCACCACACCCCCTACATTGCACACACACCCCACATACATACACCACACACATACCACACTCCTATACCCCACACACATACCCACACCCCACCACCACACACACAGATACATCCCACACATTCCACATACAGACACCACACACATGCACACAAATACACATATACCCCCCACCACATACACCACATACACACCCACGCACATACCACACCCACACACACCACATAACACCACATACCCCCCATATACCACACATACGCATACCCTTACACACATACACCCCCCACCCTCCCACCACACACACCTATACCACACACACACACCCTTCACACCACACATACACTACATACATCATATACATATACCACACATACCTCCACACCACACGTATATACACCCCACACACATACCACATATACCACACACACCCACACATATACCATACACACACACCACTTACCACACAAACAACACATACACCCCCCACACCCCCTCCTACACATACGCCTTATTCCCCACACACATACACCATACCCCCACACACCACATATACCACACACACCCGACACAGATACACACACACATACACCCATACATACCACACACCTAACACACAACACACACCCATACTCCCCCCACACTCCCCATACACACACACACACACAGTAAAGATGATTGTAACCTCCTGTTTATCTTCAGTGGATACATATCACTTAAAAAGTTTCATTGTTGCCGGCGCCGTGGCTCAGCAGGCTAATCCTCCGCCTTGCGGCGCCGGCACACCGGGTTCTAGTCCCGGTCGGGGCGCCAGATTCTGTCCCGGTTGCCCCTCTTCCAGGCCAGCCCTCTGCTGTGGCCCAGAGTGCAGTGGAGGATGGCCCAAGTGCTTGGGCCCTGCACCCCATGGGAGACCAGGTAAAAGCACCTGGCACCTGGCTCCTGCCATCAGATCAGCGCGGTGCGCCGGCGTCCGCAGCAGCCATTGGAGGGTGAACCAACGGCAAAGGAAGACCTTTCTCTCTGTCTCTCTCTCTCACTGTCCACTCTGCCTATCAAAAAAAAAAAAAGATAAAAAAAAAAGTTTCATTGTAAGGATGTACCACAGTTTATTAACCAAGGTACTGTTGTATATTTAGGTCATTTCTGATTATTTGCTGTTACAAAAGTGGTGAAATGAACACCCTTGTGGATAAATCCTTGTGCCCCTCCACAGTTATGTCTTGTGGGCAAATTCTTAGATGTGGAATTGGTAGTTTGGAAGACAGGAACGTTTTTAAGGCTTTTAACTCATATTGCCACATTGTCCCCAGGAACATTATGCTTCATTCAAGTGTCTATTTCCTTGCAGTACTGGAAATTATCATTTAGAAGTGTCTTCTACAGCATGCCTGTTTTTGATGACCCAGGACTCCTGCCAGTTTATCCTGGGAAGAACTGAAGAAAGGAGGTGATAAATGCTGGGGCCGGGTTATATGGGAGGTCAGGACAGATAACAGAAGGGTGAGCTTGGAGGCCTTTTCTATACTCCAACCTCCAACTATCTTCAACAGACATCTAAAGGCAGCATATGGCTTAATACTTAAAAGTCATATGCTGTTTTAAAAAGCATATTTAATATTATAATTTTTGATTTAAAAAATAATTTGGTGTCTTGTCGTCATAGAAGCTGCAGAATGCGAATGACATTTGTGTGTTTATCCAAAAGGGGGTATGGACTTAAAAAAAGTATATGGAGAAATACTGTCCTAATCTCACCCTTCATTTTCTTTATTTTTGCTTTTTTGAAAGGCAGAGAGATCAACCTCTCCTCTACTCCTTCATTCTCCAAAAATCTGTACCAGCCAGGGCTGGGCCAGGACAAAGCTAGGAGCTGGCACCAAAATCTAGGTCCCCAGCATGGGTGGTGGGAACCCAGCCGTTTGACCCATCACCTGCTGTCTCCAAGAGTGTGCATTGGAAGGAAGCTGGGATTGGGAGCTGAGCTGGGACTTAAACCCAGGCAGTCCAGCGTGGGCTACAGGCATCCCAAATGGCGTCTTAAGTGCCCCCACCAAGTGCCTGTCCTGCACCCCTCACTGTAGACAGGGACAGTGGAACCAGGGGTCAGGATTTCTGTAGGGCCACACAGCAAGCACACTGATGATGGAGAAGGAGCTGGAAGGAAGCTTTCGGGTCTATGATCAGTGCTCTTTCAGCCAGGTGGGGCAGGTGGGGATGAGCAAACAGACCCCAGCGCTGCTTTGGTCAGCTAGCCATGCTCTCCTGCACAGCCCGAGAGCCACCCGTGCCCCTCCTGCACAGAAGCCCCTGTGTCCCTGGCTGGCACAGTGACTTGCTTTTTTTTTTTTTAAAAAATATTTATTTATTTATTTGAAAGTCAGAGTTACACACAGAGAGAAGGAGAGACAGAGAAAGAGAGAGGTCTTCCATCTGCTGGTTTACTCCCCAATTGGCCACAACAGCCGGAGCTGTGCCGATTCAAAGCCAGGAGCCAGGAGCTTCCTCCAGGTCTCCCACGTGGGTGCAGGGGTCCAAGGACTTGGCCATCTTCAACTGCTTTCCCAGGCCACAGCAGAGAGCTGGATCGGAAGTGGAGCAGCCAGGTCTCGAACCAGCGCCCATATGGGATACCAGCACTTCAGGTCAGGGCATTAACCAGCTGTGCCACAGCGCCAGCCCCCAGTGACTTGCTTCTGCTTTGTCATCCCCACCCGTGAATGGGAGAGGGCTCACACCTTAGTAACACCCTGCCCCAAATCTCCTGCTTCCTGGAAAACTTTTCTCCATGCCCAGCCACTCAAGTGCCACTTCCTTGGGGGGCACCTTTCCTGACTGCCAAGAGGGGTTAGGGCTCCCCAAGCACCTCCTCCCTTCAATGCCCCTGTCCCCGCTGTAATGACTTTGTTCTGTGTTTATTATTGCGCCCTGATGGGATCTGTATGGGCTCTGAGTGTAGAAACTTTTTACCATCTCTGTTGCTGGCACACACTGAGCCTTAATAAGTATTTGAATATGTGCATGGATGCTAATGAATGAGTGAGAAGCCTGTGGGGGCTGCTGGGCGGTGCTGCTTCTGATTGCCTGCAGGGTCAAGGGGAGCTGTCCCCTATTGCCAAGGGCGTGGAGGGAAGAGAGAGAGAGAGCAAGATCGGATACAGCAGAGGCCCCAGGCTAGAGCCAAGCCAGAGGGTATGGTCTGCTTCGCAGGGTGCCAGAGAACGCCCCCTCCTGGGGGGGGGGCTGGGGTCCAGAACCACAACCCCCCCCCCATACCTCCCTGGCTGCCGCGCTGCAGTTTAGGGGAGGGGTTGTTCAGGGAGCCTCCTTGTATCATACTGGGGAGGGGAATCCAAGGTCAGGGCTCTTGGAGGGCTGCTTGGCAAGAAGAGGACAGCGACCCCCGGGTCACCTACGGCCGGGGCGTCACAGTCGATGGGTAATTGCGGCAGTGGCTGTCAGGGCTGCCGGTGGCTGGCCGCGCGCCAGAGCAGCGCCGCCGAGAGGCCGCAGGTCCTGCCGGCTCCGCGGGTTTCCCTCCCCCTTCTCTGTCTTCAGCCGCCCCGGGCTCGCAGCATCCTCTGCAAGGAAAGGGATGTGCCGCTTTCGGACGCGCAGTCCCGGCCCGGCGGTGGCAGCACCTGGGGCGCGCCCGGGGCGGCCGGGGTCCGCCGTCTGGCGCCTCGCCGTGTGCTGTGGTCGGCGCTGATGTCAAGTGGGTGTGGGCTCTTCAGGAAGGCCCGGCGAGGACGAGGAGGAGCGTGCACTGAGGCCCCCGTGCGCTCAGTTGCCCGGCGCCGCTGACCGGTGGCCAGCCGGGGCCCACGGCGTGGGCGCATGGAGCTGTGGCGGTGTCCGCTCCGGGACGCGTGCCCCGCCGCCCGCGGGGCCTGCAGGTGTGTGCGCGCGTGCTGGAACTTTAGGGGGCGCGGGCGTGCGGGGAGCTGGCTAGTGCCCCGCCGGCCATCGGCGTGGGAGCTGCCGCTCGCCGGCGGAGTTTCAGCGAGAGGATTCCCCGAGCCGGTGCCCGGCTTTGGGTCACTCCTCGGGAAGGGCGCCCAGGGAGCTGCCTTGCTGTGGTTAAGAACCCGGTTTCCAAGTGCAGCCTGCATACGCGGTAACAGGATTATCTCTCTGCAGACCGAGGGGCTTCCCGACCCTGTTGTTATTGGGGGGACGAGCAGCATTGGTGGGGACAGCAGCCGGCCAGCGGTGGAGGGGGCTGGGGGCTGGAGGTGGGCACCTGATTCTCCTGGCGCCCCAGGGCGCCTGCCTCTCCTCCACCAGCCTCTCCACCCACGCTAGCTGGGAGCCGGCTGAGGAGGAGGTAAGGGGCCAGCCTTGCGCCGTGACAGCTCTGGTTTCAGACACACCTTCCCGGAGGAATGTAGAGGCTTTGTTCCAGGCGTTGGTCCCAGCTGCCTGGAGCCCTGGAGCCGGCAGGCATGGGGCCGGGGCTAGGGTGCCATTACTCATCTTTTACGGCCATGCCAGGGAGCTGCTGGGTAGGCAAGTTAATTATTAATGTGTGTAGGCTTGCAAGAGGGGATCTGGAAATGAGACTAGTGGGTTGTAGCCCCCTCCCACCCACCCACTGCCTTTCTTTTTGACTTTGGTAGTCAAGGTTTGAGCCCAGGTGTTTGGTTCTGTCTCCTGGAAGGATGCAGGCACTCCCCCTGGGACCAGTCCCCTGCTGGAGGGATTCTTGGGACAGCAGGAAGGGACGTCCCTCGGTTTACCTGGGCACCAGCCTGTGTCTTTCTTCCCTTGCCTTCCCAGTCCAGCCTCACTCCCATCCCTTGCCGCTAGGCAGCCTCTTGTTTAGGCTTCCAGACCAGGGGTAGGAGAGTCAAGTTTCTGAGCAGACAATCTGAAGTGTTCTGAGAAAGGCTGTCCCAGCTCAGCCAGAGGCCTGAGAACAGGCTCACAATTCCACAGGTGCCCTGGGCTGTGTTTTCAGGCCCTAGGAGTGCAGGAGAGGGGGGTAAGGTGAAGTCACCTAACCTGTCTCTCCCAGGGCCCTCCAGGTCCAGGTAGGGATGCAGAGGGGGAAGGGCAGCCGCTCCCTCCGGCAGTTTCAGTCTCCCTCCCCCTGACGGGGAGAGGGTGGATTCTAGGGCTGGTAGGCACACAGGTGACTGTGTGTGTGCTGGGGTATTTCTGGATGGGGAGCGCAGTCCTTCAAGGAGAGCTGTGGGTGAGGCTGATTGGAGAATCCGCTGATCCAGCTTTCCTGGGAGCCCAAGCCTTGGAGACTTGGGAATCAGTGTCTCTGTGGACTTAGGCTGGAGTACACCTTCCTGCAGACAGGGAGAGTGTGATGAGAGGAGGCTGGGCTCATCTTGAAAGCTGACACCCTGCAGAGGTGAAGAGGGGGCCAGGCTCAACAGAGGGAGGGAGGGCTGGCTGGGCCGTGGGGGGCGGGGCTGGGGTATGGGCTGTGTGTCTCATCAGAGAGATTCTGCAGATGAGCTGTTGTGCTTCTCCACTTCTTGTCTCCGCCCCCTCCACACAGTTTTCTGTTGGCTTCATCAGTGGTGACTTGGTTTGCTGGGTTCACCTGCATCCTCACTCTGGTCTCCATGGGCTGGGCTGCCCCGATGGCCACCCAGACACACACAGTCCCATCTCATCCAGGGAGGAGATGAGGGCAGGAGGGTTTGGCTTCAGAGCGGCTGTGGGCCCTGAAGCGTTGGCGTGTTGGGGAATCCACGCTGCCTGTGCTAACACCTGTGTTGGTGGTAGGTGTTCAGTGGCACCCTCCCCCAGCACTCAGGGCTCTTGCTTTCAGAGTGTCACTGTCTCCAACCAGAGCTGCTGGCCCTCCGTGCTGAGGGTTTGGAGATGGCCCTGACTGGGGACAAGTGTTTTCTGTTTTGGGCGGACTGCCCACACTTGCCACCTAATGTCTGCTCACCTTTGCGCCTGCTGCTGGCTGTGGTTGAATAGGCATTGGTGATGGCCGGCCACTGCCTGGAGAAGCGACCCAAGGTGACTGTGTAGGGAGTAGATGAGTCGTGTCCCCAGGGGCACTGTAAATTAAGAGCGCATCAGGGATTGTGGGAAAAGTGAGGCAGCTATCATAGAAGTGGTGAGGTTGTGAGGAGCGCCTGGGGGTCAGGATCACTATGGGTTGCAGGTCAGAGCACTGAGCAGGGCTGGTCTGGAGATGCGTGTCTTGGGCCTCACATCTGTGCAGGCTGTGGTTAGCAGAGGCGTCTGTCCCAGGACCTGACTCCCCCACACCTGGGATAAGGAGGGGTCTGTCTCTGCAGCAGCTTCTCCCTTTTGAAAGGCGCTGGGCTGATGGTGGTCATTATTGAGTTCTCCGGCAGCAGCTGTGACTGGAACCTTTTCCTGGGGTGGGAGGCAGGAGAAACCAGTCAGGCTAAGAGAGCGGTAGAATCTAGCAAGATGAAGAGGGGACAGAGAATGGAAACCCTGGCAGTCTTTGCAGCATTGGTTTGCAAAAGCACGAAGTTGCCCACTGAGGTTTGCACTGTTTCTGGTGAAGGGAAGAGAGGCCAGTATACCAGGCCTGTGCCCTGTGGGTAGCTAGGAATGAGGGAGAGAGGAAGGGGTTAAGGCAGCTCCTGTGTGGCTCTCTCCAGGGACATGAATTCAAACTCAGTTTCTGCTACTTACCAGCCTTGTGTCCTTGAGCCTGAGTCTGTTCCTTTGCCTGTTAATTAGGGATAAGGATTCCCCCTCCTCCTGGGAAAATTGTGAGGATTACATGAAATGTTTGTGAAGGATTTAACACAGTGCTCACTAATTGGTAGTTGTTATATTTTTTATTAATTAAAGCAGCCAAGGGATCTCAGATCATCAGCTGAGAGAGTTGTCTTAGTAGAAATGTCAGAAGTGTCACTTTGTGCTGCTACCGTAAGCCATTTCCAGGCTCCAAGGGTCGGATGTGACTGCTGTCCTGGAAGGGTGTCATCTGACTTTTACATCAAACCTGGTTCTGGCTTCTAACTGTTCAGAGAGGCCTTGGAGACCTGAGCTGGAGCTGGAGCTAGGGAGCGCTCAGCCTAGGAGTGCGGATCCCTGCCACAGTTAGCTGTGTGACTATACGTGCTTTTATCTCCCTGAGCCAGTGTCCTGGGAGAACAGCAAGACCTGCCTCACACAGTTGTCCTCATGATCAAAGGGGATAATGTATGCAAAACTGTACTGCGCCATTATGTGTTCCTGACAGCTTCCCATGTACCAGACGAAATCCCAAGTGCTTTGCTGTGTTATTCCGTTGAATTCTTACCACGGTTTATGATGCAGTTAAGTATCTCCCATGTGGAGTTGTGGTTTTTGTTTTGGGGGAAGCTGACCCTCTGTGGCCATATCGTGCCCCTGAAGACTTGTGTCTGCAAGAGGAGGAGTTAAGCAGAGTTGCTGCAAGGATGCTTGTGCGCTGTCTGCCACAGCCCCAGCCTAGCGTCCCAGGCCAACTCTGGATCCGAGCTGACACATGAGGAGAGGAGGTTCTTCCTGGTCGTCTGTCCTCTTGGAACCCCCTGTGGCCCCACAGCCTTTGGCTTTGTGGAGCTCAGGGACGCGCCACCGTCTTGGCTGTGCACTTTGTCACTGGCGTGGAACTGTGACCCTCCTGCAGTCACCCTCAGAGGTGCCTGTGAAGACAGAGCTGCTAGTCTGATTGGACTTCAGGCAGGGGAAATGTTTGGTCTAGAAGCGACCAAAAGGCTCAGCATTTCCAAGGTCCCATCTGTCTTTCTCCTGCTTCCAGTGAGCTGTTTTGCCTCCTTCTCTCTGCTCCGAGTGATCTGCCTGTGAGCACGGAGGACTGAAGTTCCCAATGTGTTAGAAAAAACATTCAAAAAGGAGGAAAGAAAAAAAAACACTCTGTGAAAATAAGGGCTCACGGCTGGTGGAGTTTCAAACATAGGTGGTGCTCATTAACAGAGTTACCGTCACAGCCCCAAATTTATTCTCATTACGTTTGGAGGTGTTTATAAGAGAGAAAGAAAAAAAGCTGCAGCATTGCAGGTTACTCTCTGTTTACAATGTTTATGAAGGAGGGACACAAATGAAGGTCTGGTGTGGAATAAAAAGTGTAGAGCAACTGGTGGGGCTGCAGGTGCACTCAGGAGGTTCCAGAGCTCCAGCAGAGAAGGGCTTTCATGGCTCAGACCTGGGCTGCGGCTCCTGAGGTCGCCTGGCCAGGTCGTCCAGGCAGGTGTTGTCGGTCCTGTCCTTTTACTGGGAAGTGGAGTGACAGTTGAGTCAGGTGGTCAGATATGTCATCATTTTGCCAATTGTGTATACACTGCAGGACATTTAGAGCATTACAAAGGAAAATAGAAGAGGGGATTGGGGGCCAAATGTCAAAGGCAACCACTGTTTACATTTCCGTGGATTTCCTAAGAATATATATATATATATATATTTTTTTTTAAGTATTTACTTATATGAAGGGCACAGTAGAAACGAATCATCTGCTGGTTCACTCCTCAAATAGCCACAACAGCTGGTGCTGGGCCAGGCCAAAGCCAGGAGCCAGAAAAACTTCAACTGGGGTCTCCCATGTGGGTGCAGGGGCCCAAGTATTTGGGCCATCTTCCACTGCTTCGCCAGGTGCATCAGCAGGGATCTGGATTGGAAGTGGAGCAGCCAGGACTTGAACCCACACTCTCATATGAGATGCCAGCTTTGCAATCAACAGCTTAACCCTCTTGCCACAACACCGGCCTCTAAAGGCTCCTTTCAAGGAAGTAGAGACATTTGTTTATGTCAGGGGAGATTTGCTTGTTATTTATACGTCTCTGGGCATATCAAGTTTCGGGTCTTGCAGCAGGCACTTTCTATAAGCTTTGTGTCTCTGCAAATTCAGGTCAAGGTTTTTATTTTAGGTGAAATACTGTGCTAGAGACTTTGGAGAAAGATGAGTGATGGTGAAGTGAGAGAGGGAGATGTGTGTTCAGTGGATCAGGTGCAGGCCTTGCTCCAGGTGCTTTATCCATGTTACTCACACTTAATCTCCCATCAGCCTTGTGGGGGAGGTATTGCCCACTTTATAATTGTAGGGACTAACAGGTTAAATGGCTTGCCTAAGGTGATAAAATTAATAAGCCACTCAAGCTGAGATCCAAATCCAGATTGTCCCATTACAGAATTCAGGGCCGTCTCTTTGGAAAATCCACCGACACAACAATCCCATAAAAGGCAAGCATGAAGTCGGGCTCTGAGATGAAGAAAGCTATGGCACTCGGCTCTCCGTCAGTCCCTCCCTTATCCTTCTCTCTCTCTCGTGTTAAGATAAATGATTCTAATTATATCGAGTGGGATTCGCTGTCTTTTTGAAAAGTTCCCTCCTTGGATTCTTTCACTTAGTTGGGTCATTTGATGATAAATCTCACTATCAGGACTGGAAGGAAACAGATTATCTTCTTTATTTTCTTACTGGGACAAGCAAGAGGAAGAAGTGACCTGGGCATACAGAATAATTTTTAGTTGAGCCAGGACCAAAACTCAGCCTTTTAGCTTATTTTTTTTTTTTTAAACCGTATCAATGTGTTTTGTGTTGCTAAAATGAGATACCTGAGACTGGGTAACTTTATAAAGCGAGGAGGTTTGTTTTGGCTCTGGGGTCTGGAGTCCCAGGTAAAGGCACTCACCTGGTGATGCCTTCTTGTTGGTAGTCTTGAAGCAGTGGCAGGGACAGGTGGTGTGTGTGTCTTTATCCTCTGGTCTCTCTCTTATGAAGGTATTGCAGAAAATTCCTGGAAAATTGAATTAAAAGATAAGCTTATTTTTGATGTAAAAAACTTTGAAATTGATATATTATTTTTATTAATAGTGGACATTTTCATGAGCTTTTGAAGGCCCCTCATCGAAAGCCACCAGGATTCAATCATGGGGGCTCCACCATGATGACCCCCTGCTAATCCTCATTCCCCCCCCCCCCCAACTCTAAGTACCATAGTCGGATTCTGTGTCCACTTTCTTACGACTTCACGATGAGGGTTATATTTCCATGCATGAAACTTTGGGGACCCTCAAACCACGTGCAGATTGTAGCAGCTTCCCAAGGTATAAAATGATACAGGATAATAAAGGTGAATATTTTAAATTTTTAATAGTTTTATGCTTGAGTATATACATTGTCTCAGGTGTGTTTGGAGAAAAACATGGCTAGAACAGCAGAACAGCTTGGCAGCTGTTATTGCTCAGAATGTGTCTGGAGTCTGGTCTATTTAATGGAAATACAGGCTGGGCAGGTCATGGCAGCAGTGAAGAGGCAGTGTGTGGCCAGGGTTGGTTCACAACAGGAAAACAGTGCATGTATACCAGTCTGCACCCTCTCCAAGTGAGCTCGCCTGCCCAGCTCGCTTCATTGTTTCAGGGGCAAGAAGAAGGGTCAGTATAGTGACCTCATTTTGTATACATGAAGATACCTCAAAAATGTTTTGGAAAAATAGAATTAAAAGATGAATTTATTTTGCAAAAATTTGACATCTATGCACACTTTTTTTCATAATACATTTTCCATGAACTTTTTGAAGAACCCATTGTATTTCAATATTTTTGCACCAAAGTAAACACGTGTTTTAGCTCCATTCTGCATGAACTTTTTGAAGTCCCCACATATTCAGAAAGTTCCAAGAGGTCAGTTAACAAACCCAGGTCACAGAGGATAGGTTGGAGAGGCAGGGTTCACAAGCCCAGCCTGGGCTCTTCTCTTGCCCCCTACTTGCCACATTCCACAGGGTGAGTGTGCCTGGACCCAGCCTGTAGCTTTCCTCTGGCGTCCGACCCCCCACTCCCTATTACAGTCTTGTTCAGGTGGAAATGAGTGTGGTTGGGTTGCTAGGTTGCCAGCGGAGCCCGCTAACTTAAAGCTTGATTTTAGAATTTCAAAGACTGTGTGGCATTTATCCAGTGTGACTCATGCTGTTAAGTGAGAGAACCCTGTCCTGCTGCCTGTGGCTTCTGTTCACACCGCGATGACGCTGGGTCACTTGGGAGCTCCAGGAAGACTGTGCCTCTCAGTCTCTCGGAAAGGCAATTTCTGGGTGGTTTTTGAGATTGACTCATCTATTCATACTTTCAGAGTTGAGAATCAACTAGAAGGTGTTTGTCTAGAGTCGAGGTATGGAGGTGAAGGTGTGGGCTGCTTTCAGGTGAGCTGCAGAGACTTGGAACTGCTCTGCAGAGGAAGACTGACTTTCAGAGCCTTGGGAGATCTTGGCTGGAACATGGGGTCTAGGATTGGGTCCCTCAGAGGTGCCACTGAAGGTCAGGTTGGTGTTAAGCGATGGAGTGGGACGGGGAGAGCCTTACTGGCAAAGGAGAGAGCGTGTTCAAAGTCATCTCAGTAAGAGCTGAAGCTGGGTGGAGGCCTCTGGCCATGCCATGCAAGGGAGAGAGCCAGTCCCATCTATGTTGGTGCAGGCCCAATTTATGTTTTATTTTAAAATTATTTTTATTTAAAAAATTGATATATGTTTGAAGGTACAGAAAGGGAAACTTCTGTTGGTTCATTTCCTAAATGCCTACAGCAACCGAAGCTGGGCCAGGCTGAAGCCAGGAGCCCAGAATTCAATCTAGGTTTCCTTCTGGGTGATAGGGACTCGAGTGCTTGAGCTATCACCTGCTGGGGGCGCATTAGCAGGCAAAGGAATCGAAGTGGAGCAGGAACTTGGCTGCTCTCTTGCGGCTGTCCTAAGCAGCGTCTTTTTTTTTTTTTTTTCTTTTTTTCTTTTTTTTTAACAGGCAGAGTGGACAGTGAGAGAGAGAGACAGAGAGAAAGGTCTTCCTTTGCCGTTGGTTCACCCTCCAATGGCCGCCGCGGCCGGCGCGCTGCGGCCGGCGCACCGTGCTCGTCCGATGGCAGGAGCCAGGTGCTAGGTGCTTTTCCTGGTCTCCCCATGGGGTGCAGGGCCCAAGCACCTGGGCCATCCTCCACTGCACTCCTGGGCCACAGCAGAGGGCTGGCCTGGAAGAGGGGCAACCGGGACAGAATCCGGCACCCCGACCGGGACTAGAACCCGGTGTGCCGGCGCCGCAAGGCGGAGGATTAGCCTGTTGAGCCACGGCGCCGGCCTAAGCAGCGTCTTAAGCTCTGTACTAAACACCCCAAAGGCCTTGTTTGAAACTGAAGCCCCCAGGGTGGGTGTAAGGGGAGGGGGGGCAGATGAGATGGAGAATTGCTGCCGCTGCCCCTGGGCAGTTGTGTGATAGCAGGGCCTGCCCTGGCTCTTGTGTGTTGATCGTCCCACTTGTTCCTCACCACACTGCCTGAAGTAGGCATGGGCCTACCTTTGGCCAATATTTCAGTCTCATTTCCCTCACTCATGACAGGAGGAAAATGAGACTGAAATATCGAGTAGTGGGGCTGAGATCTCAGTGCAGACCTCAGAGTCGGTGTTAGGATGCTGCTCCGTGGTAGAAGGCTCACTGGTCCAGAGACAAGGGCACCTGAGTTCTGGTCCCAGGCTTTGCTTGTTATGACATAGCACAAGCCAGCCTCACTCTCCACCTCTGCCTGTATCACCAGGGCCTGCCAGCTGCAGAGAGGCCGTGAGCATGAGCACCAGCCTCACACCTCCAGAGTGACCTTCCAAGGAAACTTCACCTCTCCGCCCAAGGTCGTCCTTAGGGGTCCAGGAAGCAGGTGGGAAGTTTGGCCCCAGTGGGGCCTTGAGGAGTCCACGTGGAGCTGTTTTGCATCCATGGATCGTGGTGGAGATAGAGAGGACACAAGCATCCTTGAGTAGCCCATCTGGGCGAACTGAGACTGGGGGTGTGGTCCCCACAGCCTTGTCTGTAAGGACACATGTGCTAGAGGTGACCGAGGGCAAGCCCCTTCCTGACTTGAGAGCAGGTGGCCGGTGCTGCCACGTATTCTCCGTGTGATTTGAAGTGAGTGCACCTGGGTTGAACCTGCAGCTACAGGTTCTTCATGTATACACCACGGCTGCTGGGTTCTACTTCGCAAAGTCTGTGAGCACGACCTGCCCAGTTCCTGGCCTGCAGTGGGCAATCAGCATGGAGGGGCCCCTGTTTCCCAGAGTCCGTCCTATCTTAGATCCCAGTTCTTTGCAGGCTCCCGTGTCTCTCCCCTGCCTTTCAAGACTGGCAGAGGCACGGTGCGATGGGATGTGAAGGAGGCTCTGGCCCACGGTGTGACTGAGCGCCAGGACCCTGGGCTTGGAGCAGGAGGTGGTGATAAGTGGCTTTCAGGTGGCTGCGGTGGGTGTGCTGGGCCATCTTGGAAGCTAGAGTGCGTTGGTCCTGCCAAGTACAAGATTGAGTGTCACCGTTTCGCTTTCTGGGAATAATGGCTGTGCAGATGAAGTAGATTCATGGCGCTGGGGTACGTCAGAGAACAGACTGCTCTTTTTTTCCTATTAAATGTCTATGTTTTCTGATTATTCAGGTAATGTGCTTATTTTAGAATATTCAGAAAATGCCAGAAAAGAAGGAAAAACATTTACATCTAGAGATGCTTATTGCTAACATTTTAACATTTCCCTCCATTCTTTTTTGAAAAACATCATGATTTTTTATTCAAAATGACAGTTTCCTCTGCCTTATTCACATACTGTATCGTGTGGCTTCTCAGATCATAGCATAGCCCTTACAACACTGTTATATGCTACCATAATTGTCCATGGTGTCTGTGTGCTATAGTTTTCTTCATTACTCCCTATTTAGTAGTTAGGCATTTAGATTGCTTCCGCTTGCCTCCTAAAATGCATGAAAATATTCAACTATGGTTTTATTCCTGGAACTGGAATTCCTACATCAAAGAATAGCACATTAAAAAGTGCACACCAGGACAGGCACGGTGGTGCAGTGCAGTAAGCAGCCACTTGGGCTACCCACGTGCCATGCGGGAGTGCCTGGTTTGAGTCCTGACTACCCAGCATTTCTGATCCCGCTTCCTGCTCCTGTGCCTGGGAGGTGGCAGATGTTGGCCCCTGTTCCTGCCACCCCCATAGGAGACCCACATGGAGTTCCTGGCTCCTGGCTTCGTTCTGGCCTTGCCCTGGCTGTTGTGAACTGGTGGGTGGAAGACCTCTGCCTCCCCGTCCCCCTCTCACTCTGCCTTACAAATAAATAAATATCTGAAAAGTGCACATTAATGGGCTTTTCTACTTAGCTGATGATAAGGAGCCAAAAAGTGGCGGTGGTCTTGGGGAGCCACGGGCCAGCCTGAGGCCCCTGCTTCTGCTCATCGCGCACACAGCCCGCCTCCTCGCTGCTCGCTCGCTTCCTGGCGGACAGTACAATCAGCCTCTTGTGGCTCCCCGGTGAAATTTAAGTAATGGGTCAGCCTTTCCAGCACTTCCCTCACTGTCAGGAAGTTCGTCTGTGAATCTAACCTAAATCTCACCTGCTGCATTTTAAATCCCCATCTGCTGCTGGCTCCTCTCAGTGGAGTGGGGCGGAGCAGAGCTGCGCACTGGCTGCAGGCGGCCCTGCTCGACCCTCGCCACCAGCCTTATGTTGCCCTGGAGGAAACTTGAGGGTCTCTGGCTCCTGCTGTCGCGACTGGGAGGGCGGTCCCTGCATCGAGTTGCTGCCGATAACGCCAGGTAGGGTTTCTGAATCCTGGAGTGCCCATGCCATGGAGCCCGGCATTCCGGCCTCTCCCGTGCCCTCTGCAGACCTCATGGGGCGATTAGCATTCACAGCGTGCTCTCCTGTTGACACTGCAGGTCTATCGGATTCATTCTCTGGGGGGAGAAACGTGGCTGGAGCGGGGATAAATTGTGCTTCAGTCCCAAGTGCCTTGGCCGAGTGGTCCGTGTGAGTGAAGGGCACGGCCAGGGAGGGAGGGCCGGTTGAGTGCATTCTGGTACTGGGAAAGGCAGCTGTCAGTATGGGGGGTAGAGAAGGGGGAGGAGGAGGGGGGGGGAGGAGGAGGGGGGGAGGGGGGCCCACCCTGGGTCTCCCCCCTCGGCCTCAGGCAGCAGCCAGACCTTCTACCCACACAGTCTTTCTCAGCCAGGTCCTTTCTTGGGTGCTGACAGCTTTGTTCCAGGGTGGTGAGATGTTAATTTAGAAGGGAAATGAATAGAGCTGCGACTCCATGGGCCCTGTGCGTCCCTAGGCATTTTAGAGCTGGCTGGCTGGCAGGGTGGAGCAAGTCACACAGGAAAGACAGGGAATTGAGGCCTTGCTGCACCTGTGGGAGTATCCAGCCCCGGGGGTGGAGCCCCAAGCCTTCCTGGGACTCAGCCTGGCCTGGCTGACCTCCCTGCCGAGTCACCAGGGGCTCTCACCTACAGCTAACTGCCTGGTGCTCTCAGTGTGGCCTCTTGGGGAGGTGCTGTGTTGGCGACGTTGCTGCTCCTTCCTTTAGTGCCTAGCACAGGGTAGTCCTTGAGTGCACTGAACCAGCATTTAAGAGGGAAAAGCCAGTGGTTTTATGCACTCAGTAAAGAAGGCAGTTCTGTGCTCTTCAGCTGGCATTTAAATGATCCATGTCAGGTTGTTATCCATCCTTTGAAGGGAAGCCTGTCTTGCCTCCCTTTGTTGTTATCCCCTGTTCTCCTTGCTGCTGAGTGCCCCCAGTAACTTTGAGCGTCCTGGTTGGCATCGGATCCCAGGATCCCTGCTGCAAGGCTGTAGTCCCGAGAATGCCATCCCTGGCTGCACATTGGAAACCCTTGGGGAGCTTTGAAAAAATACGTTGGTGCCAAGGACCCGGTGCCTGCGACCCTGATTTATTTGGTTTGGACTGGGGCTCTGACATCATTTTAAAGATGTTTATGGGTGGCGCTAACGTTCAGTGGTTCTCCCAGAATCAAGAGTAAGATGTGTCTGCCGTATCGGATCAGCACTTCCCCTTTGTGTTAGAAGCCCGTGATGGCTGCTGCAGGAGCTGGCTCCACATCCTTCTGGGAGGCAGCAAAGGTGAGGTGGGGAGGGAGAGCATCCTCCTGTCAGGGCCTTTCGCGAGTGGCCTCAGCTCGAGACACAGCCCCTGCACCTGTACCTTGTACCCCTTCCGTTACCAGGGTGTGGTCCAGCGATGTCGCTCTACCTGGTCATTAGGCAGATGACGTGGACAGGATGAGGATGCTTTAGTTAAGATGCAAGATAAAAAGAAGACGCAAGAAGTTAGTCTGTTTGTATCTGGTTCATCAGCTGGAGCCTGGAGTTTTTTCTCAAACTTTCACAGCTGGGTGGAAGAGCTGGGAACAGGGCTGGGAGCAAATGGCGGAAAGTACCTTTTCATTTGCACCTAGAGGTCAGACAGGTCAAAGTTCAACCTTGCGTGGCTCTGTTACCCCTCAGCTGGGACCCCTGAGGCTCCGTGCTGTGGACACCCTTTCCCAGAGGACCTGATAGGGGACAAGTTACTACCAGGAGCGAACGAGTGCCTGTGCCATGTGTTTGGGTTTCCATGTGTGTCCCTTTTCATGATTCAAGAATGACTCTGTTCTTGCTGGCTAAGGGACCTGACTTGGCATCCTAAGTTCCACCTGCTGGAACACAACCTCTTTGAGGGTGTTTGTGGGTGGTGCTTGGTTCCATGAGTGGCCTCTCAGGTGAAGGGGCTGCTTTTGTGGTCACACCTGCTCCCTTCCGTCTCGTGGCTGGGCTGAGAAGTTCTGTCTCCCTTGAGAGAGCTTGCCTCTAAGTTAACATCTGGAGTGCTGATGGTGCCACTCTCTACGTTTACAGATCATGCTTACACAAAGCTGTGAGTGTGAGTAGGTGTTTTTCAAAAAATTTTTAAAGATTTATTTATTTATTTGAAAGGCAGAGTTACAGAGAGGGAGGGTGGGAGACAGAGCTTCCATCTGCTGGTTCATTCCTCAAATGGTTGCAACGCCTGGGGCTGGGCTGAGCTGGAGCCAGGAGCTTCTTCTAAGTCTCCCAAGTAGGTGCAGAGATCCAAGCACTTGGGCCATCTTCCATTGCTTTCCCAGGCACATTAGCAGGGAGCTGGATCAGAAATGGAGCAGCCAGGACATAACGGGTGCCCAGATAGAATGCTGGCATCGCAGGTGGCAGCTTTACCAACTATGCCACAATGGTGGCTCCATCCCCCTTTATTTTTTTGCTTCTTAACTTTCCATTTAAAACTGAAATTTGTCAACCACCTGTAACAGGTTCTCAGAGGCAGAAGTTAAACCTAGAAATGTGCCTTTTAGTCATAATCCCAGGTCTCATCAGGTACAGAAATGTTTGAGGATCAGTCTGTTCATGAACGCCAGCACCTCCTAGCCACTTGTTCCACGATAGAGAAATGGGACACAGAGCAGTTACAAGGCTTGCACAGGGTCACACAGTGAGGTGGAGCTGCGGCTAAGCCAGGAAGAACTTGGATCCAAGTCTGGAAAGTTACCCTACTCCCTGTTTGTGTGGAACTTAGCTGTTGTGCTAAGGTGGGGAGTAACATTGTGGATGTTGAATCAGATTCTTCTTTCCTGTTGAGGGCAGGGGGCAGAGGTGCCATTCTGTGTCTCATAGCATATGTAGCAGCTTCCCTCACTTCTGTCCCCTGGATGCGGATAGTACCCTCCAGTTGTGACAAAGATGTCTCCAGGCATCGCCAAATGTGCTGGGCAAGGGTGGGGAGCAAGATGACCCGGCGGAGACTCCCTGCTTTGGTGGGAGAAATCGAATTATTTCAGGGATGCTCCCTCCTGGCATCCTACATTTGTTTTTATATTTGGGGACTTCACTGTTAACATTTGCATAGCTGGCTTCTTCCCAGCTTGGCTAATGTGCTGGATCACACACATTTATAAATGAAGTCACGCTGAATATAAGCTCTCTCTTCATCTCTTTTTGGCTCGCAGAGGGAAGGCATCAATAAGCCGGGGACAGGCATCGACACTGGCCCCCAGTCCGTGTCTGCTTGCCCGTCCCGTGTTTCCCAGCTCTGTGGTCCTGGGCAGGTTGCTTTATCCTCTTAGGCTCCTTTCTTCATCTGAAAATGATAGAAATGTTTGTTGTGAATGAGAATTAAGTGACACCTCGGATGTAGAAGTGTTTGTAAAACATTACTCATGTATTAAGTGGTGATGATAAGACTCAGGTCTAATTACCAGCACTTGAGATTGTCTCAAATTCAAAGTGCAGAACTCAGCGCGGCAATTCTAGGCTGATATTTAGCCAAGTATATTGCCCTTGTCGTCTCTCTGCCCATAAAGTTAACCTTCCCCTCTCTCACTTTAATAATCTCCCTCTTCTTGATGGCCATGGTGATACCTCTTTTGGTTCGTGGCCTCTGCAAGATTGGTTGTTAGGTGATCAACTGTGGCAACAGCCAGTTTCCTTTTATGGCTAGCTTTCTGAGGGACTGTCAGATATTTAATGTAAAGCAAAACCAATGACACCTGCTTTTCCCTCACTGCGGGATGTGGAAGGCCTGAATCCGGGCAGTGAGGCAGAGAGAGGCTCGCAGATGAGCTTGGAGAAGAAAGCTCCCTTCTCTCATTGCCACAGCACAGCGTGACTCGCGTTGTGCAGAGCCTCAGTTTGCGGATGGGCAGGCTGAGTCTGGAGAGGGAGCATGTCGGGGTGCCACAGTGGCAGAATGAGAGCACAGACGTCCAGACAGGCTTGCACACACTGAGGCCTTTGCCCTGGTCTCTGTGCCTGTCCAGGCTGCCATCCCAGACGGCTGGAGGTGGGGAGCAGACCCCACTGTGGCCGGGGTGCTGCCTGCCCTTCACTTGAGGTGGTGGTGTGTCGGTCTCTCTTTCTACTGGGTAATTTGCAGATGGAATCCACCAGAACTCACGTAGTGTGGGGGGTGATTGTCACGGATCCCTTGAACATCTTGGAGGGGAAGGCAGTGAATGCCTTAGGTTCCAGGTTCTGTGTGAATGAATGGAAGGGAAAACAGACTGAGAAACCGGAGCTGGCACGGGGTCTTCAGTCACCTCAAACTCTCTGGTCACGCGTGTTCCCCCACTAGGATGTGTTGGACATCACCGCTTACAGTGCTAATGATGTATATTGTCACACTTGCTCTTGAGTGTTACTCTTGGCTGCATTGCCCGTGAAGTGTGCTTCTACACTGCACATCACTTAATCCACCGAGAACGCTACCAAGGGGACACTGTAGTTATGTCTGTTTAGTAGATGAGGAAACAAGTAGTTTACTCCAGGGCTCTGAGTAGGAAGGGGAACAGATTCCAATCTGTGCTGTTGGTGCAGCCTAAATGCACTTGTTCCTGCTCTGTTATTCCCTACTGCTGCGGGGACAGTGACCACAAACCCCACCTGCTGCTCCTCCTCCCCATTCAGAGCCCAGGTAGTCTGCTGAAACAGAGCACTGCAGAATGGGCAACTTCAACAACAGACCTCTATTTGCTCCGTCTGGAGCCTGGGAGTCCAAGATGTGAGGCCCACAGGTTTGGTTTCTTCTGAGGCCTCTCTGGCTTGCACTTCCTTCCCACTATGTCTTCATGTGGTTGTTTCTGTGTGTCCAAATTTCTTCCTCTCTCTCTTGTTTAAATGATTTTATTTCTTTCTTTGAGAGTTGGAGTTATAGACAGAGGTAGATCCAGAAAGAGAAAGAGGTCTTCCATCCTCTGGTTCATTCCCCAAATGGACAAAATGGCCAGAGCTGGGCTGAACCAGAGCCAGGAGCCAGGAGCTTCTTCCTGGTCTCCCATGCAGGGGTCCAAGCACTTGGGCCATCTTCTGCTTTCCCAGGCTATTAGCAGAGAGCTGGATTGGAAGAGGAGCCGCTGGGACACAAACTGGCACACAGCACCGGCCCCAGTTTCTTCCTCTTTATCAGGACACCATTTCTGTTGGAGGAGGGCTCACTCTAAAGCCCTCATTTTGACTTCATCACCTCTTTAAAGACCTAACCTCCAGTTATGGTGACATTCTGATGTTCTGGGGGTGGGACTTCAGTGTAAATTTTTTGGGGAGAGATAATTCAGCCCATGACAGTCGTGCTGCTTGTCTGCTGGCCTGTTGGAGCCTCTGGGGCTGTCTGGTCTGGGGGGCACCCAGTTTGCTAAGCTGTCCTCTGCCTCCTGGCTGTGCCAAGAGCCTGCAGCAGAAGAGCTGCCCCTGATTGCAAGAAGCCAGGGTTTGCTGTCAGGGAAGCACAGCCCTCAGAGACTGAGACCTGGCTGTGGCTGAACAGATCCCCGGATGCCTTAACCTTCCTAGAACCTCACCTTCCTTAGCTGTGAAGTGAGGGTGGTCCCTGACTCAAATAAACGGAACACTTGGGATCAGAGGTGTTTATATGCCCTGAGTTCAGGTGGGTCCGGAGACTGGTGATTACTCAGTGCCTAATCCAGGGAGGAAGGAGTGGGAGCCTGGGGCGTGAACTGCAGACAGTTGAGAAAAGCAAACAAGCTCATCGCCCTTGCCCGTCCTCCCAGAGGCCTGCTCGTCCAGCCTCTCACCTACCTGGTGCTGTGTGTGGGCGAGTTTCTGCTCCCCAACTGCTGTGCAGGAAATGCTCACAAGTGTTGATGAGAACTGAGGTTCCTGTGGTTCTGTCCTGCGGATCTTCAACAGGAAGCTCCATCCTGCTGTCCCCTGAGGCTGTACCCAAAAGAAGGCAGCTCTGTGGGGGGCATGATGGGATGGGGGACTCACAGGGAACTCCCCAAGTGCAATTGTAGGTTATGGTGACCTTGAGGCAAACCCAGAGTTTCCCAATTATTTCCTTCTCTGTGAAGGTGGTGTAACATCAGAAGTCGGGTAATAGGAAAGGGGGAACCTGTATTTACTGCATCTTAATGTGTTTGGTTTTGGATATTTTTTTCTTTCTTTCTTTTTTTTTTTTTTTTTTACAGGCAGAGTTGACAGTGAGAGAGAGAGACAGAGAGAAAGGTCTTCCTTTGCCGTTGGTTCACCCTCCAATGGCCGCCGCGGTCGGCGCGCTGCGGCCGGTGCACCGCGCTCGTCCGATGGCAGGAGCCAGGAGCTAGGTGCTTTTCCTGGTCTCCCCATGGGGTGCAGGGCCCAAGCACCTGGGCCATCCTCCACTGCACTCCTGGGCCACAGCAGAGGGCTGGCCTGGAAGAGGGGCAACCGGGACAGAATCCGGTGCCCCGACCGGGACTAGAACCCGGTGTGCCGGCGCTGCAAGGCGGAGGATTAGCCTGTTGAGCCACGGCGCCGGCAGGTTTTGGATATTTTTGAGGAGGTGGGGAAGAATTTTTATTTAAGTGTGTGTCATATGACACAAATTTGATAGGGTACAAAGCAGTGAGAAATCTTTTAGTAAGTACTTTTAGTCTCATTGCATACATGGTTTTAGCTTTTTCAGTTAACATTGCATCATCTTGGGGCCGGCGCTGTGGCACAGCAGGTTAATGCCCTGGCCTGAAGTGCCGGCATCCCATATGGGCACCCGTTTGAGATCCGGCTGCTCCACTTCTGATCCAGCTCTTTGTTATGGCCTGGGAAAGCAGTGGAGGATGGTCCAAGTGCTTGGGCCCCTGCACCCACGTGGGAGACTCAGAGGAATCTCCTGGCTCCTGGCTTCAGATTGGCGCAGTTCCAGCCATTGCGACCAATTGGGGAGTGAACCATCGGATGGAAGACCTTTCTCTCTCTCTCTCTCTTTGCCTCTCCTCTCTCTGTATAACTCTGACTTTCAAATAAATAAATCTTTTAAAAAATTGTATCATCTTTACATGTCTAAACATGTATGTGTCACTTTAGAAGTTTTAAAAAATTTCACAATATATCCAAAATATGCTTATGAATTTTTAGCATTACATAAGTAATGGACCACAAAATATGACATTGGTAATAATCATGGCATATTATAGGTGATTTTTATTCTTTATGCTATTCTTTAATTTCTACATTTTCTACAAATGGGCAGGAATATTCAGAGAAATTTACAGAAAAGATAAGGTCTAAAATCTTAGAATTAACATTTTGGCCTATTTTTATCAAGTGTTCATTTCTTGCATTTTGTAAACATAGTTGAGATTCCATTATCTATACAGGGTGGCTCTTGCCTGGTCTTCATTCAACGTGAATATTCATTAAGCTGAGATTCTTCAGAAGCTCTGTTCTTAATGGCTGTACAATATTCAATCAAGTAGAAACGCCATATTTTGCTTAACCATTCCCTGTTTGTTAGACAATTAGGTAATTTCCAGTTTTTCACTGTAAAAGGATGCCACGATGAAACAGTATTTTCCTGTCTACCTTGATAAAAGAAAATCATACTGGAGCTTAAAGACACTGTACTCATGAATGGGTACACAGTAAGCACTTAGCAGTTGTTTGTGCTTAGTGAATGAAAGGACATGAGAGGCCAGCACTTTGGCACAGGTTAAAGCCCTGTCCTGAGGTGCCGGCACCCCATATGGGCACCAGTTCTAGTCCCGGCTGCTCCTGTTCCGATCTAGCTCTCTGCTAGGCCTGGGAAAGCAATAGAAGATGGCCCAAGTCCTTGAGCCTCTGCACCCACGTGGGAGACCCGGAGGAGGCTCCTGGCTCCTGGCTTCGGATTGGCATAGTTCCGACTGTTGCGGCCATCTGGGAGGTGAAGCAGCAGGTGGAAGACCTCTCTCTCTGTCTCTACCTTTCTCTGTAACTCTGTTTTTCAAATAAGTAAATATTTTTTTTTTTAAAAAAGGATGTGAGTGCAGGAGTGATTTCAATAAGTGGTGATAAATAAATGAATAAAGGCTGTTTCAGGGCAGCAAAGGCCTGTCAAGCGACACCCCAAATCCAGCCCTGTCATTCTCAGCTTCAAGGGTTTGAGAGGGTTCTGCAGTGTCAGCTGTGAAAGACATCGGGGAAGCAGTGATTTGCAAGGCTGGACAGCAGGGATGTAGCAGCGTTTGCTCTGTCTTTGTCCCATGTCGAAGCATCAGGTGGTGGCAATACCTTTCTGGGTTCTGGGCTCTGAAGGCTGGGACCAGGGCAAGAGGGAGAAAACCCCGGAGGACTGGTGTGTTAGCTGACTCCGTGCTGCCCAAATAAATGGCTGCCAGAACCACATTAATTGGTGGCAGGCTGGAGGGGTGTTCTTGGCTTCATTCTCTTTTTCAGAACTGAATGGGAAAATAAAATGTCTATTTCCACCTGGAGTGCTCTGTCATTTGGGCCTTTTCAGAACAGCCTCCCCTTTCCTTTCCACTGTGAGCTATTTATATGACAAGAAGCACCAGCCGGCGCCTTTCACCTTCTCACTCACAGCTTCAGAAAGAAAGAAAGGAAAGCAGCATTCTCTAGAATCCATAAGCCCTGAGTGTTGGCGGCAGAAGAATGAAAAATATTCTAATGCAGATGTCTGTGTGGCAGCGATGGGTGGTGAAGGGTCAGTGAGCCACAGCCCAGTCCTAGGCTGGCTCTCAGCCTTCTGCAGGGTGCTCTGGGGGAGACGGGCCTCGCTCCCGGCCGTAAGCACACATCCTAGACATGTGTTTTGTCTGTGCATTGCATTCAGTCCTTTACATACTCATTCCATTTGGGTCACTGCAGTTATGGGTCACCTAACGTTACGGGCCATGCGGTGGACAGGCTGTAGTAGCTGGGTGAGATGGAGGCCCCTTCTCTCCTGTTTCACTCAGGTTTCAATGGCACTGATGAGAAACTAGCTGATCCAAACAGACATGGGTCTGACACTGTGAATTAGGTGCTTATATCGCTATTGGAAAAGTGGAGGAGCAGGCTTTAGGCCGACATTCATTCATTCATTTCTGATACAGAGAGGGACACTGACACCTCCCCAAATGCCTACAACCACTGAGACTGCACTAACCTGGAGCTAGAAACTCAGTCTGGGTCTCCAAGGAGGTGACAGGGAGCCGACTACTTGAGGCATCGCTGTTGCCTCCCAGGTGTGCATTAGCTTGATTGGAAGCAGAACTGGAATTCCAACCAAGGCGCTGTTATGTGGGATGCAGGCACCTCAAACAGCATCTTGACCACTGTGGCAAACGCCTGCTCCTCTCTATGGTCTGAATACCCCAGGCACTCTGCTATGGGACAGGGGCTTCCCAGTCAGGGTTTTAACCACTGCACCAAATGCCTGCCCCCAGGCTGGCTTTTGACAATTAGGACTAAAACAGGACTGTGAAGCTCAAAACTGTTTTCTTATTTTCTTTCCATCCCCCACCTCTGTTTTGAATTCTCTTTGCCTCCTGCTCCCAACTTATCTATTCCAGGCATTAGACTCTCCCTTTATGGGAAGAATGACGTCAAAGAATCCATGGATTGTGAAGCATCCATTATCAAATCCTAGCTGATTGTTTACTTTGAGCCCAGCTATGTGCTTTTTGTCCTTTATATGACTTACCTCAATTCTCACATCCTCTAGTAGTTAGGATAATTATCTCCACATTGCGGATAAGGATAAGCTAAGCAACTTGCCAGGACAATTCAGCCCATAAATAAGATTTGAACTCGGGTAGTGTTCCTGTTCAGTGACAGCTGTAATTTAAAAGAAAAGTTGGGGGCTGGCGCCGTGGCTTATTTGGTTAATCCTCCGCCTGTGGTGCCGGTATCCAATATGGGTGCCGGGTTCTGGTCCCGGTTTCTCTTCTTCCAGTCCAGCTCTCTGCTGTGGCCCAGGAGGGCAGTGGAGGATGGATCAAGTGCTTGGGCCCCTGCACCCGCATGGGAGACCAGGAAGAGGCTCCTGGCTTCAGATCAGTGCAGCGCCAGCTGTGGTGGCCATTTGGGGAGTGAACCAGTGGAGGGAAGACCTTTGTCTCTTTCTCTCACTGTCTAACTCTGTCAAATTAAAAAAAAAAAAAAAAAAGCTGGTCCAGATGAGATGCACAAATAGCCAATATGCACCTGAAAAGATGCTCAGTGTCATTAAAGGAGTGCAAATCAGAGCTGTGATGGGGTACCACTTCACACACTTGGGGATGTCTGTGTGGAGCTCCCTCTGGGCACATGGAGCCCCGTGGATACTGTTTTACCCTGTGGGTCTTGCAGGGTTGCCTCGTGGTACCCCAGCTGATCTGTCCTTCCATGTTTTATGCCTTGGTGGTGCTTTTGAATCATTACTCATGTGCTTGGGTCACTGTTAAGTAAAATGAGGGTTACTTGAACCACAAGCACTGTAATACCAGGACAATCTAGCTGATAACTGAAATGACTTCTACGTGACTAATGGACAGTGGTGAATACTAGGCAAAGGGATGATTCACTTCCCATGGGATGGAGCAGCACAGTGCAATAGTTCACCACGCTACCTAGAACAGTGCACAATTAAAAATGTATGAATTGTCTGATACTTAGCACTTAATATTTTCAGTGGTAATGGGTACCTGAAATTGCAGAAACTGAAATCGTGGATAAGGTGGACTATGGTGTGAAAAAGCCAGAATTAACAAGTGCCCTGAGGTTGTGGAGAAGTTGGAACATTACCTGATACATTATGCATAGGAATGCAAAATGGTAGAGCCGCTTTGGAAACTAGTTTGCGGGTTCTCAAAACTTTAGACAGAATTACCATATGACTCATGAATTTCACTCCTTGGTATATACCAATGAGAGTATGAAAACATATGTCCACACAAAACCTTGTACATAAATGTTCATAACGTTATTCCTAATATCCCCAAAATGGAAATAACCCAGGTATCCCTTGGTGGATAAATGTGCTATATCCGCACAATGGAATGTTATCTGGCAATAAAAAGGAATGAATTATTGATACATGCTACAATAAAGATTTACCTTGAAAACAGGCTAAATGGAAGAAGCCAGTTACAATGTGATATCCCATTGATATTTAGTGTCCAGAATAGGAAGATCCGTGGAGATGGAAGTAGATTGCCTAAGGCTGGGATTGGATGTGGCAGGTGATGACTATAGGATATGGGGGCTGCTTTTTATGGCAATGAAAATGTTCTGGGATTGATTAGAGTGATAATTAACTCTGAATATACTAAAAGGCACTGCATTATGCACTGTAAAGGGGGTGAATTGTTTGACTCCAGAACCATGTTTCAATAGCCCTATTATCATACTTTCCCTCCTGAAAAACACATGCTGCGAAGGACCTTGTTTACTCAAATAAATGAATTGCTAATGGTAGAATTTAGAGGAGAATAGATTAGCCCCATACAGTTTTCTTGCACTTTTGGCTTATATTAGTTTGTCTGTACTAGAGTTAGGTGAATTTAATTTAGCACAAAATTAAATATTTAGTTCCCAGTTGATTGGTTGGTGGACTTAGAGGTGATTTTCTTTTTTTCATCAGCTTTTTTAGTTTTTTCCATTTTTCTCTTAGAGATATGAGTTACTTTTTTATTTTGACAGGCAGAGTGGACAGTGAGAGAGAGACAGAGAGAAAGGTCTTCCTTTTTGCCGTTGGTTCACCCTCCAATGGCCACTGCAGCTGGTGGGCTGCGGCTAGCGCATGGCGCTGATCCGAAGCCAGGAGCCGGGTGCTTCTCCTGGTCTCCCATGGGGTGCAGGGCCCAAGCACTTGGGCCATCCTCCACTGCACTCCCGGGCCATAGCAAAGAGCTGGCCTGGAAGAGGGGCAACCAGGACAGAATCCGGCGCCCCGACTGGGACTAGAACCCGGTGTGCCAGCGCCGCAAAGTGGAGGATTAGCCTATTGAGCCGCGGCGCCAGCCTGAGTTACTTTTTAAGTGGGGAGCCAAAAATAAACTATTTCATAAACTATGGAATCCAATAGGTTATACAAAATGAGCATCATTACTTGTACATGCTGTGCCATTTTGAACTCGCTTGAGAAATTCTGTTTTAGAAAAACAGTTTTTTTGGGGAAAAAAGTGAGTGATTTCATAAGAGTCTGTCCATGAACTGAGCGAATGTGATAACCGAGCCCTTCCTTGGCACTCCTGCCTTCAGTCTCCTGTTTCTTATGCCCCAGGGACCAGCAGGTGGTTGTTGATCACCGAGTTGTGTGTAACTTCATTTACAAGGCAAAGGGGGTCTGGGATGGTGATGTGTGGTTGCATCAAGTGGAGCAGGAGTGAAGAGAGCAATGTGCTGAAGTGTCTGTGCTCTTAGGTAATTTCTTCCATTTTATTGTCCAGATGTAATTGCTTATGCCAGCATTTCGTAGTCTGCCTGTAACCTAGTAAAACACCTCATGAAAGTTACAGGCCTTAACAGAACGAGAACTCACTAGAACTCCCTTCTTTCCACCTGCACTAGGGCACACTGGACCTTGCATATTTTTTTTCCAACAGGATTTATGGATCAGGAGCGTGAAATTTATTGAGATCCAGCTGTATGTTTGAGGGCAGGATTTGCTGTCATGCAGTCAGAAGAAAGCTGAGGATTTACAACCCATGAGCGGCTTAAACACAACGAGTTCTTTCCCCATTACACATTAAGTTGGCAACTCGGAGCGAGACCTGGGTTTTGCTGGGCTGGAAGGTGGCATGCTCTGAGTCTTCAGGTGTACCTTGGGTGAGCATGTTTGCTTGCAGGGAGGGTCCAGGTGCCCTCTCTCTTGCCCCCCCACCCTACCCCAGTGCAAGGGGCAGTGGAGAGAGAGGGCAGGAACAGCTCCTTTAAGTGCCCATTGCTTGTATCTCTCCCCTATGAGCTCACGTGCACTTCCCTGCACCCCTGGCACCTGGGCTCCCTGCCATTGCCTGGGCCTGCAAAGAGCAGGCTTGGAGCAGCCCAATTAGTATAGTAGGAAGAGAAATCCCAGAGAGCAAGGTTCAGGGCCATTCACAAGGGCTCTACCTTTGGGCACATCACTGATCTCTCTTAAGAGAGTTTTGCAAGGACGAATACTGTGGCCCAACAGTTAAAAGACACTGTCTGCAGTACTAACATCCCATATATGCACTGGTTCGAGTCCTGGCTGCTCTGCTTCCAATCCAGCTCCCTGCTGTTGAGCCTGGGAAAGCAGCGGAAGATGGCCCAAGTGCTTGGACTCTTGTCGCCCATGTGGGAGACCTGGATGAAATTTCAAACTCCTGGCTTTGGCCTGGCCCTTCTCTGTACATTGCAGCCACTTGGGGAGTGAACAGTGAATGGAAGATCTCTCTTGTTCTGCCTCTCAAAAAAAAAAAAAAGTCCTTAAAACAACAACAACAAGAGTTTCCTAGTTTGCACCAGAAATGATGCTTTACTTGGTGGTGACTATGAATGGAAAGTTACCCGTGGTGCATGGTGCCTGAGGCCCCTCTGGCCTTGGTAAAAGTCATGAACTCCTTTTCTTCTCAGCTTTCCCTCTCCCTGATTCCTACACTGGGTTGGCCAAGAAAATTATCCACTTCTTTTTTCCTCCTCCTAGTCAAAAGTCACCTGTTAGTATTTGCATTCAAATATGTTTCCTCCACCTATTCTGGATTGAACACACTTCCCTGAAGTTAAAACTCTTTCAAACAAAAAAATCATTTGCTCTAGATTAACACACTCAGTAGAAATTTCTGCACCAGTGGAAAGTTCTTGGCTATTCTTGTCCTTTTGTTCTTGCATTTAGATGCTCAGATCACTTTACAAACATCCACAGAAACCCTGTGAGAGCGTGATTGGCTTCACAATGAATTTAGAGATTAAGGAAGAATCGACATCTCTGCCAATGAGAGTTTTCCAGCTCTCCTTCCACGTAGGTCTTTGAAGTGTTTTATTTATTTATTTTTCAGGGAAGTCTTATCTTTCCCCATGAAAGCCCTTCAGAGGTTCATTCCGTAGCAGGGACTAGCAAAGGTTTAGACTTTAGAATATTGGTTGGGTGATTGTGAGGACCGTGAACTAGGGAAAGCAGAGGCTGGAAGCAAGGGAGGCTGCCGGGAGGTGAGGTCTCGTTTAGGGCTGTGGGGAGGGTCAGGAACCAGCGTGTGCCGGGACATTTCATACAGAAGGTAGACAGAGCATTCTTGATTCCTGTTTTTAAATTTTTATTTTCATTTATTTAAAAGGTAGAAGAAGACAGAGAGACCTTCCTTTCACTGGTTCATGCTCCCCAAATGCCTGCAATGGTCAGGGCTGGGCCAGGCCCACACCAGGAGCCAAGAACTCCATCCAGGTCTCCTGCATGAGTGGCTGGGACCCAAGTACTTGAACCATCACCTGTTACTCCCCAGTGTGTGCTTTAGCAGGGAGCTGGAATTACTCAGCATTTCCATATGGGATGGAAGTATGGGTCCCAAATGGTGTCTTAACTGTGCAGCAAACATCTGCCCTTCCTCTTAGTTCTTTTAGGCAAAATAAGGCAGGCTTGCTGATGGGGGCCGGTGCTGTGGCGCAACAGGTTAATCCTCTGCCTGTGGGGCTGGCATCTCATATGGGCACCGGGTTCTAGTCCCAGCTGCTCTTCTTCTAATCCAGCTCTCTGCTGTGGCCTGGGAAAGCAGTAGAAGATGGCACAAGTGCTGGGGCCCCTGCACCCTCATGGGAGACCAGGAAGTCGCACCTGACTCCTGGCTTTGGATCGGTGTAGCTCTGGCCATTGCAGCCATTTGGGAAGTAAACCAATGGAAGGAAGACCGTTCTGTCTGTATCTCCTTCTCATGGTAACTCTACCTGTCAAATAAAAAAAATCTTTTAAAAAAAATACTTGCTGCTATTACCGATAGCTTCACGGTATCCATGCTGTAGTCATTGTTGTTTCTCCAAATGCTTCCAAAGTAGGCGCTGTCACTTCTGTCCCCTGAGGAAGTGAAATCTGAGAGGTTAAGTAACCCAGAGTCACCCTGGAGTCTACAAAGGCCAGTGAACACTGGAGTCTAAGCTCGGGCTGCCCTGGAGTTTGTTAAAACTACTTTATGAAAAGAAAAAGTACTTTCTGAATTTTATAACTGAAATAAAAATGACTGAAATCCTGTTCTCGATCATAGTTAGGAAATTAAATTGGAATGTTTACCTACTTTTGTAATGCTTGATAAAAGACCCAGAGCAGTCTGACTGTGTGAGCTCTGTAACATCTGAGCTATTGTAAGGGTGGGAGGGTGGGTTTTGGGGATGTCGGGACAGATCATGCGGCTCCATGGAAAGCAGCAAAAATGTTTTTGAATTCTGAAAACAGTTCTAGTCTAGTGTTTCTGGGTGACATTTCATGAATGTTTTTCTTTCATTGGTCAGGAAAAAAAAATGAATAGTCTTAATTAAAATTTCTATTGTCTTTGCCAGAGAGGAAGGAAGTCTTTGGGTGGTTGTCATGGTGACGTCTGAACATACACTGTGGAAGTGGGTAGTGATTGGCACTCAGGCCCCGAAATGAGCATGTATCATCTTCCTTCCCCCCGTGAGGCTTGCGGAACTAAACCACACGTTTTCTTAAATGCCTTATGAATCCTCATTGGAGCCAAATATGTGTGTGCACGCAGGAATGCACAGAGTCGTAAAGTCTGAAACCCTGTTTCTAATTGCTTTGTGTTCCCCAAGCACAATGGCATCTGTGAGGTGCTCGTGAAAACTCTCAGAAAGTAATTAGGAACTGCCAGCCTTTCACAGGCACAGTGAGACGGCGTGCCGGCCCTCCAGCCCCCACCTCCCCCAGCAGGCACGCACAGGCCGTGCCTGATCCACCTTCTCTGGGGGCGGCCCATTAAGGCTGCAGCATGTACTTGAGGCATGGCAACTGTGGATGCCGTCACTCATCCCCAGCCGTGCTGGAGCCGTCACACTGCATGCTGGCAGAGCGTGCCGGCTTCTCTGACAGTAAAACCAGGCCCAGTGGCTGGCTTTGGGATTTCTGCATGGTGTGACTAGGCTGTAGGAAGCAGAGTAGGGGAAGAATGGTGCTGTGCACCTGGGTGACGTGAATGGGATTTTCAGAGCTCTGACTGCAGGTGAGTCTGGAGACGACAGGATGACGGCTGTCACCACCTGGATGACTGTTCTGTGACCTTTGATGCAGAGTGCTGTAGTGACAAAGAGCGACGTAGTTGCCATCTGATAACCCGGCTGTGTCCCTTAGCTACTCACCTGAGTGAGACTTGACTTCTGACATCAAATAACAGTAATGACAATGACCTCTTCAGGTCATTATGTGGCATGAGATGATGCTTTGTAAACTGTCAGTGCTCTATAAGCTTAAATTCTAACTTGTGGGCTGTTCATTGAGCCCTTCTGGTATACCAGGCTCTGAGGTTGGACAATCAGAACCCATGGAGAGACAAGGCAGGCATAGCAGTCAGAACAGGCAGTCAGTGTTGTGATCCCAGTGTGCATAAACAGGCCCTTAACCCGGCCTGGTGTCAGGGAAGGCTTCTGGGAGGAGGTGGCCGTTCTCTTACAGGGCAAACAGAAATGAGAGAAAGAATCACAGCCTTCAAGAAAAGATGGAGCTGACACTGTGGCATTAGCGGGTTGAGCCATTGGCTGCAGTGCTGGCATCCCATATGGGCACCGGTTTGAGTCCTGGCTGCTCCACTTCTAACCCAGCTCTCTGCTATAGCCTGGGAGAGCGATAGAGAAGGGCTCAAGTGCTTGAGCTCCTGCACCCGCATGAAAGATCCAGATGAGGCTCCTGGCTCCTGGATTCAGATTGGCCCATCTTTGGCTGTTGTGGCCATTTGGGGAGTGAACCAGTGGATGGAAGACCTTTCTGTCTCTACTTCTGCCTCTCTGTAACTCTGCCTTTCAAACAAATAAATTAATTTAAGAAAAAAACACAGTGAGTGTAAGAGTGCTGAGACAGCTGGAGCCTGGGCATCCCTGTGGGGCTGGTGCACCATGAGCAGGGGGCAGACAAAGGACTCTGTTTGCAGTGTTGCAGTCTTCATCCAGCAGGTGGGGGGAGCTACTGCAGGATCTTAAAGCAAGGACTGGCATAATTTGTAGGTTTCCAGCTCTTACAGGTTGCTGGGGGGTGGTGGGATTGTAGAAGGTAAATCAGGAGTGGGTGGCTGAGATAGGATGATGACCTTAGGGACAACTGCAGGCATGGCTATGGGATAAGAGGATGGGCTGGACTGGAGATAGGAAGTAGACTTGACCAGATCCTCATGGCTCATGGGGAATGGGGGAAAGAGGTAGGAGGACTTCCAGCACTGCAAAATGGTGTTGCTGTTGGCATTTTTGGGAGGGGCAGGGTTTCGCTGTACCAGACAGTGTTGTTTAGTGCCCTGGGCTCAGTCAGTGCCTGCCCCCTAAAGTTGTTGTGACAACAAGGATGTTACTGCTGCTTTTCTAAACACCCCTGGTTTTAAACCACTAAGTGGCGGCTACCTTCACCAAGATGGGAAGGGTGGGAAGAGCTCCATCTTGGAAGGTGTTGATTCAGTAGTGCTTGGAGGGTGCCCTGAAGGCAGTTGGACTTAGGGATCTGGGGCTTGAGGGAGGGGGCAACACTTCAGAGACAGCCTTGGGAATCATAACCTTGGGAGCATGAGCTTCCCTGGTGAGCAAGTTTGCAAGAAGAGGCAGAGAGACTGCAGAACCTTGGAGACCATCCTGTGTCTTGTCTGGTGAGCTGGGGAGCACTGATCATAGTCAGGGGTAAGGAGCGGGAACTGATGCTTACCAAGGGCAAATGACATTTCCAAGTTTCTCTGTTAATCACGTTTGGCACATTCTCTCCTTGGCCCAGATGACACTGGGGAGAAGTGAATTTTGCCCCATTTGAGTTAAACATTTTTTTATTATTGTGGCTTCGTGGCCAGTGGAACCAAGCGTCTCAATGACCAGGCTGTTACTCCCGCTGCCTCCCCTTGGGTGTGGAAGTCTTGGCGCATTCAGGAGGAGGCCGCTCACAGGTTGGTTATTCCCCTGCATTGGCAGCTTTTTCCTTGGCCGCTCTCTGTGGTCCTGGTTCGCTGATTAACGGGCACTTGAGGAATTGCAGGGAGTCGTTTAACATGCATCAGATACCATCGCTAGCAGAGAAAGTGACTGGCTGAGCATGCTCTCCGCTGTCTGCATCTCTCCCTGCTGACACGGGTTGGTGCTGGGGAATTGAGTCTGAATCAAGAAAAGCACAGTTTCAATGTGTGATTCGGAGCCAATGGGGTGCAGCCATCTCCAGCATGGGAGGTGCTGGGGAGAGATGGATGGAGAGCAGTCAAGGAGGCTTTTCTCGCCCATTTCTCTCCACGGCCTTCTGCAAAGGTAGGAGGTGTTCTGGGGGGAAAGCTGCCGCCAGTTTCTGGGCCCTGACCTGCAGGTTTCCAGCCAGTGCCCACGCCAGGGTCCCGGGACTTGAGACTGGGATGCGGAAGGCTGCTGATTGATTTCTGAGGATGGAGACCCTGATAAGAATAGCTTCTTCTTTGAAGCCCTCCGCCTGCACTCAGTTTTCTTGTAAGGAATTGATCTGAGTGTATTCAGGGGAAATGTCCAACTTTTTTTTACCTAAAAATTTATTTATTGCATTTGAAAGGCAGAGTTATAGAGAGGGAGTAAGCAATCTTCCATCCGTTGGTTCACTCCCCAAATGGCCACAGTGGCTGTGGTTGGGCCAGGCTGAAGCCAGGAGCCAGGGGCTTCTTTCAGGTCTCCCACGTGGGTGCAGGGGCCCAGGGACATGGGCCATCTTCTGCTGCTTTCTCAGGCACATGAGCTGGGAGCTGGACCAGAAGTGGAGCAGCTGGGACTCAAACTGGTACCCATATAGGATGCTGGCATTGCAGGTGGTGGCTTTGCCCGCTACGCCACAGCACTGGCCCCATGGTCCAACCTTTGTTTCCACACCTACCTGGCTTATAATCTTGATTTGTCTGAGCCTGGGTTTCCTGTCTGTAAAATGGAAATAATAATACCTGCTAGGACTGTAATAAGGTATGACCTAACGTCTGCAGAGCAGCTGGAATGTCGTGTGATATGATATGATACATCATGAGCTTGTCAGAGTTACTGTTGTGGATCTCTCTCCTTTATGTGGCTCTTTATCCGCTTCCCAGCTTGGGGGGAATCTGCAGAATCCGGCAGCCAGCACAGGGGTTCCTTTATTAGGAAGGTAGGGAGCTGCAAGGCTTCTTTAGGGAGAAGGGGGACCCCAGTTAGAACATTGCCCCATTTGCTCACCCCTGTGACTCAGGCGCCATTCAGGAGGCATTCAGCAAAGCCCCACCACCATTGTGGAGCTGTGACTGGAACCCAGTCTGACTCCAAACTCAGACTCATCCCACTGAGTTTGCTGTCACCTCTCCCCCTCTCCCATCTTACTTTGCCAGCCCCAAACCAAAATTAGAAAAAAGAAAAAATACTAGCATAAAGCCAGAAACTTCAGTGAGTGCGGTGCTTACTGGAAAGTCCATCTCTGGGGCTCCGGGGTGGGAGTCAGGCGCCTTCTTCCTGCCTGCTCCCTGCGTTGGCCTCCCTTCCTGAATGGGCATCACTAGGAAATAGAAGAGGAAGCTTGTTTGGGTGGAGGTTCCCGAAGTCATCCCAGGTTGCCTTTTTCTAGAGGTGAGGTAGGCAGGGAACCTCTTCTTGCCTGGGCGTCCAGAGGCCTCTCCCCAGCCCCATGGAGGGTGCTGGGTTGGGGAGGGGTGGGGACAACGCCCCCTGGCAGCCTCCCCATTTCTGAGCTGTTGGGGCTCAGGGGTCCCCGGGTTCTTTGTCCCATGGCTAGAGGACTCAAGGTGGGCGGGGATGGTGTGTGCTTGGTTAATGGGAGCTTTGCCAATTGGGGGGGTCCAAGGATGGTGGATTGAAGGAGGCTCAATTGGGTCACCCGACTGGGAACAGCAGAAGACTTCACCCTTTGGGATGCGGCTAGGCTGATTTCCCTGGCATAGCCCACAAGTACCTGCATGTTTTGTGCACAAAGACCCTGTATTTGAGCTCCTCATAGACGCCCCTGGCCTCTGGACACCGCTGGCACAGCCTGGTTTATGGAGTAAAATGCTGAATGGCAGGATTTGTGTGGGTTGCTCTACACTGCACACCTGAAAATGAGCTCACTGGCCAGCTTTGTTGCCACGCCTGCCTTCCTCCTTCCCTGAATTCTCCCACCTTGCACTGTCGAGAAAGTGCTGTGTCCTCCCTGTGGGAGGCACTAGAGCGTCACCGCTATCTCAGTGTGGAGCGAAGCTGAGAACAAAGTCATCTAGTCACATCCATGTGTGGGGCAGCATGGGATGTCAGAGCTGGAGCAGTGTCCACTCCAACCTTCCCCATTTTACACATGAGGTCATTGAGGCTCAGAGAGGGACCGCCATCTGCCTCCTTCCCTCTGGCCTGGTGTGGTTATTTACACAAATTAAATGCTCACAGTAAAGTACAGAGGAGACACGGTGCGGGGGAAGAGAATAGCTTCTGGACTTGGATTCCAATGGAAATCCTACGTTTTGGACAAACTCTTTTTAGGCTCCAATTTCCTAAAATGATAGTACCTCATTTAATGGTGCTTACACCTTCGAGATACTACTGGGGTGTGCACCTGCAAACATTGTAATTACAGTGGGAGATGTTCAGGAAATAGTGACTGTCACTTTTCCTCTATTCCCAGTGTTTTTTTTTTTTTTTCTTTTGAAAGACAGAGAGGGGAGAGAGAGAGACAAAGAGAGTTCTCCTATGCTGATTTACTTCCCAAATGCCTATGACAGCAGGGCCAGAGTCAGGAGCTGGGAGTTCAGTCCAGATCTCCCATGTGGGTGGCAGGAACCCAACTACTTGAGCCCTCCCTCCTCCCTCCCAGGACTGCATTGGTGGGAAGCTGGAGACGGCAACTGGATCTGGAACCTGGCGCTTTAATGTGGGATGTGGTGTCTTAACGGCCAGGTTAAGTGTCTGCTCTAAGCTCCTCCTTTTCTTTCCCCACAAACTTTGGAAATTCCCACATATAAAATGCTCCAAGATAAGACAGCCTCCCCTGTAGGGCTGTGACTGCCCGCACTTGCTGCCGGGTGCCAGGGAGCCAGCCACAGTACGGCTCTGAGCAGTCACGCCGTTAAAGGCCTTGCTTCAGGATTTCTTCATCCTACCCAAGTAATTAAGGCTTCTCTTGACTCACATAGTTGCCAAATGGGGTGTTTCGTGGATCCACAGACTCGCAGAGTTGGAGAAGAGCATATGGTCATCTTGGCAGATTGCATGCCAAGCTTTGCATTCTTTTATTACCAGGATTCCTGCCAAATTTTTTTTTTTTTTGACCTGAGCTTGAAAACTTCTACCAACAGGAAGCAGCCCACCAGTGTGTGTCTTCAGAAACCACTCTATGACATTACTGATGCTTAGGTCCATGAGATCCATGCCTTTCAGTGACCCCACCACTGATCCCAGTCCAGCTGTGTTGGTCCTACCAGGACAAATGGACTCCCTTGGCTTCTTGGTCGGCCTTCACAGGTGAACGTGGTGGTTGTGTTGAGTCCTCCAGGTATGTAGCTTTGGCCCCTGTGAGCACTTGGCCATGCTGGCCTGTCTCTCTTAGACTTGCTCCAGCCTTCTGCCCTGGCCTGTAGGTGTGGTTCCCAGCAGTGGTCCCAATATTTGGGTGAGGTCTGATAGGTTCAAAACCAAAAAACACTTTTCCTCCCTTGTTTTGGGCTCTGTGCTATGGAGTTTCAAGATCCTAGTAGTCCCTATAACAGCTTCTGCACACTGTTGACTAATTGGGCTTGTAGTAAACCAAAGTTGCAAAACTGATGCAGATTCTGTATCAGTTTTTTAGGGCTGCCATAACAAATGGTCACAAAGTTAGCAGCTTAAAAAAACCCATAAACTGGAGGGCAGAAGTCCAAAATCAAGGTATCAGCAGGGTTGTTCCCATTCCACGTGTCCCTCTTCGCTTCTGGTGGCTGCCAGCAGCTAGCTAGCCAGCTGGCTTGCTTGCTTTCTAATAAAGGCAACATGCATTTTCTGTTAACTTTTTTTTATTATTCTTATTTGAAAGGCCAAGTGACAGAGGAAGATTCATCTTCCATCACTGGTTTACGACCCAAAGCCCACAAACAGCTGGGCTGGGCCAAGAAGCCAGGAGCTCCCATCATCCAGGTCTCCCACTTGGGTGACATCAACCCAAGTACTTGAGCTATCATTCGCTGCCTCCAGGGGTGTGCATTAGCAGGAAGCTGGATTGGAAGCAGAGCTGGGACTCCACCCAAGGCACTCCAATATGGAATGCTGGCATGGTGTCCCAAGCAGTAACTTAACTGCTGCTTCACAACACGCCTGTGCCAGCAGTTTTTGGCATACATTGGCTTATCGTTATATCACTCCTATCTCAGTCTTCACGTGGCCACCTCCCCTGTGTGCATTTTCATAGGTTATTCCAGTCCAGACCAATGCTACTGGATTCCTCTGTGATGTCTTTTGAACAGGACACAGGGATTCCCAGATGTGAAGTGTGTTTTTCATGTTTGCTTGTGGAGATTAGTCACAGGGGAAGATGGATCGTTTAAAGCAGGAAATTAATTTTAAAACAGTGTATGAGTTTTTTCCTTTAATCTTTGTTTTCAGGAACCTAGTGTTAATTTATGGTTCAGAGACCGCAAGTAATTCTTTTAACCCTTTCAGGTCTCAACTATCTTACTTTTCAACCCTGAAAGTTTTTTTAAAAAAGATTTTATTTATTTTAAAGAGAGAGAGAGAGGAGAGACTGGAGAAAGAGAGATGAAAGAGAGATCTTCCATCTGCTGGTTCATTCCCCAAATGGTCACAACAGCTGGGGTTGGGCCAGGCTGAAGCCGGGAGCCCGGAACTCCATTCAGGCTTCCTACATGGGTGCTGGAGACTCGATTATTGGGTCGTCTTCTGTTGCTTTCTCAGTTGCATTAGCAGGGAGCTGGATCAGAGTGGAGCAGCCAGAACTTGAAATGATGCTCTGATATGGAATGTCGGCATCACAGGCAGCAGGCAGCTTAGTCTACTGTGCTATGACACCAGCCCCAGCCCTGAAACTGTTTTTTAAAGAAATATTTATTTTTGCTTATTTGACAGGCAGAGAGAGAGAAAGAGAAATGGGCAAGAAGAGCGACCTTCCATGCACTGGTTCACTCCCCAAATTTAGGAATAGTTGGGCTAGGCCAGGCTGGAGCCAACAGCTAGGAACTCGGGTCAGGTCACCCACATGGGTGGCAGGGACCCACATACTTGAGCTATCACAGGCTGCCTCTCAGGGAGCACATTAATGGGAAGTAGCATTCAGAAGCAGAGCTGGGACTCAAACACTGGCACTCTGGTAAGGGGATACAGGTTTTCCAAGTGGTTTTTAACAGTTGCACCTAATGTCCATCCCTAAAACTCTTCATATTGTGATTTCTGGAAAGCAAAGATTACCCTCTGTGCTAAAATGGATCTCAAGTTGACATAATGGATTGAGAATTTACGACTAAGATGACAGTTTATAATGCACAAATCTCAAAATCTGGAAAACTCTGTCCTTTTGCTTACCTTTGTGGGATAGAGAGACTAAGCTGCCACACACCTCTTCCTGATGACTCACCTTTCGGATGTAGGTCACTATGGGATTGGCATGTAGTTAGCTCTCAAATATTTGCTAAATGAGTGAGTGAATACTGATGTCACACACCCTCTTTCAATCAGTCTCTCTGCCTCTAAAACAACAACAACAACAACACAACTTCCTAGAAGGAAGACCAGGGCCGCAAACTCAGATGTCTGGAGGTACTTAGCAGGCAGCAAGGAAGCAGCCTGTGTGTATGCTCACCGCTATGTTTCTGAAACACACGTACCACTCTGCTTTCTTTGTCTTTACAGTTTGGGCTGAGACACGGATACAAAGAGATTTCTCTATGGTAAGAGAATTAGAAACGTTGGAGGGAGGATAAATGCCACCAGGCATTCCCTCTCAACACCAGGAAGCACTCGGGAGTTGTGGGGACTGTGTGAACAAGAAGGATCTGCTGCTTCTGGGGGCCCAGTGGTGCCACATTGTTTGTTTTTCCAAGAGGAACTGGATTTTTATGTGATTTTGTCTATTTTTAAATGTTGGCTAAATTTCTAAAATCTGTGTAACACAAATAAAATTAGTTTTGGGGACAAATTGGTTTATATATCATTCATTTGGAATCTCTGGCACATATTGAAGCCGTTGGGGTATGGCATGGACTCCTGATACCTCTTTCTAAGGACTGGTCTGGAGTGGTGTGGGGACTTAGAGGGGCTGGGTATGAAAGGGGCTTCCTGTGTTCATACTTATGTGTGAATATGGAGGAGACCAAGAGATATAAATAGTAACTTAGAGGATAATATGCACAGTTATTTTATATTTGTGTAAGATTGTCCTAAAATATTTGTGCATACATTTTAAAAAAGATTTATTTATTTGAAAGACAGAGATCAGTCTTCCATCTGCTAGTTCTCTCCCCAAATGGCTGTAATGGCTGGAGCTGTGCCAGGCTAAAACCAGGAGCCAGGAACTCTAGGGGGTCTCCTACATGGGTGGCAGGAGCCCAAATCCTTGGGCCATCATTTGCTGCCTTCACACACACATTCATGAGGAGCTAGACTCAAACCAGTGCTCTGATATCAGTGTTCGAAGTGGTGGCCAAACCCACTACACCACAATACTGTCCCCTACATAAGATTTTAAGTACATAAAATTACACAAGCACAGAAACCAAAAAGGATATACAAGAAACTGGTAAGGTACTTGCCTCTGGGATTGACACTGAGTTGGAGGAGGTAGGGGAACTGGCTTTTCGTTTATATCCAAGTAACATTGCAGTACTTAAATGATTTTTGGAAAAGTAGAATGAAAAGACTTGTTGGGCAGAATCACTGCTGTAAGACAAGCATGAGCCCTTAGTGCTGAGAAAATTGAGGAAGGAAGAAATCGGTGGCCAGGAGTGATCAGGGAGGGCTACTTAGAAGAGAAGGGGCCTTGAAGGGTGGGCATCCAGGGAAGAGAGCAGCAGGGGCCCAAAGCCCAGGGATAGGGAGCAGGTGGACTGGTAAGTTTGCTTGGTGCTGAGAATATTGGGAAGTGGTGAGCAATGAGGAAACTCCAGCAGTGAGGAGACTGGGTGTGTGGAGGGAGGGACTGACAGGAGAACTGGGTTCCCACGTGGTAATCTGGCCACGAGGCAGAGTCACGAGTGGCAGCCTCTCCTGCGGCCCCTGCTGGTCCCAGGCTGCTGTCACTGCTCCTGGCCAGGGTGTTTCCTGGTGAACCAGGGTTACACTGTGCATCTGATGAGTAAGCTCACGCACTTCCGGGTCCTCCACGCCCCTGGGCAGTGTGAGCCTGGCAGCTGGCTGCCCTCTACTCGTGTGTGTCTGAAGTGGTTTCCCTGCCTTCAGGTGAGCACATTCCGCAAACGTTTAGGAGGGGTCTGTAGAGCCACTGGCTACAGGCTGAAGTGTAGCCACTGCGGACTAGCCCACTCTTTGGAATTAAGCTGACCTGGGCTTGAAGTTTGATCTGGCCTCTTGCTGGTTATGTGGGCTGAAGGGCCTTTGACTCCTTTGAGCCTCATTTGCAAAATGGAGCTAAGGCAACTTACCTTCTAGGGTTGTTGTACCTAGCAAGCAGGTGTGCCTTGTGTATGTCTTCAGTAAGGGCTCCCGCTGTTACTGTGATCTGTGGGTGGTGTGTTGTGTGATGTGAAATGTTTATCTATCTGTGACCATCTGTTTTGGTGTTTTTTTTTTTAAAGATTTATTTATTTATTTGAAAGTCAGAGTTGCAGAGGAAGAAAGAGAGGTCCTCCATCTACTGGTTCACTCCTCAAGTGACCGCAATGGCCAGAGCTGAGCCGATCCGAAGCCAGGAGCCAGGAGCTTTCTCCGGGTCTCCCATGTGGGTGCAGAGGCCCAAGGATTTGGGTCTTCTTCCACTGCTTTCCCAGGCCATAGCAGAGAGCTGAATTGGAAGTGGAGCAGCCGGGACTCGAACCAGCGTCCCTATGGGATGTTGGCATTACTGGTGGTGGCCCCAACATGTGTTTATTTTTTTTTTAAGATTTATTTATTGGGGTGGCACTAGCAGGTAAAGCTGTTGCCTGCAGATTTATTTATTTATTTATTTAAAATTTATCTAAATAAATTTATTTAAATAAATTTATTATTTATTAAATTTATTTATTTATTTATTTATTTTTTTTTACAGGCAGAGTGGACAGTGAGAGAGAGAGACAGAGAGAAAGGTCTTCCTTTTGCCGTTGGTTCACCCTCCAATGGCCGCCGCGGCCAGTGTGCTGCTGCCGGCGCATGGTGCTGATCCGAAGCCAGGAGCCAGGTGCTTATCCTGGTCTCCCATGGGGTGCAGGGCCCAAGCACTTGGGCCATCCTCCACTGCACTCCTGGGCCACAGCAGAGAGCTGGCCTGGAAGAGGGGCAACTGGGACAGAATCTGGCACCCCGACTGGGACTAGAACCCGGTGTGCTGGCGCCGCAGGCGGAGGATTAGCCTATTGAGCCATGGCACCGGCCTAAATAAATTTATTTGAAAAGTAATTAATTAATTTGAAAATCAGAGTTACACACAGAGTGAAGGAGAGGCAGAGAGAGAGCGAGAGAGAGAGAGAATGTGAGCTTCCATCCACTGGTTTACTCCCCAGTTGGCCGCCATAGCTGGAGCTGAGCCAATCCGAAGCCAGGAGCCAGGAGCTTCCTCCGGGTCTCCCATGTGAATGCAGGGGCCCAAGGACTTGAGCTATATTCTATTGCTTTCCCAGGCCATAACAGAGAGCTGGATCAGAAGTGGAACAATCAGGACTCAAACTAGCACCCATATGGGATGCCAGTACTATAGGCAGCAGCTTTACCTGCTGTGCCACAGTGCCAGCCCCCATCTGTTTATTCTTTTTTTTGTTTGTTTGACAGAGTTAGTCAATGAGAGAGAGAGACAAAGAGAAAGGTCTTCCTTTTTCCGTTGGTTCACCCCCAAAATGGCCGCCTCCTGGTCTCCCATGTGGGTGTAGGGCCCAAGCACTTGGGCCATCCTCCACTGCCTTCCCGGGCCACAGCAGAGAGCTGGACTGGAAGAGGAGCAACTGGGACAGAATCTGGTACCCCAACCGGGACTAGAACCCAGGGCCGGCACCACAGGTGGATTAGTCTAGTGAGCCGTGGCACTGGCCTTTTCTTTGTGACTGTAAGCTACTGGTTAGTGGGGGTCATCATGGTTCCTCCCTGTCAAAGCAGAGTGCCAAGCACAAAGTAGGGCTAATGAATGGGGATTGTGCTCCAAAACCTAATCCAATCTTTTTACTTATTTGAAGGTCAGAGTTACACAGAGAGAGGAGAGGCAGAGAGAGAGAGAGAGGTCTTCCATCCTATGGTTCACTCCCCAATTGGCCACAAGAGCCAGAACTGTGCCGATCTGAAGCCAGGAGCCAGGAAGTTCTTCCAGGTCTCCCACGCAGTGCGGGAGCCCAAGTTTGGGCCATCTTGTACTGCTTTCCCAGGCCATAGCAGAGAGCTGGATCGGAAGTGGAGTAGCCGGGACTAGAACCGGCACCCGTATGGGATGCCAGCACTTCAGGACAAGGCATTAACCTGCTGCATCACAGCGCCGGCCCCCCCATCCAGTCTTTATGGCAGTTACTTGGTGATGGATTAGAATGAAGACAACTTGACAACTTTTGTTAAAGCCAGTGGTCTTGTTAGGATGATCTGTCAGGATGACTTGTGAATCATTATTTCTTTCTGCTGGGCAAGGTGATGTTTATACGGTTTGGGCAGCCTTTATAAAATGTACATAAAATTGCAGAAAGCACATAAACACATCCACAGAGCCCTTCCTGGGGACTTGCGAAAACGAGGAGCCTACAGCTTGCGCTTTGGTAGTTTCATGGTAAATCACGTCTTCAGCAGGGATTTATAGAGCACTGACCGCAGGCAGTACTGGGAGTTAGGAGGGGTATGGGGATTTCTTTTTAAAAAGGTTTTTACTTGTGGGGCCAGCATTGTGGTATAGAGGGCTAAGCTACCACCTGCGATGCTGGCATCCCATGTCAGAATGCTGATTCAAGTCTCAGCTACTCGGCTTCCAATCTGGCTGCCTGCTTGTGTGTCTGGGAAGGCAGAGGAAGATGGCCCAGAGGTACTTGGACCCCTTGGACCCCCTTAGACCCCTTGCCACTCACATGGGAAATTGAGATGCAGTTCCTGGCTCCTGGCTTCAGCCTGGCCCAGCCCAACCATTGTAACCTTTTGGAGAGTGAACCAGCAGGTGGAAGATTTCTGTCTCTGTCTCCCCTCCTCTCCCCTCCCTTCTTCTCTCTTTCTTTCTGCCTTTCAAATAAATCTTTAAATTGACATTTTTTAATGCACTGACAGCTAGCGCTCTCTCTCTCTCTCTCTCTCTCTCTCTCTCTCTCTTTAACAGAGTGGACAGTGAGAGAGAGAGAGACAGAGAGAAAGGTCTTCCTTTACCATTGGTTCATCCTCCAATGGCCGCTGCGGCTGGTGCACCGCGCTGATCTGAAACCAGGAGCCATGTGCTTCTCCTGGTCTCCCATGCAGGTGCAGGGCCCAAGCACTTGGGCCATCCTCCACTGCACTCCCGGGCCACAGCAGAGAGCTGGACTGGAAGAGGGGCAACCGGGATAGAATCCGGCACCCCAACCAGGACTAGAACCCAGGGTGCCAGCGCCGCAGGCAGAAGATTAGCCTTTTGAGCCGCGGCGCTGGCCTTTTTTTTTTTTTAAATAAAGATTTTTTGTTTACTTTAGATTTTATTGAGTTACAGACAGAAACAGGGAGAGAGAGAGAGAAAGGTCTTCCTTCCACTGGTTCACTCCCCAAATGGCCACAATGGCTGGAGCTGGGCTGATCTGAAGCCAGGAGCTTCGGGGTCTCCTATGTAGGTGCAGGGCCCCAAGCATTTAGGCCATCTCCTACTGCTTTCCCGGGCCGTAAGCAGAGAGCTGGATCAGAAGAGGAGCAGCTAGGACATGAATCAGTGCTGATATAGGATGCCAGCACTGAGGCAGAGGCTTAGCTTACTACGCCACAGCACCAATCCAAGATTTTTGTTTATTTGAAAGGCAGAGTTGGAGAGGGGAGAAGGAGATATATCCTCCATCTTATGGTTCACTCCCCAAATGGCCACAATGACCAGGGCTGGACCAAGGACTTGGGCCATCTTCTACTGGGTGGGTTAAACTGCCACCTGCAATGCCAGCATGCCTCTACTTCCCAGAGAGCTGGATTGGAAGTAGAACAACCGGACCTTGAACCAGCACCCATATGGGATGCCAGAATCACAACTATGCCACAACACCGAGCACCTAAAAGAATTTTTTTAAAAAAGACTTTCATTTGAGAGACACAGAGAAAGAGATAAGACATATAGAGAGGGAGAGCTGTCATCTGTTGATTCACTCCCAAATGTCTCTAATGGCATGGGGTGGGCCGAGTTTGGAGATGGAGCTCAATCTGGGTCTTCCAAGTTGGTGGCAGGAACCCAATTTCTTGAGCCCTCAAGAAATTCTAGGGTCTCTGTTGGCGGAAAACTGCAGTCAGGAGCTGAAGATGAGAATCAGACCCAGGTACTCTGATGTGAGATGTTGGCAGTCTGATGTGGGTTGTTGGCTTCTTAACCACTAGGGACCAAATGGAGAGTATGGATACAAGTTTTAGCAAAACTGTCTTTCTGATTAGGTTCAGAGTAAAATCCCCTGTATCTTTTTTTCATACAACAAAATCTGTTGAGCTGGTACTGCCGTGTAAGGCACTGTGCTGAGCACTGAAACACTGCTGTCAAAACACTGGTCTCTGCCCCCTGGGGCTTGTATCTGAGTGCTCACCTGCACTGTAACCTGGGGATCTGTGCAGGCTGCAATGAAAAGAGCCACAGTGTAGTTCTGTGACTTTGGTGTCTTAATGTCCCATTAATTCATTCATTCATTTAATTTGACAGAGTTAGACAGAGAGAGAGAGAGAGAGAGGTCTTCCTTTTGCCATTGGTTCACTCCCCAAATAGCCACTACAGCTGGTGCTGTGCCGATCTGAAGCCAGGAGCCAGGTGATTCCTCCTGGTCTCCCACGCAAGTGCAGGAGCCCAAACACTTGGGCCATCCTCCACTGCCTTCCCGGGCCACAGCAGAGAGCTGGACTGGAAGAGGAGCAACTGGGACTAGAACCTGGTGCCCATATGGGATGCCGGTGCCGCAGGCGGAGGATTAACCAAGTGAGCCACAGCGCTGGCCCCTTAATGTCCCTTTCTAACCTTTCTCTGTCCTTTTCCCTTCCTGGTGTCTTCTGGGAGTAATAACTACATGGTTAAATTGGTGTTGAGCAAGGGGGCAGGCCTGTGGCAGAGCGGCTACCTTTCCCATTGGGATACCTGCATCCAATGTCAGAGTGCCTGGGTTCAAGTCCCAGTTCCGCTTCCAATAGAGCTTCCTGTTAATGTGCACCCTGAGAGGCAACACATGATGGCTCAGATGCTTGGGTTCCTACCACCCATGTGGGAGACCCAGATTGAGTTTCAGGCTTCTGACTTCAACCCGGCCCAGCCTTGGCTGTTAGCTGGCATTTTCTTTTCTTCTTCTCTTTTTTTTTATAAAGATTTATTTATTTGAAAGTCAGAGTTACAGACACACACACGGGGGTGGGGGGGATTGGTTCCATCCACTGGTTCACTTCCCAAATGGCCACAATGGCAGGGACTGGACCAAGCTGAAGCCAGGAGTTAAGAGCTTCTTCTAAGTCTCCATGTGGGTGGCAGGGGCCCAAGCACTTGGGTCATCTTTTTTGCTGCTTTCCCAGGGGCATTAGCAAGGAGCTGGATTGGAAGTGGCACAGCCAATCTCAAACCAGCACCCATAAGGCATGCTGGCATTGCAGGTGGCAGTTTAACCCACAACAGCAGCCCCTGTTGGTGAGCATTTGAGGAGTGAACCACCAATGGATGAAAGACCTTTCTGTGCTTCTTTTACCTCTCTCTCTATCTATCAAATAAAATGAAAATAAGTAAATAAGAAATACTTTAAAAATGGTACAAAGTGGGCCTTAGCCGTCCCAAGCAGTGAGGAAAGAGTCAGATTGGTATTGGGGAAGGTGGATAGGGTGGCTGCTCAGCTCCTGCCCTGCCTGGGGTGAAACAGGGGTACAAGTGCTCTCATTTCTCCGCCAAAGATAGGCTCTGCTTTGGGGCTGGTTTCAGGGCAAAATGGAGTGAGTGATTCATTATGACACTAGAGTTGTAAGTGGAGGTGTTTGTTATATGCTGGTTAGAGAGATGCAGGCAACCCCACAGTCTCAACGAAGAACTCAAGAGTTGGGTTCCAGAGGCACCAGGTGCCTGCCTCCCTGTTTACAGCAGCCAGTGCTGCCCCTGGCCACGGCGGGTCAGTGACTCAGAGCTGAAGCTGTGTTCCTGCCTGCTGCCAGATTTTGCGTAGTGGGTGGAGAGGAAGGAGAATGAATGAGCAGGAGCAAGTGGCGGCTGGATTTGTAACACCTTGGGGGAGGCAGGCACTCGAGATCCAAACCTGAGAGACAGCAGCAGACAGGCCGAGCGACTTCCTGCCTGTGTGATCCAAACCGAGAGCTGTGGCCGGGGAAGACACGGCCGATTCTGAGCATGGAGCTTCTGCAGCTTTCCCCAGCAAGAAGGCAAGAGCAGGTTAGTCCTGTACCGGTTTCCTAGGGGCTCAGTTTGCTGTGGTTTATTATGATTCACCAAAGCCTAGTAATGAGTGAGAGGGAGTTTCTGATGGTTGGAAAGCGTGTGTGGTTCACTAAAATAAATAAATAATGCTCAGTTTAATCGGGAATAAACAGGGCAGAAGTGGCATCGCCTGTACCTCCTGATGCTATCCCAGAGACTGATCTCTTGGCAAGTACGATCAGGGACAGCTGCTCTGCTTCCTGTCCCTGTGTTTTCCATTGTGTGCAGTGATGTTAAATTTCTGTCTGTCACTCTGTGGATGGCTGTAGTTTGAGATGAACCTCAGCTTCTTAAAATGTTACAGCCGGAGGGAAGGTCCCTAAGACACTTGGCTCAGGGTTCTTATTTGACAGTTGAGAAAGCCGACTTATTTAAGAACATTAAAACGGGGCATAAACCTGGGTGTTCTGAGGCTGACAATGTTTCCATCAAGTTTCAAAATTCTGTGCAATGAGTGTCCCTGGCTTAGCTCAGGCTGCTGGGGAGGCAAGACATTCTTGGGCTATACATAGGGCTTGGCCCCCATAAGGGACACAAGTGCAGCTGAAGGCAGGCGCCTGTTGATCCTGAACCACCTTGCCTGGCAGGCAAGTTCCTTAAATAGAAACTTCAAGAGGAGCCTGGGTGCTGTGCCTTCATTCAGAGGGAAGAAAGTGTGTTCTTGAGCCTCTGTCCTGTAGCAGGCTCAGAATGCTGGAGTTTGCTCATGGAAAGAAGGAAAACAACTCTGCGTGTGATTAAGAGCTAGAAAGAACACCATGGCAGCACTGAAGGCTGAAGTGTCTGCTGCAGGCTGGGCATGTTATCAGTATTCTCCACTCATGCAGGGCTGGACTTATCTTCTTTACAGATAAACTCAGGAAGGTCACAGACTCATTCAAGGTCGTGTACCACCAGCATGTGGCAGAGCTGGGATTGAAAAAGCCAGTCTGGGGGCCGGTGCCGTGGCTCAATAGGCTAATCCTCCACCTTGCGGCGCCGGCACACCAGGTTCTAGTCCTGGTCGGGGAGCTGGATTCTGTCCTGGTTGCCCCTCTTCCAGGCCAGCTCTCTGCTGTGGCCAGGGAGGACAGTGGAGGATGGCCCAAGTGCTTGGGCCCTGCACCCCATGGGAGACCAGGAGAAGCACCTGGCTCCTACCACTGGATCAGCGTGGTGCGCTGGCCGTGGCGGCCATTAGAGGGTGAACCAATGGCAAAAGGAAGACCTTTCTCTCTGTCTCTCTCTCTCACTGTCCATTCTGCCTGTCAAAAATTAAAAAAAAAAAAAAATCCAGTCTGGGACTCTGATATGCCTAGAGTTCATGCAGCTGCTTGTGGCTTTTATAAGTGGAGAGTGTAACCTGCTGATTTCACAATGAGGAAACAGACCCAGAGAGGTTAAGTACTTGCTCAGGCTGTGGAGCTGCTCAATAGCAACAATGCTGTTATTCAAGCTCCTGTTACGTGACTTCTCTGCCCACTTCCTTTAAGCAAAAGTTAGGTAAAGGCTCTGGGCTTGAGTGCCTTATTCTATCAGGAGGTGGGCTTCAGTAGTTTCAGGGTTACTGAGATCCTATGAAACCAAAATTAAAATGTCCTGTTCACCGATTGGCAATCCTAAGTAGTAGGACTTACAAGTATGGGAAGTTGCAAACAGAGAGGTTTGCAGTACAGGCTCCTGGGCCAGAGGAGACACTTTATAAAATGAGTTGGCTGCAGAGTAGATGGGAAAGCTCTGGTGAACCAAGGGAAATACAGAACTTTGCGGATCGTGTCTGCTAAGTCCAGAGTTTGCAAAGGATGGGCTGACTTCTGTCTTTGCAGGTGTGGGAACTTTTGGTTGACTCAGTTGGTGACTTCCTTATGCCCAGCTCTGTCTGTGCCAGGCTCTGTCCCTTTTGTACCTTTGGGCAAGGAGCGCAGTGACTGCTGCTCTGATAATAGATCTGGGTAACTACACTGCCCTGTGGCTGCCTGGGTTGGTGTGAAGTTGGCCAGAGTGGGCATGGGGAAAGCCCTGGTGTGGTTTTCGCAGTGCTCCCCAGGACTGATGAGTCTCCCAGTCCCAGCGTCGGACACTTCACCAGAGCTCTGAGCTCCATCATACCACTCTCTGGGGGCTCTGTGATACCTTGAGCTGCTGAGATGGGTTCTGCATGGCCTCAGCCTGAGGGTGATTGATGGATGTCTCTGCTTAGGCTGTTGAGGTAGATAGAGCTCAAGTGCCAAATCCATGACCATCCCATTCCTCTGCTGTAAGAACTTAGGGTCTTACCTGGAGGTAGGCAAGAGAGTGGGGAGGAGTCCTAGACTTGTGAAATATGTAGAAAGTAATTCATGGAGCAAACACAGTCACCGAATTGTGGGCTGCACACCACATCCCCTTGCCATTCACAAAAGGAGACACAGGGGATGTTTGCACTCTCCTGTGTGTTTTTAATCACTCAGTCACTTCTTCTTGGGTGTTTGCAGTCCATTCTTTTTTTTTTTTTTGACAGGCAGAGTTAGAGACAGAGAGAAAGGTCTTCCTTCCATTGGTTCACCCCCCAAATGGCTGCTACAGCCGGTGTGCTGCGCCAATCCAAAGCCAGGAGCCAGGTGCTTCCTCCTGGTCTCCCATGCGGGTGCAGGGCCTAAGCACTTGGGGCCATCCTCCACTGCTCTCCTGGGCCACAGCAGAGAGTTGGCCTAGAAGAGGAGCAACCAGGACAGAATCTGGCGCCCCAACCGGGACTAGAACCCGCAGGCAGAGGATTAGCCTAGTGAGCTGTGGTGCTCGCCTTGCAGTCCATTCTTTCAGTGCACTCTGTTGAGTGCATTAACTCTCCTTTGTGGGAGTTAGGGGACATTGCAGGGGAAGGATCATTTCTCCAGACTACCTTGTCACACGATTCTGGGGAGAGCCAAAGACGAAGCATTTGCGGCGTGTGAGTGGTTCACTCTTCCTCGCTCTGGAAGTGAAGATGGAAGCTAGACCGCCTTCTGGTGACAGCTGCCCACTAGGTTTTTCTCTGCTTGTTACCCAAGTGCACGTTTCTGTAGAGTTGCCCAGCTGATTTGCAGGCACAGCCTCATTTTTACCATGGGGTCTCAGTTCTTATTCATTCATTCAGCAGGTATTTTTCTGAACACCTCTTATGAACCACACATGATAATATATGTAATGATCGGCAGATACAATAGTGAAAAGACAGGCCAGGTTTTTGCTCTCATGGAATTCACATGCTCGTCAGACTGACAGTAGTCAAACATATCCATACGTAAGGACATAATAGCTTGGGAGGATGCACATGGGGTGACTGTTGGGAAGAGGTGACAATTCTGCAGAGATCTGAATGACAAGGACTCGCTGAAGGTAGGGGACAGAGCATCCAGGCTGAGAGGACCTCTGGGACATTGTTAGGTCAGCAGGAGGAACAGCAAGGAGGCCAGTGGGGCTGGAGCTGCCTGGGCAAGGGGAAGAAAGGTGCATGATGAGGCTGGAACTAAGCAGAGGTCGAGTCAGCCAGGTGAGAAGCGGATTTTTATTCTCTGTGTGATGTCATAAGATTTACTGGAGGAGCATGACATGGCCCAACTTGTATTTGAAAAGATCCGGTAGGTTCCAGGGAAGGAGATTGGGTGGTCCAGAGGTCACGCTAGAAGCAGAACGGGCAGTGAGGAAGCTGTTGCTGTATCTAGTCTGCAGGTGAGTAGGATGCTAGCTGTAGGGACGGAGGGAAGTGGATGAACTCAGAGCATGTTTGAAGCTAGAGGCATAGGACTTGCTACTGGTAAGTGGAGTTAAAGGAAGAGGGGATGACTCCATGGTTTTTGGAGAGTGATGCAGTCACTAGTATTGGAAATAGGGAAGCCTGGAGGGGAGTGTTGGGTTTGGGGAGAAGGAGGCTCATTCCCATTTGGATGCCTGTTAAAATATGGATGCCTGATAGTCATTGCCACAGTCAAGGCACAGTGAAGCTCAACAAACAGTACCTGCTGGGGCCGGTGTTTGTTGTAACCATTAGGATACTCTTTGGGATGCCCACTTTGCAAATGAGAAGATGTGGGTTTGAGTCCTGTCTCTGCTCCCCATTCCAGCTTCTTACTACTGTGTACCCTGGGAGGCAGTGGGTGAAGGCCCAGGGATTTGGATCCTTGGCACCCATGTGTGAGACCTAGATTGAGTTACCAGCTTCTGGTTTTGCCTGGCCCAGCCCTGGCCATTGCAGGCATTTGGGGAGTGAACCAATTTTTTTTTTCTTTTGGAAGAAGAATACTTTTTGTATGCCAGGCATCATGCAAGTCTCTTTCATGTATGTTCCTTTTATCCTCATAACACATTTTTGAAGGGACATTTTAATCTGCCCTTTGCAAATTGAAGTGAAGAGCTGAGGCCCAGAGAGGGGAGGTGGCTTGCTCTGGTTTAAACCCATACCTCCTGACCTGGAGCTGACTTATTGCTGGGGCGGATTTTGGGAAGGCTGTTCAGGGCTGTGTTGATGGCTTCCACTTGCAGAGAGCTTGGGGCCCAGACATGGGCCCTCCGAGGCCTGATCCCCAAGTGTCAGCCAGAAGGGCCTGTCCAAGGAATGCCCATGTACAGCAGGTTGTTGTAAATCTTGACATTTTCACAACAGCACAAACTCAAAAGCCCATTTCAGAAGCAGTGTCAGCCTCCTTAGAAATGCCACATTAAAACCGGTGACGCTGTACACTAAGTGAGCAATTCTGTGAAAGTGCGAAGTAAATAAGCCAAAAGGAGTTGAAGAAATGTTGAGGGAATCGGGAAAAGCTCTTGCAGCTCTTGATGGCTGCCTCTTTATTGGGGAACTAAGTGAGCAAGGCAACTTCTTTCTTTTTTTAAGATTTATTAATTTATTTGAAAGGTAGATTTTACAGAGAGGCAGAGGGAGGGAGAGAGAGAGAGAGAGAGATCGATCTTCCATCCACTGGTTCATTCCCCAAATGACCACATTGGCTGGAGCTGGGCCAATCCAAAGACAGGAGCTTTTTGAGGTCTCCCACACCGGTGCAGGGGCCCAACCACTTGGGCCATCTCCTACTGCTTTCCCAGGCCATAGCAGAGAGTTGGAATGGAAGTGGAGCAGTTGGGACTTGAACTAGCACCTATTTGGGGTGCCAGCACCACAGGCGTTGGCTTTACCTGCTGCACCACAGGCGTTGGCTTTACCTGCTACGCCATAGCGCTGGCCCCACAGCACTGGCCCCAGAAGCAACTTCTTATGTTCTTGCAGCATTATTAGGTCACTCAGTGTCCTGAGACAATGAGATTTGGAGTTAAGCTAGGCAGTGCCTTAGCAGGCCCCGAGGCAGTGCTGAATGTGGCTTCAGCCTTCAGGGCAACTCTTTGACGATGTTCTGAGAACCCCCTCTGAGGACCCTCAGGTTCAGAGGGCCACCTGCAGCCCAGCACACCAATGAGCAGGTACTTGGGAGAACCCTCCGCAGGCTGCTTGTCTTACACTACAGGCTGTTTCCCCTCCTCCTCTTGTTAGTGTGGACCAGGTAGGAGCTGGTGCTGACTGAGCAGATCCATCACTCTCTCAGCACACCAGTGCCTGCACTGTCAGAAGCTCAGGTGTACCAGGGCTCTCTGAGCTCACCTGTTCAGCCTCATTCACCTAACTCCAGAACTTCCTTGCCATGACCAAACAATTGCCTTGCTGAGTCATGGGAAACTTTCTGTTCAATCAGCTGTGGTTACTGTTGACATTACAGTCAAAATCTTTATGAGTGGGAACTGAATCTTGCAAAAATGTTGCAAGGCACCGCTGGGTCCATTCCCTGGCTTTGCGGGTACAGGGGCTCTTTCACCTTGGTCCTTGCTTCTTTGGTTCCTCAATCTTGCGTGTTTGCTGTCACACGTCCTTGGGGCCTGCGTCCTTCCTAGCTGGGGCATGTGAAGACACGCTTGTTGATGTGGACTGCTACCTGGGACTCACCTTCATGGGGATTACTTTTCCCCACCCCCTTCCACCTGTGCTCCCTGGCCTGTGAGACTGGCCGCATCAGCTGGCAGGAGCAGGAGTGGGGGCTGAGCCTGACCACGGCACTGTGCTTTCTCCTCATTGGCCGAATGCCCCTCTCGGCGGCCTGAGGAGCTGCAGGAGCCCCAGTGTGGAGGAACATTTCCGTGCTCCCCACCGACCGGGCCGTCTCCGTTCTATCAGGGAGCCAGGTGGCAATTCAGGTTTCAGAACAGGTCTTTCAGGGGATATGTCTGTGCCTGCTAAGTGCTTCTTGAGACAGGGTGAGACAGCCTGAAACTCCTGTGTTGTGAGTTTTAGAATCAGAGAATGGGGCTGACTCTGGGGGCTTCAGGGTCAGGGTCAGCTGTGCAGCTGTCTGCAGATGGGCTGGGAAGTCAGGCTGGGTAGGCAGCCTGGGGTCCGTGAGGGTGGAACCGGGCGTGGTGGAGGTCAGCCAGGAAGAACGCGGGAGGTGTCTGTGGTGGCGGGCAAATCTGCGACTTCCTGGGCCTCCCTTTCCTCCTGTGTGGCCTGCGGTGATGACGCATAACCTGTCCTGCTGGATACCTGGGGAGATGGAGTGGAGCAACCCTGGGACCCAGCTCGTGTCCCTTGGCCCTAAGAATGCTGAATCCAAAGCTCTGCCTTGTGTTTGATTCAAAATGATGACATTTAAGACCTCCTTGTGGGGCTGGCACTGTGATGTAGCGGGTAAAGCCACCACCTGCAGTGCCAGCATCCCATATGGGCGCCAGTTTGAGTCCTGGCTGCTTCGCTTCTGATCCAGCTCTCTGCTGTGGCCTGGGAAAGCAGTAGGAGATGCCCCAAGTGGTTGGGCCCCTGCACCCATGTGGGAAACCCAAAAGAAGCTCCTGGCTCCTGGTTTCAGATGGGTGCAGCTCCGGCCATGGCAACCAATTAGGGAATGGACCAGTGGATAAAAGACCTCCCTCCCCCTTTATCTCTCTCTCTCCCTCCCTCTCTGTGACTCTGCCTTCAAATTAATAAATAAATCTTTAAAAAGGCAAAAAAAGACCTCCTTATTCAGGAGACATTTACTGTGGTTCATTTCTTCCCAACATATGAATTGTTCTTTTTTCTTTTTTTTTAAATTTAGTATTAGTTATTTAATATTTTTAAATTCAGTGTTTTAATTTAGTATTCCATAACCCAGAGCCTCAGTTTCCTTATGTGTAACACGGGGATATAAATATCTGTACTTCCTGTCTCAGCAGATGGCTAGAAGATCAAATCCATGAATGTGAGCACACTTCAAGCTTTGAGTGTAAAATGCAGGAGGCACTGGTGAGGATACTGTGGCCAGAAACTGTTTTGAGCAAAGAGATCAGCACCCATCTTAGGGAAGAGAGTCTGGGGAACTGCCTCTAGCTCTGATGGCTAATTTCTGTCGACTTTTTAGAAATGACCTTTCTTCTGATGGTAAAATGTCAAATTCAGCTTAGTGCCTGCACCTTCCAGCTCACGATGCATCTGCTTAAGACTCTGTGCTGTAAGTCAGCGTAGTTGGGGGCGGGAGTCCAGGATTGCTGTTAAGGTTGTGCAGTGTGCATGAATTGCTGGCTGCTGGAACAACTGCAGGCACACAGGAAGAGCAGCTCTTTGCCCTCATCTGTCAGACACCACCAGCTGGTCTCGTAGGAATCAAGGCTGTTTGGGGGCCACTGAATGCCACCCGAGGGTTGTCACTCACAACTTTGGCCGTGGGCACCAGAGGAAGGAGAGAGAGGGAGCAGTGTGGATGGTCTGTTTTTCCGATGCCTTGTCTTTAGGGCTTTCTGATCATGGCCAAGAAGCTGCCAGCCTCACAGACTCCTAAGAGAAGGAGACAGCCGGGTGTTATGCAGAGAGCAGAGACTTTGGAAATAGAGATCCTGGATCCATGTCCCAGTCTTCTCTCTTACCAGGTTATCTGGCACAAGTCCCTTAACCTCTCGAAGCAGCTTCCTCATTCATAAAATGGAGGGCAGTGTTAATGGCAGACGTGTGTGGAGAACACTTTGTGGACTGTCCAGCCCTTGGGAGGCTGTGGTGGGCAGTGGTGGTGTGGCTTGTTGTAACACACATCATGAGCAGGGTATTTTTTTTTTTCTCTCCAGGTAGGAATGAGTTAGCCTGAGATTACAGTTTATGTTTTTGAGTTTCCTCTCTAGAAAAAGCTGGCTGCAAACAGAGCCTTGCACTTGAGTGTGGTACAAGATCCTGAAACAGGTGTTGGAGGGGCCTGCTGCTGCTTATCTTAGATGCTTACGCCTGAACTTGGCTTTGTTGGGAAGACTGGGCTGCTGCCTGCCAGATGAGGTCATAGGATTCCATGGGCTGCCTGGGACCCAGAGCTGAGAATGCAGAGGCTGGCTGTGGTTAGGAAGGGTGAGAGTGCGGTAGGGGTGGTGCACAGGGAGCAGCCTGCCTGATAGCTCTGCCTGCTTCACGTTTGGCTCCTTAAGGTTTAGGCTGCTCTAACTTCAGTACCCGGCTTACGCCAGACACCAGGCCCCCGAGAAGAGTAAGGAAACTTTCTCAGCCTTAGGGAGTTTTTCTTTTGCTTCAGCTCTGTGGATTTAGACCTGTGAATCCCCAAGGAGTCTCTTGGGGACAGAGCTGATATCTTAACACCACCGAAGGAAGACGACCTAGTGACACTGTCAGCGAAAGCATTTTCATCATCTGTCTGAGGAGTCTTTAAAAAGGACCATGGCCCTTTGATTAGATCATTTAACCTCTGGAACTTAATGCCAAGGAAATAATTTGAATTGCAGAGCCAACTTATGCTAAAAGACACATTGGCTGTAAAGAGTGTGTGTGTGTGTGTGTGTGTGTGTGTGTGTGTTGGGGGGAGTGGAGGGCAGGGGAATGTCTAAAATACCCAGTGATCTTTCTAGAATGTCAGGCTCCATGGAGGAGTGTTCTTTTGTTCACTGTGTTCTCCAGCTCCTGCAGCAGGGCCTGGCATACAGGTATCCAGGAGGCTGTTTCTGAACAGTTATATGGAAAAGATCTGCATCCATTTGATAAGACTGTTACTCAGCTATTTCAGATGTAGATGTCTTAATGATGCAGGACATTCTCTAAGTAGCATTGAAAAAAGTAGGATGTTTGTATATGCAGTAAAATCACATTTTTTAAATAGAATGAAAAAACTACTTGGAAGGAGAAAGATACCTTGGTGGTAAAATCATGGGTGTGTTTTTTTTTCTTTTTCTTTCTTTTTTAAAGATTTATTTATTTATTTGAAAGAGTTTCAGAGAAAGAGGGAGGGACTGAGAGAGAGAGATCAATCTTTCATTGACTGGTTCATACCTCAAATGGCTGCAATGGCTGGGGCTTGACCAGGCAGAAGCTGGGAGCCAGGAGTTTCATCCGGGTCCCCAACGTGGGTGGCAGGGGCCCAAGCACTTGGGCCATCTTCCACTGCTTTCCCAGGCACATTAGCAGGTGCATTAGCTACATCGGAAGTGGAGCAGCAGGATGAGAACTGTTGCCCTTAGGAATGTTGGTGTGGCAGGTGGTGGCTTTACCTGATATGCCACAGTGCCAGCCCCTCTTTCTCTATTTCTAAAATTTCTTAAATGATGATGATTTTGTGTTTGGGAAACATTTTCAATACATTGTACTGTTTTAAAAAGAAGTTGCTGGGAGTGGGGGAGTGGGATGTAGGTGTTTGGCCTGGTAGTTAAAGCGCCTTTGTCCCAGTATCTGGATTTGATACCAGGGTCTGGCTCCTGATTCCAGCTCTGTGTCAGTGCAGGAAGCTCCCGGCTCAACCTGGCCCAACCTGGCTGTAGTGGCCATTTGAAGAGTGAACCAGTAGATGGGAATACTGTCTGTCAGTCTGTCTGTTTCTCTCCCTTTTAAATAATATGGGGGAAAAAAATGGTTCATTCTGTTTATTTGTGGAGCAAACAGCAGCCTCTGGAGCCAGCTCCTCCTCCTTTTTAAAGAGCTCAGCTGCTTTGTCGCTACACAAAACACCTACACACTTGGGTTGTGTCTGTCAGCTTGGTGTGGAGGCTGATCCCTCCTGACTTCAAACGGGTTTAGAAACTGCACCGTGTTGAAACTGTGCTGGTCATGTTGCAGAGACATGCCCGTACATTTCTAGCCCATCAGCGTAGTGAAGACGTTTTGTAGTAGGGAGAAGACTCTGAAGAAGATAGAATTTTCTAGGTGGGTGGCTAATTCTTAGGATTCTTTCCCTGGTTCACGGTCTGGGGGAGGCGTTGCAAGTGGCTTCTGCTTTCCCTCACTCTTACTCATCTTACGGTAACTTTTGCTCAATGTCTCCATTTATTGGAGTAAGAACTTCATGATACGTCTCTCTGAGATACAGCCTGCTCCTGGGGCCAGGGCTTCGTTACAGGGGTAATTCCCATCTTTGAGGTGGGCTCTGGCATCTGTGCTGGAGAGCCTTGGTTTTCCTGCGAAGCTGGGCTCTGATGATGCACTTCCCTGAGCAAAGGGTCCCCTCTTCTCATCCCATGACACTCTTGGGTGCCCAGGGGTCCCCGGCACCACTGACTTGCAGCTGGGGAGGGTGTGTGTGTGTGTGTGTGTGTAATCCTCTCCACTCACGAGACTTCTCATATTGCTCTCTTTTTAGCCATAACCAGCAGACCACAGCATTCAGGCATCCTGTGACTGGGCAGTTTTCTCCAGAAAATAGTGAATTCATTCTTCAAGAAGAGTAAGTGTGTTCATACCTTCTCCTTATGCTGGTCTACCTGGGGAACTTAAAGGAAAGCTTGTTGGACTGTTTGTCCCATCAGACAGAGGGGCTTTCTGTGGGTTGGTTGATTCAAAGGGAAGTGCAAGAGCAGACCCCTCTCAGTGCAAGAGGAGAGATGATACAGGCGTGCACTCTGGTTGGTATTCTCACAGCCTCTTGAAAGTCCCTTGCCCCTAAACTAACCCTGTTTCCTAAAGTGTCATCTAGCACACAGCCGCACTCTGAGGGGACCCGCTCATCTGATGTGAAAACAGCCCAGGTGCAGCCTCTCTGGGAGGGGCTCAGGAGAAAGGAGGCAGGTGCGATAACCCCGTCCCTAAACACGTAGACTTCTTTTGCCTCTTTTCTCGACATGGAGACTTGCCAGCTCTACAGCCCAGGGCCAGCAGGGCATCTGGGGTGCTCTGCAGTGGTTTCTGCCAGCCAGGGCTTTTCTACTGAAAAATAATACATGTGCAGCCCAGGCACCGTGCAAGCTGCCCCCTGGAAATGAAGGCCAGGTCATGGGCACGTGGCTGTGATCAACCAGGTCGGTTCAGTTTGAAGAAAATCTTTGTATTTGAGAAGTAAAGGGATGTTAGCTTTACGTTTCCTTTGAATCATTTTCCCTCTGTTAGTCACTTAGACCAAATGTGATCTTATCCACATTTATATTTTACAGCTTTTCCCTCCCTCCATCCTTGTAAAAGTAGTGACATGCAATAATAAATCCAAAGTACTCATCACTGCCCATCTTCAACAATTTCCAGAACATGGTTAATTTTATTGCACTTATACCCTCCCCCTCACCCCTTGGGTTATTTTGAAGCAAATTCCAAACATATCATTTCATCTCTATAATATTTTCAGCTTTGAATCATTATCGTACAGCACTTTGAAAACTAGATATCATAGCGGTAATACTGACATTCCTTGACCCTTACTCTGCACCAGAGGCTTTGCATGGTGTCCCACTTAATACAGTGATCTTGAGCAGTACATCGGCAGCGTCATGTTCAAGATGGAGAAACTGGCTCGAGGTCATTTGGCCAGAGTCACATGGCTAAAAACAGAGAGCCAGGACGTCATCCCTGGGTGGCTGAGATCTGAGGTCTGTGCTGCCTTTGTGTTGTGTTCTTTTTGGTCAAGTCCAAACCTGCCCTAGTCAGAGGCTGCTGCTACATTACTCTGAGGCTGATTGTCCCTGGGATACAACAGCCAGCCTCTGGGGTTGAGGGTCTGACTTTGGAAGCATTAATGCCAGTAGACAGAGAGTAAGTGGAAGTTCAAGATTGTCTTGCCTCCTAGATTGAAACAGAAGGGCTGTGAGCCGGAATGTGGATTCTCCAAATTCCAGCTCAAAATGAGTTTGTTTATAACACCCTGAAGGTCGGAGCTCTTGGGAGGTCATCGAATTCCATCCCCTTTGAGACGTGGGTGCCCATCCTTGATAAGGTCCTTGAAGTCATCTGACCTTTAGCTTGGGAAGTTACCAGCTTCAGTAAGAGCTGCTAGAAAAATACAGGTTCCTCATCACCGAACACTTTGGTCACACTCACAACATATATCTCAATTCCATTCACTTGCCAAGGAAAAGATGTTTCTTCTTTTCAAGGGTCACTGTTTCCCTCTAGGATGCCATGGAGGTGCTGGCTTGTCTCAGGTGGTGGGTAGCACTGGGTGGTCAGACATTCTGCAGAGTGTGCCTTGGACATCAAGAGGAAGGGAAGATGCCTATTAGCCTGTGCGATTATTCCTGCACTTACTCATTAAATAGCTAGTGCCCAGATCTATGCTGGACTCTGCAGGTACAGGAGCAAACAAGGTAAATATGATCCTGTGAGTAAGGAGCGTACGGAGGAGCCGGGGAAGTAAAGAAGTGATCACAAACGTGCCTAGCATTCTTGACGGATGACACCTAGCACTCAGTGAAAGCTGATGACAAAAGGGCTCTCACCTGGTGTGGAGCCAGGGACAGCCTCTCCATCCTGGGAAAGCTTAGGGTTTCAACTGTGACCTGTCCAGCCAGGCCGAATAAGCTGGGCAAGAACCTGGAGGGGACGATGGGTTAAAGCATGGGGGATCCACACCCCTTGAGATGGAGTGAACAATGAAGGGCTTAGGGTGGATTCTGGAGACCGTTAGGGAACTGAGATGGATAGGACTGGGAGATTGATTGACTGCGAGGGGGATGAAAGAGAGAGAAGGCTCTCTTGAAGTATCTGGCCCTAAACTGGTGGAAGAGAGATTTAGATAAGGGAAGATAAGGGTGCACACGCACGTGTGTGTGTGTGTGTGTGTGTGTGATTCACACCAGGGCAGAGTGACTGGCCTTGGTGGGGTGAGAGGGCATGAAGACTGATGTCTGGAGGTCTGCAAGGGAAACGTGAAGATTATGCTAGGAGAGGGAGGCTGCAGACAGTTATCTGAATTGCTTCCTCCTGGAATGCACCCAGATTCATCTCCTGGGGAGCTCCCGAGGGTGGGTGAGGCAGCAGTTCTTGAAAGCTTGTGAGTGAATGAAGTTCCTGTTTTGTTCCCTTCAGGGAGCTTGGGTTGTATGTGATGGGTGAGGAGGAGAGCCTTGGATGACCGCTGGTATCCGTACACAGCGGCTCTCACAAGGATGTCTTGGGTGGAGAAAGGGAAGCTGGCATTTTTTTTTCCTCTCCAAAGAGAGTCTGTTAAGTCCAAGCCCTGGAGAATTGCACTGAGTTCTTTTGCCAGCACCTCGACCCCCGGGTTCTCGGAGCAGTGCTTCTCCAAGTGGGGTCTCCAAACCAGCATTAGCTGGGCACTTGTGAGGAAGGCACACTTGAGCTGCAGAGTCAGAGGCTTGGAGTGGAGCCCTGTAATTGTGTTTTAACAAGCCTACTGGTGGTTCTGATGCAGGCACAAGTTTGAGGCCCACTGATTGAGATAATTTGCTGTTCCCACCTCCCCCTGAATGACTCCCAGCTCCCTCTCTTCACCCTTCTGTGGCTTTAAGACACCCATCATTCTCTGGGTTCCAGTGACGATCTTAGGTGGATTTTCATCAAAGAATCTCGGGTTCTGTCTTCTGTGGGAAGAAAATGTTAAAAATGTTAAGCCCATCTCCATGGCGACTTCTCTTAGAGCGTTGCTAGTGTGAACACTGGTAGCAGGTAGGGCTGGCCCCAGCTCGCCCACCCGAAGAGTCTGCCTTCTTACAGGTCAGAATGCAGAAAAGACAAAGAAGGCGCCAACTGGGATGGCGTGAGCACCAAGTGTTCCGACTGTCAGCAACACAGACTCCCCCAGCATGGGCCGAGGCGAAGCAACATGTGGGTGACTTAGATGCCCGGGGTCACTGCAGGGCCTCTGAGGGGTCTTGTGATCCAGGGAAGTTCACTTAGTGGCTTTCACAGTCTCCAAAGGCTAGGGAAAGGGAAGTGGGGAAGTGTGCCCTGGCTCTGCCACTCTCATGTCACTGGCTCAGGCGAGTCGCAGGACCTCTGCCTTCAAGGGAAGCAGCGAAGTGCCTGGGAAGAGAATCAGAAATATCTGTTGGACAGCACTAAGGGGACCCTGTAACCCACCGTCCAGACGGAGCCGGTCACGAGCCAGCTGCTTTTGTTGGGTGCCTGTGCTGCTGTTCTCATCTTGCTTTTCCTGGAGTGCTCCCTGGCTCTGTGTGGAAAGCCCCCAAGGAGGGAAGCATGGCTGGTGGTTCCTGTAGTCTTGTACCCACCCAGGACAGCCCTGCACACCCAGCCAATAGACATGTGGAAGTGTCTCTGGGATAGATTCTAAGAGGGTGCTGAGCAATTGTGCTGACTGGGGGCAGTGTGCAGGGGGCAATGTTGTAGAGAGAGGCTGTCACATCGTTCTGTGACCCAGCAAGGGGAGAATGAAGGGTGGCAGGTGAAGGAGGATGCAGTAAAAGAATTCAAGGAGCCCTGGCAGGCTTGGAAGTGGGTGTGTGTATCAAAGGCAGTGTGAGCTCAATGAATGAATAGGGGCAGGCAAATTTCAGCTTCATCCATAATTTTCTACTTTTCAGCACCTATTTATTAGAATCTAGAAGGTCATCTTTAATATAGTGATCTACCTCCTAAAGGAAGACTTGACTTTTCCCCTTAATGATAATCATTTTTATAGATGATGTTTAGAAACTTTACTATTGGCCGGCGCCGTGGCTCAACAGGCTAATCCTCCGCCTTGCAGCGCCGGCACACCGGGTTCTAGTCCCGGTCGGGGCACCGGATTCTGTCCCGGTTGCCCCTCTTCCAGGCCAGCCCTCTGCTGTGGCCCAGGAGTGCAGTGGAGGATGGCCCAGGTGCTTGGGCCCTGCACCCCATGGGGAGACCAGGAAAAGCACCTGGCTCCTGGCTCCTGCCATCAGACGAGCGCGGTGCGCCGGCCGCAGCGCGCCGTCCGCGGCGGCCATTGGAGGGTGAACCAACGGCAAAAGGAAGACCTTTCTGTCTGTCTCTCTCTCTCTCACTGTCCACTCTGCCTGTCAAAAATAAAAAAAAAAGAAACTTTACTATTATCAGATACTTTTCTAAGTGATAATACTCATATGTAAATATATATAAATTTGCTTTTCAAAACAATGCTATGTGGGGAAGATGCCATTATTATTATGGATCCTGAAGAACAGAGAGATTAGGAGTCTTGCCAAAGATCACACAGCTAGTAAGTGACAGGATTTTTTTTTAAAGATTTATTTATTTGAAAGGTAGATTTTACATCGAGGCAAAGGCAGAGAAAGAGAGGTCTTCCATCCGCTGGTTCACACTCTAGTTGACTGAAACGGCTGGAGCTACGCCATCCAAAGCCAGGAGCTTCTTCAGATCTCCCATGTGGGTGAAGGGGCCAAAGAACTTGGGACTATCTTCTACTGCTTTCACAGGCCATAGCAGGATGAGAAGTGGAGCAGCCGGGACTCAAACCGATACCCATATGGGATGCCGCCACTGCAGGCGGTGGCCCCTAGATATTATGATTCTAAATACTTTGTACTATACTGCATCTCTCAGCGATCCTCAGGGGCAAGTCTTCTTCATTGTCCATATTCAGACAATGTGCCAACTGAATAGGCATCTATTACACAGAGATTTTAATTACAATTGTATTTGCTGTAGTGGACTTTGATCTGTAACAACTTCATGCTTGCTTCAATGACATCAAGTCTCCTTGGTCATTTTTCCTCCAGAAAATGTTTCCAGTTTTCTTATTTATTAAAATTTTTTTGCAAGGCAGAAGAGGGGGAAGGAGAGAGAAAGAGAGATTTCCATTTCACTCTTCAGTGCCTACCAACAGCTTGGGCTGGGCTTTCGCCAAAACCAGGAGCCCAGAACTCCATCTGGGTCTCTCACAGGAGTAGCAAGCTCTCAAGTTGCATGAGCCATCCCCGCTCCCACCCTGGTCTGCATTCGCAGGAAGCTAGAATCAGAAGTAGAGCCGGAACTCAAACCAGGCATTCCTGTGGTGGAGGTAGGTTTCCCATTTTTGGCATTTTTGTTTGTTTGTTTTTGTTATTTGAAAGGCAGAGTGACAGGAGAGAAAGAGATCTTCCATCTACTGGTTCACACCCCAAAGGGCCACAACATCCAGAGCTGGGCCAGGCCAAAGTCAGGAGCCAGAAACTAGCCTGGTTTCCTATGTGGGTGGCAGGGGCCCATGTACTTGAGCCATCTTCTGCCTCCCCCAGGCACATTAGCAAGGGAGCTGGGTCAGAAGCAGAGCAGCCAGGACTTGAATTGGCTCTGGAATAGGTGACGCCAGTGTCACTAGCAGCAGCGTAACCTGCCACGCCACGCCACTAGCTCCCCCAGCCGGCGACTCAGCTCTGGCACCAAATGCCTGCATCACCGGCCCTTTTTTTTTTTTTTCCTTATTATATAGTTTGATTTCTAGTGATTGGATCATTGTGCTCTCCTCAAGCCTCTTTCCTGATTCTTACTGACTTTCTTGAATTGTGAGCTTGAAGCAGGACCCTTTGTGCCTTAAAGGGCTGCACACAAGGGCCCTGCGAAGGGGGCAGTCCTCGGCACAGGGAACTTCCAGAGGTGTGGTTCCGGCGTTTGGTGCTCACGCACAGGAGTGTTTTCCCCTCCGTGCTGGGCTGCCCAGGGAGCCGCTGACAGACGCCTCTGCGGCTCTGGGGAAGAGAAGAGAAGCATTCCTGAGCGGTGACGCTGGTGGCTGACTGACAGCAGGCTGTGTACACTGATCCCCAGGCTCTGTCAAGCATTTCGCACTGAGGTGGGGCCTAGGGCTAGAGAGAGACTGTGCTTTGGAAGTTCAGAAGCCGCCTCTGTGCCGAGAAGCCAGCTGCCAGCCCTGCAGGATTACCTTGGAGGTTCCTAACTTGGAAAGGACCCTAGCCTGGCCTTCCCTGCCTGGCATCCCACTGAGTTTGGCTTGTCCCTCTCATTGGGATCTGGGCCACCTTCAGTTTCCTCGTTGGATTATTTGGAAAGGAAACACGAGTTGGAATTGCCTGGAATGCAATGAGTGGTGTTTGGAGACTAGCACTTCAGAAGATACTGCCTTGCTGAAGGTAAGAGTTCTCGCTCTGGTCCTTGACTGCTATGTCAGGAGGGTTCGTTCTGCAGGTCGCAGAGCGCGTGCTCACGATGGGCCTGGGGGTGGGGTGACTTCCTGCTGCTGGGAGATAACTGTCTCCTGCCTCTCCTGCAGCCACAAGTTAGTGGAAGCGGGAAGGGAGGGAGGGCTCCTGAGCTCCCAAAGGAGGTGTCCTGTTGCCCATCTGCTGAGCCCGGGGCTGTGAGGCTGTTGTGTTACCGTCTGCCGCCGATACAGCTAGCACCTTGTCTCTAGACACTGCCAGTCTTGGGCTAGCTTTGCCTGTTGCATTTGGTTGCCATGGCAGCAGCTGAACTGGGGGAAAATGGAAACACCTGTCAAGCAGATGCAGAAACTTGACTGTTCAGTTTTCCTGCCTGGACCAGGAGACGACATGTGTGACACTCACAGGTAGGGGAAGGGGTGGTGATGGGGCCTTTAGTTCATTCCAACACCTAGGTGCCGGCTTGGCTGTGACACCGACATTTCGAAGGGCATCGGCACTGGCAGTGTAGCCATGGCCAGCCAGCAGCCAGGGCTTCAGCTGTGCCTGTGCCGGGGGAAAACGCTGCAGTGTTGGCTTGGCCGTGTGAGGAAGGGAAGCTGCTGCGTGCAGGCTGCAGTGTGCTGTCTTCCTGTGACTTCCCCTCTTTCCTTTTGGACCTCCCCCTACTCTGGGAAGCGCTCAGAGCTCCGTGAGAAAATGCCGTTGTCCAATGAGAAAAGCGGCTGCCCTGCCGGCCAGCAGGAGCATCCAGGCTAGCAGAGGGCTCCCCGCGGTGGCATCGCTGAGACGGAGCAGGGCAGCAATGGAAGGAGCAGTAGAGATCAAGGTGTGGTTCTCCCCCGGCACAGATGCCGGCATGGAACACACTGGCCAAGGGGTATCCGCAGAGCAGGGCTCCTGCCGAGTGCAGGGCTCTGGCTGGGGTGGGGGAAGCACAAGTCTTACTAGGTTTTCTCCTGCCAGGTGAGCGGGTGGAGCCTGTGTGTAAGACAGGCGTTGAGGGGGAGGGAGAGGAACGCGGAAAGCCACAGTTGAGTAATGAGGCCCCAGTTGCTGAATGGAAACTAGTGTCAGACAGCCGCCCCCAGGGTGTTGAGAGTTTACTGCTCGCATTGGCGGTCTGTGTGTGTCTCTGCGAAGTCGGGCTGTGGAGGTGTCTGCCTGTTGGGGACAAGAGCTTCCTTTTATTTTCTGACTTTATTGTGCATGGCTCTGCCCAAACCCTTGGTTGGTGGCTGCAGGCTCCTGGGAGAGCCACCGGTGTTGGTGAGTGAGCCTCTCCCTTCTCCCGCTGGTGGTAGCTGAGCTCGTGAGCACTCTTTCGAATCCTCGAGGACAGAGTGTGAATCTGGGGCTCATTTTCCCTGAAACGAATGGGATGCGGGTGTTGCTAAATGAGGCCTCCTCAATACAAGAGAATCCTGTTACTCCACACTCTCGCCTTGCTGCTGCTGTGCTCTGGGGGGGGGGGGGGGGGGGGGGCGGCGGGGGGGGGGGGTGAAGCCTGACCGTCAGTCGTGGGGCACTGCGCTTTGAAAGGTCCCGGGTGAAGCCTTGGGAGCAGTGTTGATAGGACGTGAATGTTGGTTAGAAGTTAATTATTTGGCACTGGAAGCTTTCTGGAGAGTAGTGCCTTCGATGTAAAGTGCAGCTGGGATTTAAATGTTGGGGGTCTCTGCTGGTAATAGACACAGAAGTGATTTTTACTTCATGCAACACTTCATGGGTTTCCAAATGTTTTTTCAGACTACCTAACTTGGGAGGTGAGAGGCAGTTCTCAACCCATTTTGCAAAAATGGTTACTGAGCCCAGAGAACTGATGGGTCTTGTGGCGGTGTAACTGACAGCCCGTTATTGTCACCCCTGGCCGTTCCTCCACCCTGGGATGCCCTGGGCTTGGGGGTTGGGCTTGGGGCTGAGAAGAGCAAATCCTTCCTGTCTCAGACCTGGGGACTTGCAGGGGGACATCTCTCAGTGGCAGAGTCCAGGTTGGGGATCCAGCGTCTATCTTGGGCAAATCATACTTTCTCTCTCTCCCCTCCCCTCCCCTCCCCTCCCCTCCCCTCCCCTCCCCATCTTTCCCCTCCCCTCCCCTCCCCTCCCCTCCCCTCTCCTCCCCTTTCCTCCCCTCCCCTCCCCTCTCCTCCCTTCCCCTCTCCTCTCCTCCCCTCCCCTCCCCTCTCCTCTCCTCTCCTCCTCTCCCTTCTCCTCCCCTCTCCTCCCCTCTCTTCCCCTCTCCTCTCCTCCCCTCCCCTCTCCTCCCCTCTCTTCTCCTCTACTCTCCTCTCTCAGCGTCAAGTTCCCCATCTATAAAGCAGAGAGTGTAAAACTGACCACAGGGCTGAAATAATGCAGACACAGTGCATGGTCCGGTGTGGAGGTTCCACAGGTACAGCTCAGTCCCTCTGCTTGCTTAACCTTGTGTAGCTGTCCCTGAGTATTGGTGACACTTGGCTTAGCGACCTACTTATTGTGACATATGGGATAGGGAATGGTCTGGGTGTATTCCGACTTCAGTCTGTTCAAGTTCTCACTGGGGGTTGAGAAAAGGCAGAGGATCCCATGAAACAAACTCGGATAAACAGGAAAGATGGCTTCTGTATTCATAACCTCCCTTTCTTTACTGCCTCTGACAGGGTAATAAGCTTTGGGTTCTGGATATGCAGGAAGCAAACACAGCTCCTTCTATAGCTGGGGAAATTGAGGGACAGAGAAAGTGGTTTACTGCCGGGGCTCACCTGACACCTCCCTGCTAAAGTTCAGGGTTGCATCCAGTCCTTTTCTGCCCGCCTTCTGCAGCCGGATTGCCCCTTTGTTTCAGCTGGGAGGCAGTTGAGTTAAAGCTCCAGCTCACTGTTTTGAACTTCAGCCCACACCCTGCCAGCAGAATAGTCGGCATTCATGTAGCCCAGGCCAAGGAAAGGGAGGTCTTTGTTCAAATCATCCCACTGGACTTGGGGAGTCCAGAAAGCACAGAAACCTGGCAGGCAGGCTTTTAAGTTAATAGACGTTGTTTAACTGCACCAAGAGTCTGCTGTCTCCCCCTGTCTCGGGGACCTGTGTGACTCAACGTGTCTGATGGCTTGCTGCTGGGAACCCAGGGCCTTTCACAGCCACTCAGGGCCAGGGGTGCTTCTCTGGGGAGGAGGATGCTTATCAGGGGAGAGCTGTCAGAAGAATACACTGTCAGTCTGAAGAGTGGAGGAGAAACCAGTGTCTGTCCTGCGGGGTTCCTGCCTAGAAGTGGCTGAAACACACATGCTAGAATGGTCGCGACCAGGTGACCGGTGCCCTGTTCCTTTTCTCTGCAGTCTCTTCGGGAAGAGGGGCACACACACATACGACAGATGCCCTGCCCCCTGCTCACACCAGTGGGGGTCAACCACTTCTAGAAATTTCTATCAGAGCCAGTTTTGTTTGTTTTTGTTTTTAGCCAAGTGAGAAAGTTGTTTTTGCAACTTTTTTCGTGTCCTCGTTTATAGGACGTCGCATGGCACTGCTGAGTGTCACTGCCATGTTTTTTCAGCTGGTTACAATTCTGGATAGGCTGTCATTATTTGCTAAAGTCCTGCTCGGCTCAGAGGGGCTGAAAGGCCGTGAGCCACAGAGGCACATGCTGTGATGGCAGGCCTTGTTCCCTGGATGAAGGGGCAGTGGCGTGTGCCTTGTTTTTCAGAGAGCCAGGTCCGGGGTGGCCAGGTTGCTGAGTTGGGTGCTGTTCCAGCTGCCCATGGGGTTCCTGGTGTGGACATGCTCGCTATCTGGGGAGACCACACAGGCCCCTTCCTGGGGCAGATTCAGGCAGAGCTTTAGTCACACCTCCTGACCAGCGTGATCTGGGTGTGGCTGAGCAGTGTAGTGCCTGAAGAACGGACTTGTCTGTTTCTTCTCTTCCCCTCTCCCGCCTGCCCTCACCCATGTGCAGTGTTGGGGCCTCAGCCAGTCCTTCTCTGGCTGCAGTCTGTTCACAGCCAGCTCCCTAGGTGGTCTTTGATCCCCAGGGATGCAGGACAGTCATCTTTCTTTCTGTGTTGTTGGCTAGCAGAGGCTCTTGAGCTAAGTGCTGGTGTGGGGAGAGGACAGGGGCTTGGAATGCAGGCAGTGAGGAGGCCCAAAGTTAGGACCCATGATTGCAACATACCAAAATGGCCAAAGTGGCCATTTTCGTGGATTTCATGGGCTAATCGCAAATCCAATCTTTTTCTTTGTCCTACAGAGAAGGAATGAGATATCTATTGATAGAATGGGATGCAGTTTTTAAAAATGATGTGCATGATTTTAAAATAACAGAGAAAATGTTTATGATATTTTAGAATAATCAAGATTTCAAATCATGAAAATAGTATGACCCACAATTGTATATGAACAAAGAAGTGCCCCTCCCCCCAAAGAAAAGCAAAACCCCAAATAGGCATGGAAAATAGAACAGAAAGAAACATTTCAAGTGTCCCAAATGGTTTTCCTTTGCAGAGCAGGTCTAGGGGTGACTCTTTCTCCTCTTTCAACTTTTTCTTACGTTTCTCATATATTCTATAATAAGCCTCCCTTAGTACCTATGTGGGAGCAAATTAAACTTGATGAAATCCCAAACCTACTTTCTCGTTGGCCTTCGTGTCCTGAATTTTAGCGTGGGGATACAGCTGCCCTAACCGGGCAACCTGAGAACTCTGCTCGTCTCCCACTCCGGGAATCTCAAGAGTCAGGCAGGACCAGATTCCAGGAAGCTGTTTTGGACATGATTCTGCCTGGAGGCAGGGGATGGACAAGGCAGCCTCTCAGAGCCCCTTCCCACCCCCAGGCTGCACACAGCCTCTGCCAGCGGGGAGCGGGCAGAGCGTGGTGACATTCTCCCTCCCTGCAAAAGCGGCAACAAAAGTCTGCCTGGGATGGAGGCCGGGGGTGGGAAATCTGGAATGAGTGCCTGAGCTGATAAGGAGCCAGCGATCCTCCTGCCTGGTGGGGCTTGCACCTCCAGCTGCGGGGCATCCCACTCAGCCCTTTCCCTGGGAGAGCTGGCGCCTGCTTCCAGGTCCCGCGGCTGGCACTGCTCTGAGAGCTCCGTGGTCACAGCTGTCTGCGGAGAACTTTCCTTCTCATGCGGGATATTGCAGCTTGGCTCAGGGAACAGGAAGGTTCCCTGGGTCCTTGTGAGCAGCAGTGGCCATTGAAGGACACAGATTTCCCTCCCGCACCTCTCTACATGTGAGTCTGGTGACCGATACCCAGAGTGCTTCGTCCTCAGCTGCATCCTGCCAGGATCTTCCAGCTCCATCTCCTCTGGGGCCTGGCCCCAGCCTCCAAAGCTCCAAAGCAGGCTTTCTGCGCTCTTCGGACAAACAGCCTCAGCTTACTGCAGTGGCCAGGTCTCCAGCAGCTGGGGTCCTGTTGTCTATCAGGAAAGTAGTGAAACCCAGCCTCCGCACAGTGAAACTTCCACTTTGAAGAACGCTTGCTGATCCTGGAATTGGCAGAGTCTTGCAATTGGGCCTCGAGCTGTTCAAGGACAGGTGTTGGGTTTGTGTTGAGGCGTTTGTCACTGCTGCTTTGAGAGACGAGCAGATGCAGGGGCTCTGTGGCGGCAGGTGAGGATGCTGTCTGGTGTCTTTTGCGTCAGTACCGAGATGTTCCCAGACTGCTGGCCGTCATGGGGCAATGTTGGGTTGCTGGGATGCTAATGGGGAAGCCTCATTGGTACCCGCGGCATGCTTCATTTCTTCTTGCTCTCCAAGCATGGCACAAGGGGTTAAATCTCCAATGGCTCTATTTTGGGGCAACTGGAATGTTCCCAGAATAGGACTCTTTGTTGAGTAGTCTATTTCAGGAGGCAAGCCCCACTGGCGTTTATGTAAGCATTCTCTGTGTGTATCTGGGGGTGTGGACGTGTGCGCAAGTGGTTTCTTGTTACTAATTATAAACAGCTTCTTTAGGGAGCCAGGGAAATGGAGGGGTGTGTGTACGTGTAAGGGTATGGATTGCTCTTGCTTGCTGTGAAGAGCGCTGTGACCATGAATGCCCGATTCGTCATGGGGCAGTTGTCACAGACACCTGAATGATAGAGTGAGTGTTGGGATCTTAGGACAACAAGCAAGGACAACAAGCCCCTTAGTAGACTGTCTGCCCATGGAGATGTGTCCGTCTGTCATCGTTTTGGTTCCTTGAGGCACAGGGGCTGCAGTCTGGAGTCAGGTGGTCTCCAAAAGATGGCACTGGGTTATTCTTAGGCCCAGCAACCAGTCCCAACCTGAACCAAATCTCAGACTCCACTTCCCACCTCGTAGCTTGGCACTTGGCATTTACCACCTCCCCCTCCCAATTCCCCTATGTCTCCTCACAGGCAAAGCCCACATATGTCAAAGCAAGAGAGAAACCAAAGACCGTCCAGCATGGTCAGCGAGACGTCCACGGCTGGGACCGCGTCCACCCTGGAGGCAAAGCCAGGACCCAAGGTGAGCTTTTGGCTGCTTGCTCCTTCTGTCCCCTCTTTTCTATTTTGCCAAGCCCCTTTGTAACCAGCAGCCCATTCAATCCCCACCATAGTTCTGGGGGAGAGCCCCATAAGAAGTATTCTCCCCAAATAAAGATGAGGAAATTGAAGCCAAAAAGGGCTATGTCCCTTGCCCAAGAAAGCAGGTGACTGCAGACGGAAGCAGGACTGATGTCTAGGTCTTTGGACATGTTCTTCACTTTCCTGGCTTGTGTCAGGGCGGGGGGGGGGGGGTGCCCTGTGTTCATGTGTGGCTGTATGTTAGAGCCTGGCCAGATTCTGTGACACCCCAGACCAAAAAAGGGTGCCTCTGGGAGGGGCCCAGAGGCTTCTGTGCTCAAGATTTGGGATGAGTGATCAGGAAACAGAGAAACCCACCCTCGTACAGAGTCAGGGCAGGGTGCTGAAGAATGAGCCCAGATAGGAGAGGACTATGGGGACTGTGTTCCAGAAAGCTATCCAGCAAGTGGTAAAAATTGATTGAAAAATACTTTTAATATTTTCCCCTGTGACCAGGCCAGGAGACTTGCCAAGTCTTGGGCTTGCCTTTTAATCAGAGTGCTGTGGCCATGTGCACACCGTTCCCTGTTTCACCACTGGTCTTCTGATCCGAGGGTGCTTAGAACAAGGCAGAGGAGCCGATAGCCCTCCTAACATACGACTGCTTTTTGTGCAATCCCCGCTGCTAGAGCTGAAGTCTGCTTTTTTCCTAGATCATAAAGTCCAGCAACAAAGTGCACAGCTTTGGGAAGAGGGACCAGGCCATCCGCAGAAACCTGGATGTTCCAGTGGTGGTGCGGGGCTGGCTGCACAAGCAGGTGAGAAGCTGAGGGGACTGGCCCTCTGCCGCCTCTTCTAGCCCTGGCCCCAGAGGCTGGGCCCAGGCCCGCAGCTCTCCGCTGCTGAGTTTGTCTCAGGCAGGTAGATTCTGCCCAGCGTGCTCAGTGGTCTGCTGTTGCTATGTCTGAGTGGACTGTGTCCTGTATTTTACAGCTTCTATCCCCAAACCTGCCTCACCCTTTTGGCCCCTGGTGCTGTTGGTGGCCCAGGCCTCAGTGGGTGGGTCAGCATGAATCCAGCCTCACTGCTGGTCTTCTGCCAGCTCTTGCCTTCCTGATGTTAAAGAGTCTTTGTTATCCCTGGGCTGAAAAATGCTGTCCTTTCCTCTGCCCTTTGTCAAGCACACACATCTAGCTCTCTAGCACCTCAAGTCTCAGATCTGCCAGACACAGCTCATTGTGTGCCCACCCGTTTCCTCTCCCTTCCCCCACCCCCGCCCCCACCCTGCTTGTTCTGACTCCGAGTAATGCAGACTCCTTGCAAGTTAGAGGCCTCAGCACCACGGCCAGCGCCGCACGCACCCACACCCACTCAGTACCATCTCCGCCCCTCCCCGACATGGGGCTGTCCTGAATCTCCAATCCCACCCCAGGTGGTCTGCCTGTGGGCATCTGGCCGTGAGCCCCTCTTTTGTTTTCTGCCCTCTTTCCTTGCCATTTGTTCATCCCTTCCCTCTCTGTGCTCTCACGACAGGTTTAGACAGATGAACAACGTGTGGTTTCTGCCCTCCCTCCCTTGTCACACAGTCCTCCGGCCCAGTCTCTTCCCTGTTCTGGTACCCCCCACCCCCCACCCCGCCAACATACACACCAAAGCGGGGGAACAAAGGAAGAAAAGCCAAGAGCAACGATGTTGGCTTTGTAAGGTCTTTTGGGGAAGACAGAGGACGTTAACATCGTACAGCACGAGGGTATCCACAGCCCCTTCTCCCTGTGGCAGCTCCCGCGGCTCGATCCACTGTCAGGAGCCACCTTCTCTTGCTCCACTGACTCCCTTCTCCGCTCTGTCTGCCCTCCCCTTTATCTGCCCATCTCTTCTCTTAAGTAATTAAACTCAATGACTTCTTCCATGTGCATCTCTGGCCCATGAAACAAAAGCTGCTGCTTTGAAAGGTGGAGGGAGAGGGAAGGGACTGCAAGAACCCTTGCCCTGCTGGCCCAGGCCCCTCGGCCATGCTGTGACAGGGGCCTGTGCAGAGCGGGATGCTGCAGGGACACACACTCACAGTGTGGCTCAGAAAGGCTTCCCACAGGAAGTGATGTTTGCACCAGGTATGGAAGGGTGGATAAGAGTTCCCTAAACAAAGTAGATGCCACATGCCACGACCTTGGACATCATCTGGTCAGTTTGTAGGCAATAAGACTGGTTAAGTGGATGAAGTCATTTTAGTGAAGTAGAGGATGGATAAACCTTATGTGTCTTAGTTTAGAAATTGTCCAATTTTTTAAAAACAAACCTGTCAAAAACTTCTATAGCAGGAAAACAAGTTTTTTTGTTGTTGTTTTTAAAGATTTATTTTATTTGAAAGGCAGAGTTACAGAGAGGCAGAGGCAGAGAGAGAGAGAGGTCTTCCCTTCACTGGTTCACTCCCCAGATGGCTGCAATGGCAAGATCTGGGCCGATCCAAAGTCAGGAGCTTCCTCTGGGTCTCCCACATTGGTGCAGGGGCCCAAGGACTTGGGCCATCTTGTACTGCTTTCCCAGGCCAAAGCAGAGAGCTGGATCAGAAGTTGAATGGTCAGGACTCGAACTGGTGCCCATATGGGATGCCGGCACTGCAGGAGGCATCTTTACTCACTATGCTACAGTGCTGGCCCAGGGAAAACAGATTATTTTTATTTTTAGTTTTTCTTTTTGGTGTTTTTTTTTTTTTTGACAGGCAGAGTGGACAGTGAGAGAGACAGAGAGAAAGGTCTTCCTTTGCCGTTGGTTCACCCTCCAATGGCCGCCGCGGCCGGCGCACCGCGCTCATCCGATGAGCAGGAGCCAGGTGCTTCTCCTGGTCTCCCATGGGGTGCAGGGCCCAAGCACTTGGGCCATCCTCCACTGCACTCCCTGGCCATAGCAGAGAGCTGGCCTGGAAGAGGGGCAACCGGGACAGAATCCAGCGCCCCAACCGGGACTAGAACCCGGTGTGCCGGCGCCACAAGGCGGAGGATTAGCCTGTTGAGCCATGGCGCCGGCCTATTTTTTCTTTTTGACAGGTAGAGTGGACAGTGAGAGAGAGAGACAGAGAGAAAGGTCTTCCTTTGCCATTGGTTCACCCTCCAATAGCCGCCCCGGCCAGCGCACCGCGCTGATCTGGAGGCAGGAGCCAGGTGCTTCTCCTGGTCTCCCATGGGGTGCAGGGCCCAAACACTTGGGCCATCCTCCACTGCACTCCCGGGCCATAACAGAGAGCTGGCCTGGAAGAGGGGCAACCGAGTCAGAATCCGGTGCCCTGACCGGGACTAGAACCCGGTATGCCGGCACCGCAAGGCAGAGGATTAGCCTGTTGAGCCACGGTGCCGGCCTGGGAAAACAGATTATAACAGCCATCTCTGGAGCTCAAAGCAGCTCAGGGGTTTCCCTAGGACTGGAAGTACAGTGACCTTACATTATGGTCATCTATCCACTCGTTCACTCTCCAAATGCCCACAACAGCTGTGGCTGTACCACACAGAAGCCAGGAGCCGAGAACTCCTGTGGGTGGCAGGGACCCAGGCGCCTGAGCCATCACTGCTTCCTCCAAGGATGTGCATTAGCAGGAAGCTGGATGGCAAGTGGAGACGGAACTCAGTCCCAGGCACTCCAGTATGGAATGTAGGCCTCCCAAGCGATGGCTTGACCTGCTGCTCCACCATGCCTGCCCCTAAAATATTCTAAAGAAACAAAGATTTGCTTTTCAGGTGAATGAAGAAAGATTGTTGTTATGAGACAGTTTGAGAGCAGAGGATCTCTTCACGGTGACTTGCAGGAAAACACAATAGCAAAATTGGACCCTGATGGTAGAGAACCAGGCTTAGTCAAATGAGAACTTTGTCTCGGTTAATTAATTGTCAGTTTAGACTGTACTCAGTACCATGTAAGCCCAGTGTTCTAATCTGCATCAGTGAATATACAGTATAGCACAACACCTTAAAAAAAAAAAACAAACTTCTAAGCTCCTGGCTTCAGCCTGGCCCCGCTCTGGCTGTTGCAGCCATTTGGGGAGTGAACCAGCAGATGGTAGACCTCTCTGGGTCTCTCTCTCTGTAACTGTGACTTTCAAATAAGTCAATAAATACTTTTTTTTCAAAAACTTCTTTTTGATAAGAGCTGATTCCTCTCTTAATGGGAGATCTGTGTGTTTGAATTTGCATTTTTCTTTCTGCAAGAGGGTGGGTTATAATATATTAATTTATTTCCAGGAGACAAAAATAACCTTTCTGTGATAACCCATCATTGAATAGATATCAGTAAAGCATTCACTAATGTTTGGAGAGGAAGAGCAAATTGAAGTGGGCAAGTCTTGGTTCCACGGTCAAGTTCTACGTGACTGGGGAAGAGGAACAGTGTGCTCAGACATTGCCCTGACTACTTGCTTTGCTTTGCAGGACAGTTCTGGGATGAGGCTGTGGAAAAGGAGGTGGTTTGTGCTTGCTGATTACTGCTTATTTTACTATAAAGGTGAGATGAGTCTGTGTCCACCAAGGGCTTCTTATGCTAGAGGCAGTGGTGGGAGGACACAGGGATGGCTTTCTCAGATCCAGTCACTGGGCCAGCAGCCTGAGTTGGGTAGTAGCCTGTTGCCCTGCCAGTTTTCCTTAATATATGTGGATGGTTGATGACTTCCATGTTATGGGGTCCCAGAATAGAAACTTCACTGTGTTGAGTTAAATAGAATCCAGTTCACTTACTACTCACAGCCCAGTCATCCCAGCTTTTGCTGCACTTGGGTTGTAGGCACACCTTTGAGGCAATCGAAGTATGGGCAAATCCTTGCAGCCTGTACCTGCCTTCTGGTTGTCTCCCCGTGTGGCTCTGGAAGGGCAGCTGGTGAATTGAGTCAGCTGAGATTTTACAGAGCCCAGCAGTAAAGCTGGGGGCTTGTACTATTGAGAAAGTCTCAAAGTACGGAAAAAAGAGAGACGACTTGCTCTTAAGACTAGTTGATGGCCAGGGATTTAAAACACATTAGAATGCTGAGGGGAACATGAATTCCATACTGGAGAAACTAGTGAGGCTTCTTAGAAGAGGGAGGGTTTGCCTCGGGCTTTTAAGGACAAATTAAGCTTTGCCTGTGTGGGAAGTTGAGGAAACTTGAATAAAGTTCCAGAGGCAGAAGATGGACTGGCTCACCTGGCTACCAGGATGTACCAGGAGATAAGGCTCAGCAGGTGAGAGGGGGCCGAAATGAAGAGGCTGTCCCAGATAGGCAAAAGTTGAGGTGCCTCCTGTGTCCAGTGGGGAAACCAGCAAGTGCCTTTGAGTAGGAGAGCAACAGGACCAATGCTGTCATTAGGAAGTGACTGCTGTCAGCAGCATGGTTTCTAGGAAGGACAGAAGTAGAAGGTGGGAGTTTTACATGCATGTGCTTATTACTTTGCCCATGAGATTTGCTTCTCCCAGAATGCCTTTCTGCATCCCACCACTTCCTGAACCTCTTCAAGCAATGTATTTATTGATGTATTTATTTTATTTGCTAATCAGAGAGACAGAGAGATGGTCTGACAGATGGTCAGGCTGAAGCCAGGAGTCAGGAACTCAATCTAGGTCACTCATGCCGGTGGTGGGGACCTACCCACTTGAGCTATCACCTGCAGCTTCCTGCAGTGCACACCAGCAGAAACCTAGAGTCAGAACAAGAACTCAAACCCATGCACTTCCAAAATGTATGTGAGCGTCCCAACTGGCATCTTAACCTCTGTGCCAAATGCCCACCTCTTCTGAAGCCTTCTTCACCCCTGTGTGCCACTCTCGCCTCTGTGTGCCCATGGCACTTGCTGTCCTTCCAATGTTGGGCAGGCTGAGTTGAATGTTTGACATGCCTGGTGATGTGCTCGGAGAGAGGGCCCTGCCTGGCTCACCTCCTCAGTTCCAGCACAGAGCTGCTCGGAGAGCACCCAGCGATCGGTTAAGAGGAGACTGCTGTGTTTCTCGGTAGACAGACAGAACCAAACGATTGTTCTCATGTGCTTTTCCACCCAAAGATAGCCGAGAAGAAGCAATCCTGGGGAGCATCCCTCTGCCCAGCTACGTGATCTCACCTGTGGCCCCTGAGGATCGCATCAGTCGCAAGTACTCCTTTAAGGTACCACCCCTCCTCTGAAGCTCCACTTCTGTCTTCAGAAGCTTTGTGTCCTCAAAAATGCCTTCATAAAAGCCATGGCTTTGGGGCAGAGGTGTGGGAGAGGGGGAGTTAGGGAGCTAGAGAGTTTCAGACTCGGATTAATAAAGTTAAAATTATTTAAACAAGAGTAATGACACATCGCCAGTACCTTCTTTTGAATCTGAGCTTTGGAGCCCCCCAGCCTTGTTCCAGTATTGAGATCCCTCTTTCCTATTGCTACAGGTCATGTGGTTATGTACCTACTGTGAGTATGGCCTTTCTCCTGCTTTCTGATCACCCTTGTCCGCTGATCTAACTACTACCCAGCCATCTGGCACAATCATGAACCCCTCAGGGTGGATTTATCTCAATTGTGTTCTGAAAACTCACACTGAGGGTTAGGGGCTGTCATGTTTATCTCTGCTGTTTAACCCTGTTGAAAAGCATTTAGACTGAGACTTTGGTTTATTTTCTGGGTCATTGAAGATTCCCAGGAAGGTACCCTCCCTGGAAAAACCCCTTTTCTACTCCCTTGGTGCCATCCCATTTGGGGTGAGTGGGGCCATGCTAAATACTGATGCCTGGAGGCCGGGTGGGGAGACTCTGGGAAGGTGTCGTTAGGCTGAACTTGGGTAGTCCTGAGTCTTCTCCATCGTTTACCCCCGCAGATTCTTTCCTTCCAGGAGTTTCCTGGGTCCCCCAGAGGTGGTGAGGGTGGCCTGGCTTGGTGGATTGCAGGTGTACTCCACGGTTGGAGTGGAAGTCCCAAAGAGCCCTGCAACACGTGGCTTTTGGTGCCAGTGGAAACACACAACATAAGCCACCCTCTGTTCTCGGGCAGGGTTGTAGGGAAGGGATATGCCATGTCTGTGGTGTTTGCAATTGGTCCTCAGTCTGTGAGAGCTTTGGAAAGCGACAGCCAGGTCAGCCCCTTAACCTGGAGTCCGTGGAGGTGTGGGGAAGGGGGTGTGCAGACAGTCAGTCTCATTGTCCTCCCGCCTGAGCCTCCTGTGGGAGTGCGGGACTGAGCTGACGCTCCAGCTCTGTTCAGCAGCCAGCTTGAGCTGTCCCTGCCTGGCCCTCAGCGCTCCTCAGCATCTCTGCACAGGTGCTGTGGGAAGTAAGTTGATATGTGGTACCTCACTGAATGGACACGGCCAGCTGTGAGGTCAGCGTCGCTAGTGTTGCTTCATAGACTTCATAAGCAGCTGGAGAGCTTAAGAAACTTGCCCAGAGTCGCTCAGCTGGAAGGTAACAGAGATGGATCTGGGGCCTGAATTCCGTCGTCTTCCAGCTGTATCTCGGGCAGAGGGGGACGTTTCTTTCTGTTCCTCTGCCTTTTCTTCCGTGTCTTATCTTGGTCACCTTGTGCACGTGCTGCAGCAGCTGGGAGGCGATTTGCCTTAACATCCATCGTAGCATTTTGGGGACACCCTTCTACTACACAGCTCAGAAGTCTCCCTGAAGACCATGTGTTGAGTGACTTTCAGACTGGCCTCTCGTAGCCTGCAAGTCTTCTCGGAAAGCCCTCCTTCCTGGGGTGGAACATTCCCACCGGGCAGGGCATCTAGTTTACCATGTTGTCTGTGAGTTGGGGGGGGGGGGGTCCCAGCGTTTGCAATATTCACAAAGTGACTTGTAACTATATATATTTCATCTTGACACTTCACTGAGAGGTGTGAAAATAGATTCTAGGAAAACATCTTTTATGTGTCTTAGATTTTTTTTTCCTTTTCTTTTTTTAGTATTCCTTAGAAAGGCTTCACCAAGAAAGTTCCCTAAATCTCTGGGCCGGAGACAGATGGCATCGTGTGTTTGGAGGGTCTTCGGGGGGTCCTGGGAGCCAGAGCAGAGGGAAGCTACTGCCGACCGATGTGGTGTGCGGCTGAGCTGGTTCTGCAGAAAGAGCAGCGGGTCACTGAGTCTGAAAGTCATCTTTCCCTTTGGGTTGCAGCATTGTTGTTGTAGGGACCAGCAGATGGGTCCTGGAGCAGTGCAGCTCCATGTCTTTAGGCATTCCGAGGAGGATGGGGTTTTGTGTCCTGGGCCTTATCCTGCCTCTGGGGTTGGTTCTTTTCTGGATCCAGAGCTGAAGCCCTCCCCAGGTTATTAGGGCACCTTGCCTGCGGGTGCTCAGAGTACCCGTGGGGTCAGTGAACGTGGCTGAAGGGTTGTAAGGTCCATTCTTGTCATTCTTTTTCAGCTGCTGTTACCTGGGAGGCTGGTGTTAGGTGGATCTTGAAGCTCATCAGGACCATGGGAGGGGCCCAGCAGGGCTTGAGGGACCACTAGGGGTTGTTCCGCCCTGACCAGCAGGTTCCCTGTGCTCTGCAGGCTTGCCTGGCGGGAAGGGAGCTCAGGATGTTTCTTGCCCATAGTTCTTTGCTTGAGCTTCAGCCACAGCCTTGGAAGCCTTTACCCTGGTGCGTGCTTCAGAGCACTGCATAGGGTCCCTTCCTCTACTGAGCCTTCCCTGAGCCCTGCGGGCAGTCTGGACCTTTCTTATGTACTTCCATAGCTTTGAGTCACTGAACCACAAGTGGGGGATTTACCCACCCAGAGGTCTAGCCAGAAAAGCTGGCCCATCAGCTGGTTGGCGGGTTTCACTCTGTAAAGTGATGGCGCTTACACCTTCCAAGGTCCAGCGGGTTTGGCCTTATTCGAATTCTGTGCTGAGTCACCTGCAGATTAGTGATGGGGAGGGGACGCTCCTAGAGTGACCTGCAAGCTCATTCTGCCAGCTTCCTGGTTCAAGTGACAGCTCCTGTCAAACCTTGGTGAGTGTCTTTGAGTCTTAAGTGCCCAGCTGTGCTCTACGTACTGCGCGTGTCACTCACATGCTCCTCACCACGCCCTCTGGGGCAGCTGCTACAGTTACAAACCCACTTTGAAGATAAGAAAATAGGGGCCAGTGCCATGGCATAGCAGGTAAAGCCGCGGCCTACAGTGCGGCATCCCATATGGGTGCCAGTTCAAGTTCCGGCTGTTCCACTTCTCATCTAGCTGCCTGCTATGGCCTGGGAAAGCAGTACAGGATGGCGCAAGTCCTTGGGCCCCTGCACCCACATGGGAGACCCGGAAGAAGTTCCTGGCTCCTGGCTTTGGATTATCGCAGTTCCGGCCATTGCCACCAATTGGGAAGTGAACCAGCGGATGGAAGACCTCTCTCTCTGCCTCTGCTTCTGCCTCTCTCTAACTCTGCCTTTCAAATAGTTATTTTCAAAAGAAAAAAAAAAAAGAGGAAATAGAGGCATGGGAAGGCCCAGCAGTTTATTTAGTGGGTGAGAGGCAGAGCCCACCTGGGACCTCAGACTGACCCTGAGAACTGAGTGCTTTCACTCCTGCTGCTTGCGGTCAGCCCAGAAGCTGGACGTGAGCAATTTCTTTCTTTTTTTTATTTTTATTTTTTGACAGGCAGAGTGGACAGTGAGAGAGACAGAGAGAAAGGTCTTCCTTTTCCGTTGGTTCACGCTCCAATGGCCGCTGCGGCCAGCGCACTGCACTGATCCGAAGCCAGGAGCCAGGTGCTTCTCCTGGTCTCCCATGGGGTGCAGGGCCCAAGCACTTGGGCCATCCTCCACTGCACTTCAGGGCCACAGCAGAGAGCTGGCCTGGAAGAGGGGCAACCGGGACAGAATCCAGCACCCCAGCCGGGACTAGAATCTGGGGTACCAGCGCCACAGGTGGAGGATTAGCTTAGTGAGCTTCGGCACCGGTGTGTTTTCTTTTCTTAATGTCAACAAAGTGACACCACTGTCTTTGTGAGACACACCTGAGAAGGTTTAAACGTTTAAACGTTTTTAAAATGTTTGTTTTAAAAAGATTTATTTGTACTTGTTTAAAAGGCAGAGTGACCGAAAGAGATCTTCCCTCCTCTGGTTCACTCTCCAAATGGCTGCAATGGCTGGGGATGGACCAGGCTGAAGCCAGGAACCTAGAACTCTATCAGTATCTTCCCAAATGGGTGGCAGGGCTCGAAGACCTGGGCTATCGCTTGCTGCTTTCCCAGACACATTGGCAGGGAGATGGACAGGGAGGAGAGCAGCCGGACTCACGCTGGTCCTCCCCCGTGGGATGCCGGTGTTGCAGGCCACAGCTTAATCTGCGTCAGCCCAAGCCTGAGAATCTCGACCTTGGCACCTGCTGTGCCCTCACCTCCTGAGTGCAGGGCCTGCAGACCTCATGCACTAGTTCTCTGCATGCTCATTCTGCACCTGCACCATCATCTCTCACCTGTGTGTGCCTGCAGTAGCCCCCCAACCCTCCCGCTCCCCCACCCCGTCCCTGTCAGCTGCTCCTGCCTTATTACACCCAGACAAAATCTGATCCCATTACTCCCCAGTCAAACCTTTTCATGGCTTCTCACTGCTTTTTAAAATGAAGACAAAACCCTAACGAGACCGGCAAGGCCCTGGTGGTCAGTCCCCGCCCACTTCATGCTGCTCCTCCCTCCCTTTCTCCGTGCATGCTGGCCTTTTCCTTGAAATACAGTGTGCGCTCATCCTTCTTGAGGTCCCAGCTGCCTCCTCACCACTCCTGCTTAAGGAATGGTGTATGTGTGGATGGCAGCTGAGTCCCTCTGCCGGTCAGGCCCTGTGCCCATTATCCCCTCCCACAGCAGCCTGCCTTTCCCGATAACACTTGTTACAGTTGTAGTGACCTGTCCATGGCCTTTCTCTTCTACTTGGCTATCAACAGCCATGCCTTTGTTTAAAGTCTCTCCACCGACTAGTGTAATGCCTGTCATGTAGTAAACGATCAATAACTGATACATCATTGTGGAATGAATAGGTTCAGACCGATTCAGTCATGTGATGGGCCCTGCATTTCCCACATCAATCTCTCTGATTTAGAGGCTGTTGGAGGCCTGAGGATTCTGCTTGCTCAAGAGCTGAGGTCTCAGAATCAGCAGAGCAGTCCTCTCCTAGGGTGTTGTGTTCTTCAGATAAACTCTTCCTGGCTCCCAGTCTCGTTTTCGTTAGGCATAGCCTGGCTTCTGTTCAGTTGTGCAGAGTTGCCCGGAGGACTTGTGTTAACTCGAAAGCCAAGTCCAGGGAGGAAGGGGCCATCTCTGAACGAGGCTGTGGCTCCAGCATCCCCTCGGGCTCGGGGGACTTTGGACTGGGATGGTGTGGCCGGATGAAAAGGGCACTCCCGGGACTCCTTGCCTTTCCACTTGATCTGTCTGCTGTGGCCAAGCACAGGCAGAATGCAGTTGGGATCCTGAGCTTCAGAGCCCAGAGCAGGTGAGTACACAGCATCTGTTGGTGGTCTGATGTGCGATCCAGGTTATGTTTGTCACCATGGGTTATTTTCTGTAATAGTGGGTGTAACTCCTAAGCCCATTTGCAGGCAGACATGCAAACCTGCAGTTTGAGGTGTGTCCCATGTTGATTCCTGGACAAGGCAGGCTCTGTGAATTCTTACAGAAGGACTGTCTCTCTTTGTTATAAATTAGAGGGCTCTCTGTACTTGTATCTGATGGGTTAATACCTGTTCTGGAACCCTCTGTGGCTGGGCAGAAAAGGCTAGGAGGGCATGTCAGAAATCTTATGGAAATCATTGTCTAAGGGAATGTTTCCAAGAATTCCTAAGGATGCACAGTAAGGGGTGTACAAGTCTCTTCTCATTTTGTTCTTATTGCCATCTGATTAAAATACCAAGCTGTCCTGGAGCAATGGCTGGCACCTCATACCTGTAAAGGAGGATATCACATTTGCTTTGGTCTCTGTAGAGACTCTTAGTTACAGGACATTTTCCCTAGCCTCCCTTGGCACTGGGCTGGATGAACTCATATATATAAATGTCAGAAGCAGGCTGTATTGAATATGCATTTGGACCTGGGTGTTGGGAGTATGGGGAGGAGAAATAAATGCTGAAGCATCACCTGAGAGCTTTTCATCCCTCTGTTAGAAGAGCTTGTCATTTTCCAGCTTTTAATTGTTTCTCATTTTGTTTTCTCTGACTGGTCCTTCCGTGGGGCCTGCGTTTCATTCTGGATCTAGATTATGGGATCAGTGTTCTAAGTAGTAACTCTCATTTCTGGGTAGGAACTGGGAACATTAGCTAAGTCTGAACTTGGACTCAGACCTGGGCTCCAATTCTTCAGTCATTCAAGAAATATTTATTGAACACCTACTGGGTTACACTTGTGAACAAAATAGACCAAGTTCCTGCTGTTATGCATTTTATATAAGCTAGAGAGAGGGCATAGATGATAAACAGCTAGAGAACAAGTGTATAAAAAGCATCAAGTAATGCTAAGTGGATGTAGAAATCTGGGACAGTTCCTTAACCTCTCAGAGCTGTTTGTCACCTCTGTAGAACAGATTCTGTTACAACTTCTCAAGGCTGTTGAGATTCAAATGAGATTAAAGTCCTGGAAGCACATGGTAGGCATTCAGTCCATCTTCCTCTTTCTACATCAGCTTCCTATGTAGATTTGGTGAGACATTTCTCTTGCAAGTTTAAGACAGGCCTCTGCTCATCAGAGCACAAGGAGAAAACCTAGCATTGCCTCCAGTTTGCAGACCATCCTGGTTCCTTCTCAGTGGTCATGTCCAATACCTCGTCCCAGCTTCTTAGTAGGGTTACACGTGAAAGCACCTTAAAGCAGAAGCCCACATGAGGTGCACAACAATTCTTAGTCAAATGTCAATCAGCTCCAGCTAACTGTGGCACCCCCTGTTGAGAGACCACATCAGCTGCTTTGATGGACACACATCACACGTTGTACCAGAGCAGTGACCCAAGGGGAGCATCTGCACCAAGTTGCCTGCTGTTGCAACTGGTTTTGATTCATTCTTTTGTTTTTTCTTTTTTTTTTTTTTAAGATGTATTTATATATTTGAAAGAGTTGCAGAGAGAGAGAGAGAAAGACAGAGAATCTCCCATTTGCTGGTTCACTCCTGAGATGACTACAATGGCTAGGGTTGGGCCAGTCTGAAGTGAGGTGCTTCATCCACGTCTCCCACATGTGTGGCAAGAGCCCAAGCACTTGGGTCATCTTCCACTACTTTCCCAGGTCATTCTCAGGAAGCTGGATCGGAAGTGGAACAGCCGAGACTCGAACTGGCCACCCATATCGGATTCCGGCACTGCAGACAGGGACTTAACCTTCTATACGACAACACCAGCTGACTCAGTTCCTTTTTTTCTTTTAATTTTATTTTATTTGAAAGGGAAAGAGAGAAAGCTCTTCCCTATTCACTGGTTCATTCCCCAAATGCCCACAACAGCTGGGTCTGGGCCAGGCTAAATTTGGAGCCTGGATCTCTCAGACTGGCTGCCTCCAGAAGTGTGCATTACCAGGAAGCTAGAGTCAAAAGGGGAGCCAGGACTTGAACTTGAACCTACTACGTCATGTAGAATACAGGCATCTTAACCTCTGCACCCTACCCTTGATTAGGTTCATGTCTGACTGTAGCTAAAGCTGGAGTTGCAGGTCTCAGCAAAACCAAACCAGGGATTCCCAAGAGTGTGTCTAGAGAAGGAGAGTGTTTTGTTTGTTTGTGTTTTTAAAGTTTGTTTGTGTTTTTAAAGTCCTTTATGTAAGCCTTGGCTCTGGGCCCCTCCCCAAGCATGAGAAGGTAAATAGGAAATGGGTACAGCTGCTGGGCTTCTCCATCGAGGAGCAGGAAGAGGCATCTGGCCTGTGACGTTTCCCAGGTGTGGGGACAAGCTGGGTGGTGCTGGAGCTTTTGAGGCTGTAAGCGGGGAGAAGATGGCCAGAGCACCTCCATGTTTTTGCTCTGAGCAGGGCAACTTGCGCTAACCTGGGTATCTATGTTGTGTCCGCAGGCCGTGCACACGGGGATGCGAGCACTCATCTACAACAGCTCCACGGGAGGCTCTCAGGCCGAGCAGTCGGGCATGAGGACCTACTACTTCAGTGCCGACACCCAGGAGGACATGAACGCCTGGGTCAGGGCCATGAACCAGGCTGCACAGGTGCTGTCCCGATCATCCCTGAAGAGGTCAGTCCCGATAGAGGGGCCTCCCACACTCGGAGGGGAGCCCAAAAAAATCCTCTGGTGCCTGAAGTTCCACCCATAGCTCATTTATGCCTTTCTTTGAAACTTTTTTAAAATAAGGCTGTTCACTTTAAAAAAAAGATTATTTATTTGAAAGGCAGAGTGACAGAGAGAGGGATCTTCTATCTGCTGGTTCCCTCCTCACATGGCTACAATAGCCAGGTCTGGAATGGGAGCCTGGAACTCTATCCAGATCTCCCACGTGGGTGGCAGCGGCCCAAGTATGTGGGTGGTCATCCATTGCCTTCTTGTGTGCATTAGCAGAGAGCCAGATCAGAAGCAGAGCAGCCAGGACTTGAACCAGCACTCCAGTATAGGATCCTGGCATCCCAGGTGGTAGTGGCTTAGCCTGCTGTCTTGCAATGCCAGTGCCTTGAAATCCTTTTTAACAATGAGTGGAGCGTTCATACACAGCTAGCATGTGTTGCCTGTCAGAGCTGGAAGGGCCTTGAGAAGTTATCTGGTTCTCTTTCTTCCTTGCACAGAGGGGAACACTAGGCCTGCAGGGTGGAGCGTGTGCCTGGGACACAGTCATGGAGACCTGCATACCTGCACTTCTCGGTTTCCTTTCTCTTGGGTGGAAGGGACAGCAACCTGGGGCACCAGTTGGAGAGGGGGAGAGAGCAGGTCAGACAGGTCTCGTCAACTGAGAATGGGCCACAGACGGGCCACCTGCTCCTGGGAGCTGACCTAGGAGGGATCTTCCCTGAGTGGATGCACCAAGGTTGCCATCAGCAATCTCAAACGTCCCGAGTCTGTCGGCTGTAGAGTTCTCCCCGAGAGGAAGCAGAGGAAGAGCGTGAGTGGTGCTGGGAGCTTGGGGAGAGAGCAGGGTTGCCCTGGGGAAGTCAGGGTGCGATTGAACTGGCCATCTTCTAATGGGGGCCCTGTTCTTATCCCGACACCCAGCTGTGCGTAGAGGCCCCCTTGCCATGGTTCTTCAGTGAGCCTCAAGCCTAAAGGGTCTTCTCCAGCAACCCAAGGGTGGGATTTTTCCATGACAGGGCCTTCCCAGTCTTTTCCAGCTCCTGTGTGCAAATTCCTATATCATGGTACTTCTTAGCTCCCTGCTCTTCTCTCCAGGTGAGCGGGCCATGGGTCCAGGTAGTAACCTCCTTGAAGAGGTCAGGGTGGGGGCAGGCCCCTCCCCCACAACCTTCCCTGACACCTCAATCTGGCTATTGTTACGGTGGGTTTTCCCCTTTGTGTCTGTTAGAGTACTCTGGGCTTCATGCAGGAACCCTTTTTGTCTTCTGCACAGCGTCTGAAACATAAACTACCAATGTCTGTGAGTGTGTAAGTGAGGAAGAAATTCAGAGAATGAATGAATGGGCGTGTTGAACAGGACACATCAAGGACTGACGCCTGGGCCCTAAATCAATAACCCCTAACTATGTACCATCAGTCGATTTTGACTCTACCTCCTGGCGTCGTCATCCAGCCTGAATGTGCCTGTTCCCATGATGACAGTATGTTCACCCACCAAATGCCTGCAAAAGCTGGGACTGGGCCAGGCCGATGCCAGGAGCCTGGAACTCAGTCTGGGTCTCTCTTGTGGGTGGCAGGGACCCCACTACTTGGGCCGCTACTCGCTGCCTCCCAGGGTACGCATTAGCAGGAAGCTGGAATCAAGGGCAGAGCAGGGACTTGAACCCTAGCACTCCTATAGGAAGTGTCTCAGTTGGCATCTTAATGGCTGTACCAAATGCCCACTCCACTTCAGCACTTTTAAAAAGCGTGGATGATAACAGCTTTTTTTAAAATTTTTTTTTAATTTATTTTATTTGAAAGGCAGAGTTACAGGGGGCAGAGGCAGAGAGAGAGGTCTTCCAACTGCTGGTTCACTCCCCAGATGGCCACAATGGCCGGAGCTGTGCTGATCTGAAGCCAGGAGCTTCTTCCAGATCTCTCACATGGGTGCAGGGGCCTAAGGACTTGAGCCACCTTCTGCTGCTTTCCCAGGCCATAGCAGAGAGCTGGATCAGAAGTGGAGCAGCCGGGACTAGTTTTGCTCTGCTCCTTGTGTCTGATTAGGGTCCTGAGTAAAAAAATCTGAGGATAAGATTGGACTTCACAGGAAAAATGTGCTGTGATTGCTAACTGGTGTTTGCCTACAACACTTGAAGATTATTTATTAGCCAGCATTTGGGTCTTTCTATTTTTCCTACCTGAAGAATTTGTCATCAGCCCTCAGATTTTGCTTTTGAAAGGGTTCCTTCCCTTTAAAGATCTCAGGTCTTTGTATTGTCTCTGGATATTCTCTGAGCTTTTTGAAATTTATTCTGTTCTTAATAGACTCTTAAAATTGTGTGATCATGTTTGCTCAAGGTCCATTCTTTAAAAAAAAAAATAAGGAAAAAGAAAAACCACAATTCATTCTACCTTCTGAGTTGGAAAATAGGCATAATAACGTTATCCTTCAACTTTCTGAGAGATGCAATTGTCACCCAAGCAAAGACATACCTATTAAATGGTCTGTGTTCCCAGAATAAGATGTTCAGACATTTGGTTAGTTAAAATTATTCATCAGGCAGGCCTGAATCTTCCTCTCCTCCAGTGTGGCGATCTGCGTTGGAGAGCCTCTCTCTCTTTGAGTGGGTGGCCCCATTGTCGTATTTTCCTCTTTCCCTCTGTGGTCCTTGCCCAGGTCCTCCAGTCCATATCCATATGGGCAGATGCTTTTATTATGGATGGAGGTGGATGTCAGGATTGCAGGTGACAGAAGATGCAGAATGACCTTAGAAACTGGGGGAGGCGAGCATTATTGGTTGATGTCACTGAAAAATTCGAGATAGATCTGGCTTCAGAAACAACTGGGTTCAGGGCTCAGCCACTGTCATTATAGGTCATTCAGGCTCTGCCCACCTCTGAATTGGATTTGGTACTGAGCTCTATGTGGAAGTCCGTGGAACCTTTAGGATCTGTTGGCCAAATGGCTGCAGTGGTGGGGAGCAGGGAGGAAGAGAGAGAGGATGATTAACAAGTACATGGGTGTAGTTGGAAGAACTACTTCTAATGTTTTATAGCACAGTGGAGTAACTATTGTTGACAGCAATTAATTAGTATTTCAAGAAAGCTAGAGAGAGAATTTTAAATGTTCCCTAACACAAAGAAATGGTAAATGTTTGAGGTGATGGATATTGCCTTGATCCCATCATTTGACATTGTGCTTGTTTACCCATACTGAAAATCACACTGTGACCCCCAGATATCTACAGATATTAGTTGGCTGAAGATTTATCTATTTGTTTGAAAGGCAGAGTTACAGAGAGAGGGAGAGTGGGGGCGGGGATATCTTCCCTCCATTGGTTTACTCCCCAGATGGTTACAATGGCCATGGATGAGCAGACTGAAGCCAGGAGTCTAGAACTCCATTTGGGTCTCCCATGTGGATGGCAAGGGTCCAAGTACTTGAGCCATCCTTTTGCTGGTTTCCCAGGTACATTAGCAGGGAGCTGGATCAAAAGTGGAGCAGCAGGGACTCGAATCAGAGCTCATATAGCATGCCAGCATTGGAGGCGGTGGCCCAGCCTGCTGTGCCACACACTGTCAGCCCATTAATTTTTTTTTTTAAAGAAGCATCTCATGGGCTCCACTTGAAACCTATAGGATCAGGATTTCCTAGGGCAGGAGACAAGTCCATTAAATTTTGTAAAATTTTTATTAATATAAAGAGAACAAATTTCATACATTTCATAGTAAAAAAAAAATTTTAACATACGGGAGAAAACAATGCTGCAGTGATCACAGATTCATGTCATCCTGGTTAAGTCACGAAGGAAAGAGCTGGCATCTGAGAGTCATTCTGATTAGTTAGGTTTAGAGCATGGGTGGTTCTACCGCAGGCCTACTGTGGCCAGGAAGTCCATCATGCTGACTGGCAAAGGCCCTCTGCCAGGCACGGAGACTAAAGATTCCCAAGGAAATGTCAGGGCGGAGGGCGGAGGGTGAGAAATGGCTTTTTGGGATGGGAATAGAGTAGGCATGACCAATCAGAGTCCAGGCGTGCTGCTTTACCTCTCACTCCAACTATATTTATTTCTTTGGTCCTAACTACTTCCTCCCAGAGCTTGCTCTCTGAAGTCAGGCCTGGTTAAAGGCTGAGCTCTGCTCTTTTCTAGCTATGTCATTTATTTATTTGAAAGTCAGTGTTGGCAGGCGCCGCGGCTCACTAGGCTAATCCTCTGCCTTCAGCGCTGGCACCCCAGGTTCTAGTCCCGGTTGGGGCGCCGGATTTTGTCCCAGTTGCTCCTCTTCCAGTCCAGCTCTCTGCTGTGGCCCGGGAGTGCAGTGGAGGATGGCCCAAGTGCTTGGGCCCTGCACCCGCATGGGAGACCAAGAGGAAGCACCTGGCTCCTGGCTTCGGATCGGTACGGCGCGCTGGCCGTAGCGGCCATTTGGGGGGTAAGCCAACGGAAAAGGAAGACCTTTCTCTCTGTCTCTCTCACTGTCTAACTCTGTCTATTAAAAAAAAAAAGGTCAACGTTACAGAGAGAGAGGGAGAGACAAAGATCTTCCATCCGCTGGTTTACTCCCCAGGGGCTACAACAGCCAGCACTGGGACAGGCCAAAGCCAGGAGCCAGGAGCTTCTTCCAGGTCTCCCACTTGGGTAGCAGGGCACCAAGTACTTGGGCCGTCTGCCTCTGCTTTCTCCAGGCCATTAGTAGGGAACTGGATTGGAAAGTGGAGCAGCCAGGGCACAAACCAGTGCCCATATAGGATGCTGGCATGACAGGCAATGGCTTTACCTGCTATGCCACAATGTCGGCCCCTTCCACATGTTTTTAAAGTGTCCTGTAACATGCTTATGTGGCACAATAGCTGTGTCAGGTATGCTGGCTTCCATAGTTTGGTGTGATAACGTTATTGGCTTCTTTTTTCTTTACTCCCTTCCAGCTTTGTCATTAGTCCTCTGGATCCGTTTACTAATGAGGCTCCCAGGAGCAGATGGTGCTCTCTCTCTTGCTGGCACATGCCCGGCCCCGAGAGTGGGAGTTGTGGTTGGCAGCCCAGGCTCCCTACAGCGCTGTCCCTGTGCCTGCTCGTCAGCTCCTGCCTCCTTCAGCCTCATCCAGACTCGTTCCTGTGGTCCAGGAGCAGAGCTGAGAGCCCCCTGCATCTGCTGCCTCTGGCTCCAGCATGGCTCCACCCAATACCACTATAGATGGGCTGCTGGTGTTGCAAGTGGCAGCTTAACCCACTGTGCCTCGACACCAGCCCTTGTTTCCGATGTTCTATGCCCCAGTCCTATGGTGCTTCTTTCAGCAACTTGAATTGGTGCATTTGCACATGCATTTATCTATTTCATCTTTTATTTTACAAGTATTTTTGAGGTCATTTTGTGGGTCAAACCCTGTTAAAGAAGCTGAGAACACAGCAGTGTTCAGAGGGAGAAGCAAAGTCCCATGCACCTTGCAGGCTGGAGGGGAAAGAGGAGAAAACAGATGATAAACAGGGGAAAGATACATCAGTAAGCTAAGTTTTATCATCCATGCATGAAGGCAGTAAAACAGGCTGATGGTAAGGGAGGGGCCAAGGAACCAAGAGCCCCCTGGGGGTGGCTCGGGAAGGCTTTTTTTTTTTTTTGGACAGGCAGAGTGGACAGAGAGAGACAGAGAGAAAGGTCTTCCGTTGCCGTTGGTTCACCCTCCAATGGCTGCCGTGGTTGGCGCGCTGCGGCCGGCGCACCGCGCTCATCCGATGGCAGGAGCCAGGTGCTAGGTGCTTTTTCCTGGTCTCCCATGGGGTGCAGGGCCCAAGCACTTGGGCCATCCTTCACTGCACTCCTGGGCCACAGCAGAGGGCTGGCGTGGAAGAGGGGCAACCGGGACAGAATCCGGCGCCTCGACCGGGACTAGAACCCGGTGTGCCGGCACCGCAAGGCGGAGGATTAGCCTGTTGAGCCACGGCGACGGCCTCGGGAAGGCTTTTGTAAGGGCAGAATGTGGAGGTGGGGCCTGATTGACCCAAGCAAGTCGGATATGCAAATCTTTTAGGAAAAGTGTTCCAGGAAGAAGGAAGGACACACATAAATGCTCTGAGGCAAGAGTGAGATTGTGGCCAAGTCAAAGCGAGCAGAATGGAGAACAGACTGCAGTGGGCTCTGGGTGTAGAGAGAGGTCCGTCTCCTGAGGCTGCAGCATCCCTCTGAGCTTTGGTCGCCTGTTCCCCAGCCCTCATACCCTGCCAGGACTCCCGCAGCACGGCCTGCAGGCCTTGGCTACATGAATGTTGTTTCTTCCTTTCCTTTGCCATAGATCTTTCATTATAAAGCTAGATTGACATGCTTCCTCCCTGCCACCCCCACCAGACTTTAGCTCATTGATAGGTGAGACTGTTGTAGGTTTCAAGTATCAGTGCCTGGCACATAGTAGGTGTTCAATTAATGGATAGGTGCATGGATAGTTGGCTGGCTGGGTAGAGAGGTGGCAGAACGGATGAACAAAAACACCTGTGAGATGTTTAAAGAATGACTTGGGATGATCAAGGCTTTGTCTGACTTGTGTGTGGGGAATAAGTGTGTTCAGAAATGGCCCAGTCATTTTGGCAATCTGCACTGTCTTTGGAGAGCTAAATATTTAGGCTTCCACACTCTGACCACCTTGGGCAAAGTGAGGCTGCACAAGCCTCTTGGTCCCTCAACAGGAGAAAATAATTTATAAATACATTTTCAGTCTGGTACAGGGCTGTGGAGTGGGATCGGCTAGGGTCTGAGTCCAGCTTCTGAACTGGTTGGGTGACCCAGGGCAAGTTGGTGCATCTCTCTGAGCTCCTCTCTCGTGAGTAATAACATCTGTGGGTTCTGTGATCATGGGAAGAGGTAATAACGGTAATATGGGGCTTAGCTCATGACTTCGTGTTCAGTAAGTGCTCAGTGAGTGATGACTGACGCTGCCATTTTCACTGTCCCTGTCCTTCGTCAGAGACAGTTTATTGTAAATGAGCCCACCGCTCATTTGTGAGTGCCCCAGCCTCTCCAGGCTCAGCTGTCTGCATCTTGCAGGGTTGTGGCAGGGATTAGAAATGGCCTGTGTCGAATTCCTTGCATACAGTAGGCCCCAGCCCATGGCAACAATAAACAAGCATTGGCCATTTAAAAAAAAAAAAAAAAAAGCCTATGACCCAGGCTGTGACTGCCCTAGGAGCATGGAAAGTGAATGAGACTCACAAGTGCCAGAGCTTCAGACTGGCGTAGGCTGAACCATGACAGGGGTCCACCTTGCCCAGATAGAAACAAGACAGGATTTCTCCATGCAGGAAGGCACAAAATGGGGTGGCGCAGTGGGGGGGAAACCTGGCAGCCACTAAACATCTGTCCCCTTGGTCTGGTTTGTTGATCCATACAGCTCACAAGGGATTTTTCCAGTAGCCAACCTACCGAAGCAAGAGGCAGCTCAGCTTGGCAGCCTGGTTACTCCACTGCTTCTGTAGCCAAGCTCTCCCCTTGGGGAAGGCAGCCCAGAAACAGCGGAGTTTGCCATCAGAGCTGGCAGGCCCTGTGTTGTTAACTTGGGCAGAGCAGACAGAGCGTGAGAGGAAGCATGGTTACCCCTGTCCCAGGAGGGCTGCTCTGTTGACCTCCGGAAAAGATGAAACCAACTCCTGGCTGTTTCTCTTCAGCTGTCACCTTCCTCCGGTGTGAGGAAGTAATCCAAGAGAGTATGCCCTTCCATTGGCTCTGCAGCTGCCTCGGGCCCTGGATCTGCAGCCCTTGGTGCCAGTCTATTGATTGCTTCCAGCATGGGCTTAGGGTCTTGAGCCCACCCTGCCCCTTAGACTGGGGGCCAGTGCTCAGGACTCAGGCTTTGTTTACATAGGCCTTCTGCCACCTGGATGGGCCAGATGGAACTTGGCAAGAATATCAGTGGCCTGGCCCTTGTTCTTGGACAATTAATGTGGTCATTTAGGTCAAGTGAGTAGGGAGGGAATTTTCTGGGAGAGGGGTCAGCAGAAGAGCTGCATCTGCCAACATGACCAACCTCTCATACCTCTGCCCACCTCAGTCTTTGAATCATTCAATGTGTATGTGTGTGTGTGTGCTTAGCATCAAGATAGAGGGAAATACGATGCCGTCTTGCCTGGTGAGATGAAGAGTTTGGAGACAGAATAAACTAATCATCAGTGCATAAATGCTTGGCAAGATCTTTTTACTTCCAAGTTCTTGTGAAGAAGGAATAAGAAGGAAGCATCCTTTTCTTTTGAGGTGTGTGCTTTTCCCACTTGGAGGGGGAAGCAAGAATTTTCTCTAAGCAGACACACGGCATCCCTGGGGTGAGCTCAAACTAGAGAGGCCCGATTCCAGCCAGTGAAGAGCTCAGTACCTTGTATGAATTAGGGACTGCGTTTGGTTGCTAATAATAAAATAACTCAGCTTCAGGTGGCCTAAGGAGGTTGGGCTTTAGTTTTGTCACGTGACAGATCCAGAGGTGGGGAATCCAGGTTGGTGCAGTGGCTCCATGCTGCCCTCAGAGACCTGGACTGTTTATTGCTGTCCACTCAGGTGTTATCAGGTGACTTTCATCCTCATTCTTGTCACCTGCCAATCCAGGCAGGAGGCAGAGAAGGGTTAGGTAAGCCTGCCTTCTTTTAAAGACTTTCCTGGAAGACCTGACCCAGCAAGTTCTGCTCTCTGTTGCTCCTGGGCTGTCATATCGTCACCTCTAGCTACAAGGGAGGATGGGAAATATAAACTTTTGCAGATATATTGCTGCTTTGAAAATGTTGGGACAAAGAAGGCAAGAATCTATATTGAATCATCAATGCATTTGCCTCTGAGGGCGTCCCGTGTGCCAGACGCTGTGCTGGGCTCTTCCTAGGCCTCATCTCCTTTAATCTTCACAATACCCCGAAGAGGCAGGGGCTGCCGTTCCATTTCACAGATGAGGAACCTGAGACTAGAGAGGTCAAGTGCCCAGAGACACCCAGCATATGTGCGACAGAGCCAGCTCTTGGATCCAGATAGTACTGGCTCTAAACCCTGTGTTCTCTGTGTTTGTCATTTTCAAAAAGTGATACACATGGCTGGAATGGTTGCCAAGTGTCCACAGTTCTCTGTGATTTTGAACAGTCACTGGCTCCAGGTGTTCACAGCAACAGTGGTGACCTGCTTGGGAACAGCGGCTCTCTTGGGAAAGGCTTGTGTCATCTTAGCTAATCACCTGTGCTCTGCATGGCCAGGTCCTATGGTCGTGATGGCCAAGTGTGTTTCTTTCTTTCTCACCATTGTGCTAAATTGAGCATCGCAGACCTCTTTTGTGACAAGTCTCCTGATTTGAAAAGCTGTGTGTTAAATTTTGGGGGGATGCAAGGAAATAGGATAAGAATTAGAAACCCCTTATGGCCTTAGATGTCACAGCTTGGTGAGTTAACTGTTTAACTCAGATAAGGAGGAGGAGTAGAGCATCCCCATCGCCTTTCTTACCTGCAGCTACCACCTGGACACCTGGGCCAGAGGCACCTCTTACAGAGTGCCAGGAGCCAGGGGAATGAGCTGTCCCTAGCCTCAAAGTCTTTTATTCTAAGAATTATTTATTTATTTGAAAGGTCAAATTACAGAGAGGCAGAGACAGAGAGAAAGGAGTCTTTCATCCACTGGTTCACTCTCCAAATGGCTACGATGGGCGGATCTGGGCCTATCCAAAGCCAGGAGCTTCTTCCAGGTCTTCCACACAGGTACAGGGGTGTAAGCACTTGGGCCGTCTACCACTGCTTTCCCAGGCCATAGCAGAGAGCTGGATCGGAAGTTGAACAGCCAGGACTCGAACCATTGCCCATACGGGATGCCGGTACTGCAGGCGGCTGCTTTATCTGCTACGCCAGAGCGCCAGCCCCGCCCCAAACTCTTTGGGGCTAGAAAAACCACAGGGTGACAAGGAGACAACTGTTCTTTTGTCTACCTCTAAAGTTTTGTTTTGTAGTAAATGCTGGTGTAACTCTGAAGAGAAAGATTTATCATGCCCTATTAAATTTACTTCCAGGAAGTACAGGCAGGGGTGGGACTGTAGATATTCAAGTATATACACAGTGAGGACTAAGATTTATGATCCCTCATCTCAGGGTTCCTGGTAAGTATCTGGTTCAACTGGGATGGAGTATGTTCGCCTGCTCCTCCAACATAAATTCTGCAAAGCTTTTGGAGCCACTGTTACATCCCTGAGCAAAGTGATAAACCAGGACCCTGTCCCAAGGGAGAGAGGCGGTTGACAGTGGGACACAGCCATGAAAGAGGAGCAAGCCTCTGCTCCATCCCAAAATTCTCTAATAGCTTCAGTTCACATCCTGACCTATGACCACACCCCCCTTCTCCTTTTGAGTTCCTAGATTTGCATCTGTGTAGTGCTCTGTCTCTCTCTGTCTCTCTCTGTCTCTGTCTCTGTCTCTCTCTCTCACACACACACACACACACATACACACAGAGAAGCAGAAGCACATCGGCCCTGGAGTCTGCCTGAGTTTGAGCCCTAGCTCCACTCTGTCCCAGCTGTATGCTCACTGGTCTTCTCCATGTCTCCATTTCCTTCTAACGTCTAAAAATACTTCACAGGAGAGTTTGAGGTCAATATTGTTCTGCTGGAGCTGTCCCCTGAGGACATAGATAAGTGGTCATATACAGAGGTGCCTGTTCTCTGAAGATTGTCAATTGTGCTGCCAACTGTACTTTGGGCTGTGCCAGACACTAGCAGGAGAGATCTTTGGCTCAGCAGCCTTCTCTCCAAACCCCAGGAAGACAGAGGGACACATAGCAGAGGAGACAGGAACAGTGGCATTGAGTGGGAAGACAGCTCAGGCATGGTCCTCCTGAAAATGTCACGTCTCATTGATTCATTCTTTGATTCAGCAGTATTGATAGAGTGCACACTGGTTCCCCTTGCCAGTCATGGTGACAGATGCTCCAGATGGACCTTGGCCTGAGAACTCATGGTCTAGTTGGGAGCTGCAAGAGTCAACATGCAGTGAGGGTCCCAGTGTGAGCAGTGTGACGACATGGCCAGCATGTGGTATCATTCTAGACTGGGGGTATATATCAGAGTGGCTTCCTGGAGGAGATGACACTTAAGCCAGCAGAAGGTAGGCAGGCAGAGTGATGGTGGGCAGGGAAAGTGTTCCCAACAGAGGAGTGGCTCATGCAGAGGCCTGGAGGTGAGTGACCAAGAAGGGTGCTCATCAGGGAGCCTGGCCATGGTGTGGGCTGAGTGTGTGCTCTCGTTGCAGGGATGTGGAGAAGGTGGAGCGGCAGGCGGTCCCCCAGGCCAACCACACAGAGTCCTGCCGAGAGTGTGGCCGCGTGGGTCCTGGACACACAAGGGATTGCCCTCACCGTGGCCATGATGACTCCTTCGGCTTCGAGAGACGGGAGCAGGAAGAAGAGCGGTACCGTTCCCAGAGGGACCCGCTGGAGAGCAAGCGAGACAGGAGCAAGGCCAGGTCCCCGTATTCACCTGCCGACGAGGATGCCTTGTTTGTGGATCTGCCCAGTGGCCCGAGAGGCCAGCAGGCACAGCCCCAGCGTGCGGAGAAGAATGGCACGCTGCCCACCTCTTACGGCCCAGGAGAGCAGAATGGGACTGGCGGCTACCAGCGGGCCTTACCTTCCAGGGGCAACCCTGAGAAGCACAGCCAGAGGAAGAGCAGCCTGGCCCAGGTGGAGTCCTGGGCGAAGGCGCAGAAGGGGGATGGCAGGAGGTGAGTCACAGACGAGGATCGCTGCTGATGCTGCGCTCATGAATGTAGCAACAGTAGCTGTCGTTCCCTTAGCACCTGCTGGGTGACTGCTGGCCTTCAACTCGTTAGCTCTGTTATCTTCAGAGCTCCCTGTGACAGCCCTGCAAGAAGGGAGTGATAGCCCTCATTTCCAGAGAGAGAGGCTGCAGGAACCTGCCCTGGGCACACGGAAAAGTGGCCGAGCCAAAGTCCAGGCATAGGAACGTGGGCCTCCAAAGCCCACAGGAGGTGCCCTGGAGGCTCGGCAGAGAGAGTGCCTGAGACCCCCAGCAGGAGCGAGCACTGCTTCTCCTCTCACACTGCTGCTTCTGCGCACCCAGGAAATACTTCCATAAACTCGCACGAATACCGTGCATGGACCCGTGTGTTAATCCCAGGCACAGAGATACGCTTCAGCCCTGTTGACACTGGACTTCCCAGTACCCATCCCTTTAAGGAGTGGTTTTAAATTACTTGCCAGGCACGCATCTCTTGCTGTTTGCAAAGCACCGCCTGTATTTTATGATAACCTCAGATTAATTAGGACACATTAATGAACAAGAACTCAGGGCCACCGGCTTTCCTATTGTTCCCAGAAGCCACTGTTTGTCTCTTCATTATGAAGACGTAGCAGATCCCTCTCGCCATCCTCAGGCATCCAAGACAAGCCACTGAGCAGAGGAGATAGCAGCGCCTGCTGCATCCAGAAGACTCCCCAGGGGCTGGCCTGGCTGTGGTGCACAGGCTGATATGTGCTCTAAAATGCCATGCTTCTTGCTCCCTGTTGGCAAGGCCCAGATTTCTAGCTGTGGGCTCGGGAAGCAGCAATGCTTCTCAGGGAATAGCCAGGGCCGGTTTTCAGGAACCTGGGGGTGTGTGCACCTGTGGGTGCACCTCTTTAATCTGGCCTAGCTGGACATGGTGAAATCGCATTGCAGACACCCTACGTGGCTGATTGGCATGGTTGTGGAGCAGACCAGGAGAAGGGGAGGCTTTCTGTGTTGTAGACACAATCCCTCCCCAACCCTATCTGGAAATGACTGGGTATCAGTTCTGTTTGTTCAAATGTTGTGTCTTACTGAAAACAGAATCTTTTGCCCAAGGACACTTCAGGGAGAGGCTGCTGTTGATGGTGTGGGGCTACGTAGGCTGCCTGGCAGGTGATGGCCCTGCTGCTGAGTGAGGTGGGAAAAGTGGCAGGAGTCAGGTCATACAGCTCCTTATACTCCCCAGTAAGGGATTTGAATCCTCCTTGGAAAAGCAGTAGGGGGAGCCACTTGGAAGTGATGTGATCTGATGAACATTTCATAAATAGATTGGGAGCCTAAGGAAGAGGCCACTGTAATAGTCTAGGAGAGTGACAGCAGAAATAGAAATGAATAGGTTTGAGGTCCATTTTGGAGGTTGAGGTGATGAAGTTTGTTGGTGGATTGGATGTGCAGGATGAGGGAAGAGAGGGACAGGGAAGAGTCTCAGAATTTTGTTGAGATGGGGAAGGAAAAGGATTGGAGGAAATTGGATTTTCTATTTTGGACATTTGAGTGGGGTATTGGAGCTAGCATTCATGTTTGGCTTGGCTAGTAGGGAGGTGTGTTAATAGGGAGGTGTGGTGCCATGCACCTGCTGTAAGCCATGGAGGGAAGTGAGCTGGATGAGGAGCGTGGTGCCTGTGGCATGTCCAGGTATAGGTCACCTGTAGGCTACAGGGTACAAGCTGAAGGGAAATTTGGGAGTCAGTGCTCTAGTGGTGGTCACAATGGATGCCCTGGCAGTAGTTGAGAAAAATAATTTTATAAATCACTTAATTAATTATTAATTAATCACTTATTACTAATTTTACAAATCAATTAAGACAGCAAGCTCTTGTCCACAACAGTTGGGGGTAGAGGTGAAGCTGGGAGCTCAATCCAAGTCTCCCACATGAGTGGCAGGAACCCGATTGCTTGAGCCATCACCACTGCCTCCTAGGGGCTACAGTAGCAGAAAGCTGTAGTCAGGAACCACAGCTGGTATTAAATCCTGGCACTCCCAAGTGAGATGCATGCATCTTAATCACTAAACTGAACACCTCTCCAGAGCTGTGATTTAAAAAAAAAAAAAAAAGATTATTTATGTACTTGAAAGGTAGAGTGAGAGAGAGAGAGAGAGAGAGATCTCTTCCGTGCACTCCCCAAATACTCACAACAGCCAAGGCTGGGCCTGGCTGAGGTCAGGAGCCAGGAACTCCATCCTGGTCTCCCACATGTGGACAGGAACTCAAGTACTTGGGACATCATCTGTGCCTCCCAGGACATTAGTAGGAAACTGGATCAGAAAGGCAGAGTAGCTGGGACTCACACCAGACACTTGGATGTGGGATGCAGGTGTTCGAAGCCACTTAACCTGCTATGCCACAACACCCACCCATGGGAGCTGTGATTCTTAATCAGGATTGCACAATTTGGTCATTTGCAGTCCTACCCTAGAGGTTTTGATTTTTTCGGTCTGGGGTGAGGTCAAGGCATTTATCTGTGTGTTTGATAAGCTCCCTCAGAGATTCCAGGGTATAATTATGGTGAGAAACTGGCTTGACTGCACACTGGAATCACCTGCTGAGGCTTAACGTTGACCGAGGTCTAAGTCCCATGCCCAGAAATCCAGTTCCACTGGGCTGGGCTGCAGTCCAGATATTAGTGTTTCTAAGAAGTGCATCCTCCATCACCCCTCCTCCCTTGATGATCCTCATGTGTGGCCAGGGTTGGGAATCTCTATCCAGCTCAGGGTGAAAAGCAGCCAAAGACCAAGACTTGGGAAACCCCAGGCCAAGGATCAGGCAGAAGCAAAATCTCCATGCTGGAGGCTGAGCAGGAGATGAAGGAGGGAAAGGCGCATTAGGAGGACTTCAGTCAGCAGTGCAAGGGTCTGCAAGCAAAGACTTCTCCCTCGGTGGGGCACCTGCCAAGGTGGACACCTCCAAAGGAAAATCCAGATCTCGGGGTCCCTGCTGGCCTTTTGCTCAGTAGCAGAAGTCTTTTCTTGCTTTGAGCTTCTTGCTATGCTGACACAGACAAACCTGAATACAGCTGGAATGTTGAAATCAGGTAGGAGGCAGAGAAACTAGAGGGGAAGAAACCGGAAAGATGGCATAGCTGATAATACTTTGTGTGGCAGGGGTGCAGAAAGGATTGCAAAAACTGGGCAGCTGATATGTGATTATATATCGTTGCTTGTCTACACAACCGTTTCTGGCAGCCTGCAAACCTGTGTTATTCACAGTGGCTTGCATTTGGGGGTGGGGTTGGGGGGTCAGTGCATTAAGGAGCTAAAGGGGGAGACATCAACAAGGAGATGGGAAAGGATGGGGATGGGGCAGGTGTTGGACTTTCCCCGGGGTGTGGGGTGGGCGTTCTGCTGACATCAGGTCTGTAAGCATATACAGTTAATTGGCTGGGAGGTCATTGAACACACAGCTAGGGGAATTCCAGTCTAGGAATGGAAGCAGATCTCAGTGGGCTAAAAAGCGAATACAAATGAAGAATTGAAGGAAGAATATAGAGAAGAAAGTGCCGTCAGTCTCTGAGCAGAGTGTTTGCCATGTCTCTGATCTTTCATCTTAAAAGATCTGCATCTTTCATTCCCCCATTTTTTCTCTAAATATATTTACTTTTAATCTCTTACAATAAGAAATAAATAGATCTGAATAGATCTGGCTGCTTAATAAAGGGACACCCCCCCATTTTCAATCTCAAAATATAGAAAATGGATAGCTGTGCTTTGTGTATAATCAAGACTATGCTAATCTCATTGAACTGAACACATTAAGAACACATTGCAAGGGTGGTCATTGGACATAATCCTCTATTCTTGGCTTTAGACAGCCCAGGGAATTCTGTAAGTTCTTTTTAAATTTTTTTCATTTTTTCATTTTATTTGAAAGCCAGCCAGTCAGAGAAATCTTCCATCTACTGGTTTATTGCTCAAATGCCCACAATACCCAGGGCTGGGCCAGGATGAAACCAGGAGCTCAGAACTCTATCCGGGTCTTCCACATGAATACCCGAGTACCTGAGCCATCACCTGCTGCCTCCCAGGTTGGGCATTAGTGGGAAGCTGGATTGAAAGGGGAGAGGGGACTGTATCCCAGGCACTATGAAAGGGTATGTGGGCTTCCTAAGCAGTGATTAGTCCCTGTACTACATGCCCACCTGGGGAATAAATATTTCAATATTCAGAGATCTATATTACATTTCACATCCTTAACCCCTTGTATAGTTTGTGGGGGGGCCGGCCCCATGGCTCACTTGGCTAATCCTCTGCTGGCATCCCGGATGGGCACCAGGTTCTAGTTCTGGTTGCTCCTCTTCCAGTCCAGCTGTCTGCTGTGGCCCGGGTGGGCAGTGGAGGATGGCCCAAGTGTTTGGGCCCTGCACCAGCGTGGGAGACCACAAAGAAGCATCTGGCTCCTGGCTTCGGATTGGCGTAGCTCCAGCCATAGTGACCATTTGGGGGGTGAACCAACGAAAGGAAGACGTTCTCTCTCTCTCTCTCTCTCTCTCTCTCTCTCTCTTTCTCACTGTCTAACTCTGTCAAATAAAAATTAAAAAAAAAAAAGAGGGAGAGGCTCTACCTGGAGGAACAGAAAATGAACTACAGTGGTGTGAAAAAAAAATTTTTTTTAAATGAAAGAATATGGTTTGCGGGAGACAAATTGATATACACTTAGACTTTTACCACATTCTAAGAACTTGTTCATAAATTTGAGCCTACCATTTCTTTCCTCCAGTGTTTAAATAAGGCACATGATAGTACTTCAAAAAGTTTGTGGAGGAAAATGGAGTTAAAAGATAAGTTTATTATGGTACAAAAATCTTTGAAATCCACATGTAGTTTTTTTCATGAACTTTTGAAGACCTTTCCTCCTGGTTAAATGAAAAGGCATTGGGGGGTTAGGGGGGTGGGCGGACTAGGGTAGGGTTAGAGGATCCAAAGACTGTGATAAAGAACAGAGTAACAAGTGACAGTCCTGTGTGGTGGGTATGATCCTAGGGTGAGGAGCTTCTGCACCTAAGTAACTGATTCTAAGAAATGATGTCACATTTAACAAGACCTTGTTGAGGTGGCTGTATCAGATTGTCCTGCTTAGTGCCTGTCAGGACAAGGTAGCCCAGGGCCACCAAGCAGGGAGTGAAGGTCAGAGACTTGGAACCCCCTTTTTGGATAAGAATGAGGTGGGCACAGCAAATGGGTCTACAGTTGGGCAAAGCTGCTAGGGGAAAGCTGTAGCCATTGCGGGGAGAGAGAGGGAGGAGGAGAGAGGTCTGCTGTCCTCTGGTTCACTCCCCAAGTGGCTGCGACGGCTGGGGCTAGGTCAGACGGAAGCCAGGAGCTTCTTTCAGGTCTCCCATGTAGGTGCAGGGGCCAAAGCACTTGGGTCATCTTCTGTTGCTTTCCCAGGCACATTAGCAGGGAGCTGAATCAGAAATGGAGCAGCCAGGACTCCAACCAGTGCCCCTACGGAATGCCAGCATTGCAGGCTGTGGCTTAACTTGCACGCCAGAGTGCCAGCCTAGTGTCATTCTAAATGGCAGGCAGTGCATAGGTGGAGGGCCCAGGTTAGATGAGCTAAGGCCTTTGGGGCTCTGTCCAATGGGGGCACTGTGACCATCCAGACACCGAGTGGGCTGCAGACTAGACGTAAGGGGCGTAGGTGTGGAAACACAGCTCAGATGTACTTTGCATGGCTTGCATTATGCTGCTGCAGAATGAACAATGGCTGGAAAAATCCTGACCTTCTCCCGGGAAGTGCTGGCCCTTTCACCTCCTCTGAGGGCTCAGGCGCTGCCCCTGCTTCAGACACATTTCCAGTGAGCCTGGCGAAACCGATAGCAAACCCTGCCCCCTAGTAGCAAGCCGACCCGCTTGACAGGACAGGTCTGGTTGGAAGAGATCTGAAAATGCCCTCCTGTTATTGCAAAGGTATCATTAAAAGGGTGACAAAAGCAACAATATTGGAGTGTCAAGTGTTGGTTTTTTTTTTTAAGACTGAAAGAGTTACAGAAAGTGGGGGGAAACAGAGAGATCCTCCATCTGCAGGTTCACTTCCCAAATGGCTGCAGTGGCCAGGGCTGGGCCAGATGGAAGCCAGGATCCAGGAGCTTCTAACGGGTCTTCCAAGTGAGTGCAGGAGCCCGAGCACTTGGGCCATCTTCCGCTGCGTTCTCAGGCACATTAGTAGGGAGCTGGATTGGAAGTGGAGCAGCCAGAACTTAACTGGAGCCCATATTGGATGCTGGCCGGTGCTGCAGACAGCAGCTTAACCCACTATGTCACAGCACCAACCCCATGGCAAGTGTTTCTAATCCTTGCAATAATTTTTAAGTGGTTCTTACTACCCTCATTATATGGTAAGGAAAGTGAGACTTGGAACATAAGTGACCCAAGGTCTGATAGCCAAAAAGTGTTGAGTTTTAAAACAGCTTGAGTTGCACTTCTCAGACTTCGGGGCACCTCGGATTCTCACTAAGGGCTTTGTTAAAATGCAGGTGGCCAGGGCTGGTGCTGTGGCATAGTGGGTGAAGCTGCCACCTGCAGCACAGGCATCCCATATGACACTGGCTTGAGTTCTGTCTGTTCCACTTCCGATCTAGCTCCCTGCTAATGTGCTTAGGAAGCAGTGGAAGATGGCCCTGCACCCATTTGGGAGACCTGGAAGAAGCTTCTGAATCCTGGCTTCAGCCTGGCCCATTTGTGGCTATTGTGGTCATTTGGGGAGTGAGCCAGCAAATTTAAGATTCATTCTCCCTCTCTCTCTCTCTCTCCCTCTCTCTCCTCTTTCTCTCCCTTTCTCTCCTCCCCCCAACTCTGCCTTTCAAATAAATAAATAAAAATTTTAAAAAATGTTTTAAATGTCAGCAGCCCGGGGCCCACCCACAGGGTTTCTGAGTCTGCAGGTCTGTGGTGGGACTGACAACCTGCATCTCAAAAATATTTTATTTCTAATTGATAAGTAATTATGCATAATTATTTCCTAGAGTAAATATAATGTTTTGATATTTTCATATATGCATGTATTGTGGAGTGATTAAATTAAGCTAATAATTAACAAATCCCTCACCTCACCTACTTTAAAAATGCTTAAAATTGGCCGGCGCCGTGGCTCAACAGGCTAATCCTCTGCCTTGCGGCGCCGGCACACCGGGTTCTAGTCCCAGTCGGGGCACCGGATTCTGTCCCGGTTGCCCCTCTTCCAGGCCAGCCCTCTGCTGTGGCCCGGGAGTGCAGTGGAGGATGGCCTAAGTGCTTGGGCCCTGTACCCCAAGGGAGACCAGGAAAACGCACCTAGCACTTGGCTCCTGCCATCGGATGAGCGCGGTGCGCCGGCCGCAGTGCGCCGTCCGTGGCAGCCATTGGAGGGTGAACCAACAGCAAAGGAAGACCTTTCTCTCTGTTTCTCTCTCTCACTGTCCACTCTGCCTGTCAAATAAATAAAATAAAATAAAAATGCTTAAAATTATTTCCAGTTTATTTTAAAGTCACACACACACACACAGAGAAGTCAGTCTGCCATCCTCTGGTTCACTCCCCAAAAGCCCACAGCAGTCAGAGCTACGCTATACTGAAGCCGGGAGCCCAGACCTCAATCCAGGTCTCCCACATGGGTGGCAAGGACCTTAGTCCTTTAGCCATTACCTGCTGCTTCCCAGTGTGCACATTAGCAGGAAGCTGGACTGGAAGCAAAGAAACTGGACTGGGGCCAGGTATTCCGGTGTACCACGTGGGCATCCCAAGTAGCATCTTAACCACTGTGCCAAGCCCTCACCCCTTATTTTTATAGTAAGAACATTTAAAGTCAATTACTAGCAATTTTGAAACATACGTTGCATTATTATTAACTGCAGTCACCACGCTGTGGCAGAGACTCCAAAGTATATCCCTGTGGTCTAACTGCAACTTTGTGCCTTTGACCACTGATCTTCCCTTCCCCTGACCCTGCCACACCTCCAGCTCTGGTAACTGCCATTCGGAGTTCTGCTTATATAGATTTGACTTCTTTGGATGGCACGTATAAGTGAGATCATAGAGTGTCTGCCTTTCTGTGCCTGGGTGATTTCAGTAGCTTGCATTTTAAACAAGTTCCCAGCTGCTGCTGCTGCTGGTCCACTGACCACACCTTGAATAGTACAGACTTAGGACAGCGTCTGGCACATGCTGAGCACTGCATAATTTGTTGGGGGAAATTGATAAGTAAAGTCGGGATTTGAACTCATATCTGTCTGACTCTAAAACCTGTTCTCTTTACGCATTATACATTCTGTCAGGTTAGACCTGTGTAGTTTATTAAGACTCTGTGCTTCATCCCTTGCACAGTTTTTCTTTGATCTCAGAAAGTCAGGTGGCTAGCTGGTGGTCGTTTCTTTAAAGTCAGATCCAGTTTATGCATGCTGGAGTGTTTGTTGAAGACTGGCTGTGTGTCTGGTGCTTCTTAACCTGGACAGTGCCACAGAGTGTGAGTCAGTTCCTGTGCTCCAGGACAAAGAAGAGATATCTCACAGGTCACCTCAGTAGAGGACCTTGGGAAAGTTACAGACAGTACACGAACCATAGTGAAGCCTAACAGGAGCTCTGGGGACTGTGGGATTGCGCAAGGCCCCTGTGGTCATTGTGCTGGAGAATGAGTGAGATTTGGGTGAATGGGATGAGGGCAGCCCACACAGGTTGGGGGAGGAAAGAGCAAAGTTATGAGGCTAAGATGGGAGGGAGAGGCGCACCTGTTTGTGAAGGACCTTCTGTGGATCAGACATGGAGGCTGCATTCCCTTGCTGGTCTCACTTATTTCTCAGAACAGCCATGGGAGGCAGGAAATCTGTACTCACATTACAGGTGAGGAAGCTGAGGCTCAGCAGTCAGATAAGCACCTGGGGCCACACACCCAGTGAGTGGCAGGGCGGATTCACACTTGGGTCAGATGACCTACCTCTGCTTTCCCCGCCATGAGAAGTTGCTTGGGTGTGGAGGAGGCTGGGCCGGGACTGGGGTGAGGCTCACCCTCAGGCTCTGGCAAGTGGAAGGATGCACCTGCGGTGGGGACACCCTTAGATCTGAGTCCTGGGTGCCTGGCTTGCCCAGCCTCGTCCTGGCCATGGAGGGAGTAGCAGTAAGAAAACAGCAGGGTGGCAACCATGAGTTGAGGATGAGAGCTGGACAGGACTGGATTTTATTGCATAAGCAGCTGGGAGGCAAGAAGGTCTGGAGCAAGAGAGTGGTAGGATCAGAGCAGTGGTCGGTGGACAGGGCGAAAACGAGTTTGCAGGGACTCGGAGCTGTCTGGGGCAGGCGGTCGGTCAGTCTCTGGACTGGAGTAGTAGATGAAGGAAAGGTCTGTAAGAACCTCTGGCACTTGGTGCTCGCATTCCAGGCAAGGGGCAATGGGGGTAATGCTTTTCCCAGCAATGTGCTCGTCCCTTGGAGGAGCTCATGACTGGTGGGAGCAGGATGGGGTAATCACAGGGCCTGGAAGGTGATGGGCATGGGGCAGCCAGGTCGTCCCAGCACAGGGACTGCCAGAGAAAAGGGGTTTTGGGGTCTTCTGCAGAAAGGGGAAGCGGCTGTGGCCCTAGGCACTGCCTGGATCATTTTGGGCTTTGATGGGACTCCCCACCATGGCCAGCTTTATGCATTGATCGCGCTGAGTCCACCAAGGCCTGGCTGATCCCTGGCTTGGTTGCCTGACTCACCCATCCGCTCTCTCCCCAGCCTGCCTTTGGACCAGACACTGCCACGGCAGGGCCCTAGCCAGTCCCTGTCCTTCCCGGAAAGCTACCAGACTCTTCCCAAGAGCACCCGGCACCCCTCGGGGAGCTCCTCACCACCTCCCCGCAACCTGCCCAGTGACTACAAGTATGCCCAGGACCGAGCCAGCCACCTGAAGATGTCAAGTGAGGAGCGCCGGGCGCACCGGGATGGCACCGTGTGGCAGCTGTACGAGTGGCAGCAGCGCCAGCAGTTCCGGCACGGCAGCCCCACGGCGCCCATCTGTGCTGGCTCCCCAGAGTTCAGTGACCAGGGCCGGAGCAGGAGCATGCTGGAGGTGCCCCGCTCCATCTCCGTCCCTCCTTCGCCCTCGGACATCCCTCCCCCAGGACCCCCAAGGGTCTTTCCCCCCCGGAGGCCACACACACCAGCAGAGAGAGTCACCGTGAAGCCACCAGACCAGAGGAGGAGTGTGGACATCTCTCTTGGTGGTTCTCCCAGGAAGGCACGGGGGCACCCCACCAAGGTGAGGCTCGGGAAGCTCTGCCAGGCTCCTGGGACCCGCATCAGGGCACCCAGAGCCTCACCTTTTGAACACAGATTTGTACAATCTGGAGCAATAATGGTTGCTAACATTTCAGCAGTACTTTTAGGTGCCAGGTACAGTTCTAATGGTTTGACTTCAGTTCTTTTCCCAACCCTATGATGTTGTTCCATGATTACACCCATTTCACAGATGGGAGCTCTGAGTTGTTGAGAAACAAAGTACCTTGCACAGGGTCACACAATTAGAAGTCTGCACACTTGCAGCTTGGAAGGCAGGAAGAGATTTCAATCAGCAACTCAGTTTAAGTCTTTTTGAGAAGATTTTTCTTGCTTATTGGAAAGGGAGAGTTACACAGAGCAAGGGAGAGACAGAGATCTCCCCTGCACTGGTTCATTTGCCAGATGGCTGCAACAGCCAGTGCTGGACCAGGCTGGAGCCAGGAGTCAATAGCCAATAGCTTCCTCCAGGTCTCCCACATGAGTGCAGGGGCCCTAGCACTTGAGCCATCTTCTGCTGCTTTTCCCAGGAGCATTAACAGGGAGCTGGATTGGAAGTGGAGCAGCCAGGACATGAGCCAGGACCCATATGGAATGTCAGCATCGCAGGCAGCAGCCTCACCCACTGTACCACAATGCCAGGCCCACCCAACCGGAGTCTTAACTTTCTAAGGGGCTCGTGCAGTTTATTGTGGTATAACCCAGGGAGGAAGGGCAGGTCCCTGTTGTACAGATAGAGAGGAGCCTGAGGCTAAGAACATGGCATGTGGTGGTGGCTGCCCTGGGAGTGAGTAGGCAGAGCTCTGGCCCCAGCCTGGCGCTTGGTGTGACCTCCTGTCTTGTTGCCTGCAGAACTCCACTCACGTGGACCGGCGCTCCATGCCCTCCATGGGTTACATGACCCACACCGTCAGCGCTCCCAGTTTACACGGGAAATCGGTACGTAAGCGGTTCCTCATCACCTCCTTCAGGTGGCCCACATGGGACATCCTACAGGATCCTAGCTCACTGGGTTTTCCCTCCCCCTGGGCGGGCAGATGCAGTCTACAGGGCAGCTGTCAACCTCTCTTACAGCACAGGAAGCCGATGCCCAGAGAAGGGTCACCAGCCGGCACCAGGTCCTTCCTTGGGGGCAGTGGGTGGTGAAGCAGACTGCTGGGCTGATTTTCTCTTTCAAGTAGAATTCTGCCAGCAGCGTCTTTGCGTTTCTCCCCCTGGTCTGTCTCCTTTCTGCTTCCGTCCTTTCTTGGATGAGTTAACCATCTTCAAAGCTGCAGTCTGGTTGAGGCCGCACTGCTGGCGGCTGCTTTCCTGACACAAACGACCTTGGGCAGCTCCTTTGCTGCCAGCCCCTTTATTTGTCCTCATGACGGAGCGAATGCAGCCGCCGCTGAGTGGTGTGGGGTGAGGCGTGCACCTGTGCCGTTGTGCACCTGTGCCGTCGTGCCCCCGCCGTGACTGGTGTCCTTCCGATGTGTCTACACACCTGCAGCTGGAGGAGCTCTCGCTGCTTCTCACCCGGCTACGGCAGCACCAGGCCAAGTTGGCCAGCGTGCGGAATTTCGCCGTGGGCCAGCTACTGCAGCACCAGCTGACCTTTCCCTCCTGCCAGGTCAGCGCTGGTGGGCTCTCGGGCCCGGGGCAGGGAGTGACATGTTGGCCCGTGTTCCCTCATCCTGCACTCTGGTCTATAGTCGCTTCCTGGCTCCCGCCCTCATGCCCTGCCTGTTTGCTTCTGGCTGCTACTGCCAGATGCTGTGTGGTGGTGGCTGTGCCACCCCTTGGGTGCTGGGGAGGGGCTGCATGGGGTGTGGGAGACCTGGCCTGTGGCTTCTCTGTGTGTATGTCATGACTGCCAGGCTGGTTGTGTGGTCACATCCAAGCGGCTTTGCCAGCTGTCAGGCCTGTGGCCACTGTGGGCTCTCCTGGGATGCTAAGGACACGTGCAGGGCATCCTGGAGGGGGAACGCAGGTGCTGCCTCTTTTTTGGAGAGTGCACTGCTGGCTGACAAAGGACTTCTTGTCTCACAGGAACCTGGGAAGGGGTAGGTAGGGTGGGAGCCGTTCGCATACACAGGGCACACATCTGGAAGGGGAGGCTGCTTGCCTGGGTTCCCTCAGCCAAAGGCCCTCAGGCTGGAGGAACCTGTGTCCAGTGTTCTCAGCCATGGCCAGGACGTCAGACTTTGTGGGCAGGCTCCCAGGGAACCAGTGGGGCGGTGCTGTCCAGGACACCTTGGGCAGCACAAAGAATCTGAAGCCCCAGTGAGGTTGATGTCCTCAGGTGGGGAGGTCCAGCCCCATGAGCTGGCCCTCCGGCCACAGAAATAGGCGGGGACACATGAGGAGGGTGGCAGGACTGCCATTTCCTTCCCTGTCCTGTTTTAGTGAGACCTGAGGGATTCGGGACATGTATTCAGGAAAAGAGGACATGTGCACAAACCAAAAGCTGTGAACTTGGGTGATTTCTCAACACATCCCTTGGCTCTGTGCTTTTTACTCCTATGCAAAGTGTGGAGGGACTGGGCTCATTGGGGACATTGGAATGGGTAGGGGGACCATTTAAGGACAGAAGTCAGGGCTTGCAAGGTACCAATGTCCCTGATGATGGACCTGCAAGCCCTCTGATGCCTAAAAGTGCAGCCTACACTGCTCTCCCAGGGCTGGATTGTGGGATTAGTTTGCATCAGAGCTACTAACAAGGACCACCCTTCCCCGCTCCATCTGGCTTGGCTGGGAGACCCCCTTTGTCCACTGAGGAAGTGGTGTCTGGCCTTACACTTGGGCAGCCCCTCCCTGTGTCTCCCAGCATCTGTGACCTACTCCACAGGAGAGCAGGAGTTCTGAAAAACAAAGGCTTCCCTTGTTTTCACTGTTGCCGGTAGTGAGTGACACGGGAAGAACTTGACCGGGTGGCCGCAACAGATAGGTCTGACCCTGGACTTCTCAAGTAGCTCCTGACACAGCCACATTGGCTCCATGCTGACCAAAAAAGCCCAGATTTCCAGGAACCCTCCAGCAGCTGCTGGAACCCAAGGTCACACTATGACCTTTTGGGTTGCCCAGCTGATCTTCCTGGTCCTATCCACTCCAGTCAGGTCTTCTAACCAGATGCACGAGAAGCAATCCCCTCTGAAGGTGGAGCAGTAGTGACTGAGGGGACGGTGGCCCAAGCGTGGCATGTGTGCTTCTGGGTAGACCTCATTCTGTCTCAGGAGCCCAGCTTCTGCCTCAGCTGCATAGCTGCATAGCTGCACCAGCCCTCGCCCCAGCTGATGAGGGGCCCAGCTGGCTTCCCCACAGTGACCTGCAGGATCTGCCATGCTACAGAGGCCTCTAAGCTGCACTGAGATGTTTGTGCTTCCTCCGTGGCCCCCTGGTGTGTTGGTCTGCTGTGGTCCTTTGTCCCCAAAGCTGTGCAGTATTAGTGACTCATACACGAAGCCCTGAGTTAGGAAATCTTGGATGTTCATGACCATTTTCCCCCTTCTCCCTGCTTCATTTTGAAGGCTGACGATACCTACCTCCAGCTGAAGAAAGACCTGGAGTACCTGGATCTAAAGGTGAGTGGTGTTGGGGGTCCTGCCTTCCTCAGACACTGGCCTGTCTGGGAGTGTCACCAAGGCCAGCCAGGTCTGATTGGAGCTGGCTCCTGGAGGAAGCCATTCTGAATCAGAGCAGTTTTGCTTCTTACAACCTCAAACTCTCCAGTTCCTTGTGGATTTTGCTGTGAGGTCTCTTGCTTCCAAGAGGAGAGTACATGATCTCGAGCTCTTCCTTCCCTGGGTCAGAACACAAAGATGCTTCTAAAAATGGCCAGTTCTGTTTTAGGGCCTCCCGGGGGGGCGGGGCACGTGTCTGGTTTGCAGGCAGCCATCCGTGTATGTGTTCAGCCACAGTGACTTGGTAGACTCTGATGCTGTTGCTTAGGGAGCAAGGTCCACGTGAATCATGTGGCTTTGAGGCCCATCGGTGGCCTCCTACCTCTGTTTAGGTCCCAGGAGAGGAACCCTGGATACCCCACCAAGGTCATAAGGCCCTAGGATCAAAAACAGCCTTCGAAGCACAGAGAGTGCCCAGAAGCCTCCTGTGGCAGTGAGAGGCGTTCTGTCCCAAGGGGAACTGCGGCTGTCCCCTGCCCACAGCAGTCTGCAAAGCACTCATGGTAAAGGACAACCCTTGTGCCTGAGCCACTAGCTGGCCCCAAAGGAATGTGACCTCTGACCCACAGTGGGTACGAGAGGGAGGGAGGGGCCCGAGGGCTCCCTGAAGCCCCAGGTACACAAGGATCTCATCCCGCTACCAGGAAGCAGAGCTATGAGCATTAGGACCTAAGGCAGCAGATGGGGGTGGGAGGTGGTGTCCCAGGGTAGAGGCAAAATCAGGGCTTTTGGTTTGAATCAGCCAGCTCACTTGGGTTATCTGTTGAGCTCTTGGCAGTGTCCCCAGCACTACAGAGACCCGGGGAAATGCAAAAGAAACATTGAGGCTCCCTGGTCTTCAGAAACTCCCCCACAGCCCCGGTTGGGTAAGAAAGCATCCCCAAATGACAGAAGTGTGTCAGTGACTGTGCAAAGACCTGTTTGCCTCAGCTCCCAGAACAGAGATGATTGGAAGCAGTGTGGGTGAGAATACTGGGATGGCTTCTGGGAGGAGGAGGCATGGATGTCAAGCCCTGAAGAGCCAGAAAGGTGGGTTTGGTAGAGGTTAAAGGAGGGAACGGTGGTGTGGCTAGGGCCTGGGAGGGGAGGTGGAGACAGGTCACGTAGGCCCCTGATTGCATCTTGGACTTTGTGAAAGAAGGCTCGGTGAGCAAAAAATCAGACAGGACATGAGGTGGATAAAGAGAGTTATCTTAAGGCCAGGGCGATTTCTAGTTAACACAGCAGTGAAATCACACAGTGCAAGTGAGTAAGATGGCAAGACTGCAGGACTCACAGTGCTCAGATGTGGCTCTGTGGCCCAGCCCACCATCCTGCATCCTGCTGGGACAGGCAGGTGCTCCTCGTCCCCATGGAGAGAGGAACCCCAGCCCCTGTTGCATGCAGCCCCATATCCCCATCCTTGGGACCCCGACAGCCCATCCTGGTGCTGCCTGCCCAGCCCTGGGGCCCGGCAGTCAGCAGCTGCCCACATGCAGCCTCAGCATACCCGGGCCCCGGCAGCACAGGTGTCCCACAGCGGTACACGGTGCAGTGAGGACTTAACTGTAGCGCCTAAGCTGGAGCAGGAGGAAAGATCTGTCTTCTCCCTGCTCGAATGTGACAACAGAACCCCCCTCAGGTTTATTTTAGAACTGTCGAATGAAGAGTTCTGAGGGATTAGGGAGAAATGGAGGCTGAAGAGAGCAGAGCAGGACAAGGGGCCGCTGTGTGTGTCCTGACTCCAGCAAAGCTTCACAACAGTGGGGGTGGAACGTGTGCTGCTCGCTGTGTTCCGCCGCCCTTACGCTGGCTCTGCAAGGGAGGTGGTGCTGTCATCTTTACCCTGAGCGAGGCTGGGGGAGCTGAATTACCGTCCAGGGCCACGTAAGCAGGTCCAGGGTGGTATTTGGGTGTAGCTCTGACTCCAAAGCCCCCGCACTTTATCACCTTAAAGGGTTGCTTCCACGACTGTGGATTCAAACCTGTGCGGTTTGTTACGGAGCCGTGCTTGGGTCATTGTGCCCCGAAACGTGCCTGGTGGGGTGGACACAGGTGAGCTGCATTTGACTAGCGAGGTACCCGGTGAGATCAGAACGGCACCTTGTGACTGGGTTTTGTGGAAGTTGTCCTCGTTTGTCACGCAAGTAGCTGTGTCGTCCGCAAAATCCCCCTGGTGTTGGAGCTGCTGCTTCAGTTGTTAAGCTCCTGCAAGAGAACTGGCCCCCTGAATGAACCGTGCTGGCATGCTGGGCCCCCACGCAGGCTGGCACACCTGCATTGCACATGGGCAAAGACGCTGCTGTGTGTGTGTGTGTGTGTGTGTGTGTGTGTGTGTGTGTCCTCGGTCTGACGTGGCTGCCGGTGAGGCCGGCACTCCTGGGCCTCCCTTGGAGAGAGGCAGGAGGCCTGCTCTGCCCTGCTCAGACTCAGCTGAGGTGTAGGCTTCGCACATGGGTGTCCCACTGCAGGCTGCAGACCAGGGAAGGGCTGGAACTAGGGAAGAGGTGTCAAGGGCTTGTAGAACCATGGTTGGGAGTGTTAGGTGGGATGCTTTTGTTTGCAAGTATCCACAACCCAAATCAACTTGCCAAGTCGAAGGGGAGCATGCTGGTTCTTGTCGCCAGGAGCTGAGTCCTGGGGGCTCAGGCCACATTGTCACCGTTCTTCCTTGGGTATGCCAGGCTCCTCTCCTGCAGAACAGGGATGCCTCCTTTCCTTCCCAGCATCCCCGTGCCTGAGAGGAAGAGTTACCCGAGGAGAAAACAGAAAACCCAATGCAGGTAGCGCAGCTCCAGTGCAGGGTGGTTGAAGGAGGCAGTGGCAATCCCGGAGAGACAACTGAGTCAAGCTCTGCTGTTAGGCCCACGGGGACATTAAGGCAAGTGGATGGCTGCCACCACAGAGCACTTTCACTTTAGAGGAAGAAAAGCTTTTTTTTTTTTTTTTTTTTTAAAGATTTGTTTGTTTGAAAGAGTTCCTGGGGGTGGGCATGGAGAGGTTGTCTTCTATCCATCCACTGGCTCACTCCCCAGATGGCCGCAACAGCTAGGACTGAGCCAGTTTGAAGGCAGGAGATAAGCACTTCTGGGTCTCTCACATGGGTGCAGGAGCCCCAGCACTTGGGCCATCTTCTGCTGCTTTCCCAGGTACATTAGCAGGGAGCTGGATTGGAAGTGGAGTAGCCGGGACTCGAACCGGCGCCCATATGGGATGTAGGTGTTGCAGGTGGTAGCTTAACCTGCTATGCCACAATGCTGGGTCTGAAGACAGGCTTTTCTGACAGGACTCTGGGTGTGGTGAACTCCCTGTCTCTGGGTACCACTGAGGCAGATGACATTGAGTGGGGTGAGTGGTAGGTCCGTGGGGCACAAGATAAGCCTCTCTGAGGAAGGATCATTTTCCTGTCTGGCTTCTGACCCGCTGACCCTTTCACTTGCCTTGTTGGCTTGAGATCCCCCATGTCCCTGTCCCAAAGGCCGAGGTCTTAAGGATCCAGAGTCCATCTCTCTGGTCAGCTGAGGCTCTGCTTCCAGAATCAGTGTGGAGTTTGCCTCCCCACACAGGACTTCTTCTCTGCCAGGGAGCATTCCTGCCATGGTGCCTCGCAGTCACGCCAAGGCACCCACCACTCTCTTCGAAGATGCCCTGACTAACGTGTGTGTTGGGAAATGTTTGCTTCTCTGGCATTTTCCTTGGTGCTGCCAGTGTGAAAAGGGCTCCACATTGACTCCCTAGGCTTCTGTTCCTGCCTAGTGGTGTTTGGGCACTTGACATTCATTTGTCTTCTTGGATCCTCCCAGCAGCCCTGAGTAATGGAAATCATTGTCCCTGTCTTACAGACCAGGGGCCCAAGTATCAGAGAAGTTAAGGCACTTCTGCAAAGTTGCACAGTGAGGATTTGAATCGGCGACTGCCTTCGCAGCTGCCTTCTTTTTTGCATATGCCAGTGCTTTGCCCACCCTGAAGTTGTGTTCACGATACTGTGTTTCCAGCATGCAAGTTCTGCACTTTACAGCCCGCACCCCAGCGGGGTCAGAAGAGTGGGGTTAGGGGCTCACTGTTGTTGACAGCTTGAGCTGTGTTTCTATAGCTGTGAAGCACACCTGGGACCATGAAGTGGGGGGTTGGCATCTGTGGCTGCTTAGGTGGTGCCTTGGTGGTGGGTAAAGTACTGGTCATCCCCAGAGATGCCAGTGCCAGCAGAGGCTCCAGGTCTGTTGGGCTCTGGAATCTTCCTGATGGTTTGAACCTGAGATCAAGACTTCTCTGTTCAGAGTTGATCTCCACAATCAGCTTCTGGAGCTGGGAGTGACTTAGTTTGTGATATGGATGCCCACCTCCTATGGGATCACATGGGAGCTCGAGTTTAAAAAAATGCAAATCTGGAGTGTTCCGTTGCGTTAGAACCTCTGGTGCCTGGAGTTTAGCATCTTTATCAAGTGCTAGGGTGATTCTTTGCACACTAAATTGGAGGACTCTTGTTCTGGAATGGAGATTAACCCTGACCGTGAAGAACTTCTTGGGGGGGCGTGTTTTAAAGTGAGTAAAGATGCTTGAGTTTTACTGCAGAGAAGCTGTGACTTAATTGGTAATATTCAGATATTGCTCTTAGAAAACAACAACAAACTCCTTAGTTGTTCCCAATCTACAGCCAGGATTAAAAACATTGTTTTGAGGGCTGGCTTTATGAAATAGCCAGTTAAGCTGCTCCCTGCAATATTGGCATCCCACTGATTCAAGTCCCAGCTGCTCCACTTCTGATCCAGCTTCCTGCTAATTTACCTGGGAAAGCAGCAGAGGATGGCCCAAGTCACTGAGCCCCTGCCACCTACATGGGGGGCTTGAATGGAGTTCCTGGCCTCTGGCTTCTTTATGGCTAACCCCAGCCATTGAGGCCATTTGGAGAGTGAACCAACAGATGGAAGACATTTTCTTTCTTTCTCTCTCTCTCTCTGTTTCTATAACTCTGCCTTTCAAATAAATCTAAAAAACAAAACCATTGTTTTGGTTCTCAAAGTGTGGTCCCCAAATCAGGAACATCTGTGATAGCTAAGAATGTATTTGAAATGCAAATCTGTGGTGCAGCTGGTTAACCCCCTGGCCTGAAGCGCCAGCATCCCATATGGGCGCTGGTTCTAGTCCTGGCTGCTCCTCTTCCGATCCAGCTCTCTGCTGTGGCCTGGGATAGCAGTAGAAGATGGCCCAAGTCCTTGGACCCCTGCACCTGTGTGGGAGACCCGGAAGAGGCTCCTAGCTTCTGGCTTCGGATCGGTGCAGCTCTGGCCCTTGTGGCTATCTGGGGAGTGAACCGGCGGATGGAAGACCTTTCTCTCTGTCTCTACCTCTCTGTAACTCTGTCTTTCAAATAAATAAAATAAATCTTTAAAGAAAAAAAATGCAAATCTTGGGTCTCACCCCAGGCCTGCTCAATAAGAACCTCCGGAGGTGGGGCCCGGCACATCTAGGTATTAACAAGCCCTCCAGGTGACTCTGATGCACACTACAGTTTAAGGCCTCTGTTTGGAGCAGCTGTTCTCACTCCTGGCACATGTTAGAAACACAGGGGCTTCTAAGAACCCTGATGCCCAGGTTCCATCCCAGACCACTTATAGCAGGATGTCTCCGAGTGGGACTCAGGCATCAGTGTTTTGGAAAGGACCCCAGGTGGCTCTGGTATTCAGTCAAGGTTGAGATCTACCGTCCTGGAGGGTGGAGACGGTGGTGTGTGAAAGAAGCTGGAAGCATCCGAGAGCATTGGTAAGATGTAATCATTTAAATGCATCACAGGTATGGAGGTGAGGGTCTGGGCAGGAGAGAGATGAAGGCGCCGCTCCACCCTGCACTCTCCAAGGGTGATGAGGGAGGAAAAAGGGAAAGCGAATGTCTCTTCTGTGATGCTGCCCCAGCCCCTGCAGCGGAGCCAGGAAGGAAGCAGGCACTGAGGTTGGCTCTTGCACATCAGCCAGCCTGTGCACGGAGCCTTGGCATCGAGCATACAGGCCCCTTCTCGGGGAGGGTCGGGAAGGCGCTGCCCTGGGACCAGCATTACCAGGTTTCAGACCGGGTTAAGAGCACAGCCCATGGCCTCCTTCCGGCTTCCCCTGGGCCAGTTCCCCAAATTCTGGCTGCTTCAAGTGTCGTTCGGTGTCTCACCTGTTACATTTTGTTGTATTTGCCTTTTTGTTTGGAACAGATTAAAAATAATGAGCCTTTGATCAACGTGCTTTACAAAGTGCTGAAGAAGTCAGCACGGGGCTGTCGGCCCAGGAGGAGCGTAAGATGATCTGATCCGGGTCTCGGAGCGGGCCATTCCATTGCTTCTGGCTCAGTGCCGACTCCATCACTTGCTTAACCAGTCGCTCTCCTGATCGCCCCAGGCTTCCCGCAAGTCATTTTGGTTTATCTTCCTTAAACTGAAGCTCTCCTCAGCATTCGGGCCGATGCACCAGGCTAAGCCCGTCATCCGTGGTGTTCTGTGACTCCGTGTTGTGCGCTGCCGAGGGGTGGGGTCGCTTGCCTGGCTTGCCACCGGCTCGTGTTGTGTTTCCATTCACGCTTGTCTGCCTCCATGGCCAGGGCTCACCAGACAGAGCTGAGCAGGAGGTTCCCGGGAGGGGGCGGCCGTGACTCTGGGATACAGGTGGCTTTGCTCCGGGGCAGGATGTGGATGTTTCTAGGCGAGACCAAAACAGCCCCTTCCCCGAATCAGTGGATACCCACACCCTTTCACTTTGTCTGGCTTCAGGGATGCTGGGGGCAAGTGGCCCACAGTGCTTTAAATGGATTTAAATATTGCTGCCCAAAGAGCACAGCACGGAAAGGAAAATTGGAGGTAGAAGTCCTGGAGGTGTAGTGTTTCCTGGCAGCCTCGGTGCTCTGGAAGAGAGCTGAATGCAGAAGCTGTGTGAACAGCAGCCACAAAGCCCTGCTCTGAAGCCCAAGGCCTCCCTCCATGGGAAGCAGAGCCAGGTCCCCTCATTCTGAGATGTTCACAGGCTCACAGGGCAAGCCTCTCCAGAACCATCCTCATCGTGCCAGGCCCTGGCCAGGCTTTGAGGTTACAGAGAGGGTACGTCATGGTCCCCACACTCACTGCTAGCGAGGGGAGGCAAGGGACCGCTGTGATCCCACGTGCACCGTGCATGGTAGGAGCACCGTGATGGGCATCAAGGCAGTTAAAGGGAGGGTAGCAGCCTCAGTGGCTGGGCTCTGCTGAGCTTTTGGTGCTTCGATTCCTAACTCACAGCACCTTAGAAGCAGTGCATTGGAATAGGGAGTGCCAGAAACCTGTGAAAAAGAGAAAAAGGTTAAGTGAGTACCAGCAGCAAAGGGCATGTTTTAGAAAGCTTTCCATCAGAGAGCTTCGTGTAGAAGATTCAGCTTTCTCCAAAGGCCCTTGTTCGTGTGTGGAGTATCTCATTTCTTTCCTGATGATGCTGGATAAATGAGGCATTGCTCAATTAGATTCTCTGCCTTGTTGTTTAAGCATCAAAAAGATAATCTGCTATAAAAAGCTTCCATGAACTAGAGGAAGAGTGTTGCTGAGGGGCAAAATCCCCAAAGCATGTCTCGATTAGAAAGTGGTTTCTGTCTAGGCAGTGAGCCACGGTCAGCCCATGTGCAGGGTCGGCAAGGAGAGGACCGTGACGTAGGGTGCAGGGCTCACTACTTTCACCAATGCTTCTCTGGGGTTGCCCTGAGTGTCAAGCCCAAGTACTACCTGGAAGCTCAGCTGTGTGGGTGAATTCCATGTCCCCCTCCCCCTCCTGCTCCCCTCACAGCAGGGGATGTGGCACAGTGTGTCTGTGGATGGTTGTGGGAGTCCGTGTGTTGTGTACTGTTGTGTATTCTTGTACGTATACATCATCTGCCGGTTTGAAGAGCAGAATTTGGCTGGAGTTCTGATTTCTCCTGGAACCCAACACTGACCTATGTGTATTGCCCATTGTCCTACATGCAGTTCAATAAGCATTTGTGGAGTGTCTTCCCTTGTGCTGGGCCTCATGTTCAGGGCCCAAGATCAATAAGGTGGTGACCCCTGCCCTCTACATGGGACCATAGGAACCATGGGGGTGAGTGGGGTGTGTCTGCAGCCCAGATGTGGAGAGATCATTCTCCTTTTTCTTTGACCTTTGGGTTTGCTGCTGCTGATTCTCAAGGAGACGGATTACAGCGGGACGGTTGGACTTGTGGTTGGCTTGAGCTGTTTGAGTGCAGTGTTTGCCCATATGCCTCTGCCCCACATTCATGTTCAGAAGTTTAGAGGGCTTCCCAAATTGGGTAGAAGGAGAACAGGCTGTCTGTGCAGCAGCTCTCTGTCTGTACATCCTGGGACCCTCTGCAGAGCACACTTACCACCTCTCTGCTGTGGAGGTCAGGGAGATGGAGTGCCCTGTCTGGGGCTCTTTAAACCAGACCAACCCTGGCCTTATCTTGGCCGTGAAGGTGCGTCTATTTAAAGCTGTCCATGCACAGCTTTTGATAGGAGGGAGACTGGGGGAAAATGAACCCTGGGGTAAAGAGCTGGGTTTAGCGGCTTAGGGGTCAGTGAGAAATGGACATTTGATTGTCCACTTGGAGTCAGGTGAAAAGGATGGGAAATGGGAAATTCCATTGGCCCCTAAGTTTGGATGACTTTTGTTTATTGCTCTGTAGTTTCCTTTCTTGAAACGACAAGGTAACTTGTAACTTCAGTAAGGACAGCCTAGCCTCAGTTACTCAATGTCAAGTGAAAACCCCAATCAGGAATGAGCTGGGTTCTTCCCCAGGTGGGGCAGGGTGAGGCGGGCTCCTTCACGGGGAGGTGGGCTGCTCAGACTCCCTAGACTAAGACTTGACAGCAGCTCAGAGATCCCCTCGTTCGTCCTGGCACACCTGGGCAGTGGGAGATGGGCTTCTGTGATCCGTGTTTGTCCCCAGGCTTAGGAGTGCACCTCTGTCTTACCAGTGGCAAATCTTCCAAGAGCCATGCTGATTAATCATGCTCACTTTGAGCTTATAAATAAATTCTTCCAAAACTGACGACCCTGTAACTTGAACGTTCATGTTTTCTTTATTTCGAGAGGTTTACTAGTGCTAGGATCTCAGAAAGGTACTGGCTTTACCTTAAAATGAAATCAGCAAAGAAATAAAGCAGCTCCTGCTCACATTCTTGCCCCTTTCACACCACACTCCTAGTTGCCACTGCTGAGACTCCCACCCCTCGTAAGGCTGACCTTCCTTCCTGAGATTGCTCCTGAACACCGTGGCTAAGTCTCTTTTACATTATTCACCTCCCAGATGACAGGCCGGGACCTTCTCAAGGACCGAAGCCTAAAGCCTATGAAGATCGCTGAGAGTGACATTGATGTGAGTAAGCAGAGGGACAGGCTGCTGCCTCAGCTGCCCCTGACCCACAGGATCTGGACGGTTCTGTGGCCAGAGTCATTCTGATCTCACTCCCCGAGGCATCCTCTCAGCTCCTCTCCAACCTGTTCTCACCTATAGGTCAAACTGAGCATCTTCTGCGAACAAGACAGGATCCTCCAGGACTTGGAAGACAAGATTCGGGCTCTCAAGGAAAACAAAGTACGCTTCAGTTTTTTGCAGAGCCGTGGCATGGGGTGGAGGGTGGGGTGCATTCTGTCTTCTTTCCTAAGACATAGCCTGGACTCATGTTAGTATGGAACAACTCAGGTTAGTTTACCCAGAGTAATAACTTTGCATTTGAAAGGTGCTTTATGTGGATTTCTAGCTGGACCTGGAGAAGACCTTCAGGGCATTCCCAGCCTACTTAGTCTAAGTACTGCCCTTGCCTCAGTTCTGCTCTGGCCCGCCTCTTCTTGGAGGCCCTGTGGTGGAGCCTGGAGGTCTTGGCTACAGTTGCACCAGCTCACTTCCTAAAGCTCCTTCTTTCTGAACCTGGGCCATGGAGGTGGCAAATCCGGATGGAAAGATCGGATTAGACGACGGGCGACCAGCGTTTGGTCTCTCTCTTTGCATTTCAGTAAGACTGGATGCTGAAGAAAAATAGCACATCCCTTTCCCCAAGGACTTAGCGAGTTTTCCTTCTACTACCTGATTTGTCCTCATAATTTATTTGATAATGAGTTAGATGGGAAACTGAGGCACAGCACTGTTAGGTGACTTGTCCTGTAGGCTGAGTCAGAGGCAATTTTGAAGGCCCCTCACCGCGTGTCTGCTGTGACCTCATCCCACCCCAGCCTTAGTTGGCTGTGTTTGCTGCCTGCTGTAGTATGGAGGCCTTGGGGTCTAGCCTGTCTGACTCTGGCCCTCCTCGGTGCAGGACCAGCTGGAGTCGGTGCTGGAGGTGTTGCACAGGCAGATGGAGCAGTACCGGGACCAGCCCCAGCACGCGGAGAAGATCGCCTACCAGCAGAGGTTGCTGCAGGAGGACCTCGTCCACATCCGAGCTGAGCTCTCCAGGGAGTCTACCGTATGTAGAGGGTGTGGATGGCATGGATCCTCCCCTTCAGGATGGGCTGGGCTGAGGTTGACTTAATGGCCAGGGGTGAGAGTCTTTGCATAGCCAAGACTCCTCCAGGCTGCATCCTGACAGTAGCTTGTCCCTATCTGTCTGTACCTGGGCCATAGGTTGCTTTCTGTTGGCAGTTCCTGGCTGTTGACACCCAAGGGACCTGATTTCTCAGAACAGCCTACAGGTCTATTCCCCTCATTCTAAGGTGTCAGAATTTCCACCTGTTCATTTGTCAGGCTGATGACTTGCAAGCCTTTTTGCCAGCACAGGGAATAAAAGCATTGCCAAGGGCACCAGGGTCAGAGTGCAAATGAGCAGATCCCATACTCTTTTCTCCTCTGCCCCCGGGTCCCCTCCTCCATCCCTGGCTGGGTCAGCAGTGGTCACCAGCGCAGGTACATGTGGGACATCCTGGGGCCAAGGGACCAGCAGCATTCTTTTGGCCAACAGGAGATGGAAAATGCCTGGAACGAGTACCTGAAGCTGGAGCGTGACGTGGAGCAGCTGAAGCACGCACTGCAGGAGCAGCACAGGAGAGCCTTCTTCTTCCAGGTGGGCCAAGGGCTCTTCCTGCCTCCTGAGCATCCCTCCAGTTGAGGGGTAGCTGGGTGCCTTGATAGGAAATGGTGTGGAGCCTGCCGATCTTTCAGTCTATGGGGTGGGACCACAGCTATCTCTCCTCGCCATTATGGCTTAAAAATCCAAAAGCATGCTGTATCTGGTACTTAAGTGACCCCATTAAAAGATGCTCACTGTCCTTAACCACACCAGACCCCCTCCATCTCTTCTCGGGGCCCTTCCCATTGGCGGTCACTTATCGGGGTGTATGTGATCACAGCCTAGCTCTTTTCCTGCCGTCTTCTTCTCTCACTGTGCTCTCTGCACAAACATGGAGAGCTTTCTTATACAAAAAGTGCACGGGAAAGATGCATTACAAAAAAGCAATGCATGGAGTGCAGTTTTTTTTTAATCAAGATAAACATAGTTCATTCTGTTTTCCACAAACTTTCAGAAGTGTCCTCAGATAATTCACATGCTGTGAAATCTACTCTCTGGAAATGTGTAATTCAGTGGTCTATAGTTGTTTTTTTTTTGTGTGTGTGTGTGACAGGCAGAGTGGACAGTGAGAGAGACAGAGAGAAAGGTCTTCCTTTGCCGTTGGTTCACCCTCCAATGGCTGCCGCGGATGGCGCGCTGCGGCCGGCGCACCGCGCTCATCCGATGGCAGGTGCCAGGTGCTTCTCCTGGTCTCCCCATGGGGTGCAGGGCCCAAGCACCTGGGCCATCCTCCACTGCACTCCTGGGCCACAGCAGAGGGCTGGTCTGGAAGAGGGGCAACCGGGACAGAATCCGGCGCCCCGACCGGGACTAGAACCCGGTGTGCCGGCGCCGCAAGGCGGAGGATTAGCCTGTTGAGCCAGGGCGCCGGCCTGGTCTATAGTTTTTTAACAGCATCGTGTGGCCATGGTCAATTTTATAACCTTTTCATCATCCTTTGGAAGAAGCTCTGAAGCCATGAAGGCACTCCTTTCCCTCCCCCAACTCCTTCTCAGGGGTTGTTACCCGCTGTGCACTGGGCAACCACTGATCTGCTTTGTGGTGTGTCTATATAATGGCCCTTCTGGACAGTCTGTAGAAACAGAATCCTCCCCTATGTGACATTTTGTGTTCAGTTTCTTTCCTTCAACATAGTGTTTTCAAGGTTCATCTACATTGTAATACACATTAGTTCTATATTCCTTTCTATGGCTGAATAACATTCCAGTGCTCATTGCACTTTCTTTAAAAAGAAAGAAAAAGGATTGCTTTATTTATTGGGGGGGGGGGTAAGAGAGAAAGAGCGAAGTGGGAGAGAGAGAGAGAGAGAGATCTTCTACCTGCTGGTTCACTCCCCAAATGGCCACAACTGGGGCTGGGCCGGGAGCCCCAAAGTCAGGAGTCCCCTGAAGACAGGAGCCTGGCAGGGGCCCAAGCACTTGTGCCATCTTCCACCATTTTCCCAGACGCATTACCAGGGAGCTGGACTGGAAGCAGAGCGACCGGAACTCGACCCTGCACTCATCGGATACTGACATCTTAGGAGGCAGCTTAACCTGCTGCACCACCATGCCAGTGCCTACGCATGGATTTAAAACGTGGTTTTCACCAAAATAAGCTTGCCTTTCATTCCATTTCCCATGTACTCTTTGAAGAACGTTGGCACTTAAGGCAGTCTGGTTTTAAATTGAATGGAAACAGCTAGACAGCCACATTGAACTCCCTCGCTGGGCCTGGGCGTTGTTGCGTCTGCACCCGCCTAGAAGCAGTTTCTGCAGGGAGTACGGTCCCTGGGTGAGGGCTAGACCGGAAATGCCAGGACAGGTGCTCAGAAGGAGCCTCTGGCAAGGTACCAAGAAGCCAATGAACCACCACCTTGTCTTCCTCAGGAGAAATCGCAGATCCAGAAAGATCTGTGGAGGATCGAAGATGTCCTTGCAGGTCTGAGTGCGAACAAAGAGAACTTCAGAATCCTGGTGGAATCGGTCAAAAATCCTGGTGAGTGGAGACGGCCGTGGGGGCGGGTCTTCACAGTGCTGAATCGCCCCGCCCTCGTGTCCTGCAGGGAAGGAGGTCTCTGTTCCAGCTCATGCTTTGTTTCCCTGTTGCCCCTTAGAGAGGAAAACGGTGCCTTTGTCCCCTCACCCGCCTGTGCCTTCACTCTCGATGGCGGAGAGCAAGCCGCCCCCACAGCCCAGCCCTCCCTCCAGCCCCGTGCGGACCCCTCTGGAGGTCCGACTTTTCCCCCAGCTGCAAACCTACGTGCCCTACCGACCTCACCCACCCCAGCTGAGGAAAGTGACGTCTCCCCTTCAGTCACCAACCAAGACCAAGGCCGGCGTTGTAAGTATCCCTGATGAGCAGCTATGTGTACTGACTGCCCCACTCGCTCCCTCGGGAAACTTGGGAAAGCTTGGGGAGGGGCAGCCAGGCAGAGTCGTGAGCAGTTGAGGGGGAGTGTGTGTTTTCCCAGCCATTGGGCCTCAGATTCACAGCACTGGGAGGACACTGAGGGGCGACCTCGCCTAAGCCTCCCATTTTGCAGTGGGAAAAATTGAGACCCAGCCAGAAGTGACTGTGCTGAGTAGGGTGGAATTGTGAGTGCACTGTGCAGAGCGGTCTGTGGCTGTTGGTGAGGCTGTCCCCGTGCAGAGCTCCAGGCAAACCTGTAGAGGGCTCTCCTGCAGTTACATAAGCCTGCAGGCAAGGAGCTGGTTCCAGGGAAGAGGATCCATACCTCTCCCTGCAGCCCAGCACTGTGCTGGCTCTGAGAACACTGGTGATCTTTGCAAGACCCTCATGGAGGATAGGTATGGAGGGGGGTCCCTGATCCCACAGACAGGAAAACTGAAACTCCAGGTTCTTCACATTTGCTAATGGTCTCGGTGGTAGGGAATCCAACCACATCCCTGAGCCTTCTCATTCACCCTCTAATTGGAACTTCAGTCCCAGGTCACCTCTGTGGCCCGAGAGGTTGCCAGGGCTCACACCTTGGCTTCCCAGGCGTAGAGAGGGTCCAGGCTCTTGGTGGAGTCTGAACATACAGGAGACTTTCTGGAAATTGGAGATGTGCTTGGGAACCATGACAGCTCCTGTCTCCCTCCAGAGCCAAGCAGACACAGGACATAGAAACCCTGGCTGTGGGGACCCTGGAAAATGGTGGGGGGTGGCTCTGGGTTTTTGCCGACACAGGCTTTGAGGCGCCTGGCCTGGGCACCCTATGAGCGTAGGCCCTCTGCTGAGGTCAGTGCACTGCACTGGATAAGCCCTGGACTTCTCGTGCTGGGCCCTGCCATCTACCTGCTTCCAGCCAGTGCCCACGGCCCAGAGCTGGACCCAGAGAGCAGCCCATGACTCAGCCTGTGAGCTGCTGTGAATTCCTCCACCTCGGGATCTTCTTCCCAGCCCTGGATCTGAGAGGCAACTGGCGCCTCCACCGTGACACAGGAGGGTGCAAACCCTGGCAGACGGCTGCTCTCACAGGGCAAGGTGCCCGCCAGTGGAGGGGAGGGGCAGACAGAAAAGGTTGGGAGGGGGGCGCTTGGATTCTAGTCCTTATGTGCTCACTGTGTTTTCCAGCAAGGCCCATTCCTGCCCTGGGCTGCCTCAGTTTCCCAATGCAGGTTGATTTATTTATTTGAGAGGCAGAGGAGGCAGGGAGAGACAGAGGTCTTCTATCTGCTGGTTCACTCTCCAAATGGCCACAACGGCCGGAGCTGGGCCGATCTGAAGCCAGGATCCAGGAGACTCTACCGTGTCTCCCACGTGGGTGCAGGGGCCCAAGCACTTGGGCCATCTTCCACTGCTATCCCAGGCCATAGCAGAGAGCTGGATTGGAAGTGGAGCAGCCTGGACAAGAACCAGCACTTGTATGGGATGCCTGCACTGCAGGTGGCAGCTTTTACCCACTACGCCACAGTGCTGGCCCCTGAACATTTACATTTGTGAAACAATGACACCCTTGCTGGAAATGACACAAAAACAGAATATCATAATTGAGCAAATAATCAAGGGACTACCCTGCTCTATCAGTACTCAGACAAGGAGTAGGACTGTGCCAGCCACCACAAGGACATTAGGGATAGTCATTCCTTTACTTTCTTTCTTTTTTAAAATTTATTTTTGACAGGCAGAATGGACAGTGAGAGACAGAGAGAAAGGTCTTCCTTTGCCATTGGTTCATCCTCCAATGGCCACCGTGGCCAGCGCACCACGCTGATCTGATGGCAGGAGCCAGGTGCTTCTCCTGGTCTCCCATGGGGTGCAGGGCCCAAGCATTTGGGCTATCCTCCACTGCACTCCCTGGCCATAGCAGAGAACTTGCCTGGAAGAGGGGCAACCGGGACAGAATCCGGCGCCCCGACCTGGACTAGAACCCGGTGTGCCGGCACCACAAGGCGGAGGATTAGCCTAGTGAGCCTCGGCGCTGGCCCTTTACTTTCTGTCTGAGCCCGACAACCCATGGGTGTTTGCGCCCTAAACACTCTCATTACGCCGGCACAGAGCACTGTTTTGCATCTTTTCTTCCACATTATTTTTTGTGAGATTCATCTACACTGTTGCATGTAGCTATAATTCTTTCACGTTTATTGACTTGTCTTGACTTTAACGTCATCTTTTATTAGATAATATTCTCAAAGATAAAAAAATAAAAGGGCATAATAAAAAGCCTCCCTCCCACACTCTGTCTTCAGAAATTCCGTTTGCTTCCATGGGAGGCAGTCGGTCAGTGTTGCTTATCTATCGGCGATTCCAGTGTCCCGTTGGGCTTGGGCACTGCCCATCCTCTGAGAGGCTGTGGCTGTCTCAGGCGGGCGCCTTAACCGTGCCACCTCGGTGAAGTGCGTCGCTTTAAAAGAATGATGATCAACCTTCGCAAAGCAAGCTTGGGCTGCTTTTTCTGAACTCAATGAGATTCGGAAAACAAAGCCAAGTTAGACTCTGGGAGGAGGGCCACGGGGAGGGTCACAGTGGCTTTCGTGGGTGTTTGTGGCAGCCAGTGGGAGGGGCCGTCTGTTGGCGTGGAGATGACCTGCAGCCTTCTGGGCGCGTGCAGACGGGGGTTCCTGGAAGAACAGTTACCGTCATCGCATTCCAGGGAGTGGGCCGCATGGTAGGCAATGAGTCACCCATCCTGGCTACCTCTGCGGTCAGAGTTGGGGAGGAGGAAATGTGTTGTCACCGTGCACATTCTGATAAGAAGGGCAGGAGGGGGCGGACCCTGCTGAGGGAGCCTGAGTGTGTGCCCGGCTGACCCCGCTCCGATCTGAGCACACGGACCAGGAGAGATGTTTGCTCTCTGGGTGGGAGGGGCTGGCACCCACTTAGAAATGAGCACAGTGAGCAGCGCGCCTTCCCTCCTCTACTGCATGCCCAGTAAGTGGAGGAAGCAGTTTGGCTCAATGTCAAGAGCATGGACCTGGGTTCTGGATTTGGGGACAGCAGATGTGCAGGTGACACTTGGGAGCATTTTAAAATGTGTGAAGGCTGGAGATGGAGTAGAGGCATCTCTGCTTTTCACAGCTTTTTTTTTTTTTTTTTTTAAGATTTACTTTATTTATTTGAAAGGAAGGGTTACAGGGAGACAGACAGACACACAGACAGAGATCGATTTTCCACCCGCTGATTCATTCTCCAGCAATGGCCAGGGCAGGGCCAGACCAAAGCCAGGAGCCAGGAACTCCATACGGGTCTCCGTCAGGAGTGCAGGGACCCAAGGACTTGGGCCATCCTCCTTTGCTTTCCCAGGCGCGTTAGCAGGGAGCAGGATCGGAAGTGGAGTGGCCAGGACTTGAACCCACACCCATGTGGGATGCTGGTGTTGCAGGTGTTGGCTTTACCCACTGCTCCACACACCTCTCTCCTCAGCTCCTCCAAGGCAGCTGTCTGTGCTCCTTGACCGAGGGGTCACTGAAGCCGCTAGGCCCGGCCTTTGGCTGCCCACACCCCTCTCCAGCTCTGATTCTCTCTCTGGGCAGGAAGACGAGGCACCTCCCAGGCCGCCCCTCCCTGAGCTCTACAGCCCCGAGGACCAGCCGCCGGCGGTGCCCCCGCTGCCCAGGGAGGCCACCATCATCCGGCACACTTCCGTGCGGGGCCTCAAGCGACAGTCGGACGAGAGGAAGCGGGACCGGGAGCTGGGGCAGTGTGTGAACGGGGACTCGAGGGTGAGCCGGGAGGGTAGCCCACAGCCGCGTGTGGGGACGGGGAAGATGGTGTGGCACAGGGCAGGTGTAAGGCCCCAGGACTGCCCACAGGTGGAGCTCCGGTCCTACGTCAGTGAGCCTGAGCTGGCCACCCTCAGCGGGGATGCGGCCCAGTCCTCCCTGGGCCTCGTGGGCTCCGAGAGCAGGTACCAGACGCTGCCAGGCAGAGGTAAGACAGCCCCTCCATGGAGTCTCTCGGAAGCCCCATCACGGCCACTGTGCTGCCCTTCTGCCCGCAGCCTGACCTCCTCCCTCGGCTCACATTTGCTCTCTCCTTCTGATCTCATCTGTCCACGGGAACCACGATAGTAGCAGTTACCCTCCAGCCAGGCACTGACCGAGCGCTTTATATACACGCAGTGTTGGTGATAGTCCTAGGGAGGAAGAACTCATTATCCTCACTTTAGCGAGACGTTTGAGTCACTTGCTGGTTAGCTGATCAGTGAGGGAGCCAGCAGATAAGGCAGGGGCTCGTGCCCCGGGGCAGGCTGGGTGCCACCAGCTTGGCTGTCTGCGGCTCTCTCCTTTTGCATCGCTGTCTTTCTTGAAGCCCACACACTTGCTCCCTGGTTGAGTGTCCTCCTCGCTGTCCCCCCGGGGTTGGGTTGTACAGAATGCACAGAGAAGGGTGCACAACCCAGGGCGCCTGCCTGGGAAGGGAGTCCAGGGGGAGTCCACCGGGGGACAGGAGGCACTGTGAGCCGGCGCTCCCTCCTCTACCCCCCAGCCTTGCTCTCCTGCTCTGTGCACTCCGTGAGGGGGTGGCTAGTGAGGGGACGGTGGCTTGTGCGCCCTGCCGAGAGCAGACTTGTGCTTCTCTCTTCACTCATGAAGGGCTCTCGGGGTCCACGTCAAGGCTGCAGCAGTCATCCTCCATCGCTCCCTACGTCACGCTCCGGAGGGGCCTCAATGCCGACAGCAGCAAGGTAACCTTCCCATGAGTGACCTGGAGCTGGCCAGGGGCCGGCTCCCTGCCCCTTCATACGGAGAGAGAGGCGATGGCTGACCCCGGGAGCCCTGGGGATGGCGTCCAGGCTGCAGAAGGGCATCGTGCCGCCCTCTCTGTTTCCTAGAGACCCCTCTATCAGCCTGCCAGGGTCGCGGGAGGGAGCCCGGGCAGTCTGCACCTGCTGCATGTGTGTCCACATGGCCGGGCCTGGGCCTTGGTATCTGCATTGGCAGACAGGGGTGCTGCCCAGGAAGCCTGTGAGGGCCACGGGCAGTGGCTAGACAGTGTGGCTCTGTGTGGCCAGAGAAGGGCGGGGCTGGGGCCAGCAGGGTGGCTGCCTTCCGCTCGCAGCCCAGCGCTGTGTGTGTCTCGCCCTCCTCAGAGACCCAAGAGTGCCTTGGAGCGCCTGTACTCAGGGGACCAGCCGCGAGGCCGGATGAGCGCCGAGGAGCAGCTGGAGCGCATGAAGCGCCACCAAAAGGCCCTGGTCCGTGAGCGCAAGAAGACGCTGAGCCAAGGAGAGCGGACAGGCCCGCCCGCGGCGCGCTACCTCAGCCCCCCGCTCCCCGGGGACCTGGGCTCAGTATGTTAGCAGGGGCAGGCAGGGGGGACTGGTGCGGCGAGCAGAGCCTCCCCACGTTCGCCAGACACACCCTGAGTGGGCCACTGGCTGACCAGGATGGTTGAGAGGACACGCACAGGGCTGGTGCGTGACCCGGTCAGCGGGGGACCTGGGACCAGTGCCAGAAAGCAGCGCTCACGCAGAAGCCAGAGACTTTGAGCACATACCCCGTTGGGTCTCTGAGCCAAACTTGCAGGGGCCTTTGCGGGCATCCGGGATCTCACAGAATTAAGCATTTGGGAATACAGGGTCCAAGAGGTAGAGGAGGAAGACAGGGATAGGATTTGATGAGGAAAAGCGCAAACGAATCAACCAGCCTCCCAGACCTCTGCGGACACGCTGCCAGGCCTGGCCCACAACCTGTGGTGCTGACAGGCCCAGGGGGCCCAGGACAACTGGGGGGAAAATCGGTGCTGCCCCCTGGAGGTGCTTCCTGGCACTGCGCCCTGCCCCCTTAAATCCCATCTGAAAACATTCCATGTGATTCTTCTGTGTTGTTTGAAATCCCATGTTTCCCTAGACCTCTAGCCTGACTGTTCTCCCCCTAATTCGTGGCACAAGCTCTTTTGCTTTTAGTGTGACCGCTCATTGCCTCTCTAATCCTTGCCTGATTGTGTTTACAGACGCTTCTGGTGCACTGAACGTTCTCTAACTGGCCGGTGCTACGTGCTACCCGGCTTGTCATAGCAGCTCTTGTTTCCATAGCCTAGCAGGCACCCCCACGTGTGACTCGCCTTCCCGCCGCCCTCCTCCATGCAGGCCTACTCACTCATGCCCAGAGCCGTCCCTTGAGCCTGGGCTGAGCCGCTGCCTGGAGACCACAGTCATTGGCAGAGGTCTGGGCATTAGGAGTTGATCAAAATCCATGCCTTACAGCTGGCAGGAGACATGAACTTCAGAGTTTGCACGTGCAAATACGTTCTCCCAAGTCTGAGGTTGTTTGGTTTTAATTCCTCCAGTCCTATCCCACCATTTCTTACGGAAAGCCTTTTGTGTTCCTGACATTTAATAACATGAACAGATAGCAAAATATACTAGGTATTCAGAGGGTCTCTCTGCAGCTGTTAGAAACCCAAGGGATAAGACCCAGGATCCTCATATCATTGAAAGCTGCAAACCCACTAACTTTTAAACTGTGTATGCAAATGTCCTATGAAGTAACACCTCTTACAACCTGATGTCTCCAGTGTAGAGGATATCTCAGAATCGTCATTTGAATTCCTTGTCTTTTTTTCTCTTAGAAAACAAGACTCATGTAAGTCTCTGCATCAGCGCCAATAAACGAATTGCTTAATAATCCTGGATTGGCGTGGTTCTTCCCCGACTACCTCGTAGAGTCTAGAGAACTTTCCTGTTTGTGGAAACAATCAGGCTGGGTTTACATGAGGACTGCTCTCTGTTTGGAGCACTTGTGAGCGTGTATGGAAATGTACATTTTTCTTTGTGAATCATTAAGATAATTTTTCATCTCTGGAATTTCAACTGCCTAATTCTGTCAAAGGCTTGTTGGAAAACCATCACCCAAGAGCAGTAACGTTGGTTTAGAGTCATTATTGAGAGCTTGTGCATGAATGGGTGACATGTGCTGATGGCTAGAGGTTTGGGGCGTGGGAGAATGTTGGGGGGGCATCAGAGACAACCATGCCCGCTGGGGTGGGGCTCTGTGAGGTGGGCAGGGTACGAGCCAGGAGAAGGCACAGGATGAGTAAGTGTTTGCTTTGCTCCTGCTCAAGAGAAGGCTTTGAACCTGTTCTCTTCTCAACACCTGCTCAGCGCCCAAAGGCTTGTGAGCTCACAGGTGCTGGGTGAACAGGAGGTCACCCTGAGACTGGACAGTTGTGCTTGGATCTTAGAATGTTTGGGTTAGATTTTCCCCCTTGTGAAGAGATGCTTGTGCAGTGTTGATACCGCGAAGCAGCCCTGGACCCTGCTGCATTTGGTATAGTATTTCAATGTTATGGGAACCAGGTTTTTTCCTAATACAAGGCAACCATCCATCTCAAATAAGATACCATTTTTTAAGGATTTATTTATTTATTTGTGTGTTTGAAAGGCAGGGTTACAGACAAGAAAGGTCTTCATCACTGGTTCACTCCCCAAATGGCTGCAATGGCCAGGGTTGGACCAGACAGAAGCCAGGAGCTTCTTCCGGGTCTCCCACGTGGGTGTATGGCCCAAGGACTTGGGCTATCTTCCACTGCTTTCCTAGGCATGTTAGCAGGAATCTGGATCAGAAGTGGAACAACTGAGACTAACCCAAATGGGTGCCCATATGGGATGCCTGCACTGCAGGTGGTGGCTTAACCTACTATGCCAGCCCCATAAGATACCATTTTACGCCACAGTTTTGTCTGCCTCACTGGCCCCAAGCTGTTCCTGCTTGGTCCTCCCTACCCCAGTGTCCCCCATCCCCGATTGTGTCCTGTTGGGGCTACCCAATAGAAAGGCAAGTGGGTGGGGCTGGTGCTGTGGTGTAGCTGGCTAAGTGTCCACCTGCAGCGCCGGCATCCCGTATGAGTGCATTTATATCCCCATGCTCCTCTTCTGATCCAGCTCTCTGCTATGGCCTGGGAAAGCAGTAGAAGATGGCCCAGGTCCTTGGACCCCTGCATCCATGTGGGAGACCCGGAAGAAACTCCTGGTTTCAGATCATCTCAGCTCTGGCTGTTGCAGCCACTTAGGGGAGTGAAACAGCAGATGGAAGACCTTTTTCTCTCTCCTTCTCTGTAACTCTACCTCTAGAATAAATAAAAATATTTTTTAAAAAAGGCATATGGGTATTCCACTTGTTTAGCAGGCCTCAAGGGGCCTGCTTTATCCAGTCCTTTGGAACAGAAGGGACTACTGCATTCCCTGCTGTCCTGTCCCGGGTTCTGTTTTGGAGTCACCCTCTTAGACCTGGAAGCTCTTTAACTCCCTTCGGTCCATTGTGAGCCTGAAGCTGTGGGTCTCAGATCTGTGCCCTGCGGACACCTGTGGAACACTGGGGGCCTGGACCGGAGAGCAGTGTTCACGTGGAGCAGGCCACATGAGGGGGACAGAGGCCTCGCTCCCAGCACAGCACCGAGTCACAGGTCCATCCTCCAGGGGACAGGGCGGCTGTGTCCGCAGTCAGGAAGGACTGCACTTAACCCTCTTGTTCTGTTGCCAGTGGAAGCGTGAGCAGGACTTTGACCTGCAGTTGCTGGACCGGGCCGTGCAAGGGGAAAGAAAGGACAAGGAGGAGGATGGCTGGTTGAAGGTGCAGGCCATGCCTGTCACCGAGTTGGACCTGGAACCTCAAGACTATGACTTGGACATCAGCAGAGAGGTGAGGGCGGGGGCTTCCTTCGTGACTCCCCAGCCTGCCCACCCTGCCGCTGGGAGTCACTGTCCTCGGTGGGGACGAGGCTCAGCTCCCACATGGTCCAGCATAGAGGGCTGGCTGCTTGAGGCAGGAAAAGCAGCCCAGGTGTCTCGATGCAGGTTCCACCGTGCCCCCTTGGATCTGGGGCAGACTGTCTTCCTAACATTCTTATGTCTCAGTTTTCTCGCCAGTGAAGTGGGTTGGGGTGAGAATCAACTCAGCCGGCTTGTGCCTGACATTTAGTCACTGGAAAACCTGGCGTGATGCAGCAGTTGTTAGACGATGTTCCCTGGAACCCCAGGGGTGGGTCTTGAGACTGGCCAGTCAAGCAGACTTGGCTTGTGACACCTGGGGGAAATGCGGGGGCAGGTTTGGAAGTCAATCTCCAGACCTGACAGAAGGGACTGCGTAGTCCTGGTTTGTATTCTTCTGGCTCCCTCTGGTGGCTCAACTGCATCATGACAGGGCACGCAGAGCAAAACAAGCAATCCTTAGATCTCTACCTGTCTGGAAGTCTCCTCCCAACAGAAGAAAAAGGGAATTGAGGATAACACATTCAGGGACTTCAGGACCAACGCGGTCTCCTGTGGCCTGCATTGTGCCCTCTGTATGCTCTGTGGGACTGTGGCTATGGCTGCTGGCTTCACCTCTCTATCCTTGGCTGCTAGCACCCAGCCTGGCACACACTAGGGCTTCGTAAACTTTGCTGGTGAAGGCCGTGCTAAATGAGTCACAGTGGCCCATAAATGTCCCAGAAACAGCCTTTTAAAATGTGCTCCTTTGAGGAGAGCAAGCATGGACTGCCACACTGGTTGACTTCCCAAATGCCTGCAATTAATCCAGGTCCCCCACACGGAGGGGGAACGAGTGGCAGGAACCCAGTTACCTGAGCCATCGCCCCTACCTCCCAGGAATCAAACCCTAGCACCGCGATGTGGGACTCGGGCATCTTACCTGGCATTTCAACCCCTAGGCTGGATGCCCATGCCTCCCAGAAACACCTCTCCTGTGACTGCTGGAGAGGAAAGGTTCTCATGTGAAGGTGCAAGGTGGGGCTGCTGTGAGCAGTGCTGGAGAGGAGCCTGCCTCTTGGGGCCCCCTGCTGTCAGAGGAGGGGCAGGCCCGCTCACACACAGACTTAGCCAACAGCTCCTACCCAGTCCCACGGGCCAGGGCACATGCAATCTGTGGGCACGTAGACATCTAGGGGGTCCCTGAATTCTGGGATCAGCTGGGACTCCAGGGGTGAACAAGGCACCTGAAACAGATCCACAAGAGAAGCAACCATTGCTGCCTTCGCAGTGGAGTTGAGTTCTGTAGTGTCCTAATTGGCCCGCCAGCCCAGGAGAGAGTCCTGCTGTATCTCTAACCTAAATCCCTCCTGCTACAATGTAATCTACTTCCTTCCTCTAGATCTGCCCTCATTGGAAACGAAACAGAAGAGCTTATTTATTGCCCTCCTTCAGCTTGAAAAGGCTGCATGGGTTTAAATCTAAGACCACATTGGCCCTGAGATTGTAGTTAGTTTGCTTTTAGGAGCATCAACCCACCCCATTTTCACATGTATTTGTAATTCAGGGAGGTTCAAGTTCCCCTAGGTATGCAAAAGGTGCCTTTAGCAAGACCACCAAGCTGAGTTTGCTGCTGGGTTCTCGTGCGATATTGATGGGGAAGCAGTCTGGGGCCCTTTCACCTGGAAAACAGTGGGTACAGCAGAGCTGCCTCCTGTCTCCAGCAGAAGAGTTGTACAGGGAGAGAAAGCACTATTACTTTCATCCATGCGTCTGTCCATCCATGGAGCATTTACTGAAGGGCTCTAAGTGCCGGGCCCTTGCGTTAGACTGCAGGAGACAACGGTGGCCAGAGAGCGGGAGAGTAGTGGGGTCGGGAGGGGGAATGAGAGAAGGCTTCTAGAAGTGAGGTCAGAAGGTTGAGAGTCACTGGCGCCGAAGCAAGAGCATCCCAGGGGTGTGCGTTTGACGCAGCGGTCAAGGCACTGCTTGTTGGTGTATCCACATCCCATGTTAGAGTGCTGGTGCCCAAGTCCCAGCTCCGCTCCCAGTCCCAGCTTCCTGTTAATGTGCGATGCTGGCCCAAGTAGTTGGGTTCCTGCCACCCACGTGGGAGACCTGGATGGAGTTTCTAGCTTCTAGCTTCAGCCTGGTGCAATCCTGGCTGTTAAAAGCATTTGGGGAATAAACCAAGTAGATGGGTGAGCTCTCCCTATATCCTGTATCCTCTCTATCTCTGTTTCTTTGCCTTTCAAATAAATAACATGTTTAGAAGACAAAAAAAAAAAAAAATCACCATTAGAAAAGAGCATTCAAGCCAGCACTGCGGCTCACTGGGCTAATCCTCTGGCTAATCTGCCGGCATCCCGGGTTCTAGTCCCGGTTAGGGCGCTGGATTCTGTCCCAGTTGCCCCTCTTCCAGTCCAGCTCTCTGCTGTGGCCTGGGAGTGCAGTGGAGGATGGCTCAAGTGCTTGGGCCCTGCACCCCATGGGAGACCGGGAGGAAGCACCTGGCTCCTGGCTTTGGATCGGTGCAGCGTGCCGGCCGTAGCCATTTGGGGGTTGAACCAATGGGGAGAAGACCTTTCTTTCTGTCTCTCAAAAAAAAAAAAAAAAAAAAGCATTCAGTGGGGGAAGCAGCAGGCACACAAGCACCTCCTGGGAGGCTCGGGTGGGTCCGTGTGGCTGGAGAGGCCAGAGGGGTCTGGCTTGCTCTGAGACCTGTTAGTGCAGCTGCTCAGCTCTCAAGCTGTTAGTGTGTTGCTCTGCCTTGCCCTGCCCTCCCCTTGGCCTGTGGGAGATTGTCTGGCTTTGGAGTCGGACCCAGGTTCAGATCCCAACTCCCCAACTCCCTAACTGGCTAACTTTGTGACCTGGGCCTGTTCCTTAACCTATGCAGACACGTGCTTTCTTGGGGTGGGAGGGGTGGAGAAAGCCGGTTTCCAAATGCAAACAGCTGAGCCTCCCCTCCACCGCCTCCTGACCCTTCCCACAGCTGTCCAAACCAGAGAAGGTCTCCATCCCAGAGCGCTACGTGGAGCTGGACCCCGAAGAGCCACCCAGCCTTGAGGAGCTGCAGGCTCGATATCGTAAAGCCGAGAAGATCCGCAACATCCTCGCACGGTCAAGGTCAGCCCTCGTCTACTTGAGTCTCAGCAGCTCCCTAGGCCTGACCCCAGGTGGTGTCTTGGGTCAGCCTGGCTGCGGTGTGTGTCTTGCCATGCCCCTGTCTCCGGTCCACTTGTTGGAGGGATCAGGCTGGTGGTACCCAGCATGTCATCAGCAAGGAGACTTCCTCAGCTCATTGGGAACATCCTGAAATGTTCGTGGCAGACCCTGGCCCCCAAATCTGTGTCCCGAGTCTCCCTAGCAAGTGGAGCCAAGCGTAAGCGTAAAGCAGACAAGGTTGGAGAGCCAGCTCCAGTGGTGGCTGTCCCAGCATTCGGGCCTGTGCTCCCAGGATCACAAGTAGGAGCCCCAGCTTTGTCCTGAGGGTGCCACAGGTGTTTCCCAACTCGCCTGGATGCTGATCCAGGGACCTAGGAAGTAGCTCTCCTGTCCCCTAGGCCTCCATGGCTTCAGACACTTAACCCTCTAGTTTGTAAGCCTTTCTTGGAGAGCTGGGTTGGCCACTTCCTGTCTGAATTCAGCAGGAGCCTCTCCTGGATATGGGGTCGGCCCTCCTGAAAGGGGAACAAGGCTCTGATTGTTGGGGTGCCTGAAAGGGACGCATGCACGCCTTTGTCTAGGGAGGAAGTCCAGAGTTTCTGTCGGGTGCCCCCGCCTCTAAACTGTTGAGAACCCCAGGCCGGGGAAACCCTGTGCTCCTGAGGCTGATGCCTGGGGGCAGGGAGGACCCACAGCCTGCTCTCTGGCCCCCTGCAGCATGTGCAACCTGCAACCACCATCAGGCCAGGACCGCAACAGCGTGGCCGACCTGGACTCGCAGCTGCAGGAGCAGGAGCGCATCATCAACATCTCCTATGCCCTGGCCTCTGAGGCCTCCCGGCGCAGCAAGCAGGTGGCAGGTAAGGCCTGGGCTGCCAGCGTCGGGGCTCCGGTCCCGCCCACTGCTCCTCCAGGCCGGCTCAGGCCCTGCACGGCCTGTCCCAGAGCCAGGGAGTCAGGTGTCAGGGTTGGTGGTTGAGCACCAGTAGTGTGTTCCATACCGGAGGGTATCTTGTCCCAGGAGCATGGTGGGGCTGGGAGGAGGGGCGGACAGGCCTAGCAGCGAGACAGACAGGGAGGACCCCACAGCTCAGCAGTGTCAGGGCCAAGAGGTCCCTGGGCGAGCAATGCTGATTTGACTTCCTCATAGAACAGGCTTTCAGCCCCGGGGCCCTGGGGCCCAGCTGAAGTTTCTGACATCAAGGTGAGGGCAGTAGAGGTCCTCTGGACCTCCCTGAGACCCCTGCTTCCGTCCCCAAACCAAAGCCACTGTTGACCTTATCAGACTGTCCTGTGCCACAAACCACAACTGTGCCGGCCAGTTGGGAAAACTAACCACCACAAGGAGCCACGTGTGCCCACAGATGCATGTGTATATGTGCGTGTTCGTGTGTATGTAAAAAGGCTCCTTCTCCACCAGGAGAGGGACTCCAGGCACCTGCCTCCACGCCCCTACACCGCCCCTGTGTGCTGACCCTGTGTACCTGTCCTATTCCTCCCCAGAGGCCACTATGTGTCCAGGTAGTGCGGAGGGGATGGCTCCTGAGCAGGAAGTGGGTTCACAGCCCCTGCTGGTCCTCCAACTCCGGCCAAGGGTCTACAAGTAGCCGAGAGTGGGGCCCAGGGGCCCTGCGGTGTATGGTCTCAGAAGGCCATGGGAGTGACCTGCCATGTGGACAGGTGGTACTGTGTCAGCAGGAGGCCTCTGCTCGCTGCCCTCCAACCCTGATCCTAAGGAGTCCCTGTCACCCCTGCTGACCTCGTCCCCTCTGAGGACACGGGGAGTGGACTGAGATGCTCATTGTGGCGTCCTGTGGCCAGCGACAGAGATGGCCAGCCACAGTCCCCCACCTGGGGCTCATGTGCAGGGTTCCGAGGGGGCGCTACCGCCTCCCCAGTAAGGCGACCACCTCTCACCTGTGCTTGCCTGACTGTGGATCTGCCACCTCAGCTTCCTTGCCTCCAGCGGACAGCACAGGCAGCTGGACACCCGGCGTGCCCTTCTCCTCTCTCGGCTCCAAGGCAGTCTTCCCGAGGCGGCCGCCCTCGCTCTCACTCCCTCTCCCGGCTCAGAGACTCATCCCGGACGTGCAGGCCAATCCCAGCCGGCTCCCCCTCCTGCCCGGTGGATCTGCCCCCTCCCGCTCCGGGCCTGGGTCATTAGTGTGGGCCTTTGCCATCTGTGCTGCGGGCGCCGCCGGCGTGTCTAACACACCGCTTAATTCCTGTGTGCCCGTCTAGCGCAGCAGCTGGCTCTCCTCCCGCCTAAAGGGCCCCTGTCCTCCAGGACGGTGCCACCTTACCCCCCTTTAAGCAACGGACTCCACTACACCTTTGTCTAACAGCTGCAAGTAAGAGCCCCCGCCTGCTGTGCCCCTAGTCCGGTGCTGCGCATGGCCCGCCTCCCTTCCCCGCGGCTCCCGACGTGTTTGCAGCGCCACCTGCTGACCTCCCTTCCTTCCTTCCACTGGCAAAGCGGCCGCTTGGGGGACCTTCGGGACTACAGGCAGGTGGGGAACTGGTGCTTTTCTGGACCTCGGTCCTCAGTGGAGACTGTGATGGAGGCCCCCGCCTCCCTGAAATCCTGGAGCCAGGACTGCGCCCGGCCTGCCCTACTCTGCTTCCCCAGGGACGGCACAGACTGCATATAACACTGCCGGCTTCGGGCAAGAACAGGAGAGGCAGAGGGCTTTGGCTGATGACATTGAAAACTGTTCAGACTGGAAAAAGTCCAGTTTACAGATAAGGAAACTGAGGCCTAGGGAGGGGTTGGGCTTACTCCAGGTCACACAGAATTGGGCCAGAGCAAGCTGGCTAGGGCGGGGGAGGGGTTTGCTGCCCTTTTAGTCACTGAACACCTTGGGAGGGGAAGCCCAGGCAATGTGGCCACCTTCACTAGGTCCTCCTGGTCTGGGCGTGAAGTGCTGAGAGGTGGGGCAGCCATGGAGAAGGCTCCTGGGCCAGAAGGCAGGAGGCCCAGGTCTGGTCCCTTCTTGAGTGAGTTTTAGGTGCTGACGCATTGCCTCACCTGGACTGGAGACCTGGGCAGTGCCTTGTCAGCCTGTCCATCGCACTGTTGTGTAGGCCTCCCCCCACCTGTTTTTCTGCACTTGACCATTAACGTTGTTGGGTGCCCGCCACGTGCTGGGCATGGGGCACAACACCTCTTTGGCTGCACACAATCCTGTGAAGATCGACACCCCTGTGGTGTGAGCCTGGGCCTCTGTTCGCCATCAGCGCTCCTGGGCTCATCGCCAGCTGCCCTAGATGTCTGGAGAAGAGAGTGAAACGAGGGACAGAGAGGGCTCGTGTTGCGGGGCGTGGGGACAGCATGTTCCGGCAGGTGTCGTCTTCCAGCCTGAGGCGCCCTGGAGAAACTCTCCAGCTGGTTCCTTGGTGATGGCTGCAGGCGCCTGCCAGGGCCGCGAGAGGATGTGCATGGCGGCCCCACTCTGTGTTCCTCCCGGGTGTGGGTGCCCCTGGTTGTGAGGGAGGCCCTTCCTGCTCTCTTCAGGTCGCATCTGCATGTCCTGGGACCCTGGCACATGGAGGTTTTAGATTTTAGACTGGAACAAGGCTGAGGGAGTTGCCCAAAGCCACTCAGTGGAAGGAGGACAGGACCAGAGCTGAACCCCAAGTCTTTGCTCAGGCTTTTTTGCCCTCTCGGAGCAAGGACCCCGTTTGGGGGGCTCCCATGTGACTGAATGCATTCCTAGAAGCAGAGTGGGGGTGGGGGACGGGTGCAGCCCAGTGCCCATGATTCTTAGAAGCCGGGGGTCCCCCGGCAGCGGCCGCATTGCTGAAGGCTCCTGCTCTGCTGCCCTGCTTCTTAGCGTCCCTGTGTGTGTGTGTGCAGATACGCCCACTGCCCAGATGTGGGCAGGGCTCCTGCTAGTCTCTCATTATCTGCTGTACTTTTTGCCAGCCCAGGCAGTGACGGACCCGTGATCCAATGTGCAGAGGAGAAGCCTGGAATCAGGGGCCCAGAGGGCCCAGCTTCCTCGGAGAAGATCAACCATTCTGCCTCCACGGAAATCCCTCCCAGCTAAGTGGGGGCGCCGGCTGGAGGAAGGGGCTGCCCGCCACCGATGGGACAGTCACCATAGGGCTAGGGCCTAACACACACCCACTTGCTTTCCTTCGGACTCTTGATCTGTGACAGAGGCACTTTTGATACACACTGTAAAATACTGACACTGTATCTTAGACTATGTTTGCTAATGTTCACCTCAAGGACTGAGGGCTGGCAAGGTGAGGATGCAGACTTTTGTAGCCACACACACAGGTTCGGGTATGATTTGGGTGACAGGTGCGGGTGGGGGGAGAAGGGCAGGGCAAGCAAGGCCAGTCTAGCTTCTGATGGGCTCAGGTGAAGACTGGACTTGAGAGCACGCCTCCTGGGATGCCAGCGTCGGGCTCTCTTGCGTGCTGTCCAGGAGGCAGTGGTACTTGGCTGTAGAAGGCCGCCATCCCCGCTACCACACCGGCTCTGGACGAAACCCCACCAGGATGGTGCCTTGGTCCTTGGGTTTGGTTCAGGGTAACAGTGTGTTCAAGAGCTTTGGGCTCCTCATCCATGAGGTTCCCTCAGCAAAGGGCTTTTCTCAGAAAGAAAAAGACAAAAAAAGTTTTCTTTAGTTTTCAGACATAGGCTTTTTAGTCCAGGAAAGGAGAGAGAGGAAGCAACTTTTATTGGATCATAGCAATAAACTCCATGCAAGGTGGCATCTGCCCGAAAGGCTCAGATGGGATGGATTCCTTCAACCTGTGATGCGAACCTTCGCTGCTGTCCTGGACAGCACCAGGTCAGCTTCCCTAGGACTTGGACCACCGGATGGCCTGCCAGCCAAGGCTGCGACTTGACTTCCAGCTGACAGTGAGGAGGAGGCTACGAAGCCAGGTGCAGTGCTTGTGGGTCTTTAAGTCTTTTCATGATAGTCTCTATACAGAAAAACAAAAACAACCAAACTCTGGTGGGTGGAGCCACTCTTTAAAGGAAAATTTGTTTTTGACTATGTTCAGAAAAAAACAGAATCTTGAATATATTTAGAAGTTGCCGTCTATTTTTAACTAACTCCATATGCTGCCAGTATCGACTTCATGACATTTGCCAAAATAAAATTTTATTTTTGCCTTTATAAGATTTTGTTGGAAAATGAAATGAATATTTTGCAAGAAGAAGGTTAATTTAAATAAGAGTGTAATGGTTTGCAAAAAAAAAAATGTGATGTACAGATTAAAATATTAACCTGACCTGTTTCCTGTTTCCTTGTGCCTCCTTTGTTCATAAGTGGCCAGTGGTAGTGTTTTTCCCATTTCTTTGGAAAATCTCCTCTGTTAGCTCTCAACCACCTCCTTGACACTTGATTGACGTTGCAGGCCTAGGGGAAGCAGATCTTGCTTTGGAGCCCTTGGCTGGGCTTCTGTAGCTACTCAGGTTGGTCCTTATTCTGGCCCGGGGTTGAGAAACTGCTAAACTTCAGACTCCCTTGTGGGGCTGGCTTGGCAGACGGACAACAGTCTAATCCAGGGTAGTGTGGGGGCCGCCCCAGGCTACCTTCCAGCCCACACGCCACCGGCTCGTTCCAGTGAGGCAGGTTAGTGATGGACCATTGCAAACAGGATTTGTATGTGATTCATTTTGACTTGTGATGTATGCTTGAAGCGGAAGGCAGGTGGCCAACTCGGCTTAGGGGTCTGTTGCTATGACAGATTTTGTGTACTGCCGAGAGGAACATCCGAGGTTTGGGGTGGCTTTCCAACTATTTAAGCTGGGATAGTAGATCCAAAGGCATTCAGAGCAGGGGATCCGATTGCTTTTTTAGCTACTTGCTGGAGACCACGCCTGGGCAGAGGCCCAGTCACCTCCTATTGAGAGGCCCCTGCGCCACCCCCTCAGGAGGCCCCTTGGTACCTGAGGGAAGTGGGGAGCACCTATGAGTGCACAGGCTGCCCAGGCCCCCTGCAGGGGCGGCTGCCTGGCCGGGGGGTTCCAATTTCATTCCCTTATGGGAGACCCCAAACTCGAGTGGCGTTGTAGACAATGGGATTGCTATTGCCAACGGGATGGGAAGCGCTCCTCCCACATCCGCCAACTGGCATCCACTCTTCAGTTCTGACTTCAGCCCAGCCCATCGTGGGCCCAGGATGTGTGCCTATTAGCAATCTGTATTTTAGGATCTGGTTTCCAGCGGGTTGGGAGTAACACCTTTTCCTAATTCCCACGTGAACCTCTGGAGCTGCCAAGATTCCTGACACGCCCAGGACATCGCCGGGTGATCACAGTCGTGCAGTTTGTGAGTCTGTTTGAAGTGGATGTGCCCAGGTTCGTGTCAATGCTAGAAACACGCATTTTGTTTTTCCCCATCAGTCACCTTTCTGCCTGCCCGGGTGTCCGTCTGGGGAATGTAAACTGCAGGTAGCCCTTCCTCTCCCTCAGACCCCTTGGCTGCTGTCCGGGAAGAGGGGCTCTCCAGCATTTTCCTGGCTATTTTATGTGGCAGTCCAGAGCCCAGGGGAATCATCTGTGGGCCCACAGACATTCTCTGGGGGCCCGAGGATTTAGGGGTGAACAGATGGGAGGTAAGGGAGTGGATCCAGCCCGGGCTTGGCCAAGGCAGGAGCCCACTTTGGGCTTTGGGAGTTTCCTACAACTGCAGTACAGTAGTCATTGACAAGTCCTTTTGTGTTCTCACCAAGGGTGGGAAAGAAGCTGCAAATCATTTGTCTAATCCACAAATCACATTTCTGAGACCCGACAGGCAGGTGCTGGGAGCCCTCTACTTGCGACTCGGCATCAGACACCGGGGTGTGCAGGGGACTTTGCCCATGTGGGTTGTGCGCTGTTAGGAAAAGAACAAAGAGACCAGGCCGGGAAGACATGAAAACTGGCAGCCCCTCCCGGCCTGGTAAACACGCCATCGCTTTGCCGCCTCCACTCAAAAGGCTACCACTTTCATTGCTCCCCTAGCAAAGAAACCTTTTCTTCAGAGCGAGTGGCGGGGTACAAAGGCAGAGTACAAAATGCGTGCACATCACAGTCCCCGCAATTCTGTTTGAACAAGCGTATTGATTGGGCCTGACCCTGTTACATTTTTTCCCTATTATTTGAAAAGGTGCATCTAAGTGTAGTGAATTGAACTGGCGGAGCTGAACTTTCCATGAAAACTTCTTGAGGTATTTCTTTAGTTCAAAGCTTTTGAATTTTAAAGGGCATTTTTAATATGAGTCTGTTGAGTATTCTCTGCCACAGCCCAACAAGGCATGTTAAATGCAGATGAGGCTGGAGTGGGGCGAGGATGGGGGTGGAGGGTACGGACCAGTCCTGGCTTTGGAGCCGCACACACAGGCCCTGGGAGCTCGCTGCGCGCACTGGGGACAGCTTGGGCCACAGGGAGGCTTCCTGACCAAGCTCTGGAAGGCTGCTTGTACACAGGGCCCGGAAGCACCTGCTGGGGCTCCTTCTGGCGGGGGAGGTCTATGTCCTGTAGAGCGAGGGCCTCCTTGCTGCACAGCTGCTGGGTCTCTGCCTCCCACTCTGCCTTAGAGCAGAGGAGGATTGGAGGAGGCAGACAGGAAGCTGCTGTAACAGCTCTCAAACACCCTGTCCCTGTCCTGCAGCTCCTTAGGTGGCCCTTGCCAGTCTGTCTCAGGTGCCTTCCGCTTGCACCCGTGGCTGCACCTCCATCCTTAACTGATTTGCTCTGCTTGGACGCTTTGCTGGCTGCTGGGGCTGTGGCAGCGTCCCTCTCACCATCCTGGCCTGCAGACCTGGATTTATCCCCCAGGGTCTCTCTCTGCCTGCACTTCGGGGGGCTTCAGCAGCCCACGTGACTCCTTTGGACTGACTTCCTGGCTCATTGTTGTTCCGAGTCCCGTGTCTGTCTGTGGAAGCCTCTTTGATCAAGAAAGCACCTCCTTTCTGGACCCAGAATTTGGGCCCAGAGGCAGAATTGTCCCTGGAAGGAGCTGGAACATCAGTTCTGAAAAAACTAAGGGCTTGGACATCTCAGCAAAATCCTTCCTGTGTCTTTGCTAAATCTCTAGGCTAGGCCAGAGGGGCCGGGGGTTCCCAATAGGGTCGAAGCACTGTAAACACCAGTTGTTTTCTGTGTCCTTCTCTGCTCACGGTTGTTCTCCTACCTTGTTCTGGGAGCCCCTGAGGTGTCCCATGTATTCCCTGCAATTCGTTTGCTTGGCTGTCATCTCGAGGCCTTCCTACTATTACCTGTGTCCCTTGGGGCCACACCAGCCAGTGGGCACGAAGGAGGGTCCAGTGACGATAAGAGTTTAGATTTCATAGCTCCTGCCCCTTTCTGCTCACCCTAGGTGCCCTCAGCCAGGAACTTAATCTGGGTCTCTCAGATAGGTGGCAGGGTCCCAAGCACTTGGGCCATCCCTGTGGCCTCCCAGGGTGCAGGTTTGCAGGAAGCTGGAATTGGGAGCAGAGCCAGGCCTCGAACCCTGGCTCTCCATCCCCATATGGTATACAGGTGTCCTGGCCTCGCTGTGATGCAAGAATAAGAACCCCTTAGGGACTTACAGGGAGGTTTTGAGGGGGAAGGGAAGAGGGTTGGTCCTGTGGATTCTGGGCCTCTGCTGAGAATGCTGAGGACACGGAGGATCTGTAGGAAAGCCGTGGGAAGTGCCAGGCCCAGCGCCCTGAGGTGGGAGGTGCTCAGCAAGTGAAGCTGCCCCTGAGGCTGCGATCTGACAGGCAGCACTGCCTGGGATTCCCAGGGAGAGGCATTTCTTTGTCCCACCTGACCCAGCCCTGAGTTTTGGGGCTCGGAAACGATTTGTCAGCACTAAGGCTGGGCCATCTCTCTGGGCTGCAGTCATCCTGACCGGGGCTTGGGAGACAGGTGGAGAAAATTGGATGTGACTCCACCTGCCTCCCCCGCTTTACCCAGCAGAGCTAATCTTCCCTGACCATCTTGGGACCAGGGCAGCTTTGGAGAGTCCTGGTGTCATTGAGCCTCACCATGCTGACCCATTTCCCCTGCAGGACGCCTCTTTCCCTCAGGCCCAGTGCTCATGGGAAGGCTTTTGGGAAGGCTGAGATGGCACCCTCAGGTGGCCCCTTTTATGTGACCATCACCGGCCAGCCCCTCATCAGGGGGTTGATAGTGTGCAAAGGAGGCACTCCAGGGCAGAGATGACAAGCCAAGGCTCTGGAGCCAGGCTGCCTGGAACCGAATCCTGGTTGGCCAGCCCTGTGATGTTGGGCATGGCTACCTCACCTCCCCATACCTCAAGTCCCTCCCCAGTCAAATAAGGATTGTATTCACATTTACCTCAGTAGAGTTGTGACAAGGGTTGAATGAGTAGGTAGAAAATGCTGAGGTTCCCAGTCCCATAGGAAGCTCTAGGAAAAATATACATATTATGGATTATCTGTATTTAAGTTACAGTCATTTAACATGTATCACACTCTTGTTCTTTATTTATGCGCTGGTTTGTTGCCTGTTTCCTTCCCAAGAGAGAGCAAGGATCCCAGGAGAGGAAGGGTACTGTCTGTCCCACTGGATTATCCCCAAAGCCCAGGACAATGTGCCACAGAGAAAGGGCTAGGAAATTGATGAATGAATGAATAAGTGAATGAAGTTGGGGTCTACTGGCCGGGGAACCTTCTCTTTCATATGACCTAGCCTATGTCTTTTAGGTTTTTATACAGCAGAGCCCAGAAAGCATTCCCAATTCGCTCTTTTAAGTTTCTTGACTAGTAGGTAAGACCAGGGGTGGTGGAATTCAGATCTACCTTTATTAACTCTGTGACCTTGGGCAACTCACTGGACCTCCCTCCAAATGTTTAGTCATCCGAGAAATGGGAATGACTGCGTCTACCGTACATGGGCCTGGTAAGGACTGAAAGGGATAACCTGTACTCAGAGCCACTGGCTGGGGACACTTGCTCAGTGTGCACTGTGTTGGTTTTGCCCTTTTGCATGACCTTTAGGAACAGCAGGGCTCAAAGTGATTCTGCCATCTTCAAACCCTGTCTCCTTTCCCTGGCTGTGTAAGCCAGGTTTGGGGTCATCTGCTGTCCCCTGCCTGATTTTTTGCCCTGAACCCTCTGTCTGCCATTTCAGCCAGTCTCCTGCAGTGAGTGGGTAAAGCAATGGCCTGAGGCTTTTGAAGCCGGGGTTTGTAAGGGCTGGCTGCCTCCCAGAGGCCTTCAGGTGCTAAGGACAGACAAGTCCTTGGAGGCCTCCTCCTGCAGCTGTCCACCCAACATCAGATCAACCTGTGCACATCCCTTTGATGTCAGTCCCAAAACCTGAGACTTGTGCCCTGCTCTGAGGACCTGGGCTTTGAAGTTGGCCTATAAATTGAGCTTTCAGGAAGAAAGTTGTCTGTTGCGCCTCAGAGCACGGCTGGGCCCTGTAAAGGCACGAGGAGTGCCGTGAACACTTGATAAATAATTCTTTCTGGGCCCAAGAAATATTCGTTCCATTTAAAGGAGAGGAAAATTCCCTTGACCTTTTCATTGAAGTTCTGGGGGGTGGGGGCTGGGTAGAGAGGGCTTTCGTGTCTTCTCACCAAAGCCACATGGGGCAGGCAGGGTAGGTTGAATGAGAGCTGAGCTCCAGAAGAGCTCTCTACCCTGGACTCCTAACCCCAGACCTCCTCAGCCAACTCCTCCCCCTCCCATCTCCCCCATGAGGCAGGAAGATTGGGCTCACGGGAAGAAAGGCCTCTTCCCGTCTGTGGAAAATGGCAGGGATCAGGATAAGTGCCCTCCTTTCCTACTAGTGCCCAATGTGGTCTAGGGGTGAGGTAGACAGGAATATGCCCCAGGCTCCCCATCTGGAGGTGCCCTCAGTACTGCTTGACACGCACTGAGCACTTCATCATACTAGGCCCTTGGTGGAGGTCCCCTTTTGCGCTAACAGTGTATGGGTTTATGTAGTTCTCTTTAGGGCAAAACATAGCATATATGTGGAAGGTACACAAAGTAACTGCACAGCTGAGTGATCCGAAAGCAAACGCCCATGGAACAACTTCAGTCCAGAAACAAGTGTGCCTGGAGGCTGGCACCTTCTGCCTGCCCAGCCCACTCCTGCAAAGCAGAACCGCTCTCCAGCCTTCTCTGAGAACTTTTTTTTTTGGTAGTTTTATTATCTAAGCAGGCATCGCCAACTATCATTTTATTAGCCTTCTGAAAGAGGTACAAATGGAATGATAAAATGGCAAGTACTGCTAATGAGCCAAGAAAAATGAGAATCACTGGCTTATCAAAAACTATTCAGAGCAGTTTAGGGTGGGCCGATGCCACAGTGGAGTGGATTGAGGGTGGGCAAGGAATGGGGAAGCAAAGGTTACAGAAACAAGTTATTAGAACTGCACATAGGTGTGCAGAGGACTACAGCTCAAGTATATGGTACCTAGGAATGGTATTGAAAGATGAGATTGACCAAAAGCAGGAGGTTCACAAAGTACAAAGGATTAACATTTATTATTAGCTTTTATCAGTTTCTATGTGCTAAACCTTTTCATCTATTTCTCACACTATATGCACAAGGTGGTTATACTGCTATCTTTATTCTACTGAATAAAGGAGACCTGGAGATAATAAGCTCAGAGTCACTCAGTTTATTACTAAAGTGGTAGAGCTAGTATGTGCCTACAAGCACAGTGGAGCACTTGTCCATGGTTATGAAGTAGTTCAGGGAATTTCTGTCTGGAGTTTTTTTTTTTTAATGTAAGATAATCACAAGTTTCAGAACAGACATTTTAAGTAGAATGGAATGAAAGGGCTAAGGGAGATAAAGCTAACAGGCAGATTTTCCAGTCAACACCATTATGCATTTGGTGATTTCTCCAGAAATAACCTGCAGGGGACTGGATCCCATCTAGGTAGGGCTGGGATTTTCCAGAAAGTTATGACATTGGGGAAGATAGCTTAAGAGACTGACATGTGATACTAACCTGACATCTGGATGGGTGTTACAAAGCAGCTGAAAACACAGTATGATGATCTGAACAGGTGTAAAGGATGTTATGAGGTCAGAAATGAGATTTCTAAATTAGTTATTTCAGAGGTAAGGTTGTCTTCAGATACTGAATGTGTACAAGATGTGATTACGCTGGACCTACACCCTGTGTGTAAAAAGTAGTTCTGGAAATTAACTAGATGGAATTTATTTCTCCCAAATTTATTCAAAGAATGTGATCTTCCTACTTTCAAACTTAGTTTAATCTCCCCTAATTTCTTCTGTACTTTCAATTTTCCTAGATTTTAAAAATACTTGGCTCTGACCTAGTAATACAATACTGGATTCTATTTCTGAAAACTTTCTTTTCAATAAAGACTGTTAGATCATTGGTACAGGTAAAATTTGGGGTATAATAACAACTGGGATAAAAGCATTTCAGGTATGAAATTATCAATGATCTGGAAAAGTTGCCATTGAACTTTTCACTAAACAGCATTTCCCAACTGATTGTTTCAATAGGTGTATCAGGATAGCATGACATTTGTCTCTTTTTAATGTCCCGCCCCCATTCTCCCAATTGGTAAGTTCATGCTTAAGACAGCCATGAAGATTAATGTGGCGCTGGAACACTAGGCCAAATGGACCAACGGATTAAATTTATTCCAGTTCTGAATCTTGTTAATTTCCAATAATACATGAATTGAAATCAGAATTTCTCTATTTGGAGATGAAGAAAGGCCTCTAATATTGTTACTTTAGAAGAGGGTGCTTCTATTAATATATTAGAACCATTAGAACAATAAATGAAAATACTTTTTAAAACTCAATACTGGTCCTCTCCCTCTTCCATTTTTAAATATAAATCACTCTTCACTTTCTACTTAAAGTAGCTATAATAAGAAATCCCACAGAATAGACTTTTGAAAATTGGTGGTCAAACTAAAACTTGAATAAAGTAAAATTTCTTCAAACCAAGTTATTTGTTAAATGTCACAAATACTGCTACTGCCCAGACTAAATCTCTTACTATATTAGGATAGCACCTATTTAAAATAAATGTGAGAAATTAAACTCAAAACATATGAAAAATATTAGAATCATTTCTAGTTGCTGTACTCCTCTAACACATATATTCTGAATTTCAAAATGACTTTAAGAGTAATTGGTTTTTTTAAAAGTTCAACACAAACACATACCATGAATCTGGATGTATAATAGTTCAGCTCACAAACAGGTCTCACACCTTTCAACTTCTTAAAAATATTAAGATTTTGGACCCAGTTAATCACAGATCCACTGAATAGCTGATAATGCAGTATATGTTAATCTGCAGAACAAATCAACTACATTAACAGCAGTCCAGTGATTCAATCTTACTCCAACAAAGCAGCAATAAAACTGGAAATACTTGAGTAATTAAATAATCAAAATAACAGCACTGAAATAAAATGAAGAGAATTTGTTTTCGCTTCTTGTTCAGTAAGCCTGCCCCTCATTTTTAGACAATGAGGATAAAGGTGTCACAACGAAATATGGGAAACTGCTTTCTCTTTATTTAGACCTTAGGGAGAAAATGAACTTTGGTCACATTTTACCTTAAGGAAAAAAAAAATCCAGTTTTACATATTTCTAAATAGAGAGGACTAAATGATCAGAGAAATAATTTCTTCTGTAAAAACTGACCAAATTTTATCAAAAACCTAACATACAATGTAATTGAAATTATATAAAGACTGCTTGGGATCAAAACATTCCAAATATATGATAGTTGTAATTCCCTTCTAACAGGTATGAAAGTACTAGTTCTCATGTTGCTTTGGTCCAAAAGAGAAGAGCTGAGTCAGTAAGAGTAAATTAAGTACTTAACCTATTGCCAACATTAATTTAGATTGTGACTGGCAGTAGAAATATCCATATGAATATTTCTACTATAGCAAAGTATACTTTTCACGAACACATCACAGTATCAAATTTTTAGTGGGAAAAATATGAAGGACCAAAAAATAACAAAAGATGAAAGAGCTACTACAAACAAAAAGTTATCTCCCTGATACTGCATTTAAAGGGGAGATTAGAGCGTTGATGATGCTAATATGAAAGGAAGTTGCGTACTGTATTTATTTCTTATTTTATACAACTCTTACTCTTTACAAAAATGGTTATAGTCATGCCCATAAAAGTGTAACCCATGGCATTTGAAAGCAAACACTCTTTGTAATTATTTAAAAGGGCCTTTTTAAAAATTATAATACAAAGGTCTGTGCTCTATAAGCAGTCCTCCACTGTGCATTTTAACAATAAGGCTTACTTTTAATACAAAGACTAAGTGTTTGGGAGTTATGAACCACTGGATTTAACAAACATCATTTTATAATTGCTCTTCGCATCCTTTTTGTTTTTGGGATCTTCCACTTCATCAGGGTGCTCAGCAGCGTGGAGCTCTTCAGCAGATTCTTCTTTCTCTGACTCTGAATCACTTTCAGAGTCATCTGGACTTTCAGGATCAGGTGAATCATCATCATCATCATCATCATCTCCAGCCACATCACCTTCTCCATCTTGATCTTCCACCTAAAACATCAAGTAACAGTCTCTCTTAAAAATAATCAGCCAGTATAAAACTGGGAAAGATCCTTATTTTTTTATCAAAGTCTTAAAAACAGCCCATTCTACAGACACTAGATCAACAGTTTTAAGAGTGGACTATCTTCAGAGGCTGAGAGAAGAACTGAAGACTGAGGATTTGGGTGTCTCCACGTGTTTATACACTGGGCCATGAGCAGGATTTCAGCAAAGGGCTCTGAAGACCACTTACCTATCCTTCATCCCCTAGTCTGAAAACCACTGTATTAAAACTTCCTGAAATAATACTTTTTAAATAAATAAGGCAAGTTAACACTGATTTTATGGGACAGTTATCAATAATTTGTATATTATATTACTTTGGAGTACTTAATCAGTATTGAACTCTTCTAAATCAGAATTTTATGTAAATCAAAAAAACTCAATTTTTTTTAGCTTATGAGCATGTTGTTTATGCTTACTAAATATGTGTTCTAATGATGAAGCATAATTTATATTAGGTTAGTAGCAGAAATTATTTAAAACTTTTATAAAACATCAGATTATCTACGGGGAGCCAATTAAGCAATAGAAAAATATTTTAAATAATTGTTAAGAAAGCTTTATACATTAGGATTCTTGGTTGCTAGCATAATCTAACAGAAATGAATGCTACCCAATTGAAATTATCTTTCCAATTAATGAAAATAAGTTAATTACTACCTCACTGAAGCCAAGTCCACAATGTCGCCGATATCTTCCTGATAATTTACTGTCCATACTTTGCTGATATTGAGACTCCAGTTCTTCATTAATCTTCTTGTCTTCTTCCCCTGCATGTCCATTGTACTTTGATTATGTTTCAGTCAAATTAATAAAAACATTTGATTACACAAAAAAACCTATAATAAAGATGCTGTTATATTCAGGGCTGAACTTTTTAATTGTAACTAATTTCCTATACTGCAGGTGGTTGGCTAATAGGTAATAAAACTGAAGAAAGTACGATTACTTCTTAGTGACCTTTAAATTACAAAAGTACTTATGAAAAATTAAAAACTTATATTTAGTGTATTTACTAATAAATGATCATTCTCCTACAAGTTTTCACCAAGTCACCTACAAAAAAGAAAAAAGGTAACAAAACCATCTGTCTTTGAACAGAACATAATAATATAATAATAAGGCAAGCCAATCCTGTTCAGGAAATGGCTAAATAAAATGACCTTTTAAAATGGCTCTTCCAGGGCTGGCACTGTGGCTCAGCATCCCATATGGGCCTTGGTTCATGTCAACAGCTACTCTTTGAACCAGCTCTCTGCTTATGCCAAGGAACGCAGAAGATGACCCAAACGTTTGGGCCCCCATACCCATGTGGGAGACCTGGAAGAAGCTCCTGGCTCCTTGGTTTGGATCATCTCAGCTTGTGGCCATTTGGGGAGTGACCAGTGGACAGAAGACCTTTATCTCTGTCTCCCTCCCTCCCTCCCTATGTAATTCTACCTCTCAAACAAATAAAATCTTAAAAAAAAAGTTAATGTTTTCTTAATCTAGGTCATTATGCACTGTTTTTAATAATGCCTAAGACTAGGGTCAACTTTAAATTTTCAATGAAAAGTGAAAATTTTGCAGCCAGAGCTGTGGCACAGCTGGTAAAGCACTGTCTGCAGTGCTGGCATCCTAAATGGGCACCAATTGAGTCCGGCTGTTCCACTTCCGATCTCGCTCTATGCTATGGCCTGGGAAAGCAGAAGTTGGCACAAGTCCTTGGGTACCTGCACCTGCGTGGGACACCTGGAAGAACTCCTAGCTCCTGGCTTCGACTGACCCAGCTCTGGCTGTTGTGGTCATTTAGAGTGAACCAGAGGATGGAAGACCTCTCTCTGACTCTACATAACTCTGCTTTCAAATAAATGAATTAAGAAAAAAAAGGTGAAAATTTTTATTTGAATTAAAATCCAAATTCATTTTTGGTTTTTATCTTAAAAGTTTTTTTTTCCTGTACAATTAAAAAAAATCCCAACTAGTTGTATATTCATCATTGATTTCAGAACAAACTAGGTGAATAACCTCAAAAAGAGTATAAAAATGCCAACTAAGTGCTACATAATTCATAGAAATTCTATACATGCCATGGTTGGCAAGATGAGGTATAAAACCCCACTACAATAAGAAACAAAAGTTATTTCCTTGTTTAGAATATCACACTGATAAGATACTCTTTCAAAATAAAAGCACATGATATTTGATTCTTTATATTTGTAACACCTTTACATAAATAATACACATTACCAATACAAATTTTTCAATCACTGACATAACTGTATACAGAAGTTTGAACATCTGAAAACATAAACAATTATGGCGAATGCCAAAGTTAGTGTCTGTTTTGATTATACTTTACTTTCTTACCTGTTCGGAAGTGAGATGTTGATTTGTGATCTCCTATGACAAGACGACCAGTATGTTCTTTCTGTAAGAGGTAGGAAATGTATTAGAATTTGAGACCACTAATTTAACACAAGTATTATGTCAAGTACATCAAGAAACTATTCTAGACTTCTGGAGCACTGTGAAGACAAAGGACCAAATTAAGATCCCTGTTTTTATAGAGCTTACATTTGAGCAAGGGCAGTGATGGGCAGTGCGCATAGAGAAATGTAACCAATAAGTACTTATGTATGTTAGATGACAGTAGATGTCAAAAAAAAAGTAACAGAATAAATGAGTGTAGAATAGGAATAGAGATCAGGTTGGAATTTTATTTAAGATTCATTCATGGGGCTGCTGCCTGCAGTGCCGGCATCCCATATGGGCACTGTTTCAAGTCCCAGCTGCTACACTTCTGATCCAGCTCTCTGCTATGGCCTGGGAAAGCAGTGGAAGATGGCCCAAGTCTTTGGGCCCCTGAACCCACGTGAGAGACCTGGAAGAAGCTCTGGCTCCTGGCTTTGGATTGGCAGAGTTCCGGCCATTGCGGCCAACTGGGGAGTGAACCAGCAGATGGAAGACCTCTCTCTTTCTCCCTCTGCCTCTCCTTCTCTGTGTAACTCTAACTTTCAAATAAATAATAAATCTTTAACAAAATATTCATTTATTTGAAAGGCAGAGTTAAGAGAGGCAGAAGCTGAGAGAAAAGTCTTCTTCCATCCATTGGTTCACTCCCCAACTGGCCACCAGGGGCAAGGTTATGCCAGAGCCAGGAGCCTCATCTGGGTCTCCCACATGGGTGCAGGGGTCCAAGTTATTTGGCCATTCTCCACTGCTTCCCCAGGCATATTAGCAGGGAGCTAGATCAGAAGTGGAGCAGCCAGGACACAAACTGGTGCCATTTTGGGATGCCAGTGCTAGGTTACAACTAACTAGCTTTGCCACAGCACCAGCTTCCAGGTTGGAATTTTAAATCAGACAGCTAAATAATTAGAAAACTGAGTGAATCTAAACATCTTTCCTAAAAGATTAAATGATTGCTTTAACTTTCCTACTATTTCTTTTTGTGATGCCTCAGTTAAATCTCATGAAGAGAAAAATATTTAGATAAAAATGAAATAGCTAATATATAAAGTGATAAATCAAAAATAAAAATGAAATGGTGATTTATAATATATCATAAGCATGTAGCCTCCCCTTTACTATTTGACTAAAATAAACTCCAAATCTCAACATGTCAAAAGAACAGAATATCAAACAATCAAGTACAATAAAACAAGATAAATCTGATTCAAAGTTACCAATGGATCAGGGTACCCAGTTACTCTAAATGTATCAGGCCAATCCACTCTTTTTGGTCTTATTTAGTTTCATAAGGTAAAGCAATTAAACACAGGGTGGGGGCAAGCATTGTGGCCCAGCAGGTTAAGCTGATGCTTTTAACACCCACATCCTTTATCAGAGTGTCACATTCTATATCAAAGTGTTGGTTTGAGATCCAGCTGCTCTGCTTTTAATCCAGTTTCCTGCTAATACAGCCTGGGAGGCGGCAAATGATAGCTCATGTGCTTGATGCCCAGGAACAAATGTGGGAGACTCAGGAGTCCCAAACTCCTGGCTTTGGCCTGGCCCATCTCTAGCTGTTGTAGGCATTCAGGGACTGAACCAGCAGATGCAAATCTATTACTCTACCTTTTAAATAGATGAAAATAAGTAAACTTAAGAAACAAAGGTGATTTTTATAACCGGAGAGTTCACATTGGGGAAAGGCCTTCTAAGTGTACTGAATATGGAAAAGCCTTTAGTTATAGCTCTAGCCTTGCTGGAACAAGGCCTTATGAGTGCAGTGAATGTGGAAAATCATTTAGCCACAGTTCTAGCCTCATCACACACCAGAGTTCACAACGGAATAAGGCCGTATGAGTATGGTGAGTGTGGGAATTCCTCTAGCCTTTAGTCCTGTCACCTTATTAAACACCATTTGAGATTTCACACTGGAGAAAGGCTTTATGAGTATAGGGATTGTGGGAAATTCTTTGTGTATAGTCTTGGAAAGTTCACACTGGACTAAGATCTCATGAATGTGTTGAATGTGGAAAATTATTCAGCAGGAAGTTTGACCTATTATGCACCAGAGTTCACACTGGAGAAAAAGCCTTATGAGCACAGTGCATGTGGGCAGTCATTTAGTTGTAAATCCTATTTCATTACACACAGGAAAATTCACACTGGTGCAAGGCCTTATATGTGTGGGAGAAGTCCTTTACTCATAGCTCCATGCTCCTTCAGCATCAGAATTCACACTGGAAAGGCCTTGAGTGCAGTGAATGTGATAAATCCTCCAGCCAAAGCTCTAATCTTATTAGACATGGGAGAAGTCACAAGGAGAAAGGCCTTAGGAATGCAGTGAATGTGGTAAATCCTTTAGTCACCACTCTAGTCTCATAAAACACCAGAGTTCACACTGGAGAAAGGCCTTTTGAGTGCAGTGAACATGCAAAATCCTTTAGCCAGAGCTCTAACCTCAGTGATCATCGAAGAGTTCACAGTGGCGAAAGCCCTGATGAGTGTGGTGAATGTGGAGTCCTTTACCTTCAGCTCCAACCTTGTGAAACACCAGTGTTCACAAGGGATAAATGCCTCTAATTAACACAGGTAGGCTGTTAGGGATTGAAATGTGTCCCCATAAAATTCCTGTGTTCAATTCCTAATCCTTTGTGTGGCTGTTTGTATAGATAAAGCCTTTATGGAGATAATTAAGGTTAAATGAGGTATAAGGATGGGGATGCTAATCCAAAATGATTGATGTTATTCTTTCTTTCTTTTTTTTGACAGGCAGAGTGGACAATAAGAGAGAGAGACAGAGAGAAAGGTCTTCCTTTGCCGTTGGTTCACCATCCAATGGCCACCGCGGCTGGCGCGCTGCGGCCGGCGCACCGCGCTCATCTGATGGCAGGAGCCAGGTGCTAGGTGCTTTTCCTGGTCTCCCATGGGGTGCAAGGCCCAAGCACTTGGGCCATCCTCCACTGCACTCCTGGGCCGCAGCAGAGAGCTGGCCTGGAAGAGGGGCAACTGGGACAGAATCCGGCACCCCGACTGGGACTAGAACCCGGTGTGCCGGCGCCGCTAGGCAGAGGATTAGCCTATTGAGCCTCGGCGCTGGACATGATTGATGTTATTCTAAGGAGAGAGACACCAGAGGGCTCTCTGTATGTGTCCTGACCTTGGAATTTTATGGTCCAGGACTGTGATAAAATAAATTTTGTTTAAGAAAAAACAACAACAACAAACCAAGAACACAAGGCGAAGTTAAGATCAAATGGGATTCTGCAAAGCAATCTTAACCATCTGGGAAGATACAACAAATCTTACTACTGTGAACAACTGCAGACACATTCTCCATACAACAGATGATGCCATCGAAAAGCTTTCAACAGTAATGCTTATTGTCTTTCATGCCATTTAATGTTTAAGCAAATCAGTCATTCAATGTGCTGCTTCTTTGGATTACAAAAACAGATATCCTATTAACAAGATATGAATGTAAATATTATGCTATCAAGTTATTTTAGGATGATCATACTACTATACTGATCTATTCATTTTCTCAGCTGGTTCCCCTGTGACCAATAATGCTAGCTGGCTAGGATTAGAAATATAATTGTACTTTGTGGCCACAAAATATAAATCTAAATAACCCAGAATTCTCCTTCATGAGGTTGCCCATACTCATGTCTGAGTGTACTAGCCCTATGCCCTTTAATAAATCCTGGTCTTTCTGCTAACCTCTAAAAAGAAGGCTAGCAGATCAAAATGAAGATCAAAAACCAAAGCTACTATCCTGACCAGTACTGGACAGCAACGAATTTAATATATGCTAAACAATCTATTTACTGGCAGCCACTGTGAATTTTGTTAGGATGCTTAAATACCTGAAGAAGAGTTTTCACTCGACTAGGCTGTGTATGCTCCTTAAACTTATTTTAGAAATTTTATGATTTATTTTATTTGAAAGACAGAGTTACAGAGATAGAAGTCTTCCATCCGCTGGTTCACTCCCCAAATGGCCGCAATGGCTGCAGCCAAGTCGATCCGAAGCCAGGAGCCAGGAAATTCCTCTGGGTCTCCCAATGTGGGTGCAGAGGCCTAAGCACCTGAGCCATCTTCTGCTGCTTTCCCAGGTGCATTTGCAGGGAGTGGGATCAGAAGTGGAATAGCAGGGACTTGAACTGGTACCCATATGCAATGCCAGTGCCGCAGGCAGAGCCTTTAACTTGCTGTACCACAGTGCTGGCCCCTAAACTCTTACTTTATACATACTTAGCAAATCTTTTAATTGCTTGAAATCAAGAGGAACTTTAGACTACTTCCTATGGAAAAGTATAAATTATTGGGAAATCTAAGCTAATGAGATAGTACACAAATGTTTCCTATATACTTGTCTTAAATATTTTACATGACCTCTCCCTACTCTCACCCTCACTGTTAAACTCTGGCTAACTCCTTCTTATCCTTTCACATTCAGATCAATTTTATTTCTGGGAAGCTTGCTTATACTGCTAAGCTAGCCACCCTTTTGTAGTTCTACAGCACTATTTGCGTGACTGTCTTGTAGCAATTACAATTCTGTGTTGTTGTTTTCTGGTTTGTTCCATTACGTGATGGTTCCAAACATGTTATTAATCTGAAAGTACATGCTTAGCATGCAGGTCGTCAATAATGGTTGTTAAAAGGCATGTATGCATTTCCATACATTCAACAAAAACAAAGGGCAGAATTTCATTTGGAGGTTTTCAAAAAGAAAAGTTTTCCCTATTTCTAATTTAGCTTGTAGGAAGACTACTGGGACAATGTTATAAAATAAATTTACTTGCTTATGGAAAATAATGTCTAGAGAATACCAAATTTGTATGTAAAAATAAATTTGCAAGGAAAAAAAGGTTTTTTTCAATACGGGGTGGTTTTCTTTGCACCTATATTTTATACCTTCTATTAATCAAATAGAAGTTTCGAGATACATTCAACATTTTAAAAATTAATTTTTTGATAAAGGATATTCTCTGTCTGCAAAATACATATAGATTCCTGCACATTAACCTGCCCAGATACACTTTTTATCAAACTACTGAGCTAACATGACAAATCAAAAACTTTCACATCTCCTTTTTCCCAGTTTCCTCAAGCCAAGTTTTCTTCTCAATGCCAGAAGCAGTGAGAATGCTAAAAAGTAGGTTAAAATAGTATAGTTTAAGGGCAGTCTTTGGCTTAATGGTTAAGCTGCCAGCTGGAACCCCAACATCCCAAAGCAGAGCATCTGGCTTTGAGTCCTGGCTCTGTTCCCAATTCCAGCTTCCTACTAATGCAGACCCTGAGAAGCAGCAGGCAATGGCTCAAGTAGTTGAGTCTCTGTCACCCATATGTGAGGAACTGGCTGAGTTCCTGGTTCCCGGCTTCAGCCTGGCTCAAACCCAGCCATCAGGGGTATTTAGGGAATAAACCAATAGAAGGCAGCTTTCTCTATCTCTGCCTGTCAACTAAAATTAAATAAAAACCAAAACAGTTCAATTTTCAGTGCTTGGTTAGGCTGGGTATACTTCCAAAGCCAAAGGTAATCATACAGAATAGGAAAAAGGGATCCATGAATATTCAGTCCTTCTCACTTAACATACACTTAAAAGGTATTATTTTCAAAGAAATGATAAATGCTTACCTTTCCTGCACCCATAAGTCTCAAGAACTTTTGTTTTCTCTCTTCATTACCCAAGTCTGCTGCCTCCCAATTGCTAGATCCAAGCTGGAAAGAAATCAGTTGATTAATTTTTTGCATAAAAATAAGTATTACAAAATTTAAAGTCTACCTATAACTCTTTTTTCCCCCCATCAGTTTTTTTTTTTTTTTGACAGGCAGAGTGGACAGTGAGAGAGAGAAGAGAGAGAAAGACAGAAAGGTTTTTTTCCTTTGCCGTTGGTTCACCATCCAATGGCCACCGCGGCCGGCGCGCTGCGGCTGGTGCCACCATGCTGATTCGATGGCAGCAGCCAGGTGCTTCTCTTGGTCTCCCATGCGGTGCAGGGCCCAAGGACTTGGGCCTTCCTCCACTGTCCTCCTTGGCAACAGCAGAGGGCTGGACTGGAAGAGGGGTAACTGGGACAGAATCCGGCGCCCCAACCGGGACTAGAACCCCATGTGCCGGCGCTGCAAGGCGGAGGATTAGCCTATTGAGCTGCGGCGCTGGCCCCCCCATCAGTTTTTACTAGGAAGAGGGTTCACTGTCCTTGGTTAATAAGTTTGTGTCACATATTGATTCAAATATAACCTTTTTCTATTACCTCAAGACAGAATCTTATAGTTGTTTGCAGCCAAAGCTCTAGCCTCAAAAGTTTCTATGTATCAGAATCACCAAGAGGGCTTGTTAAGATTACTGGGCGGGCCGGTGCTGTGACTCAACAGGCTAATCCTCTGCCTTGCGGCACCGGCACACCGGGTTCTAGTCCCAGTCTGGGCACCGGATTCTGTCCCGGTTGCCCCTCTTCCAGGCCAGCTCTCTGCTGTGGCCCGGGAATGCAGTGGATGGCGGCCCAAATGCTTGGGCCCTGCACCCCATGGGAGACCAGGAGAAGCACCTGGCTCCTGCCATCGGATCAGCGTGGTGCGCCAGCCACAGCGTGCCGGCCGCGGTGGCCATTGGATGGTGAACCAACGGCAAAGGAAGACCTTTCTCTCTGTCTCTCTCTCTCACTGTCTACTCTGCCTGTCAAAAAATATTAAACAAAAAAATAAATTACTGGGCTAGGGTTTGAATTTCTACCGGTTTTGGTCTGACCTAGCCCCAGTGTTGAGGGAATCTGGGGAATGAAACAGTGGATGGAAGGTTCCTTTCTGTTTGTCCTCTGTCACTTTGCTTTTCAAAAAATCTTACAAAACCTTTAAAAAAATTTTAAAATACACTAATACTAGTTTTATCTTGTAATTATCAAATGAGTCTGCCAAATAAGAAATATGAAATCCTAGAGTGAGGATTTTGATGTTATACTTTACTCTTTCTTAAAGGTCTCCCAAAGAACAAAGTAAATTTGCTTATTCTTTAAAGAATAAACTAAAGGGGCAGACATTGTGGCACAGTGGGATGCCTCTTGGGATGCCTGAATCCCAAAACTGAGCGAGGGCACTGGTCCAGCTTCCTACGAATGCACCTGGGAAGCAGCAGATGATGGCCCAAGTACCTGGGTTTCTGTCACTCATGGAACACCCTGATGGAGTTCCGGCTACTGGTTTTGGTTCGGCCTCGCCCCAGCGTTGAGGGCATCTGGGGAGTCAAACAGTGGATGGAAGGTACCTACCTGTCCTCTGTCTCCCTGCTTTTCAAAAAGATAAATCTTTTTTTTTTTTTTTGACAGAGTGGACAGTGAGAAAGAGAGCAAAAAATCTTTGTTCAAAACCTTTAAAAAAATTTTAAATATACTAAAACTCATCTTATCTTGCAATTATCAAATGGGTCCACTGAATCCTTTTATAAATCTAAGAAATATTACAGAATCCTAGTAATGATATTTTCCCTACATTTTGAAACAAATGCTAAGAATTAATTATAATTCATCAATTATTTCCAACTATGCTAAAAATGATTAAAATATTAACAGGGGCAGGCATCTGATACAGCAGTTAAGATGCCACTTGGGAGGCTTGCATTCTATATCAAGGGAATGCCTCCTTTTGATCCAACTTCCTGCTGATGTCCACCCTGGGAGGCAGCAGATGATGGCTCAGAGCACTTGGGTGCCTGACACTCATGTAGTGGAAGACCCAGATTGAGTTCTGGATTCCTGGCTTCAGCCTGGCCCAGCCCTGGCTGTTTTGGGCATTTGGGGGATAAACACGCAGCTGTAAGGTCTATCTGTGTCTGGCTTTCAAACGGAATGAAAATAAAAATTCTTTAAAAGAACTGCCCAAAGAATTGCATCAGCTTTCAAGACGACAACATGCCTTTGTTGTCTCTTTTTAGCTTTCATTGGACACAGATGAAAATGTAGAATTTTTCATTTTCCTCCTATGATTGCAAAGAAAAGTGACAAGGCATTTTACAATTATTATACAAATGAGAAGATAAATGCAAAACAATGAAAGTAGTGTTCCAGACTAATGATGATGGGTAAGACCAGCTGTTTCGGCAAGAATCTCAGAAAATGAATCTTTGGATGATGAAATATTAAATGTTTTTCTCCAACCCAAGAATCAATCATTAAGACAGAGGGAAAAAAAAGAAAAAGAAAAATGGTACTCTCATCTGGAGTCATTCAACAGAAGGGACTTAATCTTGCAATAAGAGACACCCCATTTTTCTAAAGGGGCGTGTGTCTATTTTATTTCATCTTCTATGATGTATGTGTGCCAAAGTTTACTTGATTAAGTGGACAAAAGCTCAGGGCAGATGTGTATACAAAGGTGATACAGAAATGAAACATTAGTTGAATTTTTCATCCCAATTGAGTTTGTAATATATAAATAAAAATATACAATTAGGGAACAAAGATAACAAACCGCTATTCGATACAAATTTATAATCAAAGGTTTCAAAAAACCTTCAATTATTATATTTTGATGATGCAGATACAAGAACAAAACGTAATAAGACAAAATCTATCCAACATATATGTGAAATCTTAAAATTATATGTTCCAGATTTATACATGACAGCTGATGAGCAATCAGTTGTATTCAGAAGATACTAACATTTTGGTGTGCATATAACATCAAAATAAGGAAAATATAAAATAGAAATTTGGGTTTGATATTGTTGAATTCACACTAAAGTCATTTTTCACTACTCTTTTATTCTTCTAATTATTCACTAAAGGCTGAAATAGTATAAAAAAGATAGCTATTTCTCCTGGCCACATGAAAATTAAAGCATTTGTACTATACTGGACCCACCTGTAGTTCTTCTAAATTCTTTTTGGTGGAGGGGTTTAATTGCCCTCATAAATTTGGCCTCCACCTAAATTCCAACTCCCTACTTCTTCCCACGTCACTACTCATTTTTTTACAGGTCATTTAGTTTTTAACTATTTCTGGCTCAATATGTTTTTTTTTTTTTTTGACAGGCAGAGTGGACAGTGAGAAAGACAGAGAGAAAGGTCTTCCTTTACCGTTGGTTCACCCTCCAATGGCTGTTGCGGCCAGTGCATTGCGCTGATCCCAAAGCCAGGAGCCAGGTGTTTATCCTGGTCTCCCATGTGGGTGCAGGGCCCAAGGGCTTGGGCCATCCTCCACTGCACTCCCAGGCCACAGCAGAGAGCTGGACTGGAAGAGGGGCAACCGGGACAGAATCTGGTGCCCCAACCGGGACTAGAACCCAGTGTGCCGGTGCCGGCCTCAATACGGTTTTGAAAAATAAAAAGAACCAAAAAATGTTAGTGAAGTTTCAGTTCTGATTCTCAATAAATTACTTGTTCTGAGTCTGGACCCGATATTTAACTTAGCTTTAACTCCTTATCTACAAAGGGGGCTTCTTTAAGAGAATGTCCTAATAGCATCAAATAAACTCATAGAGGTTAAGCATCCCTAACTTGAAAATCTGAAATACTCCAAAATCCAATAATTTTCAAGCAATGACATGACACCACAAGTGGAAAATTCCCCGCCTGACCTCATGTGATGAGTTATGGTCAAAATGCAGGCGCACTAGAAGTACCATACAGAATTAACTTTAGGATACGTGTATAAGGTGTATATGAAATGTAAGTCAATTTCATGCTTAGGCTTGGGTCTCATCCCCCAAGATATCTCATACAAGTACAAATACTGCAAAGTAAAAAAAAAAAAAAAAAAAAAAAAATCTGAAATTCAAAACATTTCTGGTCCTAAGTATTTTAGATAAGGGTTGCTTGATCCATAGTGCCTTACTTACAATCTGTAAACTACTTTTCACTGACACTCTCTCAAGATGTCTTTATAACAGCTGATTTAATAAATAAAGACACAGGAAAAAAGGCTGAGGCTTGCCTCCTTTGTTTGGTGGAAAGTCCTCTGCTCTCTTCACATCATATAGTTCATGATAAATTAGAATACTGAAAGTAGCTTATGAACTACAGTTACAGAGATACACAGAAGTTAAAAAACTGTCTAAAAACCAACTTTCTAAATTTTCTAAACAGCAAATATTTACATAATTTTATATATATATATATAACCCTATCATCTAGAACTAAAAACAAAATCAACCATTAAGTCATTCTGGTCCTTCCCATCAAAGATCTCTATATACAAAAGCAAGTACCTGGTGGAAGAGCTGCATTTTGAAAAACACATGTGCCTGATACATTACAAGTTCCGCACCAATTACTAAAATTAATCTTTCATTCCCTTACAAAATAGCTTTCATTTCTCCACTCCAACCAAATTAATGAAACCACTAAGTTGCCTTCATCCTTTACTATAAAAATGTAATTTGGGGTGGGCATTTGCCCTAGCGGTTAAGACACCACTTGGGCTGCTTTCGTCACTTATTGGAGTACCTGGGTTCAAGTCTCAGCTCTCCTCTTGATTCCAGCTTTCTACTAATGTGTACTCTGGGAGGCAGCAAGTAATGGCTTAAGTACTTAGATCTCTTGGGAGATCCAGAGTAAGTTCTCTGGCCTGGCCCAGCCCTGTGTGTTGCAGGAATTTGAGGTGTGAACCAGCAGATGGGTGACCTCTCTTTTTCAAATCAATGAAAAACTAAAAAAATTTACAAAATGCAATGTTTATTTTCTCAATATATTCTAGTAACTCTTGGAATTTACTTCTACATCAGTCGTATTATCTAGAGTTGTATTCCGTTATTTAAAATCTACTTTTAGTAATAGGTTGCTAACTCCAATTATTGATGAGGTCACAGGGTAAAGAAAACGTCAATTATCCTTTATATGCAGTGGATGTTCATTAGAAACTGTCAACTAACCTCATATTATAGTCAGCATTCCTCAACAATTTAGTTGCTTTTAAATATATGCCTTTTAAATACTAAAAAAAGTACTTAAAGATAACTCCCAATTACCAGTAAAAATTAAAATTCATATGAAAGAACAAAAATATTCACTATCAAGGGACAAGTAATTGTCTTGTACTGAACATTAGCAATTTGATAGTATGTGAAGGTCCCAGGTCCTTAATTGTTTAAAACCATCTCCTCCAAACACAATGCTTATAGGATGGGAAAGGTATTAAAGATCACCTAGTTTAAAATGATTTCATCAGAAATCTGGAGATTTAATTACCTGACCCTTTCAACTTTGTTATATATCACTTGGAGCTTTCTGTCCAGTTAAAAGATTCCAGAGTCTAGCAAAACACATGTCAGACATCAAATCACAGCTTAACACATGTAATAGCTTTTTAAATGGCTGCCAGGTTACTCAAAAACCCAAATTCCTGACAAATACTGAATTACCATATTTACAAGGAAAGATCACAAAAACAGCAGCAGGGACAAGAGAGGGCATGAATAAACCTCACTAGATAACCATTCATCCCCAAAATCTTTATTGACTAATAATTTCTTTCAATTCTGACAATTCTGGTTCTTATCCCACCTTCCACCCAAACGCCCGGGGTCTTAACACCACCATCTTATTTGCTATAAGTAGTATTAAGTGAGCATCTCATGGTTTAAAGATATTATGAAATGCCCGGAACTGAACTATCTCCCTTTATCATCCTTAAAGATTATCTCTCCACACCCCTTTCCCAATAATTTCCCAACAACATTTTCAAGGCATTTATTCACGGTATGAAGGACCTAGTTTTACGTTCACTGGCTGTCTGCCGTTTCCATGACACTGCGCTAGGAGCTAGAATCAAAAAACCTCTGATGTAAGTCCCATACTTACTCTCTTTGAAGTCCCAACACCTGGCATGGCAGCAAATATTTAATGGATTACTTACTTTAAGGGCTGAAAGGTTTAAGTATTTAAACTGATAAGCTGAGGGTTTGAGGAGAAGGTGATGGAAGGGCAAGGAGGTGTTTGGCATCAAAACAGGCATCTAGGTCTCAGCGCCTTAGCCCCCACCACCATTAGCCAGTACCACATCATAGCACAAATTTCCCGTTTAACACGTTCTCGGTTTACCCTTACAGAGACAATCCAGGCCAAAAATCTGCTCATGTGTGTACGAACATTTCGCCATTGTAATAGTAAGATTTTAAACCTAAAACAGGGAAGGTCTTGCGTCTCTATCTTGAGCAAAGGCCAGAGCAGCAGCTTCGCTGGCCTCCAGAGCGCAAATATGAGGCTCCCTTGACTAAGCTCTTTCACTTCTCCACCCTCTCAAAATCTCCCTCCTCAATCCCCTTTTCTACGCAGGTCTCCGGCTCTCAGCGTGGACCTCTTCAAACCTGCAGACCTTAATAAAGAAATCGTGACATTTCCCATTCTTCTGGTTCCTCCCCCTCGAGCCTGCTTCTTGGAGCCACCTCAGGCGCTTCCTCCTCCTCCATCCACCCTCCCCGGCCTAACCCAGCCTTTAGTAGGCCTCAACCCTCATCCACTCCGCCATTGTTATTTACATCGTCGTCTGGGGAGGCTGAACGCTTCACCCCGTGCGGGTGAGACTCCCTGGCAGCACTCATCGTTACGGTGATCCCGATGGGAAATGCCGGACCCACTCGCCGTTCTCCTCAGCCGCAACACCGGCCGCCTGCAACCTGCCACCAGCCCAAGCAGCGCCACTACAGAACGCAGAGCCCCTCCGGGCCTTCTCCGCCACACTCGTCACCGCTGCGGCCGCTCGCCACCATGGAGCACTCTGGGAGTTGTAGTTTTCTATTCACTGCAAGTTGGCCAAGATGAAGGAGATGGAGGCGTGACTAAAACTACACTTCCCAGAAAGCCCAGCGGCGCATTTCGCACTGCGTGGCGGGAGTGCCCTCGAAGGCACCGCCTTCCTCGGCTGAGCGAGAAAGCTTTCCCGCGGATGGGTATGGCGGTGAGCGTTAGTTGTAAGCTGTGTCGCCACAGAAAGAGACTTAAGAATTAGGCTTTCGCACCGAGACGTTGCCCCATCGCCAGTGCATCCCTTTTAGTTAAGCACTGAAGTTTAAATGTAATGTTTGAGAATTAGTGAATCCTCGCGGGCACTCCTCCCCCAGGACAAAAACCTTAAAAAAAATGGCTTCTACCATACCCACCTTAGTGTGGGTTCACCATTTCCCATAAGGGATTTCTAAGTGACCGGCAGTGCGGCTTCATCGAAGATTTTGAAGAACATCTTGCGTGGTTTTTTTTTTTTTTTTTCATTTTCACCGAAATGAGTTCAATATGGTGTCGAGTGCTGGTTACTTGGCTATTATTTGAAACTGGGGCCCACCTCAGAAATTCTGTAAGCTTTCCACACTCCTTTGTGTGAAGTGGGAGGGACCGTATCCTACCTTGCTGATAGTGTATCACATTGTACTATTGGGAGCTTTGCCAGAAAATTATGTATTTTTTTCTTAAATTTTTTTAATGTTGAGGTTAAAATCACAACAAAATCATTTTAAAAGTGTACAAGTCATTGGCACTTAGGACATTCACCATCTTGTGCAACCTCTTGCCCCTTCTGTGTGGTTCCAAGATATTTTGTCACCCTCCCCAAAGGATCCCCAATGTCCATTATCAGCCCTTCCCCATTTCCTCTCTTCTCCCTAGGCCCTGGAAATCATTCAAAACGTTTTGTCAAGGTGTCTGACTCTAACATCCTCAGACTCTGTTTCTTTATTTTGAAGCTTTCTGCCTTAATCTAAAATTGGTTTTTTTTAAAAGCAAAAATCTGTAGGTGGTATGACAGTACAGATTTTGTGTGAGTTTCAGTACTGAGAGCAATCTGAAACAATGCTTGATTATATTATTATGCTTAATAATTATTAGCTTAAAAATTATAATTAACAGCAATTATTCTGTATATGTATATATATATATATTACTCTCCTAAATTTGAGATAGTCACTGAGCCGTTTATAGACTTACGACCAACTGAAGACAGTTAAAAAAAATAATATTTGAGAGGGAGAGAGAGCTCCACGCATCCACTGGTTCACACCTCAAGTGCCCACAGTAGTTGGGGAGGTAGTGCCTGGACCCCAATCCAAATCTCCTTGGGTGGCAGCAACTCAACTATTTGATCTTTTACTGCTGCCTACTAGTGTCTGCCTGAGCAGAAAGCTGGTGTCCAAAGCTGGTGGTCAAACCCAGGCTCTCCAAGTGTCTACGGCTAGGCCAAATATTGTCCCTGGAAGACATGTCTTCAATTCATGCACTATTACACCCAAGTTCTCGTTTTATTTTGAAAGCAGAGGAATAGCATAATAGGTTGGATAATATGAAGAAGAAAAAGGATCTCAGGACTGAATTTTCTAAGTGTAACCATGCAAAGGGTATCTTATCATAGTTCTTCAATAAGAATAAACCATAAATAAAGGAGAAGAATAAGCCCATGAGGAGAAAAAGCATTTTTTTAAGTAGTTGCTTGCTCTTTGATAGAATTAAAGTATTTTGTCTACTTCATGATTCACTATGGTTTTATAAATACAGTTATAATGAAATTATATTTAAGTTACAGAGATTTGCAGGATGGACTGTAGTTCTCCAGTGGTTTTGACAGACTAATATGTCAATGTAGAAATCTTTAGCTGGGTTACGATAACCAAATAGATTGGCTAGATAGATACTGTAGAATAGAATAATTTTGACATAAAAATAACTATCAATAAAGTCAGAAGTTATTAAATAGTTCTAACTTCACTAATTAGTGAAAATCTAGATAAATTTAACATGCTAGCAACATGTCTTATTTCTTCAACAGAATTGTTGGCATCCGGATGGCTAAGTTTTCAAGTTACCACAAAACAAGATCACAAGACAAAAAAGAGTATAAAAAACTGGATAATTTTATCAGATTTTACTCATTTTTCTTGTACAGATGACCATAGGTAAGGCTGAAATCCTATCTCCACTAGAAATGTATATATGGCACAGAAACTCCATAAGGCTCACAAGTAGAACTGTGAAATTCCTTCTTTGGGGTTGAGATCATTCCATCTACATGTTTTGTTTCTGAGCTTTTATTAAAACAGTGCTTGCCACAGTGTAGACAGTAAGTACCTAAAGGTTGTGCTACCTTAAATATTCTATGATATATCTTGATTATATACACATTAAATAAAGAAAACTTTAAGCATTTCTAGGGTATGCATAAGAAAGAGACACTATGTTTTCTGTCCTAAAGTAATTGAAAACTTAGTTGTAACAGTTTAAGTCTAGTTTGCTAATTAGTAAAATATATCAGAAAATTTTACCAAAGAGTTGGAAATATGTAAAAGTGATTACTAGGGTTCTTTTCAGGAGGGTATTGAATGTCTAGGGACCCTCCAGAGATGATCTGATTCTGAGTATGTTTGATCATCTTTCATTGAGTAGGCTATTTTATAACTGTTAAATTGTATAAAACTGAAAATATTTATGCAAATTATTTCTATTTTTGGAAGTACAGATTGATTTTGTCCAGTAAAGAATATAAATCTCTGACCTAGTCAGAATTCTATAATGAGCTGATTTGAACTTCTTTCTGGCTTCCTCGTTAATTAATAATTATATAGGATATTTGACATTTAACATTTTGACTCATATTCTTTTTGATATTTATGAGAGTCATGATTTTACCACTTGCAAATTATACTTTAAAATTATCTACTTGTATAATATATGTAAGTAATTAAATAGATTTGTGTATATATTTATATGAATTTTTACTAAGTACCTATCTGAATGCTAAAAAGTAATAAAGCAGCATTTATTTTTAAAATTATAAGTGGTATTTCCTCTTGTCACTGTGCATATACATTAAACATAAAATATATTCATAAGCAAGAAGAAAATTAAAAAATAAAAACACTTAAAATTTCACCATCCAGGAATAATAATCACTGTTAAGGCCTTGGAATACGGTGTTTCAGACTTGGTCTTTTGACTATATATGTCACTTTTTTCTAAACCAGGATAATATTGTACATTTTGATGTAACATTGCCTTTTTAAAATTTAAGAGTATATAAATGAGCATGGTTTTGACGATTATTTTTTGAAGATTGTATTTTAGCATTTCTAAGGAAAGAGGGCCAACAAAGTTTCTTGTTAGCTATTTTAAGTGAAATAACTTTGCAGGTGATATTATTTTAGAAATGAAAGCACATTAAGTAGGCACATTATATCACCAAATATAAAAGCAATTAAAGCAGAATAGTTTAATTCTCCAATTTATAAAGGGGTGACTATTCTGTGTGTGATCTTAGAAGTCTGCCTGTACATATATCATGTTGAATGAAATGTTTTTTTTCTTTTTTTTTTATTGTTGTTTATTTTGTTTTGAAAAAGAAGCTAGCATGGAGGTTACTGGGGGGTTGAGAGTGGGGAAGAACTCAAGACTACAAAGGAGATGAAGCCTGGAACATCAGTATAGGAAAGCAGTCCTATTCTAGCTGTTAACATTTAAAAAGCCCTTTCAAGGACTAAAGAAATAAAGGCTACAAATGTCTGGAGCTTGAAATGGCTTTTTATACTTTTGAACCTGTTATAAAAGCTTTTCTTAGAACTCTCCGGCCTCTTCCTCCCCCAAAAGAAAATAGTTGGGGAGGGGGAAGGAAATTAAACAGGAAAAGACCGGACACAAAGGATGTTACCATAGCTTATTTTAAATTTCTGAGCCTGAAGAAAAGCTTAAAAAGAAAATGAAGACAAAGACTTGCCATACTTTAAAATCTGAAGGAAACAAATGTAGTAAGTGGTTATGATTCCTTTCTGGCAGGGATCAATACTTTTTGTTTCTGTTGCTCCTAAACTTATTTGTAAACAAGGTTTAAAAAGTAAAAGAGAGGAAGAGGATAATGTATATCCAGATTATTCTGTTTTTAATGCAGTATTTGGTTGAACACAAATGTTCTATATTGGTCAAAGAATTTTTAAAAAAATATTCAAAGGACTTAACTGCCAGTTCTTGTAAAGTTCCTCACCAAAAGGCCAAGTATGACTTTCCTTCCCTGTTGAATGATTTATTCATTATTTTATTATAACTGAAATGGAAGAATGAATAACTGACATTCAATGACATAGTTTTTTCCCTTTTAGCAGGAAGATTTCAGAGGAAATCCAAATCTTTTTAATAGAATTTAATTCTACTTAAAATTTTAAAAGTTCTTCAATGTAATATGAAGGTTTTACATTTTAGTTTCATCACTTTTTTAAGATTTTAAAAAGTTAATTTATTTTAAAGGCAGAGTAACAGAAAGAGACAGAAGGGGAGAAAGATTTTCCATCTGCTGGTTCACACCCGAAATGGCCTCAACAGCCAGGTCAGCCAGACCGAAGCCAGGAGCCAAGAACTGCATCCTGGTCTGCTAGCTGGATAGCAGGGGCCAAGTACTTGCACCATATTCTGCATTCCCAAATAAGCGGGAAGCTGGATCTGAAGCCAAGCAGTAGGGCCTCTAATCAGCACTCTGATATGGGATGCCGGCCTTGCAAGCAGTGGCCTAACTGTGCTGCACCACAATGCCAGCTCCTCTCTACTATTTATTTGATTTTGGGTAAGTTGCCTAAACTTCTCGTAGAGCCAAACTGGTTTATTCTTTTTATCCCATCTCTAAAGTTCTATAAGTCTGTGAGTTTAATAAAAGTGCAAGTGATATAAAGGATAAAATCCCCATTTAAAAGACAAATCTCAACAAAAAATTCCTAAATTCTAAATGTCTTAATTAGTAATATAAAGCAATATCTTAGTCTGACAGATTTTATTTTTTGAATAAATACTTCAATTGAAATATGATATGCATCAGAAGACAAACCATAAATGTATAACTCATTCATCACAAAATGAACATATCTATGTAACCACTGTCCAAGTCAAAGCAATAAAACATTTTTATTGCCTCTGAAGCCATCCCTCTTTTTCCAATTAGAACCTACCCTCCTTCGCCAAAGATAACTGCCTTGACTTTTCTTTCTTTTTATTATTATTATTTCTTGACAGAGTGGACAGTGAGAGAGACAGAGAGAAAGGTCTTCCTTTACCGTTGGTTCACCCTGCAATGGCTGCTGCGGCTGGCGCACCACGCTGATCCGATGGCAGGAGCCTGGTCTCTTATGGGGTGCAGGGCCCAAGGACTTGGGCCATCCTCCACTGCACTCCCGGGCCACAGCAGAGAGCTGGCCTGGAAGAGGGGCAACCGGGACAGAATCCGGCACCCCGACCGGGACTAGAACCCGGTGTGCTGCAGGCGGAGGATTAGCCTAGTGAGCCGCAGCGCTGGCCTCTTTTTTTTTTTTTTTTTTTTTAAGTTTAAGGGGAAGAGAGAAAAAGGGAGAGGGAGAGAGAGAGAGAGAACACTCCCATCTCTTGATTCACTCCCCAAATGCCCACAAAACAGAAACTGGGAATTTAGTCCTGGTCTCCCGCGTGGAATCCAATCACATGGGTCATTACCAGTGCCTCTCATGGTCTGCATTAGCAGGAAGCTGAAGTCAAGACCTGGAAACAACTGTTTTCATCTGTATTACATTTTTAAAATATTTTACTTGCAAGGGGAAGCAATCGATCTCATGTCTGTTGGTTTTCTTTGGCCAAGAGTTTTTTTTTTTTTTTTTTTTTTTTTAAGATTTATTTTGTTTATTTAAAAGGTAGAGTTAGAGAGCAAAAGAGAGGGAGGGAAAGACAGAGGTGTTCCATCTGCTGATTCACTCCCCAAACAGCTGCAACAGCTAGGGTTCAGCCAGGCCAAAGCCAGGAGCCAAGAGCTTCATCTGGATCTCCCTTGTGAACTTCGGCTATCTTCCACTGCTTTCCAAAGGCACATGAGCGGGGAGCTGGATCTGAAGTGGTGCAGCTGAGACCCAGACCAATGCCCATACGTGATGCCGGCATTGCAGGTGGCAGCTAACCCATTGTGCCACAACACCAGCCCCAAGCAGTGTTTTAATAATAAACTCTATTAGTCTGTTGTTATGTTATTAAATATGAACACAGAGGAAATTAGTGTTTATTATCTACTCCTATAATATTTCTATCTCCCTTCCTCCTCCTCTTTGTTTCCACACTAATTCTCATTGAAACTACAAATTTTCATTTAAGGACCTTGCTTCCTATGAATTATCCATAACATTAATCGTTAGCTATTTCTTTGGGGAAAATAAAAGTTACCTATAAAAATCATATTTGTTACAGTGGGACAGTGCTTATACATGAGTTATAATGTGATTACATGTGTAATTAAAATTTTTCTGGTAATCACACTAAAAATAGTAAAAAGAAATGGCTGAAATTAATAATGGATAAATCCCATGTGAATTTGATATATCCAAGCTTGTCATGTTTCCAGTACCCAATCTCTGAAGGTGCTTTGGCTACTATATTGGGCTGCACAAGTTTGGGCTTTCCCTGATAGGATAGAAAAGTACTTCATGTTATATAGAATAGACATAATTTACTTTTCAGCAGAATTGCACTATAATGCCTTTTAATACTGAGTTGTTTGTCTATATAGAATTTTGAGCTTCTAAAGTGAGTGGGAAAAGATTTGACTCTACAACTTACAATAAAGTTATTTTCAAAAAATTTTCCACAGGACTATCTTACTAAATTCCAAATGACAACTTTAAATCAGAGAATATTTGAAAACTATGGAAGTCCAGCACATTCTGAGTTAATTTGCATATTCTGATATGCAGCAGCAAAAGATACATCTGGTAGACAAAAAGATCTAATGAAAGTTAAAGTTAAAAATTCAGAACAACTGGTAAGTAAATAATAAAAGTGCATGTAATAGTTCTGAAAATGTTATGAGGGATAACCAAGGAACATGACACATTATATGAAAAGAACTTTTAACGTTTAGTAATTTTAGGGAAGTTGGAAATCAGTCAAAGCAAAGTTCCATAGAAACATGTATTTTTTTTTTTTTCATAGAACAAATGTTTCTTGTTCATTAGGATGGCCTGTTACCTAAACCTATTTGAACTGCAGTATAGCTGAAATGTTTATCATTGTGGTGACAAAACGTAGTTGGCAATGCTAAAGTAATTTAAATTTTATTTCTAATACTTTTGAAAAATGTAGCATTTTCTAGAAGATCAGAAAGGAGGTAGATGGAGACATAGCTTTTTTTTTTAAAAGGATTTATTTTTTATTTAGTTGAAAGGTAGGGTTTGAGAGAGAGAGAGAGAGAGAGAGAGAGAGAGAGAGAGAGAGAATCTTCAATCCACTGATTCACTCCCCAAATGCCAAATGGCCACAACTGCTGGGATTGGGCTAGACTAGAAGCCAGGAGCCCAGAGCTTCTTTCAGGTCTCCCACCCGAAGCACTTGGACCATCTTCCACTGCTTTCCCAGGCGCATCAGTAGGGAGCTGGATCAGAAGTAGAGCAGCTGAATCTTGAACCGGTGCCTGGTATGGGATGCTGGCATTACAGGCAGAGGCTTAACTTGCTATGCCACAATGCTTGCCCCAGCATAGTTGTTTTTAAGGACTAAATAGTGAATGATGGAGGTTATTTTGTCTCACTTTTTATTGTGAAAATTGAAATATATTCACCACTCTGGAGTATGTGTTCTAGCAGTTAGGATGTTGGTTAACTCAATGGGATTTGGTTCCCAACTCCAGCTTCTGATTTCAGTTTTCTGATAGCATAGAAGCAAGGAAGCAGCAGGTGATGGTTCAGACAGTTGGGCCTCTGCCACCCATGTGGAAGGCCTGGATTGAATTCTTGGTTCTCAGAAATGGCCAACCCAGAAATGGTTCAACCCAGAAATGGCCGTTGCAGGCATTTTGAGTAGTAAACTTGTGGATGGGAACTCTCTCTGTTCCTTTCTCTGTCACTCTACTTGTCTAATAAATGAAAAAAAAATTAAAAATATGTATGTATACACATGCAAATAGATTAGAGAGTGTGGATAAAACCATATTCTTATTAGGGACATAAAAAGTTGTTAGCAAAGAAAAGTTACATCAAAGTTTCCTCTGTTGGTCACCAGGTGACAGTATCAGCCTTAGATGAAATAATGGCTACTTGTTTGAGACCTGAAAGAGTTAAAGTAGCTGCAAGTATTAGGTAATTGTGACTATATAGCTACACAGTTTTGTGGATTGAGTAAATTGACTCATGGCTTAGTACTTTGCAGACCAGTGATTGGATTCTGGAAGTAAGCAGTATAAGATTCTTGGGAGGAAAAAAATATTCTTGGCATTGGTTATTCCTTCTTTTATCTTTCATCTGTGGTTATTATTAACCGTAGATAGTCTGTTCAGCTTCAAAATTGTAGTTTTATACTTTACATGAATTTTTGAGAATTACTGGGTATTGGAAAAACTTATAGTATATTTTTCAGAACAAATGATTTCCCTAAGAAAGTTTTTTTCTAAATATATTATCAGTATGAAATTAAATATATCATCAGTAAATGATTAATGTAAAATAGAGAAGCATTTTGCCTATATTTTCAATTTTTTCCTTTAAAATAATTATAAAAGATTCTGATAACCAAATGCATTATGTACTACTGTTATATTTTTCCCTTTTCTGGTATCATCTGACATTGTAAATGCTTGCTAAAATTTCTCCTGGTATGTTTGGCTGTCTAATTTTTGCAAAAAAAGTTCTTTTTAGGCATAGTCTATATGGTATATAAGAAAAAGCTGAATCAGAAGTCAAAAACCCTCAGGTCACTGTTACTCTGAAACTTATAATGATGTAATATCAGGCAAAGCACTTGTTTTTCTGGATCTCATTTGTTTGTTTGTTTTTGAAATGAAAGGCTTGGATTAGATGATTTCTGAAGTCCTAATTTATGGTGGCAACATGATACAGTGAAAGAACATTGCTTTGGAATTGGACATATCTGACTTTAATTAACAAGTATCTATTGAGAGCTATATTATATCCTGGCATGAAAAATATAATTTTTTAAAGATTTATTTCAGAATTACACACAGAGACAAGGAGAGGCAGAGAGAGAGAGAGAGAGAGAGAGGTCTTTCATCTGCTGGTTCACTCCCCAATTGGCTGCAACGGCTGGAGCTGCATCAATCTGAAGCCAGGAGCCAGGAGCTTCCTCTGGGTCTTCCCATGCAGGTGCAGGGGCCCAAGGACTTGGGCCATCCTCCACTGCTCTCTCAGGCCATAGCAGAGAGCAGGATCAGAAGCGGAGCAGCCAGACTCGAACTGGTGCCCATACGGGATGCTGGCACTGCAGATGGCGCCCTCATCCTCCACGTCACAGCACTGGCCCCAAAATATAATAATTAATATAACATAATTTAGCTAATTGGAGCTTACGTTCCATTTGGAAAAAACAAAAAGACAAAGAAGACGATTTTTAAAAGAAAATATATAAGTGCTGTAGAAAACAAACAAAGGACTCTGTATGACTTGGGACTGTTTCTTTGAGATAGTGACTCAGGATTGCAAGGAGCTAGCTTGATAATCAATAGGGAAATATTTTAAGTAGAGGGAACAACTTGTGAAAGGCTTTGAGGGGGGCAGTGCTGAGGCGTAGTGGGTTAAGCTGTTGCCTGCAGTGCTGGCATCTCATATGGGTACCTGTTTGAGTTCCAGCTGCTCTGCTTCTGATCCAGCTCTCTGCTATGGCCTGGGAAAGCAGTAGAAGATGGCCCAAGTCCTTGGGCCCCTGTATCCACGTAGGAGACCTAGGGGAAATCTCCTGGTTCCTGGCTTCAGATCAGCCCAGCTCTGGCAATTGCAGCCAAGTGGGAGTGAACCAGTGGATGGAAGACCTCTCTCTCTGTGTAACTCAGCCTTTCAAATAAATAAATAAATCTTAAAAAAAAAAAAAAAGAAAAAGAAAAGGAAGGCTTTGAGGCGAGGAAGAGCTTAGTGTGTTTTTAAGTGGATACTTAAAGAAGACCAGTGTTGCAGCAGGGATGTGGAACCCCTTTTTTCCTACCAAGGGCCATTTGAATATTTAGAACATCATTCATTGGCCATAAGGAGTTATCAACTTAAAAGTTATCCTGATATAATAGATTTATTGAATTTTAAGTCTCACCTGCAATTGCCTTGTTCAGGGCTAGACCAACTGATTTTGCAGGCTGTATGACAGGCCAGATGTTCCCCACCCCTGCATTCAAGTGTAGTGAAAAGAGAATAGCATGCGAAGAAATAGGAAGGATAGGCAGAGCTTTGTAGATCATGATACAGTGTTTGGGTTTTATCTTAAGTGGCATTTTAAGACTTTATCTTAAGTAACCCATTGTAGAGCTTTTAATAGAGCTTTTAATAGTGATTGATTTGATGTTTTAAGGAACTTACTCTTATTACAATGTGGAAAATGGATTAAATAAGGTCAAGAGTAGATGTGGGGGCTGGCACTGTGGTGTAGTAGGTTGATCTTCTGCCATATGGGCTCCGGTTCTAGTCCTGGCTGCTCTTCTTCCAATCCAGCTCTCTGCTATGGCCTGGGAAAGCAGTAGAAGATGGCGCAAGTGCTTGGGCCTCTGCACCCACATGGGAGACTGGGAAGAAGCTCCTGGCTCCTGGCTCTGGATGGCACAACTCCAGCTATTGCAGCCATTTGGGGAGTGAATCAATGGAAGGAAGACCTTTCTCTCTATCTCTCCCTCTCACTGTATGTAACTCTACCTCGCAAATAAATAAATAAATAAAATCTTAGGGAAAAAAAAGGAGTAGATGTGAAGCTGTTGCATAGTCCAGGTGAGAAATAATAGGGTCCTGGGTTAAGCTGGTAGAGATGAAGATATGTAGTAGAGATGAATAATTCAAGATATATACTAGAAATAGAAGCAACAGGTCGTACAGATGGATTGGATACTGAGGATGATGAAGAGGAAGGAATAATAGATGGTTTCTGGTGAAACAGTTTCTGGTGAAAAATCAGCAGATTTTCTTTTTCTTTTTTTAAATTTAAGTTTTAATTTATTTGTTTGAAAGGGAGAGGGAAAAAGAGAGCTTTCTGAGCTGCAGGTTCTCTTCCCTAATATCTACAATGCTTGGGAGGACCCCAAAGCCAATAGCCAGAAATTCAGTCTAGGTTTCTTATGTGAATAGCAGGAGCTCAGTCACTTGAGCCATTACCACTGTGTTCCAGGGTCTGTATTAGCAGGAAATCAGAGTTCAGAGAAGGAACTGAGATTCAAACATGAACATTCCGATGTGGGATGCAGGCACCTTAACTGGATTTTTAACTGCTAGGTCAAATTCTGTCTCTTGGGCAGAATTTCTGTTTATTCAGATGGGGCACTCTGCCTTTCAAATAAGTAAATGAATCTTAAAAAAAAAAAATCAGGGTATCTAACCACCCAAATCTGTTTTAGATACTATGATTTATTATTTTTTAAAGATTTATTTATTTATTTGAAAAGCAGAGTTACAGAGAGGCAGAGGCAGAGAGAGGGAGAGAAGGGGAGAGGGAGAGAGGGAGAGAGGGAGAGAGGGAGAGGGAGGGAGGGAGAGAGAGAGAGAGAGAGAGAGAGAGAGAGAGAGAGAATGAGAATCTTCTACCCACTGGTTCACTACCCAAATGTCTACAATAGCTGGAGCTGGGCCGATGATCCAAAGCCAGAAGCCAGGAACTTCTTCTAGGACTCCCACGTGGGTGCTGGGGCTCAAACACTTTAGCCGTCTTCCACTGCTTTCCCACACCATAGCAGAGAGCTGGATCAGAAGCAGCCAGGACTCGAACCGGTGCCCATATGGGATGTAAGCACTTCAGGCAGTGGCTTTACCCGTTATGTCACAGCGCCGGTCCCAACCATGATTTATTTTTTAATTATTCTTTGGACACATTAAACTTGTAATGTATTTGAGATAACAAAGTGGAGATGTCAAAAATAGAGAGGACAATCAAAGCAAAAGCTAGCAGAAGTCAGGGCTATATACATGTTATTGCTTGTTGCTGTGGAAATATATATATATATATATATATATACACACACACATACACACATACATAGAATATATGTGGTACACATTCATATATGTATATAATATGTACACAAATGTAAATATAAAATGTATATGTGTTATCAAGTTAGGGTTGTCTTTAAATCCATTGGGAATGGTTGAGATCATTCAGGGAAAGAGATAAATATCAGAGGACTCTGGTCTGAGTCTGAAGAATCCTATAACTTATGAGTAGAAGAGGATTCAATGGTGGGGACTAAGTGGCTCTAAGTGAGGATGGACTGAACCAGGAGGGTATAGAATTTGGAAGTGCAGAGAAGTTAGTGTTTCAAGAATGATGGAGTTGTTGATTGTGTTGAATACTGATGAGAGGTAATGTTGAAATAAACACAGAGAAATGACCAGAGGATCTGGCAACATTTGATTTGAATTCTCCTGCTGCTTGCTAGCTGTATGACAGTGAACACTTCATTGAGTCTCAATGTTCTCATTTTCATAAAAGGAATAATCATTTCATATATGGTTATTGTAAGGGTTAATGAACTAAAACATTTACCTGAACAGTGGCTAACACATCTGGGATGTTCAGTAGATTTTAATTTCTTTATTCTCTAGTTTTGTGATGCCTTTTAGAGTATACTTGTCACTCACTTTAAAGATGTTAATATGATTCTGAGAATTCTGCTGTTTAGTGAAAAACTACAAAACAGAAAATATTTCCATTAATTTTAGTGGAAAAAATAATGATGCATTTCATCTCAACCCAAGATATTCAAACTCTTCTTACAAATAAAAATATATCATTTGATGAATAAATAATGAAAGCAAGCTTATATAAGTAAGAAATATCATTTGAAAATAAATGTCAGTCATACACAAACCATAAAATAATTAAGGTTTATTGTACTTCCTGAAGGAAGAAAAGAATTGATCATGGTTGATGGCTGGTAAAGGAGTGTGAGGTATTCATTCTTTGGAAGATTTATTCTTTCTACACCATTTTCTTAACCAATTTTTCCACCTTTTAATGATCCACAATTATCTTGCTTTCACATAAACTTAATATAAAGTTATAGCATAGAAAGCCACTTTTAGTGTTGTACAAGGTACAACTTCTTTATTCTGTATTGACAGTGCAAGATATTTTTGGTCATTTAAACATGGAACACAATACAAATTTTCCAAATGATATTTTCTGACTAGAAATTGTGTTAAATAAATTGGTGAATGTTTTACCTAAAAATAATGTCAATACATAAAGTTGTTTATTTATTTAGTGTGGGGTTTATTTTTGTGAAAAAATTATTCTAGAATAAAAAAGATAAAATTTTTCCAGAGCTGTTTAAAACTAATGAGTTGCTCTGTGATGTGTGTCCTAATTTACTGATTATCTACCCTGCACATGGCTCTGTGAGTATAACTAAAAAGTTTATAATTTAATGAGCTTCTTTTAGTAGTCAGAGTTTTCTGGTAATTTCTAATTTTAAAAGGGTATAGCCAAAAGGCAAAAACTATTTATTAATGGCATCTCTTGCTGCCTCATAATATGAAACATTCCCTCAACTCAGCATTTGAAAGCATAATATATATTACCTGGAAATGAGAGAATCCCATTACAAAAAAACAGTAGGTATATTTTTAAACTATACATTTTATTTTCTTTAAAAATACACTTTTATTTGACACCTAAACTCCTGAATTGGCAAACCATCTTGCTGGAGACTCATAAAGCCACTCCTGCAAAGTGGTAGGAGTATGGATGGACCAAGGAACCACTGCCTATATAGGTTGAATTTCTATTTCGTGCTGAGTTTATGCATCTAAGGCACATGCGTTTCTTGACAAAAATCTGAATTTCCTGCCAAAAGACTTGGCATAGAAAAATATAAGATCAGTGTTTTCCAAGGTTTCCCTAGGTTTTGGTACCTTAAGTATCCATATATGACTTCTTTTGCCATGATGCTTTCAAAGGAAGTATGTTTTGTGTATTACTCTTTTCTCCTTTCCAAACTATAAAGTTGCTATATGGTGGTTTTAATAAACTACTATGCAATTGTTATTAATGGTTGCTATTGGAAATATCTTGGTCCCAGAGCAATAGCATGTGTAAATTGAAAATCAACCCCAAAGACTTTCTTATGTGAATATTACAAACTGAAACTTAATTCTATTTCTCTCTGATCATTTTCTTTTTGTATTGATATTAAATTCAGTTCCCAGTTTAGTTGTCTATCCAATGATAGGGTTTGCAGGCATCCCTAAAACTGAAAAAGTGGCTTGAAATGAACTCAGGGGCATTCTTTTCTTTGCTGAAAGTAATTCTATATGGCTTACTTCAATTTATTTACTTTTTTCTCCAGAATTACCGTAAAGGTTTTCTATTTCACTCATTATAGCACAGTGTTTTTCACATTTGAATAGACTGCATCAGCATGAATTCTTTATAAGGACCTTAAAAACAAACTTTGCCAAGTCCCAGAATACAGAAGTGAATTCACATCCCAATACTCAGCTGCCTCATGAATAAAGGAGAGCTTGTGCCTGACACTTTGAAGCTGTAGCTGTTAAACCATAAAGAATATTTACCTCAATAAATCATTATAAGAAACTAAGGTACAATTATACCCACAGAGAAAAAGAACCCAAAACACTGTTTTATGTGTTTCACTGCCTATTCCCTTTCCCACCTTGTTTTGAATTTTATGCATGTTTGTCATCTTTGGCTGCTCCTATGTATCTTTAAACTAATGGGTTCTACTTTTTTTTTTTATAACATTCCTCATTAAATTTGTTATTTTTCTTTGACACACAGACATGATCTGCATAGTGTACTAAAGTTTTACACTTAAAATCAAGTATATCTCATTTCTTAGGGCTGAAACAAAAAATATAAACAGTGACTATTTTAAATGTAACACTGACTTCTTTGCTTAATATGTGAGGGTTTAAACTGAAATTCCATATTAAGAGTTTTTATTCGGCATTTATTTTGGAGTACTACTGGGAGAGAGTAAGGAACTGGGTTATAAATAGGCAGTAGGTGACTGCCTTTAAGCACTGACCTTTATTGAACTGTTTTATTTATCTAAAGTGATAATAGTAATATGGAAAGAAACATTAGTTCACCAATGTGTATTTTATCCTTTTAAAAGTAAAAATCCAAAAGCAAGAGCAAACTGTAATATAAAGAATGACAGTGAACTTGACAAAGAATCAATGTGCAGATAGGAGAATTTTTCCTAGATTAAATTATTATGGCTATCTAGATAAAGTAGAAAAATATTTTAATGGTATTTTGTTGGATGAATATATGAAGTATTTTTTAAATAGCTAAATAATTTATCAATGATAATTTTGAAGTTTTACTGCACTGAATTAAAACAATTTATATTTCATGATGTTTTAAAAATCAAAATAAATACTATAAACCTTTTTTTAAAGAAACCTTTTATTTAATGAGTACAGATTTCATAAGTACAACTTTAGGAATATAGTGGTTCTTTCCCCCATATCTGCCTTCCCACCCCTACTCCCTTACCACCTCCTCTTCCCTCTCCCATCCCATTCTTCATTAAGATTCATTTTTAATTAATTTTATATACAGAAGACCAACTCTATACTAAGTAAAGATTTCAATAGTTTGTACCCACATGCACACACAGATATGAAGAACTGTTTGAGAACAAGAAGGTTTACAGTTAATTCTTATAGTACAACTCATTAAGGACAGAGGTCCTGCGTGAGGAGTAAGTGCACAGTGACTCCTGTTGTTAATTTAACAATTAACACTCATGTATGATGTCAGTGATCACCCGATATAAGCCTTATCTTTAGAAATCAGGGTCTGAATTTAGATTGATTGAATTTATATGATCATTTTGGATCAAAGAATTGTACTTTAAAACAATGTGATATTATCTAAATGTTACCTCACTTATCAATCCATGTGAAATTGTGGATATTAGTTGGATTTGAGTCAGACTTTTAATGAATTATTTATTATCTAAATATTAGTGCTTGTAAGACTTCTTTTGTATCATGTTTTGTAAGTAGTATAAAGTATAAAGTAGATTCTCTGGGATTCTGAGACCTTCCCTTTCCCCAATTCTTTAATATTATGGTCTTTTTATTTCTTTCTAATCACTAATCACAGTCTAAAATTATTGCATTTATTGTGTACTTTGCTTATTACATGCCTTCTGTATTAGTCTGTTTTTGTGACTTTAATTAAAATACCTGAGAGGAATGACTTAGGAAGGAGGTTTATTTTGGTTTACAGTTTGTAGGTTCACAGTCCAAGGTAGGTGACTCCATTAGTCTAGCATCTGGTAAGGGCTGCCCATACCAGATTTTGTGCAGAGGAAGGGAGTGCACTCTTCTATTTTCTGTGGTCTCTGCTGATAAGCCCATCGTGGCATTCCAGTTTGGCGACCTAATCTATTCCTATCACTTCTCAAAGGCCCCACCTTCAGACATTGTAATTGGATCAAGCCTCCACGCTAATCCATCAACCACTAGTATTATTCCATTAACCATTTTTTAAAAAAGGATTTTATTTATCCATTTGAGAGGTAGAGTTAGGGAGGCAGAGGGAGCGACAGAGAAAAAAGGTCTTCCATCTGGTAGTTCACTCTCCAAATGGCCATAACAAGCCAGGGCTGGGCCAGACTGAAGCCAGGAGCCTCCTATGGGTAACCCATGCAGGTGCAGGGGCCCAATTTCCTGGGCCATTCCCCATTGTTCTCCCAGGCCATAAGCAGAGAACTGGATTGGAAGAGGAGCAAGTGGGATGCGAATCAGTGCCCACATAGGATGATGGCACCACAGCTGGAGGCTTAGCCTACCATGACACAGCGCTGGCCCTTCCATTAACCATTAATGTAAGACTTTGGAGTTTAAGAGTCTGCATGATTTGGGGAGCCAAATCCTGTTCAAACAATAGCACCTTCCCCAAAACAGCTCTTTGTGGCAAGGACCTTGTTTATTTTGTTTAATATTATATTATCACTGCCCAAACTGGTGTACTTGATGCACAGACTATGCCTGATAAATATTTATAGAATGAGAGAATGAAGGGAACCAATCTGTTGTTTGTCTCAGGAGTTATTCACTATAAGAACAAGGTGGTTAAGATAAGTGAATCTTCAGGGTAATGAGCAAGCTAAAAAAAGAATCAACATAAGACAATGGAGAATCCAAATAGAGAAAATAACAGAAAACTAGTAATCAAAGAATAGAAAAAACATTAAAAATTTGTTAATCTATCATGTAAGATGATTCATAATAATGATAATGGAATAATGAGATCAATGAACTAGAAAGGAGAATGAGAAAAAATGACTATCATGAAAAACTTATCTGTTTATTCATTTTCAATATGTTTTTACCAAGCGCTTGCTATAAGGGGCTTCATTAGGCATTGCGGGTGTTCTCAATGTGCTTCTGCCTTCAAAGAGCCTAAGTCTAGCAGAAAGATGAGATGTTTACATCAATAACAAGGAAGAAAAAATAAGTCATAAGAAAAGTACAAGCAAAATTCCATGAACGTTCAAATTAGTCAGAAGATGACATATTATATGATTTCATTTATATGAAGTGTTCAGAATAGGTAAATCCATAGAGGGAAGGTTAATTAGTGCTGACTTCAACTGCTTCAGGAGTTTCTTTTCAGGGTGATAAAACTGTTCTGTAACTGTCGTGATGGCTACACAACTATGTAAACTCTATTGAATTTCACACCTGAATGAGTGAATTGTAAATTCCATCTCTATTAAACTGCAATATATTCTATGAGAGTTCTGGAAAGATGTGGGTAGTAGAAGTGAGGAAAGGGGAATTAGAAGAGATTTTGTGGATAGGGAAGATGGAATGAAGAATTCATGGATTGCCAGGTGTCAGGTAAGGCAATTTGGAAGTGTTTAAGATGGATTTTCCTTTCTTTTTAAAATAGGAAACGTCTGGGAATGAGGGAGAGAAGTTAGGAATGGCAACAAGAGGACATCAGGTGTTTAACGGAAGAGTGAAAAAATATGTAGTTAACATGCCTTTTGTGTGGGTGAGTGACAGAAAGTGGGAATGAGAGTAAATAGAAGAAAACATCTGGATGTGTCATAGCATGGGTATCTGAGGGAAAAAAAGAAAAGTGGAGAGTTAACTAGATGAGAATAATAGGATGTGAAGGGGTAAATGGGAGAAAGTGATGTTAATCACCTATTCTTTTGAATTTAGTTGTACAGGCCCTCCCTCATGGTTTCTTTTTCGGTCCTTTTTCTTCCTTCAGCACTTCACCCCCTCAGGCACCCAGTGCTTTCCTTTGACATTAGTCATTCTAGATCCGATCAACTCATTTGCTTTAAGAGGTTAGGGATGTCAGGCCATTTTTGCCTTCAGGGGCTTTCATTTTTATAGAGAACTAAAGAAGAAAATATTTAATGCAAAAGTATCAATGTTTTAAACATCTGGTTGGAAAGTTCACTTTCTTCTCTTATTGGTAGAAGGGAATGTTTTCATCTTACCATATAAACCCGAGTGGTTGGGAATATTCCATTTGTGGGATGTATAAGGACATATAAGGGCCTGGCCCTGCCAAGGTAACCACAGGTAGAGCTTGAAATTAAATAAATCTGGGGCCAGCGCTGTGGCACAGCAGGTAAAGCTGCTGCCTGCAGTGTCTGCATCCCATATGGGTGATGGTTCAAGACCTGGCTGCTTCACTTCCAATCCAGCTCTCTGCTGTGGCCTGGAAAAGCAATAGAAGATGGCCCTCCTTGGGCCCCTGCAGCCACCTAGGCGACCCAGAGAAGCTCCTGGACCCTGGCTCTGGGCTTTGGATCTGCCCAGTCTGCCCATTACAGCCATTTGGGGAGTGAACCAGTGGATAGAGACCTCTCTCTCTCTCTCTCTCTCTCTCTCTCTGCCTCTCAAATAACTAAATCTTTAAAAAAAATCAATAAATCTATAGCAGGCTAATTTTTCAGTTGATAGTTTTGTATGACCCGTAATTGCTATTATAAATATCTAAGTGGCTCTTGGAAGAAAAAAGTTCCCCCCACACACTGAAGGCAAATGCTACTTTATGAGTATGCACAGGGGCATGGAAGACTAGATGAACTCTATTTTCTTTTAGTTTGCTTCATGTCAAATAGTTTTTAGCTGTTAAATAACGTTTTAAAAAGTTGCTAAGAGTATTTGCATACTGTTGCTAGAAAAACTAAAAAAAAAATTTTACTCTTTTTTCTTATTTAAAATTTTTTTGAGATAACAGTTTATATTTATAATAATCAAAGTCTTAATGGGTCCACTAATTGAAGAGTTCAACAAATAAAAAGTAAAAGGAGGGATCAGCACTGTGGCATAGCAGGTTCCATATATAAGTTGTTGGCATTTCAAGTGTCAGCTTAACCCACTGCTCCCTACAATGCTGGCCTCCAGATTGGGGTGTTCTGTAGAAAACTCTACAGCTAAGTAATGATCTACTACTTTTTATCTGTATAATCTGGGGACTTCACTAAACTTTATTAATTCAACAAATATTTATTAAGCGTCACTATCTAATAAACTATGTGTTAAGAACCTTAGTTTTCTCACATAGAAAGAAACACATTAATATCGACATTGTAGAATTGTTGGATTGTTGTCTATGAGATGTCTGCCAAAGTACCTGGTGCAAAGATATTCATTCAGTAAATGGTTACTTATATCTTTTTAAAATTTTGTTATTTGTTTAACTTGTTGTCACTCTAGTACCCATTTGACCTTTATTTTTCATTATAATTACCCACAGAAATATAAGTAGGACAATAGGGAATATGTCCATTTATTATAATACTTTTTTTAAAAAAAGATTTATTTATTTATTTATTTGAAAATCAGAGTTACAGAGAGAGAGGAGAGGCAGAGAGAGAAGGGAGGTCTTCCATCCACTGGTTCACTCCCCAGTGGCTGCAATGGCTGGAGCTGTGCCGATCCAAAGCCAGGAGCCAGGAGCTTCTTCCCAGTCTCCCATGTGGGTGCAGGGGCCCAAGGAGTTGGGCCATCTTCTACTGCTTTCCCAGGCCATAGCAGAGACTGGATTGGAAGTGAAGCAGCTGGATCTCGAACCGGCACCCACATGGGATGCCGGCACATCAGGCCAGGGTGTTAACCCACTGGGCCACATGCCAGCCCTTATTATAATGCTTTGTACATGGTAAGTTTCTATGTTTTTTCTGAAAAAGGAAATTCACTGTAGTTTTGAAACAAAGTAAATATTTAAAAAAAAGATTTATTTATTTGAAAGTCAGTTACACAGAGAGAGGAGAGGCAGAGAGAGAGAGAGAGAGAGAGAGAGAGAGAGAGAGAGAGGTTCTCCATCTGCTGATTCACCCCCCAAGTTGACCACAACAGCCAGAGCTGCATTGGTCTGAAGCCAGGAGCCAGAAGTTTCTTCCAGGTCCCATGTGGTTGCAGGGGCCCAAGCACCTGGACCATCTTCTACTGCTTTCCCAGGCCATAGCAGAGAGCTGGATCGGAAGTGGAGCAGCTGGGACTCCAACCGGTGCTCATATGGGATGCCGGCACTGCAGGAGGCGGCTTAACCCACTATGCCACAGCTCTGGCCCCAAGTAAATTGTTTTCAAGTAATGACAGGGAGATCATTTGAACTGAGTTGAGTATATTTGGTTTTAATCTTCCTGGCAATCCAGAATAAATGAAAAATCATAGTATTGTTATCTAATAAGAAAGGAAGAAACTTTTCTTCTAGTATTGGAAGAGTTTATTGAATTGATCTTTATGTAAATGATTCTAATTGACAGTGCATTCAGGAGCAGATTAGAAGAGTTGATTTGATATAAGAACTTTCATAGGTAAGAAACAAGGTGGAATTTTTATTATTGGTTAGAGAAGTTAGGGCACTTCACTGTGCTTTATTCACTCATTTAGCAAGTGTTTAGTGACTAGCTACTGGGAAGAGAAAAATAGGAAAGTTATAGGAGTATGAGTGATGTTTATTGGATGTATTGTGGAGTGATACTTTTGAATAAAATACAAATTCCTCTATGTTGTGACTCACTAATGATGCTCCATAGGTACATTTTTAAGACATAAACAAACAAAAAAAAGGTAATGAAGCCAAAAAAATTTTAAGTTTGTTTTAGATGAGAGAGAGGAGTAATCTCTGTAAAGATATATTTATTTTTTAATACTATAGACAGTGTCTTTCCATATTGGCCTGTGGAAAGTGTCTACAGTGTCTATATTTCCAGTTTATATTATTATGAAATACTGAGAAACTCAAAAGTGAAAAATAATCTCTGTAATTTAAATAAGTCTTTGTAATTAAAAATTCCTTTTGGTCTGGAACTTGACACAGAGATCTTTTTCTATATTGATTAGTCTTTTTAAATTTTATTTGTTTATTTATTTATTTATTTTGACAGGCAGAGTTAGTGAGAGAGAGAGAGAGACAGAAAGAAAGGTCTTCCTTCTGTTGGTTCACCCCACAAATAGCCGCTCCGACTGGTGCACTGTGGCCGGTGCGCCACGCAGATCCGAAGCCAGAAGCCAGGTGCTTCCTCCTGGTCTCCCATGCGGGTGCAGGGCCCAAGCACTTGGGCCATCCTCCACTGCCCTCCCAGGCCACAGCAGAGAGCTGGACTGGAAGAGGAGCAACCGGGACAAGAACCCGGGGTGCTGGCGCCACAGGCGAAGGATTAGCCTAGTGAGCCGCGGCGCCGGCCGAATAGTCTTTTTCATACAAAAATTAACCAGCCATTTTTTAATTAAACAAAAATGTGAAAGATTATTTCTGGTAGTGGTGGGACATTATGCATTCATAAAAGTAAGCTGGGAACTCAATCCAGGTCTCCTATGTAGGTGAGCCATTACCACTTTTTCCCAAGGCCTGCATTAATGGGAAGCTGGAATCAAAAACTGTTCCTATTTGGGACATGGACATCCTAACCAGTGGCTTAACTACTAGGCCAAATATCCATCACAAAATCTAAATAACCAATTTACAAATTAATTTGGTCATTTAGCATTAGCATGTGAAACATTTTGGGATATTGTCATGGTTGACCATTAATCCATATTTGTGAAGTATCTGTTTTCTATATAGTATATCAGTCTGGTAAGTGTGATTTGATCATATCATAAAATAAATATTATACATATACTATTAATTTATTAAAGTGCAAAATATAAGATACATTTTAAATGATTCAGTAAAGTCAAATTTCATATACCATTTGTGATCTTATAATAATTGTTTTTATTTATGTATCATCTGGTTAGTTATTTGTCAAATGTTCAAGGAGAGCCTTGAACCTATTTCTTAAAGAGATGTATGGGGAGGAAGATTTATATATATATATATATATATATATATATATATATATACACATATATATGTATGTTTATGGCATAGGTAGCTTCTTTGACATGAACAATTTCATATGAGATGTAAAATACAATATTCAAGATTTTTCTTTCCTTGTTCATAAAATATTACAGTACAACACAGGCTTTCTGAAGGTGTCTGGGACATCAAACACCTTCAGAAGATTGGAAACTCAGGAAAACAAGAAGGCTGGCCAGTGGGCTTGGAATGGGGAGTTTTCCAATTTTTCTTCAAGCCCAGACGGGTTGAAGGAGGATAATAATGGAGTAAAATGATTGAATTTCAGAACTAGCCAGTATCCTTGGACTGCAAAACAGTTTCGAAAAGGAGAGTTCTGATATCTGCCAAGAGTCTTCTAGTGTCTAAATCAGGAAATCACACACAGTAGATTAAATTTAACAATTTATGTAGTTACCATGTTTTCTTCAAGTAGCATCCTCATTACTTGCTGGTACATGGATGCATGCTTTATTTCATAGTAGGGTTAAAGCAATTAAAACAATTACCTCTTCTAAAAAGAACCAATATAGAATTTAAAAAATACATGACAGCTTTTCTTTAAAATATAAAGTCATAGATAACAATGGTTTGGGAGTTTGTTTTGAATATGAATAAGGCTGGAAAAGCTGAATGAACATTAGTATGCATTATAGGTATTTTATGATAAAAATGTAATTAGATAAACTGTCCATTTTACCCTTAGTTTGTGAATCATCATTTGTGACTTTTCTCAAATTATTAATAAAATATTTCCTTCAGGTTTCAAAAACACTTTAAAATAAGTAAAAGTCAGGCCGGCGCCGTGGCTCAACAGGCTAATCCTCCGCCTTGCGGCGCCGGCACACCAGGTTCTAGTCCCGGTCGGGGTGCCGGATTCTGTCCCGGTTGCCCCTCTTCCAGGCCAGCCCTCTGCTGTGGCCCGGGAGTGCAGTGGAGGATGGTCCAAGTGCTTGGGCCCTGCACCCCATGGGAGACCAGGAAAAAGCACCTAGCACCTGGCTCCTGCCATCGGATCAGTGCGGTGCGCTGGCCGCAGCACGCCGACCGCGGCAGCCATTGGAGGGTGAACCAACGGCAAAGGAAGACCTTTCTCTCTGTCTCTCTCTCTCACTGTCCACTCTGCCTGTCAAAAAAAAAAAAAATAAGTAAAAGTTTTTAAAGATATAAATTTAGATAAACTCCAGGAATCAGATAATGAGGTATGTGTTATACTTTCTTCATGGAAAGAGAACTTTCAATTTGTATTTTTTTCCCCAGACATGAACTTTTGATCTTAGACTGCATGCTCATATTACTGAATTTTAATACTTCACTTGTTTTGCTGAACCAAGTTGCTGAGGTTTTCATTGGCCATAAGATCCTAGTTAAATTGGAATAAAAGTCAGTAATAAGAAAAAAATTAATATTGCATTTGTAAAGTTTATTTTCTGTTTAGAATTTATAACCTTGGAGGTGGTAATGTAGTATGATATAATTATATGCACTAGAATTGTTATAAGAGATGTTGGCTTTTAGTCTTTTCTTTACCTTGGGGAAGTATGGTTACTAAGTCTCAGTTTTAGTAAGTTTTTGAAGAATTTTTTTTTTAAAGTAAAATTCAACACGAAAGGCCACAGCATACAACTAATTAATTATGAACGAACAATTATTTATAAAGTAGGAAAACTCACAATTTATTACATAATGAACATATATTTCAAGATAAACAAAACTGCTGTTTAATATGATTGCCACTGGCCACAATATGGCTATTTAAATTTAGTTAGAGATTAACAAAACATTAAATAAAATTAAAAATTTAACTTTTTAATCTTAGTCACATTTCCAATTCTCAATTTACATTTAGTTAATGGCCACATAGATATAGAACATTTCCATTCTAGCAGAAAATTCTGTTGTACAGCATTGACTTAGTTGTTCAGTCAATGGTCTCAATTTCTATAGTGGTCACAGGGGCATAATAAGTATAATCTATAATTCATATTTCCCATGATGTATCAATCTATCATAAGTGTGTAGATTGATATAGTCTTGGATCAAGTGGGTCATTTTTTTCTTTCTTTTTTTTTTTTTTCTTTTTTTGCACAGGCAGAGTTAGACAGTGAGAGAGAGAGACAGAGAGAAAGGTCTTCCTTCCATTGGTTCACCCCCTAAATGGTTGCTGCGGCCAGCGTGCTGTGCCGATTTGAAGCCAGGAGCCAGGCACTTCCTCCTGGTCTCCCATGTGAGTGCAGGGCCCGAGTACTTGGTCCATCCTCCCCTGCCTTCCTGGGCCACAGCAGAGAGCTGGACTGGAAGAGGAGCAACTGGGACAGAACCGGTGCCCCGACTGAAACTAGAACTCAGGGTGCCGGCGCTGCAGGCAGAGGATTAGCCAAGTGAGCCACGTTGCTGGCCAGCAGTGGGTCATTTTTGACTTAGGGCTCATGTTGCTAGTCCAGTTAAACCCTAATATTTATTAGTTTTGGGAAAATTCTTGCATCCTCATTAGTTATGGTGAAAACTGTGGGTTGATTGGTTCTGAGAAGTTCAGATCAAACTAAACTTTGTTTTAGAAGTATTACTCTATGTATTTTGTGTAATCTGCATGTATGGAGTCTATTTTTTTTTTGTTGTTGTTGTTTGTTTATATACACTCCTACCTTGTAAAAATACTTTAGGGTATTTTCTCCTTAGAGGATTTTTCTGTTATTTTTCCCCAAAGTTACTCACTTGTCCTTTATACAGATACTTAATAAATACTAATGCTCAGGTAGATATAAAAATCCTGGGAAATAGACAGATCTTTGAAGAACAATTGCTGCCATCAAGAAATTTACAAAGTGAGTGATAAGATATTTGCATATCAAAAGTTTAAATAAATACGATAATATGATTTAAATGCTTAATAAATAATATAGCATCGTATGTATTATAGAAGTTCAGTGGAAGAAAAAATTTGTGAGCTTGGGTGGTTGGAAGAATTAAGCAAGAAAGGGTCTTGATCTGAAATTCAGTATGTTAGAAAGAGCTTTCAATCAGGGAATGTTATTATTATTATTTTTTGAGGTTTAAAATTCTAAATTTATTATTTCAGAACCAACTCATACACCAGCTGTCCCTCAAGGATGTGCAGTCAACCCATGTGTTTTTTTTTATAGAAAGCTTTTATTTAATAAATATAAACTTTGTAAATACAGCTTTTGGATTATAGAGGTTCTTCCCCCATACCCACCCTCCCAGCTCCAAACCATCCCACCTCCTACTCCCTCTCCCATCCCATTCTTCATTAAGATTCATTTTTAATTATCTTTATATACACAAGATCAATGCTATACTAAGTAAAGATTTTAACAATTTTCACCCACATAGACATACAAAGTTTGAAGACTAGTTTTACCGTTAATTCTCAAAGTACAACACATTAAGGATAGAGGTCCTACATGGGGGCAAGTGCACAGTGACTTCTGTTGTTGATTTAACAATTGACACTCTTATTTATTTATTTATTTTGACAGGCAGAGTGGACAGTGAGAGAGAGAGAGACAGAGAGGAAGGTCTTCCTTTGCCATTGGTTCACCCTCCAATGGCCGCTGCGGCCGGTGCACTGCGCTGATCCGATGGCAGGAGTCAGGTGCTTCTCCTGGTCTCCCATGGGATGCAGGACCCAAGGACTTGGGCCTTCCTCCACTGCACTCCCTGGCCACAGCAGAGAGCTGGCCTGGAAGAGGGGCAACCGGGACAGAATCCGGCACCCCAACACTCTTATTTATGATGTCAGTGATCATGTGAGGCTCTTGTCATGAGCTGCCAAGGCTATGAAAGCCTCTTGAGTTCACAAACTTGGACATTATTTAGATAAGGCCATAATCCAAGTGGAAGTTCTCTCTTCCCTTCAGAGATAGGTGCCTCCTTCTTTCATGATCCCTTCTTTCCACCGGGATCTCACTCACAGAGATCTTTCATTTAGATCATTTTTTTTTGCCACAGTGTCTTGGCTTTCCATGCCTGAAATGCTCTCCTGGGCTTTTGAGCCAGATATGAATGCCTTAAGGGGTGATTCTGAGGCCAGAGTGCTGTTTAGGGCATTTGTCATTCTATGAGTCTGCTGTGTGTCCTGCTCCCCATGTTGGATCGTTCTCTCCTTTTTAATTCTATCAATTATTGTAAACATCTGAGAATAATTCTGTGCTAAGAAGAGTTCAACCAATGGTATTAAGTAGAAAGTACTAAAAAGAATAAAATAATAAGCTTTTCCTTGATTGTCAGGACAAGGGCTGATCAAGTCATTGCTTCTCATAATGTCAGTCTCACTTCTATGGGTTTCCTTTTAGGTGCTCAGTTAGTTGTCACAGATCAGGGAGAACATATGATATTTTGTCCCTTTAGGACTGGCTTATTTCACTCAGCATGATGTTTTCCAGATTCGTCCATTTTGTTGCAAATGACCAGATTTCATTGTTTTTTAACCACTGTGTAGTATTCCATAGAGTACATATCCCATAATTTCTTTATCCAGTCTACTGTTGATGGGCATTTAGGTTGATTCCATGTCTTAGCTATTGTGAATTGAGCTGCAATAAGCATTGAGGTGCTGATAGATCTTTTGTTTGCCAATTTAATTTCACTTGGGTAAATTCTGAGGCATGGGATGGCTGGATTGTATGGTAGGGCTATATTCAGGTTTCTGAGGAATCTGCTGTCTTCCATAGTGGCTTTACTAGTTTGCATTCCCACCAACAGTGAATTAGGGTCACTTTTCCCCCCACATCCTCACCAGCATCTGTTGTTTGTTGATTTTTGTATGAAAGCAATTCTAACAGGGGTAAGGTGAAACTTCATTGTGGTTTTGATTCACATTTCCCTGATTGCTAGTGATCCTGAACATTTTTTCATGTGTCTGTTGGGTGTTTGGATTTCCTCTTTTGAAAAAAATGTCTGTTTAGGTCCTTGGATCATCTCTGAAGTGGGTTGTTTGTTTTGTTGTTGTGGAATTTCTTTATCTCTTTGTAGATTCTGGTTATTAATCCTTTATCAGTTGCATAATTAGCAAATATTTTCTCTCATTCTGTCGGTTGCCTCTTCATTTTCCTGACTGTTTCTTTTGCAGTACAGAAACTTCTCAATTTGATGTAACTCCAGTTGTTAATTTTGGCTTTGGCTGCCTGTGCCTCTGGGATCTTTTCTAAGAAATCTTTGCCTGTGCCAATATCTTGTAGGATTTCTCCAATGTTCTCTAATAATTTGATGGTAACAGGTCGTAGATTTAGATCTTTAATCCATGTAGTGGATTTTTGTGTATGGTGTAAGGTAGGGGTCTTGCTTCATGCTTCTGCATGTGGAAATCCAGTATTCCCAGCACCATTTGTTGAATAGACTGTCCTTGCTCCAGGAATTGGTTTTAGCTCCTTGATCAAATATAAGTTGGTTGTAGATGTTTAGATTGATTTCTGGTCTTTCTATTTTGTTCCATTGGTCTATCCATCTTTTTTTGTACCAGAACCAAGCTGTTTTGATTATAACTGCCCTGTGGTACATCTTGAAATCTGGTATTGTGATACCTCTGGCTCTATTTTTGTTGTATAAGATTGCTTTAGCTATTTGGGGTCTCCTGTGCCTCCATATGAATTTCAGCATCATTTTTTCCAGATCTGAGAAGAATATCTTTGGTATTTTTATTTATTTATTTATTTATTTATTTATTTTTTGACAGGCAGAGTGGACAGTGAGAGAGAGAGACAGAGAGAAAGGTCTTCCTTTGCCGTTGGTTCACCCTCCAATGGCCGCCGTGGCCGGCGCACTGTGGCCGGCGCACCACGCTCATCTGATGGCAGGAGCCAGGTGCCAGGTGCTTTTCCTGGTCTCCCATGGGGTGCAGGGCCCAAGCACTTGGGCCATCCTCCACTGCCTTCCTGGGCCACAGCAGAGAGCTGGCCTGGAAGAGGGGCAACCGGGATAGAATCCGGTGCCCCAACTGGGACTAGAACCCGGTGTGCTGGCGCCGCAAGGCGGAGGATTAGCCTGTTGAGCCATGGCACCGGTCCTATCTTTGGTATTTTGATTGGTATCACATTCAATCTGTAAATTGCTTTTGGAAGAAAGGACATTTTGATTATATTGATTCTTCTAATCCATGAACATGGAAGACTCTTCCATTTTTTGTATTTTCTTCTATTTCTTTTCTTTTCTTTTTTTTTTTTGACAGGCAGAGTTGGACAGAGAGAGAGAGAGAGAGAGAGAGAGAGACAGAGAGAAAGGTCTTCCTTCCACTGGTTCACTCCCCAAATGGCCGCTACAGCCGGCGTGCTGTGCCGATCTGAAGCCAGGAGCCAGGTGCCTCCCCCTGGTCTCCCATGTGGATGCAGGGCCCAAGCACTTGGTCCATCCTCCACTGCCTTCCTGGGCCACAGCAGAGAGCTGGACTGAAAGAGGAGCAACTGGGACAGAATCCGGCACTCCAACCAGGTCTAGAACCTGGGGTGCTGGTGCTGCAGGTGGAAGATTAGCTAAGTGAGCCTCGGCGCCAGCCCTTCTATTTCTTTCTTTAAAGTTTTGTAAGTCTCATAGTAGAGATCTTTGACATCCTTGGTTAAGTTTATTCCAAGATATTTGATTTTTTTTTTTTTTTGCAGTCATTGCGAATGGGATTGATCTTAGAAGTCATTTTTTTAAAGATTTATTTATTTATTTGAAAGTCAGAGTTACACAAAAAGAGAAGAGACAGAGAGAGAAAGTCAGAATTACACAAAGAGAGAAGAGACAGAGAGAGAGAGAGAGAGAGAGAGAGAGAGAGAGAGAGGTCTTCCATCCTATGGTTCACTCCCCAATTGGCCGCAATGGCCAGAGCTGCGCTGATCTGAAGCCGGGAGCCAGGAGCCTTCCCCATGTCTCCTGTGCTAGTGAAGGGGCCCAACGACTCGGGCCATCTGCTGCTGCTTTCCCAAGCTACAACGGAGATCTGAATCAGAAGTGGAGCAGCCAGGTCTCGAACTGGCACCCATATGGGATCCCGGCGCTTCAGGTCAGGGCGTTAACCTACTGTGCCACAGTGCTGGCCCCATATCTTACAAGTTCTTTCTCACCCATGGCATTGTCTATGTATACAAAGGCTGTTGATTTTTGTGTATTGATTTTATATCCTGTTACTTTATCAAACTCTTCTATGAGTTCTGATAGTCTCTTAGTGGAGTTCTTTGGATCTTCTAAATAAAGAATCATATTGTCTGCAAATAGGGATAGTTTGACTTCTTCTTCCCAATTTGTATCCCTTTGATTTCTTTTTCTTGTCTAATGGCTCTGGCTAAAACTCCCAGTATTATATTGAATAGCAGTATTAAGAGTGGGCATCCCTGTATGGTACCAGATCTCAGTGGGAATGCATCCAATTTTTCCCTATTCAATATGATCTAGCTGTGTGTTTGTCATAAATTGCCTTGATTATGTTGAGGAATGTTCCTTCTGTACCCAGTTTGCTTAGAGTTTTCATAATGAAAGGGTGTTGTATTTTTATCAAATGCTTTCTCTGCATCTATTGACATAATAATACGTTTTTTCTTCTGCAGTTTGTTAATGTGGTGTATCACATTGATAGATTTGCCAATGTTGAACTATCCCTGCATACCAGGGATAAATCCCACGTGGTCTGGGTGGATGATCTTTCTGATGTGTTGTTGGATTCTATTGGCTAGAATTTTATTGAGGATTTTTGCATCTATGTTCATCAAGGAAATTAGTCTGTAGTTCTCTTTCTCTGTTGTATCATTTTCAGGTTTAGAATTAAGGTGATTCTGGCTTCATAGAAAGGATTTAGGAGAATTCCCTCTCTTTCAGTTGTTTTGAATAGCTTGAGAAGAATTGGAGTTAGTTCTTCTTTAAATGTCTGGTAGAATTCAGCAGTGAATCTATCCAGTCCTGGGCTTTTTGTTTTTGGTAGGGCCTTTATTACCAATTCAATTTCTGTCTAGGTTATGGGTCTGTTTAGGTTTTCTATGCCTTCATGGTTCAATTTAGGTAGGTTGTATGTGCCCAGGAATCTATCCCTTTCTGCTAGATTTCTCAGTTTGTTGGCATACAACTCTTTGTAGTAGTTTCTGATGACTCATTTTTCTGTGGTATATGTTGTTACATTCCCTTTTTCATCTCTAATTTAATTGATTGGGTCTTCTCTCTCCTTTTTTTTGGTTAGTTGGGCCAATGGTGTATACACTTTGTTTATTTTTTCAAAAAACTAGCTCTTCATTTTGCTGATATTTTGTAATTTTTTTACTCAATTTTGTTTATTCTCTAATTTTGATTATTTCTTTTCTCATACTAGTTTTGTGTTTGGTTTGCTGTAGTTTTTCTAGATCCTTGAGATGCATTGATAGCTCATTTATTGGTGATTTTCTAATTTCTTGATGTAGGTATCTATTGCTATAAACTTTCCTCTTTAACATTGCTTTTGCTGTATCCCATAAGTTTTGATATGTTGTGTTGTTATCTTCAATTGTTTTCAAAAAGTTTTTGATTTCTCCTTTGATTTCTTCTATGACCCACTGTTCATTCAGGAGCATGTTGTTCAGTCTCCATGTGTCTGCATATGCTCTAGAGATTCCTGAGTTGCTGATTTCCAGCTTCATTCCATTGTGGTCAGAGAACATGCATGGTATGATTTCGATTTTTTTTTTTTTAATTTACTGAGACTTGCTTTATGGCCTAGTATATGGTCAATCCTAGAGAAAGTTCCTTGCACTTTTGAGAAGAATGTGTATTCTGAAACACTAGGATGAAAAGTTCTGTAGATATCTGTTAGATCCATTTGGTCTACAATGTCGATTAAATCTGCTGTTTCCTTGTTGATTTTCTGTCTTGTTGATCTGTCAATTGCTGAAAGTGGAATATTGAAGTCCCCCAACATTATTGTATTGGAGTCTAAGTCTCCCTTTAAGTTCCTTAACATCTTTTAAATATCCAGGTGCCCTGTAATTAAGTGCATATGCTTTATAATAGTTATATCTTTCTGTTGAATTGATCCCTTAATCATTATATGTTGCTCTACTTTGTCTCTTTTAACAGTTTTTGTGTTCAAGTCTATTTTGTCTGATATTAGGATGGCTATGCCAGCTCTTTTCTGGTTTCTGTTGGTATGGAATATCTTTTTCAACCTTTCACTTTCAGTTTGCATGCACCTTTGTTGGAAAGATGTATTTCTTGTAAGCAGCAAATAGATGGGTTTTGTTTTTAATCCATTCAGCCAGTCTGTGCCTTTTAACTGGAGAGTTGAGGCCATTTACATTCAGTGTGACTTGATAAATAGTGACTTTGCCATGACATTTTCCCAAAGATATTTCTAATTTATATTTTGAACTTCCTTTGATCTTTTACTGAGAGATTTTCTTTCTTTACCTTCTTTCATATATTTTTTTTAAAACTATCTTCTCCTGGGCTAGAGCGGTAAGCTCCCTCCCTACTTTGCCATTTTGGAACCCAATCCAGGGAATTTTATGAGCCAAAAATTCTATCTGGAAATTAACAAGGTATATTTAGATATAGATACTATATTAATGAGGGCGAGCTACGCTTTGGTAACAAATACTCTCTCTCTCCCCCTCCCTCTTCCTTTCTCTCTCTCTTTTCACACACACACACACACACACACACACACCCCTACCTCTGAAGTCCAGAGCAAAAAGAAGACTTCTATTAGAACTCTTTGTCTCCTTTTCTCCCTATTGCATGACATTTCCTTCTTTCTTACTCCCTTTAGCTAATTAGTTTTGTATTCTATTGATTATTCCTTTTCAGAGAATTGTTTCCTTTATTTCCAAAAATGACTGATGTTGCAGAGGCAGTACAACTTTCTTTATTTCTCAGGTAACAGTCCAAGATAGATGGTCCTGGTTATGCATAGCTTTCTTTTACAAAGTGATTGGGGAATCTAGACCTTTTTTTATGCATTGACCATTCACTATATCAGAAGGGATGAATGGGGAGAGTCCATTTGGTGTTTTTTTTTTGTCCTAGAGGGGAAAATGTTATGGCACAGAGGGTTAAACAGCCACTTGGGATGCCCACATCCCATATTGGAGTGCCTATGTTTGAGCCCCATCTGTGCTTCTTCCAATTCAGCTTCCTTCTCATGTACCTGGGAAGCAACAGATGGTGGCCCAAGTACATGGGTTCCTGCCACCCACTTGGGAGACCTGGATGGAGTTCTTGGCTCCTGGCTTTGGCCTGGCTCAACCCTCATTATTGTAGACATTGGGAAAGTCAACCATTAGATGGAAGATTCTCTCTGTCTCTCTCTCTCTCTGTCTCTCTCTCTCTTCCCCCCAGGCTTTCAAATAAGTACACAAACAAGTAAATAATAATTTTGCCCTAGAAATGGCATTTATCACTTCTGATTAACATTATATTGATTAGGAATCAACTACATGTTAATACCTGAAGGCTGTGAAATGTAGTCTAACTTTGTGCTCAGGAAGGAAATGATATAGATATTTGGAAATCTTCTAGCTGACTTTGCCACAAATAGCCAATAAAACTAAGTTGGCTAATATGGAATGTTAATACAGAAGATTAATGAGAAATAAGACTTGGGAAATTTAGCTTGGGATCAAATTGTGGCAGACTTTGGCAGTCTAAAAATTGTGAGCTTTATTTTGTAGTCATCTGGGCACTATTGAAAGCTTTTGTACAAGGGAAATATATGTTAAGAGTGGTTTTTAAAGTATTTTTTATGTATTTTAAAATCAGAATTACAGAGAGAGGAGGGAGAAAGAGCGATCTTCCATCTACTGGTTCACCCCCAAAATGGCTGCAATGACTGGAGACAGGCCTAAGCCAGGAGCCGGGAGCTTCTTCCAGATCTTCCACATGGGTGCCAGGGGCCTAGGGACTTGGGCCATTTCCCGCTGCTTTCTTAGCAAGCTAGATTTGAAGTGGAGCATCCAGAACACAAACCGGTGCCCATATGGGATGCTAGTGCTGCAGGATGTGCCTTAAAGGGCTCTGCCACAGCACCAGCCCCAAGAGTGGTATTTTGTGAACACTAATTCAGTGTGCAGAATAAATTGAAAGAGACTGGTGCCATGGCTCACTTGGCTAATCTTCCACCTTGGTGCCGGCACTTGGGGTTCTAGTCCCGGTTGGGGCGCCAGATTCTTTTTTTTTTCATTTTTTAAACTTTTATTTAATGAATATAAATTTTCAAGGTACAGCTTATGGGTTACAATGGCTTCCCCCCTCCATCAAAACTTCCCTCCCACCCGCAACCCTCCCCTTTCCCGCTCCCTCTCCCCTTCCATTCACATCAAGATTCCTTTTCAATTCTCTTTATATACAGAAGATCAGTTTAGTATATATTAATTAAAGATTTCAACAGTTTGCTCTCACATAGCAACACAAAGTGAAAAATACTGTTGGAGTACTAGTTATAGCATTAAATCACAATGTACAGCACATTAAGGACAGAGATCCTACATGATATTTTTTTAAAAATTGATTAATTTTCTATGCAATTTCCAATTTAACACCAAGTTTTTTTTTTTTCATTTTCAATTATCTTTATATACAGAAGATTGATTCAGTATATACTAAGTAAAGATTTCATCGGTTTGCACCCACACAGAAACACAAAGTGTAAAAATACTGTTTCAGTACTAGTTATAGCATTACTTCACATCGGACAACACATTAAGGACAGATCCCACATGAGATGTAAGTACACAGTGACTCCTGTTGTTGATTTAACAATTTGACACTCTTGTTTATGGCGTCAGTAATCTCCCTAGGGTCTAGTCATGAGTTGCCGAGGCTATGGAAGCCTTTAGGGTTTGCTGACTTCAATCTTATTCCGACAGGGTCATAGTCAAAGTGGAAGTTTTCTCCTCCCTTCAGAGAAACCTCCTTCTTTGATGGCCCCGTTCTTACCACTGGGATCTCACTCGCAGAGATCTTTCATTTAGGTCTTCTTCTTTTTCCAGAGTGTCTTGGCTTTCCATGCCTAAAATACTCTCATGGGCTCTTCAGCCAGATCCGAATGACTTAAGGACTGATTCTGAGGTGGGGCGCCAGATTCTGTCCGGGTTGCTCCTCTTCCAGTCCAGCTCTCTGCTGTGGCATAGGAAGGCAGTGAGTGGAGGATGGCCCAAGTGTTTGGGTCCTGCACCTGCATGGGAGATCAGGAGGAAGCTCCTGGCTCTTGGCTTTGGATCAGTGCAGCACACCAGCCGTAGCAGCCATTTGGGGGGTGAACCAATGGAAAAGGAAGACCTTTCTCTCTGTTTCTCTCTCTCTGTCTAACTGCATGTCCAAAAAAAAAAAAAAAAAGAAAAAAAAAAAGAAAAAAAAAAGAAGAATGAATTGAAAGAAAGAAAGCTTACTGTAGTAATTCAAGTTTGAGGTGACAAGGATATGGTAGTAGTAGGAATGGAAGTGAAGGCACTGATTTATGACATTAGAAATAAAGTAAAAAGTATGATTTTTATTAGTTTGGGTTCTAGGGAAGAGGGAGAAATTAAAGTGGTGGCCAGAGATGTGAAATTGTTTTTTTCTTCTCTAAACATTCAAAATAGTATATATTATGTGGTGAGTGCTAGACCTCTACTATTTTCTCTTTACCTTAAAGAACTTATTATCAGTCTTTTAGATTGCTTGAAGATCTCCTAGTATACAAGTCAAAAGGGTAAATACGTGGGCCTTCTCTCCAGGGATTTTGATTTAGAGGTCTGGGTTGGAGCCCAGGAATGTGGCCTTTTACAAGCATGTTTTATGATTATGATACTGGAGGTCTGCAGACTATGAAAAGCATTATTTTAAATATACAGACTCATGGTAAGTTGATCCTTTACCTGTTCTGTGGTAGGTGATTAGAAATTACTTATTTCTATAAGTTCTATAAGATACTCGAGTCTAGTCTTTAGGTTCTGAGTAAAATAAATAAACTGTTATGACAGTGTACATTTTTCCCTTTGTCCCAGTAGTTCTAGCCTCCCAGGGCCTTAAGTAGAGAATAGGTCTTAAAAATAGGGCTATTCAGCTTTATTTCCTCTCTTTTAAACTCCATAAACTGTTGGTTTTAAGAATCAGAAATATTTATCAACCTGTCCTAAATTGGTTCAAATGACTATCCAGCTAAAGATATAGAAATTAAAATATATTCATTCACTCTGTTTTCAAAATTATACTTTTTTATGAAGTGCATTAATACTAGAGTGATGTCTGATTTTGAAGGATTGTTGTAATGCACATACTCTTATGAATATCTTAATCAGAAAGAAAAACAGGAGTATTGAGCCTTTTCCTCCCTATAATGTGTTGTTTCATCTTCTTCATTTTCCAAAAGCAGTATAGTGTATAGAAAACATCTATAAAGATATGTATTCACATATTAATGGCAGAACTCTGAGGAATGGAATTGGGAGGTGAAGGAGAGAAATGAAGACTTTTACTTTTTATTTTATATTCTTCCATACTGTTATTTTTTAAAAATGAACATATTTATGTCTATTTTAAGAACTTGTCATTTTTTATCCTAGATTAAATAGATGTGATAGTAACAATAGTACTACTTATAAAGTGCTTTCTGTGTACCAGCCCATTAACATAATTTTTAATATTCAGAAAAATCCTGCAAGAGTTAACTTTGCTTTTTTATATATGAAACACATCAAAAGAGTCAGAGCAAAGAACTGTGTTGTGTTCTATCTGATCCAAGTTCTTTTTTTTTTTTTTTAAGATTGATTTTTTTGAAAGGCAGAGTTAGAGAGAGAGAGAAAGAGGGAGAGAGAGAGAGAGAGAGAGAGAATTTTCCATCCGCTGGTTCACTCCCCAAATGGCTGCAATTGCTAGAGCTGGGCTAGTCTGAAGCCAGGAGCCAGGAGCTTCTTCCAGTTTTCCATCATGAAATAAGGGGCCCAAGTATTTGGACCATCCTCTACTGCTTTTCCAGGCACATTAACAGGGAGCTAGATTGGAAGTGGAGCAGCCAGAACTCGAACTGGCACCCATATGGGATGCTGGTGTCACAGGCAGTGGCTTTGCCTGCTACGCTACAACACCAGCCCCAGTTCATCATTTTTATATCTACAGCATGAGGGCCTTATTCTCCTTAATTCTTTTGGATGGCAAGAAAACTATTTGTGTGAGTGGTAATGGTTATAGTCCTCCAAGAATCTTTTAGTAATTAAGGAGAACAACCACTAAGAATAAAGTAGTAAGTGTAAATAAGAGGCAATAGAAAATTCCATGGAGTGTTCTATGACTAGAATAAGTCAATCTGGTTATTGGTTATCAGAAATTTTTGGGTGTCACTTTGTACAGACATTTTTACTAGGACCTAGCAATAGAATGTCACATTTCCTATGGTCCTAGAAGGAAACAGTTCCACTCAGATGAAAAGACTTTAATGAAGGGAAAATACTTTCAAAGATGCAGACAAGGTTAAGATCAACAAGAAATGATGGGGTACCCATAAACCAACAACAGCAGAAAGCTGTGACCATCCTTAGATATGAAGGAACAAGAGGATTATATAGTGTTACTAGAGCCTAAACCATACAGGAGGACTTAATTGGGCAGTAACCATACTTGTTCAGGTATGTAACCAGTGCTAGAACTGAGACCCTAAAGCAGAGTGTGCATGGACAGGAAATACTCTTTCTTTTCTTTCTTCCCACCAGCCTTCTGCAAGTGCTTCCTATTGGCCAGTGTAAACAAAGTTCTGACAAGGCACTCAAGTGATCCATGGGTCAATCTTCTAGGGCTCTAAGTGGAGAATGGGTAAGAGGGTGGGGCACAGCAAGTAGAGAATAACCAGCACATTATATCCCTCCACTGCTTTGCCTCTGTTTCCAGGATCAAGACAGAATTCTTTGCGTGGCCTGCAAGATCTTAGACTGTTTAAACCCCAGTGACTTCCTTAGTTCCTTTTCATTCATTCCAATTTTACTGGCTGTTTATCAGTCCTTTGTTCTACTAATCTGTCACAAATGCCTTTCCATTTCTTGTACTCTTTTTCTTAAATACTTCCTCTCTGTCTTCCCATTTCACCTAAGTGCTTACATATCTTTCAGTTCTTAATTAAAAAATCATTTTTTATGAAAGACTTCTCTGATTTCTGTGGCCAACCCAAATAACTTCTTTCAGCAAAGCACACTTTTTCTTTGTATCATAACATAGTAGCATGGTATATTTATCGCATTTGTCTAATTATCTGTGTTATTTAGATTTTTCAGATTATTTAACTAAGGCTTTTCTCACCCTAGTCCAAAAGTTCTGGGAGGGGTCTGAGTCTGTTTTTGCTAACCAATGTAGTTCTGGTGTCTGGATAATATTTGGAACTCAGTGTGTACTTAAATATTTTTGAAAGAACAAATGAAAATAAAAGATGAATAGTAGCCCCAAGTATTCATATTCTGTGTAGCAGAGATAATACATGCATAAGTAAATATAAGCAATTACAGAACATCAGTTATAGCAGTCTAGGCGGGATCTCACAGATTCCAAGAATGTTCCATGCCATAGGTATTTGTCTTATTATCTATTCTCTTGCTTGTAATCAGACACAAAATGTCTCATATAACAGTGTATTTAACAGTATCTAGTGAATCTAGTGTGACTTGTACATGATGTGCATTCATTAAATATTTAATTAATAAATGTAGAAAATTTTTATAAAATTAGGCTTCAAAATTAGTGTACATAAGAATCATGTGAGCAAATCACTTGTTTAAAATAGTAGCTCCACTCCAGAGAGAGCAATTTCACTAAAACTTGAGTAGATCCTGAAAATCTCCTAAGTTAAGACATGAGTAATTTTGGTGCAGGTGATTTGAGGACTACATTTTGAGAAATATTGGACCATAAGCTCCTTGATAGCAGCACACTGTTCAGATTAAACAAATGAGTTGTTAGCCAGAAACTCTTGGGTTTGAATCTTGGCTCTGGTTCTAACTGATTATTATTTAAACTCTCTAATTTGGATTTCCCTTGACTATAAATGGGTGTTTACAACATCCATTTCCTAAAACTATTGTGGAGGCTAAAATAAATGAGAAAATATGTGGCAAAGCATTTACAACAGTGCCTTCATGTGAATGAATGATAAAATGGTCAATGAATAATAGAATTTTTTTAAAAAATTTTATTTCTTTGTTTGAGAGGCACAAAGAGAGTGTTCCCAACTGCTGGTTCATCCCTAAATGACCACAATGGCAGTGTCTGGGCCAGGGCAGGAAGCAGGAGCCAAGAACTCAATCCATGTCTCCCACATGGGTGTCATGAACCCAATTACTTGAATTGTCATCACTGCCTCCCAGGGTGCATATAAATAGGAACCTGAAATCAGGAGCTGGAAATCAGATATCAGACATAGGTACTCCAATGTAGAATAAGGAAGGACAGGGTTACAGAGAGAGGTAGAGAGGTCTACCATCTCCTGATTTACTCCACAAATGGCTACAATGCCCAGTGCTGAGCTGGTCCGAAGACAGGAACCCGGAGCTTCTTCTAGGTCTCCTACTTGGGTGCAGGGGCTCAAGGACTTGGGCTATCCTCCGCTGCTTTCCCAGGAAGCTGGATTGGAAGTAGAACAGTGCCCATATGGGATGCCGGTGCTGCAGGCTGGGCCTTTCACCCACTGTGCGACAGCACCAGCCCCCATACAAGCTTTTTGATTGTCAGCATTTAACCTGGTACCTAGAATGTAAGTGATGTTCAGTTAATTTTTATGAATGAATGGAGTATAGTTATAGATTCTGATATTTGTAGCCAGAAAATAATTTGAAATCATCTAACCCAATATTTTATGTATCAGGAATTTAAGCTTGAGCAGTTAGGTGATTTGTTTACTATAGTTAGTTGGTGATAGAACTGAGACCAGCACTAGAAGGTGAAAAGAAAAATCCCATTATAATCATTTATCTAACTACTATTTGTAGTAAAGCTACATTTAGACTTTAAATAGATAGATTAAAACTTTTTCTGTTTGTAATCAATGATGCCTTCCAAAGTGTTCCTTTCTTTTTTTAAGATTTATTTATTTATTTGAAAGTCAGAGTTACACAGAGAGAGAAGGAGAGGCAGAGAGAGAGAGAGAGAGAGAGAGAGAGAGAGAGAGAGAGAGAGGTCTTCCATCCGCTGGTTCACTCCCCAATTGGCTGCAACTGTTGGAGCTGCACCGATCTGAAGCCAGGAGCCAGGAGCATCTTCCAGGTCTCCCAGGCGGGTGCAGGGGCCTAAGGACTTGGGCCATCTTGTACTACTTTCAACAGGCCATAGCAGAGAGCTGGATTGAAACTAGAGCAGCCAGGTCTTGAACTGGTGCCCATATGGGATTCTGGCACTGCAGGTGATGGCTTTACCTGCTACACCACAGCGCTGGCCCCCAAAGTGTTCCTTTCTTAAAAATTGAAAAAAAAAAAAAAAGAAAAGAAAAACAAAAAACAACTCAGAGTTAATCATTAAGACTAAATGATTATCTATTTGTTTTTGGATCCTGTTTTTTCCTAAATATTACAAGACAGACTACAGTGTTTCCCAAATAGAATGTGGACATCATGTATGTTTCAGAATATGAGAACCATAACTACTTTAAGGGACTAAATCTGTCTCTTGCTCTTGGGCAACCATGGTTTCTAATATTTCTTTATTTCTGTGAAACTGCTACTTACAACGGAATTAAAATGCATAGCAATTTTTAAAAGATTTATTTATTTGAAAGGTAGAGAGAGAGAGTGAAAGAGAGAGAGAGAGAGATCTTCTATCTGTAGTTTCACACCCCAAATGAGAGAGAGAGAGAGAGAGAGAGAGAAAGAGAGAGAGAGATCTTCTATCCACAGTTTCACACTCCAAATGACTGCACTGGCTGGAATTGGTCCAGGTTGAAGCCAGGAGCCTGGAACTCCATTCTGGTCTCCCATATAGGTGCCTGAGGTGAATGATCTTTATGATGTGTTGTTGGAATCAGTTGGCTAGAATTTTATTGAGGTTTTCCTGTCTATGTTCATCACGGAAATTAGTCTGTAGTTCTCTTTCTCTGTTGTATCATTTTCAGGTTTATAAATTATGGTGATGCTGGCTTCATAGCAAGAGTTTGGCAGGATTCCTTCCTTACCAATGATTTTGAATAGCTTGAGAAGAATTGGAATTAGTTCTTTAAATTTCTGGTAGAATTCAGCAGTGAAGCCATCTGGTCCTGGGCTTTTGTTTGTTGGGAGGGCCTTAATTACTGATTCAATTTCCATCTTGGTTATTGGTTTGTTTAGGTTCTATATGTCTTCATGGCTCAATTTAGGTAGGTTGTATTTGTCTAGGAATCTATCCATTTCTTCTAGGTTTCCCAATTTATTGGCATACAGTTCTTTATAATACTTTTTGTGATTATTTTTATTTCTATCTGTTATCTGTTTTATTTCTATCTGATATTTGTTGTTACATTTCCTTTTTCATCTCTAATTTTATTCATTTGGGTCTTCTCCCTCTTTTTTTGGTTAGTTAGGCAAGGAGTGTATCAACTTTATTTATTTTTTCAAAAAGCCAGCTCTTCGTTTCACTAATCTGTTGAATTGTTTTTTCTTTGTTTGTTTCATTTTTATTTATTTCTTCTCTAATTTTAATTATTTCTTTCCTCCTACAAATTTGGGGTTTGGTTTTTTTGGTTTTCCAGGTCCTTGAGATTCATTGATAGCTCATTTATTTGGTGCCTTTCCAATTTGTTGATGTAGGCACTAATTACTATAAACTTCCCTCTTTAACACTGTTTTTGCTGTATCCTGTAAGTTTTGATATGTTATATTTTCTTCATTTGTTTCTAGAAATTTTTTGATTTCTCTTTTGATTTCTTCAATGAACACTGTTCATATAGGAGCATGTTGTTCAGTCTCCATATGTTTCATATGTTCTAGAGATTCTTATGTTGTTGATTTTCATCTTCATTTCATTGTGGTCAAAGAAGATGGTATGATTTGGATCCTTTTGAATTTGCTGAGATGTGCTTTATGGCTTAGCATGTGGTCAATCTTAGAGAAAGTTGTGTGCACTGGTGAGAAAAATGTGTATTCTGTAACTGTAGAATGGAAAGTTTGTAGCTGTCTGTTAGGTCCATTTGGTCTATAGCATCAATTGATTCTTTTTTTAAATTTTTAAAAATTTTTTTAAAAATTTATTTGACAGGTAGAGTTATAGACAGTGAGAGAGAGACAGAGAGATAGGTCTTCCTTCCATTGGTTCACTCCCCAAATGGCCGCTACGGCAAAAGCTGCACTGATCCGAAGCCAGGAGCCAGGAGCTTCTTCATGGTCTCCCATGTGAGTGCAGGGGCCCAAGCACTTGGGCCATCCTCCACTGCCCTCCCGGGCCACAGCAGTGAGCTGAACTGGAAGAGGAACAACCGGGACTAGAACCCGGTGCCTATATGGAATGCCAGCACTGCAGGTGGAGGATTAACCAAGTGAGCCACGGTGCTGGCCCCAGCGTCAATTGATTCTGTTTACTGCTGATTTTTTGTCTGGTTGAGCTGTCCATTGCTAAAAGTGGGGTGTTGAAGTTCCCCATTAATATTGCATTGGAGTCTAGGTTTCCCTTTTGATCCAATAACATTTCTTTTAAATAGCAAGAAGCCCTGTAATTAGGTGCATATACATTTATAATAGTCACATCTTCTTGTTGAATTGATCCCTTAATGATTTCATAGTACCATTCTTTGTCTCTTTTAACAGTTTTTGTGTTGCAGTCTATTTTGTCTGATATTAGCATGGCTACACCAGCTATTTTTTGGTTTTTGTTGGCATGGACTATCTTTTTCCATCCTCTCACTTTTAGTTTGAGTGTGTCTTTATTGGTGAGATGTGTTTATTATAGGTAGAAAATAGATGGGTTTTGTTTTTTTATTCATTCAGCCAGTCTATATCTTTTTTTAAAAGATTTGTTTATTTGTTTGAAAGGCAGAGTTACAGAGAGCAGATGCAGAGAGAGAGAGAGAGAGAGAGAGAGAGAGAGAGAGAGAGAGAGAAAGGTCTTCCATCAGCTGGTTCACTCCCCTGATGGCCACAATAGCCAGAACTGCTCCAATCCAAAGCCAGGGGCTGGGAGCTTCCTCTGGGTCTTCCATGCTGGCAGGGGCCCAAAGACTTTGGCCATCTTTAACTGTTTTCCCAGGCCAAAGCAGAGAGCTGGATTGGAACTGGAGCAGCCAGGACTTGAACTGGCACCCATATAGGATGCCAGCAAGCACTGCAGGCAGCAGCTTTTTCAGCTATGTCATAGCAGTAGCCCCCAATCTATATCTTATAACTGGAGAGTTGAGGCCATTTACATTCAAGGTGACTATTGATAAGTAAGGAGTTGGTCCTTCCATTTTTCCATAAACATTCCTATTGTTTATGGGAAGATTATACTGGGAGATTTTCTGCCTTCACCTTTTGTAGTGATACCATGTTTCTATGTGTGGTACATTCTTTTTTTTTTTTTTTAAAGATTTATTTATTTTACTTGAAAATCAGAGTTACACAGAGAGAGGAGAGGCAGAGAGAGAGAGAGAGGTCTTTTATCCGATAGTTCACTCTTCAATTGACCGCAATGGCTGGTACTGTGCCGATCCGAAGCCAGGAACCAGGAGTTTCCTGAAGGTCTCCCACATGGGTACAGGGGCGCAAGGACTTGGGCCACCTTCTACTGCTTTCCCAGGCCACAGCAGAGAGCTTGACAGGAAGTGGAGCAGCCAGGTCTCAAACTGGTGCCCATATGGGATGCTGGTGCTTCAGGCCAGGGCATTCACCCATTGTGCCACAGTGCCGGCCCCTATGTAGTATATTCTTAAGCATATTTTCTAAGGCTCGATGAGTGTAACAAGATGCCGAAGCAGGCTGGTTAGGGAGAGAGAAATGTGCCCCCTTTTTTTCTCTTCTAAGTTGGCAGGTATACTTTCCCCCACAGGGCTCCAGGCTTGACTAGTGCCAGGCTCTTCCTGCAGCTTTATCTCCAGTGGCTTGGGCTGCTGCAGTGTGGTCTCACTCCTTCTCCAGAGCTGGTGCTGAGGCTTTCGGCTGCTGTGGTCCTGAGTTGTGCGAGTCCATACCCTCCATGTAGGGTCACAGTGTCCCTCTAATTTGCGTGGAGTTTCCTCTGCTGTTTTCTCCCTAGCTCTTCTCCAAGATTTTCTTCTCACAAAGAAAACTCCAGAACTGGGCCGGTGCCGTGGCTCAACAGGCTAATCCTCCGCCTTGCGGCGCCGGCACACCAGGTTCTAGTCCCGGTTGGGGCACCGGATTCTGTCCCGGTTGCCCCTCTTCCAGGCCAGCCCTCTGCTGTGGCTCGGGAGTGCAGTGGAGGATGGCCCAAGTGCTTGGGCCCTGCACCCCATGGGATATCAGGAAAAAGCACCTAGCACCTGGCTCCTGCCATCGGATGAGTGTGGTGTGCCTGCCGCAGCGCGCCGACCGCGGCAGCCATTGGAGGGTGAACCAACGGCAAAGGAAGACCTTTCTCTCTGTCTCTCTCTCTCACTGTCCACTCTGCCTGTCCAAAAAAAAAAAAAAAAAAAAAAGAAAACTCCAGAACTGATGGTTTTATTGGTGAATTCTATCAAACATTTATGGGATATTTATACCTATTTGACACAAACTCTTCCAGAAAATTCTATGCGGCTAGCATTACTCTGATATCAAAATCACACAAGACATTACAAGAAAGAAAATCACTGATCAATACTCCTAAAAAAACATAGTCTCAAAAAACTATAAAGTCAGGGGCTGGCACTGTGGCATAGTGGATAAAGTCACCACCTGTAGTGCTAGCATCCAATTTGGGCACCGATTCAAGTCCTGACTGCTCCACTTCTGATTCAGTTCCCTGGTATGGCTTGGGATAGCAGCAGAAGATGGCACATATCCTTGGGCCCCTATATCTGCATGGGAGACCTGGAAGTAGTTCCTGGCTCCTGGCTTCAGGTCAGCCCATTTCTGACTGTTGTGGCCATCTGGGGAGTGAACCAGCTGATGGAAGACCTCTCTCTCTCTCTCTCTTTGTCTCTCTGTAATTCTCTGCCTTTCAAATAAGTAAATAAATCTTTTTTTAAAGATTTATTTATTTATTTGAAAGTCAGAGTTACACAGAGAGAGGAGAGGCAGAGAGAGAGAGAGGCAGAGAGAGAGAGAGAGAGAGAGAAAGAGAGATCTTTTATCTGATGGTTCACTCCCCAATTGGCTGCAATTGTCAGAGCTGCACCGATCTGAAGCCAGGAGACAGGAACTTCTTTCAGGTCTCCCACATGGGTACCGGGGACCAAGGACCTGGGCCATCTTCTACTGCTTTTCCAGGCCACAGCAGAGAGCTGACTTGGAAGTGGAGCAGCCAGGTCTCAAGCTGGTGCCCATATGGGATGCCGGCGCTTCAGGCCAGGATGTTAACCTGCTGTGCCACAGCGCTGGCCCCAAGTAAATAAATCTTAAAGAAAACCCTGTGAAGTCTAACAAATTAAATGTAACAATATGTAAAAAAAGGTATTTTGTTATAACGAAGTAAATTGTCCTTCTAGGAATGCAAGTTTGGTTTAACAGTAACTATCAATTCATGCTGAATACCACAAGTGAAAATGGCAGAATAAATCAAACAAATACCACAGTGATAAGCTGGTAGAATAAATCAAGAATGAGGAGTTTCATGATGGCCAAGTAGTGGTGGCCAGCATTCACCTCCTTTTCCACAGAGAAGAACCAAAACAGCAAATAAATAATTTTATTTTCAAGGGAATGCCCAAGGAAGGACATTGTAACTATGCAAAGGAGACACAGGAACCCCACAGGACATGGAGAACCAAGTTGTCAGGGCAGAGAGAGGAACAAAGCCAACTGGCAATTTTGACATGAACTCTATGGGTGAGGGAGGATCCCCATTGCAGGGAAAAGGATTAATTCAGTGGAACAGATCTCCATGGATAATTTATGCTGGCACTCCTAGCTACAGGAGGGATCTACACTTGTCCTAGTCTTGGACCCTGATAAAGGAAGCTACCTGCTGTATGCTTGATAACTTTACTTTAGAGAAGGAATTCTGACTGTCTCCCCATATCCCCCAGAGAACATGCTGTGGCAGTGTGACTTCCATCTTGAAATATGAACCAGTGCTGAAATTCATACTCCCTTAGGGCACAGAAGCCTCTGCATATGTACATTCCTGGGGCCCCCTAAACATTCCACCATAGTGGGAAAAATTCCTGCAGCCTCACAACCCCAGTTAGACCCAGGAGAGCAACTATGACCCACACAAGGCTTTGCATCACAAGGGACAGGGATCGAGAGCAGAGGAATGTTTCTGCCCTCAGGACACTAGAAGTAGAGGCATTTCTCCCCTCAGATTTGGGGCCTGTGAAAAGTTCCCTGCCTTCCTTTTCACCACCAGCTGGAGCAGTGCTTGCTACTGCTGGAACCTGTATGCAACAGGACTGCTGGCCAGGGCTCCCTGGTCCTTAGCCCCACCCCTGCAGGCCATTACCTGACCTGTGGGCTCATGCCAAGATGGCCAGAAGTACATTTGCAGCCCTACTGCCATCCGTGAAGGTCACTTCAGGGACTGTGGACTCATGCTTGATGCCTTTGGGCACTGGTAAGAACTTGCACACCACCAGTCCTGTGGATTGGTGCTCCTGTGGCACCACACCTGCCTTCACCCACACAGGCCACTGCTGGCACTCACACTGCCCTGCAGACTCTGCAGGGCAGTGCTCCTGTGACTTTAGTCCTGCCCCTGCTGCTGTGGGCCACTGCTAGGACCACAGACTCTACCAGGCCTTGGGTCAGTGCTCATGGGACCCTGGTCCTGCTCCCAAATTTGCAGGTCACCACCAGGATCACAGAACTTGCTATGACCCTGGTACCATGCATACCAACACAGGTGATTGCCAGAACCCACAAGACATTGCCAGGACTTTTTGCCTGTGCTCTTTTTGAGTTTGGCCCCAGACCTCTGCTGCCACTGCCACCAATTACAGCAGAAAATATAAGGAGATTACACTGTAACAACCAATTGGAACTAAAGCCAAATAGTTTCTAGGCTGACACCTAAAGACATATCTTTGGAAATAGCCTTTTACCACAAAAGTCAAACTTTAAGGAACCGACCCAGCGTATGTGGAGATAACAGTGTAGGGACAAAGGAAGTATGAAAAAGGAAGGCAACATGATGCCTCCAAAAGAACACAGTAACTCTTTAGCAACAGAATCCAAAGAAAAATAGATTGATGAAATGCCTGATTAAGAACTCCAAAGATTCAATTTTTTAAAGATTTTATATATTTATTTGAGAGGTAGAGTTACAGACAAAATAAAAGACAAAGAAAGGTCTTCCATCCATTGGTTCACTCCCCAGATGGCTGCTATGGTCACAGCTGGATTGATCTGAAGCCAGGAACCAGGAGCTTCTTCCACGTGGGTGCAGGAGCCCAAGTACTTGGGCCATCTTTCACTGCTTTCCCAGGCTAAAACCAGAGAGCTGGATTAGAAGAGGAGCAGCTGGGACACTAACTGGTGCCCATATGGGATGCTGGCACCACAGGCGGAAGCTTAACCTACTATACATTGCCAGCCCCATCGTGATTGTTTTAGATCTATTTATTTATTTGAAAGGCAGAGTTAGAGGAAGAGACACACAGAGATATTTTCTATCTGTTAGTTCTCTCCCCATATGGCTGTGGCTGGGCCAGGCTGAAGCCAAGAGCCAAGAACCAGGGAATCCACCCTGGTCTCCTACATGGGTAGCAGGGATCCAAACACTTGGGCTGTCTTCCATTGCTTTCCCAGGCACATTTGCAGGGAGCTGGATTGGAAGTGGAGCAGCTGGGACTTGAACTGGCACTTATATGGGATGCTGGCATTGCAGGCAATAGCTTAACCTGCTGTGACACAGTGGTGAACACAATGGTGATTATAAGGAAACTCAATGAGTTGTATGAAAACACTGAAAGTTTAATGAAGTTAGGAGGGGCTGGTGCTGTGGTACAGTGGGTTAAAGCCCTGGCCTGAAGCACTGGCATCCCATATTGGCGCTGGTTCTAGTCCTGGGGGCTACTTTTCTGATCCAGCTCTCTGCTATGGCCTGAGAAAGCAGTAGAAGATGGCCCTCCTTGGGCCCCTGCACTCATGTGGGAGACCTGGAAGAAGCTCCTGGCTCCTGGCTTAAAATTGGCGCAGCTCCAGCTGTTGTGGCCATCTAGGGAGTGAACTAGCAGATGGAAGACCTCTTTTTCTGTCTCTACCTCTCTCTGTAACTCTGCCTTTCAAATAAAATAAATCTTTTTAAAAAAAAGCTATGTAAGTTTAGAAAAAAAATGAGGCTGGAGCTGTGGCTCACTTGGTTAATCCTCTGCCTGCAGCACTGACATCCCATATGGGCACCGGGTTCTAGTCCTGTTTGCTCCTTTTCCAGTCCAGCTCTCTGCTGTGGCCTGGGAAGGCAATGGAGGATGGCCCAGATGCTTGGGCTCCTGCATCTGCTTGGGAGAACAGGAGGAGGCACCTGACTCCTGGCTTCGGATCGGCTCAGCGCCAGCTGTAGCAGCCATTTGGGGAGTAAACCAATGGAAGGAAGACCTTTCTCTTTGACTCTCTCTCTCACTGTCTACTCTACCTGTCAAATAAAAAAAATGAAGTTAGAAAAACAGTGTATTATATGAATGAGAAATTCAACAAAGAAAGAGATCTTGAAAAAGAGCAGCTTGAAATACTGAAATGAAGAACATAGTAAATGAAGTAAAAAATAACATTTGAAAGCCTCAACAACAGGCCAGATCAAGCAGAAGAGAGAGTATCTGAACTTAAAGATAGATATTTTAAAATATCCCAGTCTGACCAACAAACAAACAAACAAACCAAAAAACAGTCTCTGAAACTTTTGTTGTTGAACAAAAATATTCAAATTTTGGAGATTCCAGAAGAGGAAGAAAAGGGCAAACATAATATAGAAAATTCATTCAATGAGGTAATAGCTAAAAAGTTTCATAATCCTGGGAATGATTTGGATATCCAGGTACAGAAGACCCATAGAATCCCAAATAATGACCAGAAAAATTCCCACTGTGACCTTTTATAGTCAAAAGGACAATGTAGAGAGAAAGAGAGTTCTAAAAACTGCAAAGAAAACACCATGTCACATTTAAGAGAACCCCCATTATTAACAGATTTTTTCAGTAGAAACCTTACAGAAATGGAGGGAATAGAAAGATATAGTCCACATTTTGAAAGAAAGAAACCCTGCAAGACAAGAATATCATATCCAGCAAAGCTATCCTTCATAAATAAAAGAGAAATAAAGACTTCCAAGACATGCAAAATTGAGGGAACTCATCACCACCAGACTAGCCTTACAAAAGATGCTTAAGATGGCCCTGCATTCAGAAACAAAGCAAAGATCAGCATCACAAAATAACACTGATCTATAAAACCCATCAAAAGAGCGGACACCCCCCAAAATAGAAAAGAATCAAATCTCATCAAAACTAAATCAAAAAAAGGGGTATATAAGAGAGGAAGAACAACCAAGGTATTCAAAATAAAGAGAAGAGAAATTTTATAGTGGCAAGATGAATTCACTACTTATCAGTCATAACCTTAAATGTAAATATACTAACTCCTCCAGTTAAAAGATACAGATCAGCTGAATGGATAAAAAACAAGACCGAATTATATGCTGCATACAAAGCACTTAATTTTTGACACACACAAACTAAAAGAGAAGTGATGGAAAAATATATTCCACTAAAACAGAAACCAAAAACAAGCAGGAGTAACTATACTTAGACAAATTAGACCTTAAAGCAAAAACTGTAAAAAAGACACAAAGAAGGTCACTATATAATTATCAAAGGACTAAAGCATCAGAAAAGCTTAAAAATTCACTTTGAATACTGAACAGAATAAATAAAAATAAAGAACAAGTTCAGGGCTCTTGAATTGGAGAAATCAGGCTCAACTCTTGTTAATCTTGCCTCTTAATGTGTCAACTTTCCACTTATTTCTTTTACCCTTTATGTCACTTTGCCTATTTTGTTCCCCTTAAACCATGTCTAGATTCAGATATGACTCATCTTTTCAGCCTCACCATCACTTTCTAATTTCATTAAATGAAGTTGTAACTGTCCCTTCTGGGTGGAATACGTAAATGGCTGACTTAAGGAGGATCAAGTATGGATACTCATTTCTCTTGCCCCTTGCTTTTTCTTAGCCCCTCTGCATCTTCCAGGGGACAAAGGATTTGTATTTTCACTACCATTTTAGAAAACTGCATCCTGGCCGGCGCCGTGGCTCAACAGGCTAATCCTCCGCCTTGCGGCGCCGGCACACCGGGTTCTAGTCCCGGTCGGGGCGCCGGATTCTGTCCCGGTTGCCCCTCTTCCAGGCCAGCCCTCTGCTGTGGCCCGGGAGTGCAGTGGAGGATGGCCCAGGTGCTTGGGCCCTGCACCCCATGGGGAGACCAGGAAAAGCACCTGGCTCCTGGCTCCTGCCATCGGACAAGCGCGGTGCGCCGGCCGCAGCGCGCCAACCGCGGCGGCCATTGGAGGGTGAACCAACGGCAAAAGGAAGACCTTTCTCTCTGTCTCTCTCTCTCACTGTCCACTCTGCCTGTCAAAAAAAAAAAAAAAAACTGCATCCTATAATCAGAAAATTCATGCTTCTGGAAGAATAGATGCTGTCATATGAGTTTTTGAGTGAACCCTTCCTCCAATTAGTCCCTGTACTTGACAGAAAAATATTTTTCCTCCTCTGCCCCTTCTGCTCTGTCTACCTATCCCCAGAGGTTACAACTTTCAAACTGTACATCAGAAAGACTTCTGGTCATCTCATGCCTGTTTATGGAGATTATTTGTTATTGGGAAGGGGAAAGAGGGGCTTAGAATATCTGCAGATATGAGTATGATTCTTTCAGCAGAGTCTTGTGATCAGATATTTCCTTCATGGTAAACTTTTCTCCTAACAGTTTCATCATAATACAGTTAAAGAATATCAATAATGATGTGAGTATAATTAATTTTATGGTAATGGTAGGTTTCTTAGAAGCAATAATAGATGCTGGAAGACAGTGAAACAGTATCTTTAAAATGATGAGGGAAACAACTACCATTCTAGAATTCTGTTTTTATGATATCATTCAAGAGTACTGACAACATATAGTACTGCTAGATATACTGAATGCCTTTGTGTATTTTTAGTAAAGTATTTTAAAATATTTAGAGCAATCACTAAATAAATGGACATACTATCTGTATCTTCCAAATTGTCAGAACATGGAAGGTGGGGAAAGGTATAAAAAGCATTTTAATCTCAAGAAGATATGAAAAGTATAAAAAGCCAGAATGATGATAAGCATAAAACACAAAACGATATAGTTGTATGTATCTGAATAATCTTAAATAAAAATGGAATATACAGAACAAATTCTGTTACATTAGTTGTTGCTTATTCCCTCCTCACCTTCCCATACTAACCTGTAGACTAATACTTTTCTTCCTTGTTGACTTTAGACTTGCCTATGTGTCTTGCTTTGTCAGTGGAATATAAGGGGATGTACCCTTTGCCACATCTGAAGAGAGGCTTTTACTATGTTTGTGTGATTTGTCTTGGCCTCTTGTGCTTTCTCTTTGTCATGAAAACATCTGTTGTCCAGAGGCTGCCATTTAATCTGGAACCCAGAACAAGAAGACATGTGGAGAAGATATGAACCTGACCACTTTCCCTCCTTTCTGATAACAAGTCATCTCCCTACACAGGAATGTGATGACCACAAAGAAGTATTCCTGATATAAGGGTTGACACTTTAATTTTGGGGGATAGGCAGAAGTCAGAAGCTGAGTCCAATCATATCCAACAAAGTCCAACAGAATCACAGTCAAAACACAGATCTGTGAGCCAAGCATCCTTCCTTTCCTCTCCTAGATTTTGATTATTTGCTGAAAATCTTTGGTGCTCCATGGATTATAGCTGAATTACTCCAATATCTGCCTTCATTGTCACATGGCATTCTCTCTGGGTGCCTCCATCATCATATAGTCATATTCTTAAGAGGACACTAGTCATACTGGATTAGAGACCCATCATAAAATGATCTTATAAATAAGGTCACATTCTGTGATAGCAGGAGTTTGTACTTCAGCATATCTTTTTGGTGGAGGGACAACAATTCAACCCATAGTACTGTTATAAATTGGTGTCTAGAAGTTGGAGATGGGGTGGGCCTTTGGTGTAGCAGTGAAGACACTGTTTGAGATGCCAGCATCTTACATTGGAGAGCCTGGGTTCTGGCTCTGACTTCCCTCTTGATTCCAATTTCCTGCCAATGCTTACTGTGGGAGGCAGTGGTGATGGTTCAAATAGTTGAATCCCTGCCACTTATGTGGGAAACCTGGATGAGTTCCCAGCTTTTGGCTTTGGCCTGGCCCAGCCCCAGTTGTTGCAGGCATTTGGGGAGTAAATTAGCAGATGGGAAATCTCTGTTGACTCTTTCTCTATCTCTCTGCCTTTCAAATAAATAAAATGAATAAAAATTAAAAAATAAAAATGAAATTACACTTAGGTTCTTGTAACAGAAACCTAAAGTATGTGGTAATTCATTATAGCAATCATAGGAAATGAGCACAGTTGGCCTCTGTATCTGTGGCTTTTGCGTCCATAGATTCAACTTACCATGGATTGAAAATATTTTTTTTTAAAATAACACCTGTACTGAATGCATGCAGACTTGTTTATATTTCCCCAAACAATACAGTATAACAAGTATATACATAGTATTTAGATTGTGCTGGGTATTGTGGCATTGCCTTTGAGACCAAACTGTAGGCAGTGAGAAGCTGTTGTTGGACAGTAGTGGTAAAACATTGGAAAAACTGTTACCTGTGTGTTGTTCTCTGTGAAGAGAGTAAATGCACCGCATAAACTTGTGGTTTGTGCAAAGAAATTTTGACACAGCATGCTAGAATTTTGAACTGGTTTTTATTAGCTATATTTGAAAAAATAAAGAAGTCAACATATTTGGAAGCAGGGGTGTAAAGGAAAAGAGACTCCAGAAAGTATGGGATTACCAGATTGACAAATGAAACTATTTCTCAACTCCAACCAAGTAAACTGATAAATATTTTTTGATACATGCAGGCTGAGTGAGCCTCAAATGAAGATATAGCCTTAAGGAACAGACATAGTTGCATATTTACCTTTTTTAAATACCTCTGATTGGATGAAAGTGATCTCAAGTAAACCAATTCAACTAGATTAAATTGACCTGCCTCATTAACTTTATCCTAGATCATGAGACATAATTTTGCCATTACAATGACAGAAAACATACCATGGACATATAGGCCAAGCAAATGAAATTTAGTTGGCATATCTAAGATTTTAATAATATAATTAGCAAGTTTGATCCATGGATATTGAAGATTCTTACATTCAACAGAATGAGAATGTGTATCTTTTCAAATATATAGAGTTTTTATGACAGTTGGTAACATACTAGTACATAAATTTAAGAAAATCCACATTATACAGAGTAGAATTAATAGTGTAATTAACTTACAAATGAACAAGAGATTATTTTTAAATAAAAAAATCCTTGAAAAGAAATGAATGCACTTCTCAGTAATTCGAGACAAACAAGAAATTTTTTTTTTTTGACAGGCAGAGTGGACAGTGAGAGAGAGAGACAGAGGGAAAGGTCTTCCTTTGCCGTTGGTTCACCCTCCAATGGCTGCCGTGGCCGGCGCGCTGCGGCCGGCGCACCGTGCTGATCCGATGGCAGGAGCCAGGTGCTAGGTGCTTTTTCCTGGTCTCCCATGGGGTGCAGGGCCCAAGCACTTGGGCCATCCTCCACTGCACTCCTGGGCCACAGCAGAGAGCTGGCCTGGAAGAGGGGCAACCGGGACAGAATCCGGCGCCCCGACCGGGACTAGAACCTGGTGTGCCGGCGCCGCAAGGCGGAGGATTAGCCTGTTGAGCCACGGCGCCGGCCCAAACAAGAAATTTTGATAGTAATTGCAAATATGAACATCAGTGAAAATTTATGTTTCAGAATTTCTGCAAAAGCTTTTCTTTTACTGTAGTAGGGTTATCACAGGGTTGCCTCCCCGGGGATTGAATTTTCAGCCCACTTTGCTAATCACTGTGACCATATGACTATGTAGAATCACTCCAGAAGAACTTGACTATAAGTTATTCTCTTGTTTCTAGGCCCATCTTGTAAAACTTTACACACATGTTCCTCCATACTCTTTACCTTTCCCTGCTTGCTGGAATAAGACTGATCAAAGCAACCTTATTGGATAGGTGTTACAAATGGCAAGGCTACCATCAGCTTAGAATTCAGAGATCTCTGTGAACTTGAAGTGATCCACTGATTAAGTATCCTATTTAAACCATTGTGTCTGTTTCTTGATTACAGTACTTCAGTCATTTACTCTAATTCACATCCAATATCTTTGAGACCAAATTGAATTACTTCTTAGGGGTAAATTTATGATTTAATACATTTATTTTTAAAATATTGAAAATAAATATTTGATTAAAGAAGCTTGGATTAAAAAGTGTAAGTCTAATAAAAACTAGAAAAGAATCATAAAGAATATAAATGAGGAGCCAGTGCTGTGGCATAGTGGGTAAAGCCACTGCCTGTGATGCTGGCATCCCGTATAGGTGCTGGTTTGAGACCTGACTGCTCCACTTCCAATCCAGCTACCCGCTAACGCACCTGAGAAAGTAGCAGAAGGTGGTCTGAGTTCTTGGGCTCCTACACCTACATGGGAGACCTGGAAGAAACTCCTGGCTCCTGGCTTCAGTTCAGCCCAGCTCTAGCTGCTGCAGCCATTTGGGGAGTGAACCAGAAGATGGAAGACTCTCTCTCTCTCTCTCTCTCTCTTTTTCTGCCTCTCTCTCTCTCTCTCTCTCTCTCTTTCTCTGCCTCTCTGTAACTCTGCCTTTCAAACAAATAAATAAATCTTTAAAAATAAAATCTCCCCAGAAATCTACCCTATTGATCAATGAAGAAGCAGCAACATCATTTCCCAATTCAGAATCACAAAAGAAAAAGAGAAAAAATTGTGAATGTTGATGGGTCTGGTACAAGCAAGAACAAATTGAAGAAGATTCAGAGACCTCTGAAGAAGCAGAGAACAGCGTGAAGACATCAGACAGTGAAGATGACAAATGAAATCCTCTGCCTCTGGGACTAACAGGAACTTTTAAGGATATTTCCTTCACTTCTCTAATTAATCTTGTCGGTGAAAGCACTGTGAAGGCCATGAAAGAAATGGGCTTTGCAAACATGACTGAAATTCAACATAAAATTGTTAGACCACTTCTGGAAGGCAGGGATCTTCTAGCAGCTGCAAAAACAGGCAGTGGCAAAACCCTAGCTTTTCTGATCCCTGAGGTTGAACTTACTGTTTAGTTGAAGTTCATGCCCAGAAATGGACAGAAGTCTTTATTCTTTCACCTACTAGAGATCTTGCCATGCAAGCTTTCAGTGTTCTTAAGGAGCACATATGGTTTTATAATGGATGGTAATAACATATTCTGAAGCACAGAAAATAGCTAATGGAATCAACATTATTGTGGCCACACCAGCCTGCCTCCTGGATCATATGTAGAATACTCCAGAACTTATGATGAGGCTGAGTGTATCTTGAATGTTGATTTTGAAGACAAATTAAAATAAAGTTTTAAGTTTTTGTCAACATACAGACAGACCATATCCTTTTCTGCCACTCTAACATGAAAATTTGGAGACCTAGAAAGAATTTTCTGAAAAAGGAGCCACTGTGTGTTGTTACTGCTGCTGATAAAACTAATGCAATAGTAGATGATCTTGAATAGGGATATTATTTGTCCCTCAGAAAAGAGACTTCTTCTGCACATCAGATTCCTTAAGAAGAACACAAAGAAACTGATGATCTTCTTTTCATCCTGTAAGTCATGAAGTACCGGTATGAGTTGCTGAACTACATTGATTTTTCTCTCTTGACCATTGATAGAAGGCAGAAGCCAAATAATGGTTCAACCACATTCTTTCAGTTCTGCAGTGCAGACTCAGGGATATTGTTGTATATAGCCAGAACAACAAAAGGGCTGGATTTTTCCTATAGTTGTCTTGATTGTTCAATGTGATCCTCTAGATGACCCTAAGGAATATATCATTGTATGAGTAGAATAGCCAGGGGCCTAAACACAAGAGGGCATATCTTGCTCATTTTGTGGCCATAAGAATTGGGTTTCTTTTTTTACTTGAAGCGATACAATGTTTCATTTAGTGAATTTGACTTTTCCTGGTGTAAAATTTCTGATATTCATTCTCAGCTTGAAAAATTAAAAGGAGCCATAGGAAACATATAAGTCATACATACATCCAAGCACGATATTCCCATTGTCTGAAAAAGATCTGTAATGTTAATAACCTGAATTTTCCTGAAGTTGCTCTATCTTTTAGTCTCAAGGTGCCTGCTTTTGTGGATCTGAATGTGAACAGCAATGAAAGCCAGTGGAAAAAGAGAGGAGGTGGTGGATTTGGCTACCAGGAAACTAAGAAAGTGGAGTAGTCCAAAAAATCTTGAAAAACGTTAGCAAGAAATCATCTGACAGCAGGCAGTTCTCTCACTGAAGACACAGTTTCTTTTATCTTCAATAACTTTGTCCTGAAATGAACTTTTTTTCCCTTGCTCTAACAAAGAAGTTTTGTAGCCTTTAGAATTTGGACTGATTTAAAACGAATATAGATTGACTCAGGTCTCAAGCACTGTAATTTCCATCAAGTATGTTTTTTATTTTTGGGATATAAGACAGACTTTAATTTTTCTTGGTTTTCCAAGGGCAAAGCAAATTATCTTTTGGTCTTTTGTGATGGTACAATATTTTAATTTTGCCTACTTCCCCACCGCCAATTCATGTCATTGTTATAATATAACTCTTCTTATACTTTTCCCTCCTGGTGTGTGAAGACTTTTTTTGTGTGGATTATTGCTATATTAACTTGCTTTTATGATGACCTAGTATATTGACAGGTGGCAGTAATGCAGCAAATAGTGTCAATTTGCTATCTTCAGTTGTTGGATCTCTGTAATAGTTTTTAAACCCTGCTGAAAATGCTGCAGTATAAAAAGACAGGGCACTCTCAGAAATCCTAAGAAGCACCTTAGGATAAAGTTGGTATCACTTTTAGATATTCTAGATTTTAAAACCATGGCCCTTTGGGTAAGCATTTGGGCACGTATTTGGGCACAGCATTAAGTTGCTGCATGAGATGACTACATTTCATATTGTAGTGGCTTGTTGGAGTCCTGGCTATTCCACTTTCCATATAGCATACTGCTAATGTGCAACCTGAGCTGCAGCAGATTATTTATTTATTTCTTCTCTAATGTTTATTATTTCTTTCCCGCTAGTAATTTTTGGTTTTTATTCTTGTGTTTCTAGTTCCTTGAAATGCATTGTTAGATATTTATTTGATACCTTTCCAAATTTCTTGATATAGGCACTTACTGCTATAAACTTTTCTCTTAACACTGCTTTTGCTTTATCCCAGTTTCAGTATGTTGTGTTTTCATTTGTTTCAAGGAATTTTTGATTTCCATTTTGATTTCTTTTATGAGACACTGTTCATTCAGGAAGATGTTGTTCAGTTTCCATTTATTTGTGTATTTCCTAGAGTTTTAAAAATTATTTTGTTATTAATTTTCAGCTTCATTCTATTGTGGTCAGAAAAGATACATGATATGATTTCAATTTTTTGAACTCATTGAGACTCATTTTATGGCTTAGTGTATGGTCTATCCTAGAGAATGTTCCATGCGCTGATGAAACAAATGTGTCTTCTACAGTTGTGGGATGAAATGTTCTATAGATAGAAGGTACATCCATTTGGTTTATAGTGTAGATTAGCTCTGTTGTTTCTTTGTTGACTTTTTTGGTCTGGTTGACCTGTCCATTGATGACAGTAAGGTGCTGAACCCCTCCTCCCCATCATTATGGTATTGGAGCATGTGTTTCCCTTTAGATCCATTAACATTTGTTTTATGAAACTAGGTGCCCTTGCATGGATGCATATACATTTACTATAGTCACATCTTCTTGTTGGATTGATCCCTTAATCATTATATATTGATCTTCTTTGTCTCTTTTTTTCCCCCAGAAACCTTTTATTTATGGTACACAAACTTTATTTATGGTATACAAACTTTAGAAACGTAGTGATTCTTCCCACTGTACCTTCCCTCCCACCCACACTCCCACCATTCTTTCTCCTCCCTCTCTTGTTCCCATTCTTATTTTTTACTAAGATCTATTTTCAGTTAATTTCATGCACATAAGATTAACTCTATACTAAGTAAAGATTTCAACAAATAGTATGAAAAAAAATTTCCTCAACAGTCAAGTCAAGTGCTGTTCAAAGTCATTGCTTCTCAAAGTGTCAATTTCACTTCTATGGAGTACCTTTTAAGTGCCCTATTAGTTGTCACAGATCAGGGAGAATATATGATATTTGCCCTTTTGAGACTGACTTATTTCATGAAGTATGATGTTTTCCAGTTTCATCCATTTTGTTGCAAATGACAGGATTTCATTTTTTAAGCACTGTGTAGTAGTCCAAGCTGTACATATCCCATAATGTATTTTTTTCCCCAAAGATATATTTATTGATTTGAAAGTCAGGGTTAGAGAGAGAGAGAGAAGGAGAGGCAGAGGCAGAGGGGGAGAGAGAGAGAGAGAGAGAAAGAGAGAGAGAGAGAGAGAGAGAGAAGTCTTCTATCCATTGGTTCATGCCCTAATTGGCCGCAATGGCCAGAGCTGCACTGATATAAAGCCAGGAGCCAGGAACTTCTGTGTCTCCCACGTGGGTGCAGGGGCCCAAAGATATGGGCCATCTTCTATTGCTTTCCCAGGCCACAACAGAGAGCTCGATCAGAGGTAGAGCAGCTGGGACTCAAACTGGCACCCATATGGGATGCCGACATTGCAGGCTTTACTTTCTATGCCACTGCATCTGCCCTATATTCCATAATTTTTTTTTAATTAATTAATTTTTTTTTGACAGGCAGAGTGGATAGTGAGAGAGAGAGACAGAGAGAAAGGTCTTCCTTTGCCGTTGGTTTACCCTCCAATGGCCGCCGTAGCCGGCGCGCTGCGGCCTGCACACCGCGCTGATCCCATGGCAGGAGCCAGGTGCTAGGTGCTTTTTCCTGGTCTCCCATGGGGTGCAGGGCCCAAGCACTTGGGCCATCCTCCACTGCACTCCCGGGCCACAGCAGAGGGCTGGCCTGGAAGAGGGGCAACCGGAACAGAATCCGGTGCCCCGACCGGGACTAGAACCCGGTGTGCCGGCGCCGCAAGGCGGAGGATTAGCCTGTTGAGCCACGGCGCCGGCCTCCATAATTTCTTTATCCAGTCTTCAGTTGATGGACATTTGGGTTGACTCCATATCTTAGGTATTGTGAATTGAGCTGCAATAAACATGGGGGTACAGATAACTGTTTCAAATGATTTCATTTCCTTTGGGTAAACCCCCAGGAGTAGAATGGCTGGGTCATATGATAGGTCTATTCAGATTTCTGAGGCATCTCCCTGCTGTCTTCCACAGTGACTGTACCAGTTTATATTCCCACTTTGTATCTTTTAAAAGTTTTTTCTTAAAGTCTATTCTGTCTGATATGAGTCTAGCTATCCCAGATCATTTTTTTTCTATTTGCACGTAATATCTTTTTCTATACTTTTACTTTCAATCTGTGTGTATTTTTATTGGTGAAGTGTGTTTTTGTATACAGCATACAGATGAGTCTATTTTTTCATCCTTTTAGCCAATCTGTATCTTTTAATTGTAGAATTTAGTCTATTAACATGCAAGGTTATTATTGATAAGTAATGATTTGGTCCTGCCATTTTCCCATAAATTTTCCTATTTTTTGTTTTGAACTCATTGTTCTTTTACTGGGAAGTTTTTCTGCCTTCACTTTCTTTAATGATGCTGATTATCTTTCTCTGTTTTTGTGTGTAGTGCATTCTTAAGTATCATTTGAAAGGCTGGATGTGTGATGGCAAATTCTTTTAATTTTTGCTAGTCTTGGAAGGTCTTTATTGCACCTTCATTTATGAATGAAAGCTTTGCTGGGTAAAGTATTACCGATTACCTTTGGCTTTTTTTTTTTTTTAACTATGTCTCTCAACTCTCTCCTGGGCTGTAGGATTCCTACTGAGAAATCTGCTGTCAGTCTGGAGTTCCTCTGAAAGTCATCTGGCATTCTCTTTATGTTTTACTTCTACTTTTGAAAGTTTGACTATAATGCATTGTTATGAGGATCTTTTCTGGTCATGCCTATTTGGGGTTCTGTGCACTTTCAGTATTTGGATGTCCATATCTTTCTCCAAATTGGGGATTTTCTGCTATTATTTTACTGAATAGGTTTTTCTAAGCCGTTCTTCACGCTCCCCCCCAAACTCCAGCCATACCTCCAGGAACTCTTAAGACTCATATTTGTTTGTCTGATGGTATTCCGTAGATCCCAAACACTGTTTGGGTTTTTATAATTTCTTCTTTCTCTTCCTGCTCTTCTCCTCCTTCTTCTTCTTCATCCTCCTCCTCTTCTTCTATCTTCTTCCTCCTCCTTCTCCTCATCCTTTTTCTTTCTTCTTTGGTGTTTGAAGTATTTCAAAAGACCTGTCTTCTGGATCAGAAAGTCTTTTTTTTTTAAAGATTTATTTTATTTATTTGAAAGACAGAGTTACAGAGACAGACAGACAGACACAGACACAGAGGTCTTCCATCTGCTGGTGCACTCCCTAAATGGCTGCAATGGCCAGAGCTGAGCTGATCTGAAGCCGGGGCCAGCAGCTTCTTCTGGGTCTCCCATGTAGGTGCACAGGCCCAAGGACTTGGGCCATTCTCCACTGCTTTCCCAAGTGTATTAATAGGGAGCGGGATTGGAAGTGGAGCAGCCAGGACTCGAACCAATGTTCATATGAGATGCCAGCACTGCAGGCTGGGGCGCCACAGCACTGCTCCCTGGATCAGTTAGTCTTTCTTCTGCCTCATAAAGTCTGTTGTTAAGGCTTTCCACTATATTTTTAATTTAACTATTGAATACTTCCTTTCAAATATGCCTTTTTAAAAATCTCTCTGTCTCTTTGCAGAATTTATTGTTCATGTTATGTATTGATTTCCTGATTTAACTGTTTCTGTGTGTTCTTGAGTAACCTTACAATCATTCTTCTGAATTCTTTTTGAGGCATTTCATCAGCCTCTCCTTATTCACAGATCAATAGTAATTAATTATTGTGTTCCTCTTGGGTAGACATATTGCCTTCTTTATTTATGTTTTTTTGTTTTTTTTTGTTTCTGTGTTGATTTTTGCACATCTGAGGGAGTCTCTTTTTGCTATCTGGTGTGGAGATAGTCATTTATTTATTTTACTGAAAGATTTACTCCCTGGAAATGTGCCTCTGAGGCTTGGTGGAGTGCCTAAGACCTATACTTCAGTTCAAGGGTATGTGCTAGGTGGGGTCATGTAGCTCTGGCCAACATTTATAGATAGAGCAGGAGCCAGAATGACACCCAAGTTGGATATGGTGGAGTGCTTCTGGCTAGTCAGTGGGGGAAGGGAATGTTGGAGTCAGTTACTGTGTTCACAGTTCCAGCCCTTCTGTGTGCCAAGGTGAACCAGCTGATTGATTCATAATCTAGAATGAACTCACTGTGCCATCATACCTTACCCACCCAGGCATGCACATAATGTAGAGTACTGACCTGCTCCTCAGTGTATCCCCTGACCCTCTCCACAAGATCCATCCTCAGCATGCAGAGATCCCAGTTGCTACCCATGACTTTCTCAGCTCCATGGCCTATGCCCATAACTCCCACAGTCACAGGGTACAGGGGGTCTGCTCTTCACCTTGCAGGCTGCCTCATCTTCATTACCAGTGGCATTTGGCAGTGGCAGAACTGCCCAATGTGGCCTGACTCAGGACAGAGTTTAGTTGCAGCTCTACCTCAGCATGTTGGGTCTAGTGCTTTGGTTGTGGGAGGGGGAGCAGGCAATATGGTCTGACTTAATGGAGCAAAGTAGTCATCCAGACCCCCAGAAGCTCCCCTGGCTGGACTTGAAGCCAGTGGAGACCCTGGAATTCTCCCTTAGTCAAAGTTGCTGGTGGTGGAGGCTGTGGCAGTCTCCTCTCACCTTGCTATGGGATAATGGGGCTTCATAGCTGGGAGCCGACAATGTTGATGCAAGAGTGGCTGGTGGGGGCATGGCTGCTCCAGGAAGTCTGTTCTGTCCTGTCTGTTCTCCACTGAAAAGTCCTCTCAATCAGCCCCTGAGAACATGGGCCTCCTTTTGTTTTTTGGTTTCTGTGACTGAGGTCAGTATGGCTTCTTACTGTTGAGCCAACGTGGATCTTTTTCTGGTTTTGTCTTTATAGTGACCAGCTCCCATTCAGGAACCTACCAAGAGTCACCTCATTAGAACAGAAGATGCTCCTATTATCCATGAAATTCCAAGGGATTATGTAGCTTTCTTAGGAACCAGAGTAAAAAACCAAATATTAGAATAAAAGATGCTCCTAGGAGAGCCTATAATTTAGGAAATTACAAGTGTTTTAAGAGCTCTGGATCATGAGCTGGGGGCAGGGACCAATATCCATATTTCTAATTTTACATCCATACTTCACATTATACATAAAAATTTATTTAAGGTGATTATGGGTTTAAATGTATGAACCAAACCCATAAAAATTTTAGATGAAAACAGAGAATGATATCTGTAGTCTTGCAGCATCAATAAAAAAGTATTATTTTTAGACAGAACAGAAAGTACCTATGATAAAGGAAAAAATAATGTGGACTTAATCAAATTTAAAAACTTGTATTTGTCAAAAGACATTGTTCAGATATTAGAAAAGTCATAACCATGAAGAAAATATTTGCAAAACATATCTTTAAAAAAGACTTGTATTTAGAATATGTAAGAAACTTTTACAACTCAATAAAATTAGACAAACAACCCTCCCCTTACCAAAAAATTGAAGAATGTGAAAAATCATCTCGTAAAGGATTTTACCCTAATGGCCAATAAATACATGAAAAAGTGCTGAATGTCATTAGCCATCTGGAGACTTCGGTCTTAAGCTAAAAAAGATACACCACTACACATTCTCTAGAATGGCTAATGTTAAAAAAATTTTAAAAACTTGTAATTCCAAATGTTGGTAACAATGTAGAATAATTAAAATTCAGGTATAGGGCCAGTGCCGTGGCTCACTTAGTTAATCCTCTGCCTGCGGCACAGGCATCCCATATGGGCACCCGGTTCTAGTCCCGGTTGCTCCTCTTCCAGTCTAGCTCTCTGCTGTGGCCCAGGAGGGCAGTGGAGGATGGCCCAAGTGCTTGGACCCCTCTCCTGCATGGGAGACCAGGAAGAGGCACCTGGCTCCTGGTTTCGGATCAGTGCAGTGCCAGCTGTAGCGGCCATTTGGGGAGTGAACCAATGGAAGGAAGACCTTTCTGTCCCTCTCTTTCTCACTGTCTAAAAACTGTCAAATAAATTAAAAAAAAATTCAGCTACATTGCTGTGTAAAATTATATAACCACTTTGGAAATTGTTTTGGTAACTTTTTATAAGGATTAACATAAGCCTAACTAAAATTGAGCAATTTCACTCAATATTTTTAAAAAGAGAAATGAAAACATATGCTCACAAAAACATTTATACAAGGATATTTATAACTGTTTTATGCAATAGCACAAACTAGAAATAGTCAATTATCTATTAGGGGAGGCTGGATTAATAAAATGTCATACATGCATAGAATGGAATACTACCCAGTAATAAAAGTGAATCTCTTACTGAAATATACAACAAGAAGAATGGACTTCAAAGAGAGTTTGTTGGGTAAAATTAGATGCAAGAGTATATACTGTACTGCATGTATATGAAGAACAAGAATTTATATGATGAACAGAAATAGGCAAAACTAATCTATGGTAATAGCAATCATAGTAGTGCTTGCTTTGGAGGAGTTGGTATAGGAGCAGAAGCTATCTTTTTGGGATCAGGGAAATCTTACATTTTAATAACAGAGTGGATTTATACAGGCATATGGATTTATCACAGTAATAGAATAGGATCTAAAACCAAGAAACAAACCAATACAGACATGGAGACTTGATATAGGTAGAGGTGGCATTGTAAATCGTTGATGAAAGAGCAGTGTTATCAACAAAAGATAATGGACAGTTTATTACATGTGTGGAAAAAAAGCACATCCTTGTCTTTTACTGTATTTAAAAATAAATGTAATTAATGATTCCAGTGTGGAATGTAAGACTTTGAAACTTAGAAAAAATATAGAAGAATGTCTTTATCACATCAAATTAGAGAAAAAAATTTCATCATTGACCCAAAACATGAAGAAAAGATTGGTAAACTTCACTACATTAAAATATAAAATTTATGTATGTTGAAAGACCACCATTAAGACTGATAATCACAGACAGACTAGGACTAGAGATTTTCAGCCTATATAACCAAGGTAGATCTAATACCCAGAATATATAATTCCTACAAACCAATGTGAAAAAAAGAAGCATGCCAGAAGAGACCAATGTTTATAAACTGGAAGAGAAAACTCAAAAGGGTTATAAACATACAAAAAGATGCTCAACATTATTATTTGGGAAAGTACATTAAAACAATACAACCTGGGGCTGGCACTGTGGCATAGTAGGTTAAGCATCTACCTGCAGTGCTTGCATCTCAACTGCTGGTTCACGTCCCAGCTACTCCACTTCTGATCCAGTTCCCTGCTGATGACCTGGGAAAGCAGTAGAAGATGGCCCAAGTGCTTGGGCCCCTGCACCCACATGGGAGACCTGGAAGAACCTCTTGGCTCTTGGCTTTGGATCAGCTCAGCTCTGGCTGTTGCAGCCATTTGGAAAGTGACCCAATGGATGGAAGACCTATCTCTCCTGCTCTCTGTGGGTTACTATGCCTCTTAAGTAAATAAAGAAATCTTTTGAAAAACAATACAACAAGTAAAACAATAAGTAAAACAACAATTAACATAACAAAAAGTGCATTATTATCCAACAATGCCACATATAAGGATATGGAAAAATAAGGAGATTGGAGAACAAATGTCAAAAAAGAAATATGAATAATCTTCTCAGATATTAGAGCTTTCTGCAAAACTACTTGTGTTGGTTAGAAGAGCTAACAACAGATACTGTAAAATGTGGTGGCTTATCCCATGTTTATTGCAGCTCAATTCACAATAACACATGGAGTCAACCTAAATGCCTGTCAACTGAAGACTGGATAAAGAAATTATGGGATATGTACTCTTTGGAATACTACACAGTGGTTAAAAAAATAAAATCCAGTCATTTGCAACAAAATGGATGAATCTGGAAAACATCATACTTGGTGAAATAAGCCAGTCCCAAAGGGACTAACACCATATGTTCTCCCTGATCTGTGATAACTAACAGAGCACCTAAAAGGAAACCTGTAGAAGTGAAATTGACTTGAACAGCCCTTGTCTTGACTGTTGAGGAAAAGTTTTTCTTTTTTCTTTTTTTTTTCCTTCTTAATATCATTGGTTGAACTTTTTACCTAACAGAATTTTTTATTTTTTTTATTTTTTTGTTTTTTTATTTTATTTTATTTTTTTGACAGGCAGAGTGGACAGTGAGAGAGAGAGACAGAGAGAAAGGTCTTCCTTTGCCGTTGGTTCACCCTCCAATGGCTGCCGCGGACAGCGCGCTGCGGCTGGCGCACCGCGCTCATCTGATGGCAGGAGCCAGGTGCTAGGTGCTTTTTCCTGGTCTCCCATGGGGTGCAGGGCCCAAGCACTTGGGCCATCCTCCACTGCACTCCTGGGCCACAGCAGAGAGGTGGCCTGGAAGAGGGAAAACCGGGACAGAATCCGGCGCCCCGACCGGGACTAGAACCCGGTGTGCCGGCGCCGCAAGGCGGAGGATTAGCCTGTTGAGCCATGGCGCCGGCTATTTTTTTATTTTTGACAGGTAGAGTTATAGACAGAGAGAGAGAGGGAAAGGTCTTCCTTCCATTGGTTCACCTCCCAAATGACCACTACAGCCGGCGCTGCACCGATCCGAAGCCAGGAGCCAGGTGCCACTTCCCGGTCTCCAATGCAGGTGAGGGGCTCAAACACTTGGGCCATCCTCCACTGCCCTCCTGGGCCACAGCAGAGAGCTAGACTGGAAGAGGAGCAACCGGGACTAGAACCGGGTGCCCATATGGGATGCCTGTGCCGCAGGCAGAGGATTAACTAAGTGAGCCATGGTGCCAGCCCCCCTAACATAGAATTAATCATATGTGTATAAAGTCAATTGAAAATAGATCCCAGTAAAAAATCAGAGTGGTAATAAGAGAGGGAGGAAGGAAGTTTGTAACTGTAAAGCTGTATAGTTCTGCATCCATTCCTACGGACTTCTTTTATTTTTTTTTTTTTTAACAATTTATTTATTTATTTGAACATCAGAGTTACACAGAAGAGAAGGATAGGCAAAGAGAGAGAGGTCTTTCATTCGTTGCTTCACTCCCCAATTGGCCGCAATGTTGGTTCACTCCCCAATTCGCTGCTATAGCCAGAACTGTGCCGATCCAAAGCTAGGAGCCAGGAGCTTTTTTCGGGTCTTCCATATGGGGTGCAGGGGCCCAAGGCTTTGGGCCATCTTCTACTGCTTTTCCAGGCCATAGCAGAGAGCTGGCTCAGAAGAGGAGCAGCCGGGACTCCAGCTGGCGCCCATATGGGATGCCGGCACTGCAGGTGGCGGCTTTACCTGCTACACCAGTGCTGGCCCCCGATTCACTTCTAAGGGTACAGCTAAAAACTTGCCATGAGACTCCAAATCTCATTAAGCCAAGTGGTAATAATGTCATCTTTTTAAAAAAATTTATTTTATTTATTTGAAAGATAGAGCTACAGAGAGAGGTAGAAACAGAGAGGTCTTCCATCTGCTGGTTCACTCCACAGATGGCCGAAATGGCCAGAGCTGCGCCAGTCTGAAGCCAGGAGCCAGAGCGTCTTCCAGGTCTCCCATGTGTGTGCAGGGGCCCAAAGACTTGGGCCATCTTCTACTTCTTTCCCAGGCCATAGCAGAGAGCTGGATTGGAAGAAGAGCAGCCAGCCAGTACTAGATCCGGTGCCCATATGGGATGCTGGCGCTTAAGGCCAGGGCTTTAAACTGCTGCGCCACAGCACTGGCCCCAATAAGAATGCCATCTTAAGTGTTAAAGTGATCATATTAAGTGTTGAATTGATCATATAGATAAGATTAAGTGTTAAAGGAATCATATAAATAAGACCAAATGTCTGGTAATAACAATAGATAAAATTAAAAAGGAGAGAATGTTCCAACATGGGAAACAGTTCAGACAGCAAACTCAGAATGACAATTGCTCTAAATAGCACTCTGACCTCAGAATCAGCCCTTAAGGCATTTGGTCTGGCTGAAAAGCCCAGGAGAGCATTTCAGGCATGGAAAGTCAAGACACTGTGGGGAAAAAAAAATCCTACATGAAGGATCTCTGTGAGTGAGACCCCAGTGGAAAGAAGGGGCCATCAAAGAAGGATGTACTTTTTTCTGACAGGAGGAGAGAACTTCTACTTTGATTATGGCCTTATCTAAATAAAGTTAATTGAAAATGAATCTTAATGGAGAACAGGATTGGGAATGGGAGAGTGAGGAGAAAATGGGGTGGGAGAGTGGGTGGAAGGGTGGTGTGGTGGGAAGAATTACTATATTCCTAAAGTTGTACTTATGAAATTTGTACTCATTAAATAAAAAGTTTCAAAAAATGTAGTGGTTTAAACAAGATAGTTGTTTGTGTCTCTCATATATCCATTCGGTCAAAAACAGTTCGTAGTATGTAGTATACTTCTGTCATCCTCCCCAGTAACCTATCTCTGGATTTGGGATGCCTATCCATCAGGAAGGGAAAAGGGGGTCATGGGAATAACATTTTGGTGTTTCACTTTTTTTAAAAAAAAGATTTATTTTATTTATTTGAAAGAGTTACAGAGAGAGCCGGCGCCGTGGCTCAACAGGCCAATCCTCCGCCTTGCGGCGCCGGCACACCGGGTTCTAGTCCCGGTCGGGGCACCGGATTCTGTCCCGGTTGCCCCTCTTCCAGGCCAGCCCTCTGCTGTGGCCCAGGAGTGCAGTGGAGGATGGCCCAAGTGCTTGGGCCCTGCACCCCATGGGAGACCAGGAAAAAGCACCTAGCACCTGGCTCCTGCCATGGGATCAGCGCGGTGCGCCAGCCGCAGCGTGCTGTCCGCGGCAGCCATTGGAGGGTGAACCAACGGCAAAGGAAGACCTTTCTCTCTGTCTCTCTCTCTCACTGTCCACTCTGCCTGTCAGAAAAAAAAAAAAAGAGTTACAGAGAGAGTAGAGACAGAGAGAGAGGTCTTCCATCTGCTGGTTCACTCCCCAGATGATTGCAACAGCCAGAGCTGTGCCGATCCAAAGCCAGGAACTAGGAGCTTTTTCCAGGTCTCCCACATGGGTTCAGGGACCCAAGGACTTGCACCATCATCCACTGCTTTCCCAGGCCATAGCAGGGAGCTGAACTGGAAGTGGAGCAGCACTCCAAAGAGTGTCCACAAATTATTCAGATGCCATCAAGTGTTTATGAGGCAATTTCCAATGCAGAAAAAAAAATAATGCTTATACTGATTCTCAGTCTTTCAGCAATGGCTGGAATTGTATCCTATGCCTAAACCAAGTATTACCAAGTGGAAATGGATCTATCTGGTTTTCCTCATTTTCCTACTCTAAATATTACAGAATCCCAGAATCCAAAACAAGTTCTTAATATTCCTCCAAAATTTATTCTTCTTGCAGCCTTCCATACCTCAGTAAATGGACACTGTAGTTTTCAGTTTCTTTGGCAATAATTATTGGTATCTTCTTTAAGTCCTTTTTTCATTTGGGACAGTCTACCCATGGGAAAATCCTGGTACATCTCCCTTCAAATTTTATCTAAAATCTGACAACTTCTCATCACCTCCACAACAATTATGCACTTACAGACCTCATCTCTGTCACCTGAGGTTATTGCAGTAGGTTTTTTTAAAAATGTATTTTATTTTTTTATTTTTTTATTTTGACAGGCAGAGTTAGACAGAGAAAGAGAGACAGAGAAAGGTCTTCCTTCCATTGGTTCATCCTCCAAATGGCCACTACAGCCGGCGCACTGCGCTGATCCGAAGCCAGGAGCCAGGTGCTTCCTCCTGGTCTCCCATGCAGGTGCAGGGCCCTAGCACTTGGGCCATCCTCCACTGCCTTCCTGGGCCACAGCAGAGAGCTGACTGGAAGAGGAGCAACCGGGACAGAATCTGGCACCCCAACTGGGACTAGAATCTAGAGTGCCGGCGCCGCAGGCGGAGGATTAGCCAAGAAATTCATGGCGCCGGCTTGCAGTAGCTTTCTTACTGATTTCCCAGCTTCTTGCTCCTGTATAATCCACAGTAGCCAGACTGATCATTTGAAAAACTAAGTCATCTATTGTCATTCCTCTGTAGTGAAGATTTCCAATGAATTCCCATCTCATTTAGGGTGAAAGCCAATCTGTCTCATTGGTCTTCATCATTTGCCCCCTGTTCTCTTTCTATCCCATGTCCTGGCATGTTTCACTTTGTATAATTTATCATACTACAGCCACACTATTATAATGCTTTTCTGTGTTCTATGAACATGTTCCAAATTAGTGCTTTCAAAAGCTCTCTTTTTAGTTACTTGGATATCCCATTTTTCACTTTCTTTCTATCTCTAACAACCTCTGTTCTTATTCCTGGCCTGTTTCCATTCACTCTTACCCTGCTTTGTTTCCTATGTATAGCTTTTAGCGCCTCTTGACCTGTTATATATTTATTTGTAGGTTGGTATCTTTCCACTTGAGAATATAAACTCTATGAAGGCAAGGAGAGACTTTACTCACTTTGGTCTGCAGTAGATGCTCAGCAAATGTTTAATAGATGAATAAATGAACACATTATCTTATACTGATCAGTATTCACCCATTGGAGCTGAAGATATATGTATGAATTACACAGATTACAAATACTGGAAAATATTTGTCTCTTTTACAAAGTGAGGGTGGCTAATGAGCAGACAATTGACAGTGTCTGCCACAGGATATAAGTAGTTTACAGAAAAGAAAATATAAATAGCTAATAAACATATGAAAAGATTTTCAGATAAATGAAGATAAATAAACATCAATGATTATCTCTGTCATTTGATTGACAAACATAGAAAAGAGTGATAATATTCAGGGCTGAAGAGAAAGAGGAGACCATGTACATTCTTGCATTTTATTGTGGGGAGAGTGAATTGCTATATTTTTATAAGTAATCAGGTAGTATCTATAAATTAAAATACATGACTCCCTCCTTACCCCCAAATGCTCACTTTTGGAAATCAAACTTAGGGCAACAAAAGCAAACGATATTTATTGCAGCATTTTATGGTAATAAAAATTACAAATAGTTTATGTAAGGTAGGGTTATAAATATAGTGCATCCAACTATAGTATAGTTAGCTATTAGTAGCATTTGGTCTAAATCTGAAGATATGACTACTAGATCCTCATCTAGTGACTACTAGGTCCTCATCTGGGAAATGGAAAAGTCACTGATGAAGTGCAGAAGGAGTACATATGTGGGCAAGGAGGCAAGAGACTATAGAGAGACCCAACTTGCTCTTTTTAATAACACCCTGCCTTCTCAGGAACCAATCTACTCCTGCCATACTTAACCAATCTCTCAAGACAGTGTGAGTCCATTTGTGAGGGCAGAGCCCCCAGGTCCTAATTACCTCCCATTATGCCCCATTTCCTAAAAGTTTTACCACCTTAATGCCTCCACATTGGAGAGTAAGCTTCCAACATGGGAACCTTTAGGGGACAACAAACACACACACAAAGCCAAGTATGATTAAACATAAATAAGAATATTGTATGAAAAAGAACCAGTGACCAAAGAATCAGTGATAAATCATATCTAAAACCACAGCACTAATAGTAAACATAGAATAAGACATCTTGATATTAATCATATACCACTAGTTGAACACTTAGTGTAAACCACGATAATAAGGACTATTTTTGGCTACAATTTCTTTTTAAAAAATATTTACTTATTTTATTTGAAAGGTAGAGTTACAGAGAAGGAGAGATTGAGGGAGAAAAAGAGAGATCTGCCATCAGCTGGTTCACTCCCAAGATGGCTGCAAACAGTTAGGATTGGACCAGGCCAAAGTCTGGAGCCAGGAACTTTACCTCAGTATTCCATGTGGGTGCATTGGCCCAAGAACTTGGGCCATCTTCCACTATTTTCCCAGGTGCATTTGCAAGGAGCTGGACTGAAAGTGAAGCATCCAGGGCTCAAACTGGTGCCCAAATGGGATGCCGGCCCTGCAGGCTGAGGCTTAACCTGTTGTGCCACAGCACCAGCACCTGGCTGCAATTTCTTTCTTTTTCTTTTCCTTCCTTCCTCTTTTCCTTCCTTCCTCCCTCCCTTCCTTCCTTTCTTCCTTCCTCCCTTCCCCTCCCTCCCTCCCTCCCTCTCTCTCTGCTTCCCTCCCTTTTTGTATAAGCAGAGTTGTCCAGAGAAACTGAAACAACAGGATGCGTATATACAAAAAGGGATTATTATAAGCATTTAGCAATTTTGAAGGATGACAAGAACAAAATTCACATGGCTGGCTAGCCAGCCAAAGACCTAGAAAGGCCTAGAAGACTGCTGGAGGGGGGTTAGTCTTTTTGTTCTATTCATGTTTTCAGCTGACTGAATGAGGTCCATGAACATTATGGAGATTCTTTTCTTTTCTCAACAAAAAGAAGCAACAGTAACTAGGAAGTAGAAATTACTTAGAATTCAGGGTTATTCATTTTATTTATTTATTTATTTGAAAGGCAGATTTACAGAGAAAGGGAGAGATAGAGATCTTCCATCTGCTGGTTTGCCTCCAAAATGGCCACAGTGGCCAGGCCAATGCCAGGAGCCAGGAGCTTCTTCTGGGTTCCCACATGGGTCCAGGGTTCCAGGGACTTGGGCCATCATCCCGCTGCTTTCCAAGGTGCATTAGCAGGGGTCTGGAACAGAGTGGAACAGCCGGGGCTTGAACCGGTACCCATGTAGGATGCCAGCATTGCAGGCCACAGCTTAACCTATTGTGCCAGAGTGCTAGCTCCAAATGCGGAGTTATTAATTACAGGACACAACACATATGGCTACCTGGAAAATTCTTCCGTTCAATGATTTGTGTAAATTATTTTAAAAGCTGATTTACAAGCAGATGTCTGTCCATGATGGTTAAGGTACCAATTGAGACTTCCATGTTATGTATCAGATTGCCTGGCTTTGATTCTGGCTCTGGCTCCTATTTCCAGTTTCCTGCTAATGGAGACCCAGGTAGGCAGGGGATGGTGGCTCAGATAATTGGATTTCTGCCACCCATGTGGAAGACCTGGACTGGGTTCCTGGCTCTCAGCTTCCACCTAGGGCCAAGGGCCAAAGGCCAGTCCATTGTGGGCATTTGAGGACTCAATAAGTAAATGGGAGCTCTGTCTGCCTCAGCCTCTCGAGCAAACAAATAAAAATGAAAGCTAATTTATTAAACTATATGCTGGTCTTTTGTTCAGAGTAATACCTACACATACATAGGCAATGAAAACAAATATATTAAGGCAATGTAAGGTTCTAAGCCACCTGTATGTATAACCCCATTCTCTTAGCAAGGTTGAGATATTACTCTAATTATTTCTATGTTATATCTGCCTCTTGTGACATTTGAATGACCATGCCTTTCAGTGCATCCATTGGAATGACTTGTTACGACTGTAAACTGTTGGCTGATGGAATCCAGATATCATGACTTTTTTCCTTACTCTTCAACAAATTGTGGTTCTCTCATTTTAGATTTTTTAGTTTACATAAGGACACCAAAAAAAGAATTTTAAGTAGTACATGAGCACTCCTTGTGTAACTTTAGAGCAGTAGAATATTAGCTATTGTCTGTATCACTTTGCTTGTGAAATGCTAGAGATGCCCCTCAACTTCTAATAGGGTTATGTCCTAATCAGCTCATGATAAATGGAAAATGTGAGTCAAAAATACATTTAATATACCTAATATATCTAACCATAGCTTTGCACCATTGGTTGTTTACCCTCAGAATCACAAGACTCACTGCCACTGTCCATCTTTAATGAAAATCTTTAGCCCAAGAAAAGATCAAAATTCAAAATTTACAGTATGATTTGTATTGAGTGCATATTGCTTTTGCACCACAAAGTTGAAAAATCCTGAGTCAAACAATCATAAGTTGAGGACCATCTATAATTACAAACAGACCAGAAACACAATTGCTAATTACATGACACCTCTTATGTAAGTTTATAAATATTGTTCATCTTGGTAGAAAAAAATAGATTTGCATGCTCTTCCAAATACAGACATAAAGATGAAAGCAAGATAAGAAAGCTCACATTTCAAGTGCTCAGATTTGTTGATAAAAAGAGACATAGTGTGTTTAATTACCATACAAAAGGCATTTGTTTAACGGTAGGGCATATATTAAAAATAAGAGTAAGCCAATTCAAATTGTATTGATGAGCAGCTGAAATGGCTCAAATAAGATTATGGGGAAAAAGTTCATGAATTAAAGAAAAGAGTAGATCCTGTACATATTCTCCCTTATCCTATCAATGTGTTCCTATTTTAGGAAAGGTGGGTTAGGTAATTTTCCTACTCCTATATTTAGAAAAATCACAAAATTGCTGAAATTTTGTGTCAAAAGACTAAAAACTAAAATTGAAACAATTTTATGTAATTACCTATCACATATACATATATAGTTTTATTAATATTAAATATAATTTCTTGATTTCGATGAAAACATTGACTATATCTTATACCTAAGTTTTCTAGTGCTAAAGATTTAATGTGTCTCATTTCCTGCAATCCAGGAAATACTTTTGATGTTCTCCATTGTCATGTCCAGAAGGATAATGTATAATCAAAAGAAAATACCAGTGATGAAATTAAATCTCTTACTGACTTTGTGAAAGTATTTCCTAAACATCAATGAATGTAATGTTATTCTAAGAAAAACTATTTTAAAAACAGAATGTGAACAAAAACTTTAGAATTTCACTCATAAGATTTAGAAGAAATTTTTACATGCGTATTGATTTTGAAAACCATAATAATTTTACAAATTTCCAGCTGTTATGTACATTAAGCCTGAGCTGTGCTAATGGGATAATAGAAAAGTCTATTGGTTATTTTAATAATCCTTTAGCTCACAAAATAATATAAAATAAGAAAACATTGATGGTTCAAAATGGATTCTTTGTTTTTCATGTTTGAGTATCATGGTCTTGATATAAGCTATAATGCTCATGTAAGTAGTCAACTTAAATTGTTAGAACTCTGTTAATTCAATGAAGTCAAATACATGAAAGTATTTCATACTTTATTATAATTTGGAATATAATTGAAACTTGATATTGAAATACATTCAATTCCAATAATATTCACATAAATAAATATGCCTGTGGGTTAGTGAATATTTGATACAATTATAATTATAAGTAATTATCTAATGTTACATTTTTTCATAGTAAGCAAAATTTTAATTTTAAAAATGTAAATGTTCTAGTATATTCAGGAATTTTTCCTAATTAGATATTTTTGCTCGGTTGTGCTAATTCAGGTACTGTTACATTTGTACCTTTTGCTCATTTGTTCTCTTTTTCTTACAAAAAATATTTTTTCCATTTAACTAATATAGAAAGTAAAAAGTAAATTTAGAAAACAACTAATCCCAGTAATAGAAGCATCATATTTTTGTTTTTTATTAGGATCTTTTTGTTCTCTGCTGAATAAAAATAAGAGACACAATGGAAAATAACCAAAATTAGAGTTTACTTGGTATCTGTAGTGGATACCAAACACACAGTTCCTAAGCTGTAGTCAGGAGATAAAAGCATCACAAAGACGATTCATTATTAAGATTTATTCTGGTGAAATAACAGTATCCAAAAGAATATTTTAAAAAATTAGCCATTTTTTTTAAAGTTTCCAGTACAGTGCCTGGTTCAATAAATGGCAATAACAAAAACAAACAGTAAATATCAATGATGTGTGGGAGTTTTTTTTCTGTAATAGAGGCCCATGATGATCACATGCAACTTTTGGAATGTTCATCTGACATTTGCCAGTACATTTTAGTGAAGCTGATACTGTTACTATCTTGCAAGGTCATATGGTTTTCAATTCTATCATTATATTTTCTTAGTATGGTAATGCAGTAGTTAATGTGGTTTTCAATTTTATAGACAGCTAACACCTGGTGTACTGAGACTAACACTTTCACACCAATAAGTAAAACTTGGTAGGACAGATTGTCTAATGCACAGATCTATGTTGTAGTCACAGTGTTAAAAAGTCCTTGTTATTATGAATGTGCATTATGAGTATATTGTACACAGTCCTGGTATGCAAATGTGTAGCATTCAGAGAAGTGAAATAATTCTGTGTTATTATTATCTTTGTAAATTACATCTTAAGAGTTTTTGAGGACTTTATGATGGCAGTTTTCTATAGTCACAGTAATACAGTATGTGCAGCACAAAGTGTTTTCTTTCACTATTAACAATAACAGAGCCAATGAAAATGCTTTTTAAATATACACCCGGCAAGCAGTTATCTGGCTCTTCCTTCTTACTACCCACAAACCATCTTTTATCATCTTGTAAGACAGCATATGAAACAGCTTTGTAAACATCTGTTTTTCATTGTTAATTGTCAGGAAAACTGGGGATTTAAATGCTTCTTTGGAATCCTCCTAATCCTATCAAGAATAAGTTGCATAGGTTTATCTTTTCTCCTTCAGATTGTTCCTTTAGCCATCTTCTCTGTTAAATACACACTGTCCTTCCTTCATTTTCTAAAACTTACTTTTGGGATTATAATGTTTTATCGATATTTTGAGTGCATTATTTTGTAGTAATTAGTTGAAATCATTAGCAATGGCCCTACATACCCAAGAAAGATGCATGATAAATATAGACTTAAATATAATGTACCTTTTCAAATTATTTTCAATTTTCTTGGACATATTCTGTATCCTAATGTGCAATAATAGAAAATATAATGAAAAGATATTTGGTAGACAAAGAATAGATTAATTTGGAGCCCCAAATCTCCTGGCACAATTATTCTGTTGGAAAAATATGCTTTATTTTCACAGGCTTTTTCTGTTCCAATAATTGAGCCATTAATGTCAACAGAATATCTCTGGCAGTGATATAGTAAGAAGACTTTTGCAATAATACAGTGTGACTTCCCTTTAAATGAAAAGTATCTGTTGCAATAATTACTTTAAAATATTAAAATTCTGCTCTAGTTGTTCTGAATTTATAATGTAAAAGCAAATGCACCTATCTCTTGATAACAGAAAGAACATCCATAATTTCATAATTAAGTAATATGTGATAACCAATAATTTTTGTTTCCTATAAGTAGACCTGAGTAAAGTGTATGGAATACCAAGAGAAGTAGTTGATTGTTAATGAAAACTTTTTTTGTTCAGAATGCACTCATTTAAAAACATTTTTTAACCTTTATTAAGTTACTATCTTTTCATGCAATTAGAATGCATTGCACATTTTTCTTTTTTAAATGTTTGTACTTCACTAGTTTTTAATCTGGTAGAAATTAGAAACTCACTATTCACTATTTATATCTGCCTCTCAGTGTTTGCTTTTCAAATTTGAAGTGATATAGAGCTAGGCCTTATCACTGCATATAAAATTAATTGAAATGACATATTGTTGCAGTTTCTATGACAACCATATCATGATGCTGATGCTCTTAAAAATTTATAAACTATAATCTGAAGTATGCTAATTCTAGTGAACATAGTTAACACTTATTTGCTTAATATTTTTGCTCGGTTGTGCTAAACTTCATCAACTTTGAAAGTAGGTTGATAACATATTGTATACAATTAGAAGAGATTTATATATTGAACTCTTGAATTAAAAATATTTTCCTATTATTCTGGATCTTTAAGGATGAATACAATTTTTCATTTATTATTTTCTTAGACACAAATGAACACAAGGATGATTTTTGTTACAGATTTTCAATATTATTGTCTTCTTCCCCAACTCCCCCCATTTGAAAGATAATATATTCAAACCTGATGCAAAAGATCGATCCTGATGAAAATTTTACAATTCAAGAAAGTCCAATGAATTATTTAAATAATATCAAGCATCTAGATACTTAGGAATACTGACTTACCTTTTAGTTTCATTTATTTGTTTGATTTTAGGAAGATAGCATTTTTATCTTATGCATACAATTATGATACATGCTAAAGACACGACCCTTAGCAATTATATTAACTACTTCAATTTGAAATACAATTTGAAGTTTCTTTCATAAAACTGATTTAAAAGTAAAACATGGTATTTGGAATTGGTTTATAACCATAGATTCTCTTTTTAAATAAAGCCTTAAAAGATATATTGTTTATTAAGTCAAGAATAGTGTTTTTCAAAATGTATGTAATTTTTTGATTAATACAAATAACAGGTAACTTAAATAACATGCCAAATAAAATGAAATATTGAACCAAGTGCTTCTGGTGGTATATATAATAAAATTAATTTTCAGTATATGTTCAATAGACTTTTAATGGATGTTTATTAAATAAAAGAATCACAAATAATAAATATTTGGTTAATATACTTTTAATATTTGTTTGGTAAATATTAGGCACTAAGTAATATCTAAGTGTGGATAAAAATCCAGAAAATAAGCAGAAAGTCTTCAGTATAATTCTGATATTTAAAAACATACACATAACAGAAATCCTGTATTTAGAAATTTAAAAATTATCAATCTGGGATTTGGAGGAAGGATTTTTAAGTAACCAATTTTAAAGTCATATAATTTAATCAACTTCAGCTTTAAAAACATAAGGTTAACACATAATAATGTATAAAACATAAGATGGCTGAGGTTAAGTTATCAAACTTTTAAAGGTTAATAGTAATAGTAAATTATTGGCTTAATATTTGGCATTTACCATTTGAGAATTTTTTGTCTTTCTTGCATGTCTTTTATTAAGTATTGGAAGGATCTAACACTGACTTATCAAATGTTTCTAGTGTGGCTAAAATGCATAATGAATAGTAGTCATTTTAGTGAATGGCAAACCTCAGACATGAGAAGAGGTGGGTTTTGAGAAAGTGGCACGTGGAACATGAATGCTTTAATAATATTACTTGGTGGTAAAAAAAAAAAATTCAGTATTCCCAAAGGGTACTATAATGAGAAGTACTTTGAATTTTGGTGAATAAAGTTTATTTCCATGATTGTATTATCCTATAAATCATCATTATTTTTTCCTTTCTGTATTTTTTATAATTAGATAGTTATACTTATCTACATAATTATCTAGATCACTTTTGGTTAGGAAAAATACTCCAAATGTTATGTATCATTGTAAGAGGAACATTTGGATGACTGATAACAAATTTCACTTGTCATCTAGATGGTTCAGTAATATTTGTTTTGGCAACTTTAAACAACAAAACCATTACCTGAATTAAGCATGTTTTTTCTAGATAGTAGTTCACAGATATTGTGTGCTGTTTTAAAAATATACCTGATATGTGTGGTTTTTTTTTTTTGGAAATTGACAGAAGTTTACAGATTTCTGGTTTCTACCACATTCTTTATTTACAGTGGTTTTAGTTCACTGTATTTTGTCATTAACATTCTATTTATAGTAAAGTAGAACATATGAACTGAATAGCGACAAGTTGTCCTGTGTTAGGATTTTTGTCTAAAAATCATGGAATTGGTCCTCAGTGAACACGTGATGTGTGTTTCTGTTTTACAGTCATTAGATTTCTTTTTAAATGATGTTTCTATCCAGGTTAGTTTCTGCTTCATGTGTTTATTCCTTCCATTTAAGATGAAATGAACTGCTAGGATTATGTATGGCAAAACCAAGGCCCCTCGGAGTTAAGGCTCTGGGGACATTGTGTAAGCCCAATGTTCTTCCATGAGGTTGGCCCACCCCACTGGGACTAAGAAATGAGATGATTTGAGGGCTATTACATACTTAAGGTTTTCATAGTGGATTAGAAAGCATTACTTAGCACAGGTGTTTCTATAATTGGGATTCCCTGGGAAAATTCAGTACTGTATTCAGTAACACTCAGCTTTCCACATGAGTGGAGGGGCGATCCAATGTTAATTTGTTAGGCTGTGGCATGAGACAGGGGAATGGGATTTGGCTTAGGGGCCTGTTGCTTCTTTTCTTTGAAAAGACATTTCCTGTTGTCCATTAGTGCAGGACTGCTATGGTTCTAGTTTTAAAATTTAATTTATTTCATTATTTATTTATTTATTGCTGAAGAAAATACTGAAAGGCCCCAGTTGGAGTCAGCCAGGACTGATTTATGCCCTCATATAATACAAAATAGTTCTCTGGTGTCCCTTTTTTGGGAGATAAACAGAATTAGTCTCTTTTTGTAATCCATTATATACAAAGAACGTCGATGCACCCAAGTAGCAGGGAAGTGATGGAGAGGCCCTTGGGAGGCAGTTCTCTGAGGAGGACCTTTGGCGTGGCCTTGCACATGTCTCCAAGCCTTAGACGCAGTGTCCAGGAATAACAAAGAACAACCACTATAATTTATTTCAGGATTTAGCTAAGGGTTTCTTAAGCCTGGTATCCTTATAACTCGAGGCATGAATATAGGAAGAGGGTGTGCAGAAAAGGGGCTTTAGTAGAGGTGGGGATGGGCGATGTAAAATTGTTGGCACTGTTAATACTAATCATTTGTTACTTTACGGAGTCCATTGTGAAGATACTCAAAAGGACTGATTTCCTGAGCAATGGGCGACTATAGAGCTGCGAAGTGCCCAGCACTAGCAAAGGGCGGCCCGGTTGCCCAAGCGCCCCTCTCCTGCAGGCCGTGCTCATCCGGAGACCCTCACGTGTGACTTTGGGTCTGAGGGCTTCCCCTAGTCCCTTTGTCTGTCTTTCCCCCAGCATGGAGAGCAAGCAGGAGATGAACCCCAGCAAATGCGCAATCTGCGCTGAGCCAAGTCACTGCTGGAGGGAGCTCGGTCCCCTGCCAGGACGGGAGCGAATGCTACCTCTTTGAAGCTGCCCCTACCCGCCAAACCGCCCTGGGAGCTAGTGCTGGAAGTTTCGGAGCCGCAGCCTCTTGCATTGGAGCGGCACTCTTTGACCCAGAGCTTTGTACTCTGCTGGGAGAATGTGCCTTCGCTTGACTCCCGGTTGTGGGTCTCAGCTAGTTTGCAGAGACCTAGGTCTCTCCTCTCGGCCTAGGTCTCAGAGGGCAGGCGGGGCCTCGCCCGGCCGGTCCGCAGGACGCCCCCCCTTTGCTTCTCTTTCGAGCGGCAGCTGAGGTCGCTGAGGCCGCGGGGCGGGTGTCAGCCGGATCCATCTCCGCAGCCCTGAACCGGCGCAGTCTTCCGCTCGACCTCAAGGTGGCGACTTAGGCACGTAAACAAAGCTCGGCCGAGCAGGACGCTTGGCACCCTCGCGGTGCATCCACGTCTCCTAGTTTCCCCGCTACTCCCGAGTGGGCTGAGTGGACTGCTACAAGGACTTCAGTTTAGATGAGGAATTCGGCCAGACTCTGTGTGTGTGTGTGTGTGTGTGTGTGTGTGTCCGTGTCCGCCCGCGCGCCCAGCCTCCGGGAAGTGGTGATGGGGTGGACACCCTCGGCCGAACCCGTTTGGGACGCCCCGAGCCTCCGCGGCATCACCTGAGCCCGCAGGCCCAGCGACCTCCCGGGCTGGGCTTCGGGATCGCTTTTCAGCCCGCATCAGAGCGCAACTGGCAAAAGGACAGAGGGTCTGGTCGCTGCGGCCAGCGGTAGAAGATTTGCTAATCTCATTTCTGTGACACCCACGATATCTGAGTGGAGAGACCTGGAAAATAAAGCCCTTAGCAGTACTTGCACTCTTCTCCGGGGTGCATGCCGGCTGATGCGAGGGGCAGGGGTCGTTGGGGGCGGGGAACAGAGACATAGACAACGAAAGAATAAACGTGCGACAGTCACACAATCTTACCTCCAGGACGGAAGGACACGGTTCCTAGGCTGAGATTTCCATAGCCAGTCTGCATCCCAGCTGTTTCTCCTGTAGGGCGCTTTCCTGCCTAACAGCGCCTTCTGACTAACTTGGACAGGGCTCGAGCTGTACCCCTCCTTTTTTCCTTCCTTTTTTTTTTTCTTTCCACACATTCTCTAAACTGAACCCAGGGCAAATCCAGAAGTCGGCACAGTACAGAGCTTCCATTCAATCCCTTTTACGGTTCTCTTAGGCAGATGGAAGAAGTAGATGGTTACAGGACTTTGGAGGGGTGCGTGGGGATGGCATGGGGTGTTGGTGGCAGGGAGGCGCGATTGCTCTTAGGTCTTGGTGCTGCAGGTAAGGTGCTCAGAATCCAGCCTGCCCTGCCTGTTACAGCGCTGCAGTGGCGGGTGCGAGTGGAGGGCAATCCGCGTCAGATTCGAGGGGAGTGAAGGAGGGTGGAGTGGGGGAGCAGCGGACCCTGGACAGGCTCCACGGACACACATTGTCCTGGTCGGCGTCCGTGCAGGCTCTCCGCTGATGCCTTTGGGAGCTTTTTGAGCAAGGTAGTACATGCCCGGCTCCCCCCCTCCCCCTCCCTTCTGTGATGTGTTTAAAAAGAAGTAAATGCCCCCTCTAAAATAAGTTAGAAATCTTTCTCTGACTTTCCATCTGAGATGTTAAAGGATTAAATAAATGGAACTTTATTTGACCCGGGAGTTTACCCAGAGACTCCGCGACATCTCTGGTCTTTGGCCTTATTCTAATTCCATGGTGGTAATTACCCTTCGTTTCTTTAAGTGCAATAGATTTCTTGCCTTAGAGACTATGCACAGTTTGACTGAATTATTCATTTTTTTCTTTGGTGTAGACTGCATCTGGGGACTCTGATGTGACGTGTAGATTTTTTTTTCAGGAACAAAGGGAATGTGGAAATGAAAGAGAGAGGGAGAGAGAGGCTGGCAGATGTAATGAGACGCGGTGAAGGTGTACGCAGACTGGCACTCCCACTCCTCCCTTCTGCTCTCACTGCAGCCCTGGGTAACTCGCAGGCTAACACAAACAGCTTTTCTCCCGCAGCCTGCCCTCTGTCACTGTAAGTACATCAGCCTTCTCTTATCAGCATGCAGATTCCAGCCACGCACTCCCCTAGCCTCGGCTTTGTACCTTAGACAGCAGAAGCACATTTAAAAATTAACTTTCCTAAGCTAGGAAAGGCATGTATGTAAAACTGATTCTTGATTTATCTTTATTTTTCTTTGAAAAAAGTTCATGCATCTTTACCACGCTTCCCCACCTCCTTTGTGGCCGTTGCTCTGCTGCTGCTGTCGCTATGGCTGAGGTCTTCCCAACAGGATGACGCGCAGATTCAAATGAATTTAATGTTGTTCTCCATCCATTTAAAATAGAGGGACAATGCCTTGTCCTTTTGCAAAATGTTGTCTTAAAGAATGCAGAGTAGAATTCACAGTTTGCTTTTTTTTTTTTTTTTTTTTTTTTTTTTGCTTTTGTGGCTGAAACAAGAGTCTGGACCTCTCCGAGGCAGAGTCCCCAGGGTACTGTTATTTGGGAGTTCAGATTATTTGGTAACTCCAAACTTAAACGAAGTGCGATGGGCTGCTGGAGTGCCGGTGTGTTTGTTATTCCCGTTTAAGGAAACCAATTGCTACAACTTTTCCCCGTGCTGTAATTAAAGTTTTCGACTTCTTCCCCTTTAGCTTGTACACTCTTTCACTTATTCTTCGTTGCAGTAAAAGTTCTCCTTCTCGGTGCTTTGGGGCGAATGACATTTATGTTTTTCCTGTTTATACGGTAGCTATGAAGCCCTTTCTGAAAGAAGTTAGCGACCTTAAAATGAAGTCGTATAGGTCTGAATTGTCCGCCCGGCTGATGTAAGGAGACTTTCAAAGCGGGAGTTTGAGGTTTTAATGGCCGTTATGATTTTTGCGTGGGTGTGTAAGACGTTTTCTCAAGCAGAATTAACTGCATTGCCCTTCCCAAGTTCAGGGGGACCTTGCTCCAGGAACCGTGCGCGCCTTTCCTTTGCGAGTTCTCGCCTCTTCTCCGGAGGTGCGAGGCCAAACTTAGCAAAGACGAGTTGCTTTTGCTGGTTGCCGTGCACAGGGACACCCAGACGGCGCCGAGGCGGCCACCGGTGCGGGCAGGTAAGTCAGCCCCACCTGCGCATCCCTCTTTCCCTCCCGCCTTCTCCCCGAGCTCACAGCCCCGGGGTTCTTGCGCTGCCTGGAACTCCGATCCCCAGGGGAGAAGACAGCCTTTTTGCTTCCGGATCTGGCCGTGCCTGGGTGCCCTCTACTCCTCCAGAGATTTATCTGAGCCCCAAGCCGGTGCGGACCTAGCGGAGAGCCCCCGCACTTCGCAGGGCTGTCGCACTGTGCGCCTCGCCCTTTGCTCCGTTCAGCCGGCGTCCGAAGCTCCGGAGGAAACCCTTGGCGCGCACCCCCGCCCCCAGGGCCACGTGTCATCCGTGCACATTCTGTAGTGCGGCACCGAGACCCCAAACTTTGGTTTCCTTCCTTTAGGGATCAGTACCGTGACCCGTTCCGGGTTTCACCTTATCATTCCACTTTGGTACCAATTTATTAGATAAAATCTGAAGAGGGTTCCTGCGGCTCCTTCCTGGAAGGTCCGAAGCGGCCGGGTATTAGGGCCTTGAACCCCAGCGAACTTGACAATGTCTCTTCTTTTTCCTTCCCGCCTCCTCGCCAGCGGCCTGCATCTGGTCAGCTGGGTCAGTCTTGCCTCGCAGAGCCCAGAGTGCCCAGTGATCTAAAGAGACGGGACGCGCTGGTTATCTGGAAAGCCAAACTTACTGCAGCAAACAGGAGGAACCCAGTCATGCCCCAGCATTTCCGTCTTTGATGGTTCACCTTTCTCGGTGGCTCTTCCCTGAGGACTTAGGCTTTGGGACCTAACCTACCCTCTCTTCTCTCTGCAGGCATTTAGGACAGGTCATTGAGTTTTGACCCCTTTTAGCTCTGGAGAGGTTTTTGGTCCAGTGTTTGAGTTCCAGGGCAAGCGGCTGAAGACTGCGAGGCTCTGGAACTGAGTGCTAGGCTGGGCTGGGCTGAGGTACACTCTTGTATACACAGAAGAGATCCGACCAGTCTCTTCTGGGAACACCACTCTGCGCTTACACCTAGGGCCTCGGAAGTCACGGGGTGACTGCAGTTCTGGGATCCCCAGTTTCCCCGGAACTGGCCTGCAAGGTGGCTGAGGGTGCTCATTGCCCGCTTCTAGGCTGAGCGCCTTGAGCCGCACTCTCCAGCTCTGAAAGATGCTGTGGGTGATGGAGACAGAGAATTTCTTGTTGGGGTCTCCTTGCCCTCTCAAGCATCAGTTATCAAGTCAGTTTAACTCACAGACCCCAACCTCTCAAGTCCTCAAGCATCACGTTTCTTGTTGGGGCAGAAGCATCTGGCTATTCCTCCTGCCCCATGGAGTCCAGGGGCTTGTCTCCACCCTTAGTTCTTGTTCTTTCTCTGAAGTTCCTGTGGAAGCAAACGTGGAGTAGACTTAAGAAGCCAATGTATGAGTGACATCTCTCCTTCCATCCTCTGTTTGCCTACGTGCTCCATTTTCTTGAAGGCTGATGGGGCTTTCTCTTCTTTCATCATCCTTTCTGTAGGAGGTCTTCCTCACGTTGGCACGTTTAGATTGTCAGGAAATTTCCCGATTTTTCTAGCTACCATTCCTGACCCCTGTCTTCTTGGTCCATGCTCTCCTTTTACAAAGTCTCTGTTTATGAGGTGTCTCAAAGTGACCTTCTTGTGTCAGCTTCTACACAGTGGAAACCTTCACAAAGCTCTGCAGATGAGGCTGCTGATGCTGGACCCCAGCTTTTAATCATGAGGTAGTTCTGGCTCTCCACAGACCTCAGTCTATTACTTTGGGCCTTGGTTAAGGCAAACCAACCTCACGTTGTTCACACTGCCTGTCAAAGCTAGTTGTCTCATCTGTTTCTTTGGTTTTACATCCTAGTACCTGACACCATGATCGTTTTTTCCCTCCCAGTCTTCCAGCTTTTTTTTTTTTTTTTTGCACTAAGATAAATGTTCAGGTTTGTGCTCGTTTAGGCCATTCCAAACCCTTTAATTCTTTAATCTACCCTACACATGAATCAAAGAGAACCTTTAATTTATGTAGGTTTTTTATGGGGGGGGTCTTTTATTAACATAATCTTCTACATCTTGCTTATGCATTTTTAATATGCTTATCGTGGGTGACTGAAACTCTTTTTCACCTTCTACCACCTCCACACCACCCCTCTTGAAATTGTTTTCCAAATCTTTTCCTCTAGAAAGTTGAGGTTCCAATCAGTGCAACACAGACTTGTCATATAATATATCGGGAGCTATTTTATTTAATATAGTAAAGGTGTAGTAATTTTTGGTAATTTGTACGTGTCTTGCTATTTATAATAATTTTAACCCATAAACTCCATAATCCATATGGCCTCCAGAGCACTGCCACCTCAATATGTCAGGAATCTCCCATGCCTCTTCTTTTCCCCTTCAGTTCCTCCTCCTCCATTTTTTGGACAAGTTTCTCTTACTGAGATCCTACCGACGGGTTGTTCTCGTTATCTCTGCGTCCTTCATCCGTTCCTTTCCTCTTTTTTGCTTCCTTCTGTCTTCCACTTCCCTTCGCCCTTCTTAATACTCACCCTTCCTTCCTCATGCCTGGCCTGCTTCAAACCCCTGTTCTCTCTCCTGTGTCTCCCTGGCTCGCTTCTGTGGTCCAGGTCTGTCCTTCAGGACTTCTGAACATTCAAGCCGTGCTTCCTCCTGTCACTCAACTTTTCCAAAGCACAAGCCACCATCCTCGCGTCGCCCTCTCGCATTTGACATCCTCGATTCCTCCAGCTCGCTCCTTCTTTCCCTCCCAGATGCCTCCCGTGTCCTCGCTTCCCTGGCTTCCCCTCTGACTACCCCCAGCAGCCCCAGGCTTTGCAGCGCTCCTCTGGTGCTTTCCCCTGCGGCCTGCCTCTCGCCCACGTAGCAACTGTCCGCTCTCCGCTCTGACCCCGAGTCTTCGCTCCGCGGTCCCTGCCAGTGTTCTAGTAGGCGCTTTACTCTCTTCCAGGCGCTTGCTGCCGCGGGCCCTCGGCTGCCGTTGGCCGCCGAGCTCTGTGCGCGCGGCTCTCCTCGCCTCTGCCTCCACTCTCCCCTCCTTCCCCTCCAGCGGCCCTCCCCCTCCCTCCCAGCCTCCCGCCTGGCTCGCTGCCTCCCTCGCCTCTTGTCTCATCTTGCCTGTGTTGTCTGGGAGGGGAGCCCTGCCTCCTCTCCCTCGCTCAGATCAATGCCCTGGCCACTCACTTTCTGATGTTGCACGACGGGAAATGCTTTGAATACTTACGACATGGCCGCTCACACTGATTGCCAAGATTGACAGCACTAACCATCGCCTTCACTTGTTCCGGGGGGGAAGCCCCTGGTCACCCCGCTCCGCGCACACCTCCCGCAACCCGGCGGCAAACTTCTGCCGCTCGGTGCGGCCCCCGCCCGGGGCGGGACACCCCCGCAGACTTGAGTTAACGGGCTCGCGGGCCGCGGCGCCGGGGGTTCTGCTCCCTCGCCCCTCGGGCTGTGTTCATTGACCTAGCCTCGACTCTCCTTCCTTTAATCATTTTTTTTATTTGTGTCTTTCCCTTTTTCTTTAATGCCATTTACTCCCGCGGCGCAGCGCACAAGGAGCCCTCCCGTGCGGTACCATCCTGGAGCCCGCCCAGGTAACCGGGACGGAGCGAGCGAGCGAGCTAGCGAGCGAGGGAGGCAGAGCGAGGGCGCGCGGCCCGCCTGTGAGCTACCTGTTGGGGAGCGGCAGGGGCCGGGGCAGGAGCCCAGGGCCGGGCCGCGGGCCCCAGCCAGCGCCTTCCGCCCTTGCCCTTCCGGGCAGCTCCTGGGGCGAGTTTCTCTGAACTGGGACTCAGGGGCCGGGGCAGGACAGGCGGAGGGGCGAGGGCCGAGTGAGCGGAGCCGCGGCCGCCCGGCCTGGGCGGGTTTCCGAGCTGGGCTGGGGAGGGGAGAGCGGGAGGAGGAGCGGGAGGAGGGCGCTCCCGGCGGACGCGGAGGGGGAGCGGGGGGCGAGAACGCGGCCCGAGCGCCTGCCGCTCGCTGGCGGGCGGGCGCGCCGATCTCCGGGATGCGGCCCCCTCTCGGAGAGCTGCGCCTGGTTCCGGAGGCGGTGACAGATCTGCGTGGCGGGCTTCTGGTTTTCGGCTCCCCTCCTCCCCCCACCCCACCCCCCCGCCCCGTGCGCTCCAGGGAAACACATGTTGTAGCTGTAGATAACTGTGCGTAGGACACCAAGGCAAAAGGGCAGGCAGAGAGACAGGCAACGCCGCCCTTGACAACAGGGAGCTGTTATCGCCATCCTAAGTATTCGTCCGGAAATCTGTCTGCCCTCTCGGCCCACCTTATTCCTCCTCCTCCGCCTCCCCGCGTAGACATTCTAATCTATATAACTGGGAATGGTATGGAAAAGAAGTCAGGTGGCTTAGAGAATGAATTTTTAAGTCTCCGTGAAGTTTTGAGGTAGGTGTTTCATTGAAGTTCGCGCAAGTGTGATGGAGGAACTTTGTGTGCCTGCGTGTGTAGCGCTCTCTCTCTCTTCTCTCTCTCCGAGATCTCAGACGGGACCGCTGGGTGGTGATGTCCCCTTTGCCCACAAGGGGGCAACATCCTGAGGGCTTTGTGAGCGTTGTACCGCTTCTTACCGCTTGCAGGCTTGGGTTTAGAGAAAGTTCTACCGAAACTTTCCAAACTGATAGCACATCTTATTTCGTGATGCTTAAAAAAAAAAAAAAAAAAAGGCATAAGGGAAGAAAGGAGGGGGACAAAGAAAGAAATGAAGAAAGCCGAGAACGGGAAAGGCCGGCAGGCAGGCAGCCGACCCGGGGAGTCCTCGTCACACCGAGTCTGGGGGGAGGGCTGTTTTAATTGTGGGCTTGGCCGACTGACGACTGGAGTGCCCTCCTCGGCCGTCTCAGTTGTAGCCGGAGGTCATGTAAATCGACCTTAAAAGAATGCATAAGCCATAAATTAAAATAAACCCTCACCCAAGGGCTGATCCATAAGTAGACAATATCCAACCTGGACAAAACGGGCTTTCCTTACGAGCCGACCTAAACCGCATCCCCCCAAAGAATAGAGGCTAAATGCAAAGTAAGTTTCCCAGCGAATATTTTGTTTTCTTGAAAAGTGTTGGGTTGATTGGCCGTGTGACTGCGCGGCCGCAGTTCTTGGAGCGCTCCCGTGTAAGCCAGGCTCGGGGTGCGGGGAGGTCGGGAGGACCCGCCGAGCTCCTGGGCTTCTTCACGCTACCCGCACCCTACTCCCATTTCGGGTCGGAAATTCTCGCTATGCGTGGGGTTGACGCCGACCGAGGGTGGGCGGGCGGGAGTCGAGGATCCCCGCCACTCGCTCCGCGGGGAGAAGTTTTCTCGGAGGAGCTCGCGAAGGAAACCCGGGTGGCTAGAAAACGCGTGCGCTGCTCCTCCCGCCCGCGCCCAGGCTGCTCAGCCTCAACTTTGCCCGGACCGCTCGAGCAGCCTCCGGCTCGGTCCGCTACTCCCTTTTCCTCCCCCCTCCCACCCTCCCCCCGTTTTTGGACATGACTTTTTATGATCTTTTCAGGAATAAACAAACCGAACTCCAAGACAGTCCGAAACCCGAGTGCTAATCTGTGGTCCTCCTTGCCCTGGATGCGGAGACGGGGGTGCCCGGCCCGGTGGGGGCGTGGGTGAGGGGCAGCCCAGCTCCGCCGGGCGCGGGCTCGGCCTCGGAATCCGCGGGCCGGGCGCACGGTCTCCGCACGTTTCTCCCCCGCCCCGCGTCCCTGAGCCCGGCCCTCGCCCTCCGTCCTTCTCGGCTCCCTGCCCGGGCCCCGCCACCCGCTGCCCGGTCTCGCAGCGGCGGCCGACGTCCACTGCTCCCGGGCTCGGCCCAGGGCCGGGGGCGGCGCTGCCACTCGCCGCGGGGCCCCGCGGAGCCTGGACGCTTCCGGGGGTGGCGGTGGGGAGCTGCTTCCTTCGTTTCCCCCTCTAAGGGCCGGGCAGCGAAGGGAAGGGGCTTGTAGGAGCAAAGGCTACCGGGGTTGTGCTCGGGCGCCAGGAGCAGCAGCCCAGGGCTGCGGGGACAGATTAGCCCTGTGCCCGGCTGTTTCCTGGGCGCTCCGCGGAGCTCTCAGATAAAAAGGGAATGGCTGTGTTCGGAGCAGATAAAAGGTGGTTGTTACCGGAGTGTTCTGAGTTTCATGTACGTTGTCTTAACGCGGACCAAGTTTGAAAACGCTTGTTTTGGATGAATTGCCAGATGGTGTACGCCACCCCTATCTGGGGTCTGAAAACAAGTTTTCGACTGGGCTTGCGGGGCCGGGCTGTGGGCGAGAAGGGCTGCCCCCAGCTGCCTGTCCTGTGTGTGACTCGTGCTGAGGGCCGCGCGGGAAGTTTCGGTCCCGGTGCCGAGGCGGCCCACAGCAGCCCCCGCAGCGGACGGGGCTGCGCTCCGGGACCTCCCGCTGCGTTGTCAGTGGGGCGCTCGGAGGACGTCCCGGTCCCGGCGCTGGTCTCTGGCGCGCGCTTTTGAGGCCGGGCTTTGGACCCTGGCGGGACGGCCCAGTCAGTCACCCAGGGGGAGTCGGGGCAAGAAAGGGCCCCTCTCCCCCGCCCACCGGGGTCTCTTCCCTCCTGCCCTTTATAGTCACATGCCCAGGTCTTCCCCCGGGTCCCGAGGAGAACAGACAGCCCCGCCCATTCTATTTCTAGGAGGTGGGTTTGGTGAATAAAAAGGTCAAGTGGTCGGGTCCACGAGCTGGTCCGTGGCGAGGGGGGACAGGACGGACACCTGCAAGGCCCGCCCCGCCTGTCCCCCCCACCCCGGCCGGCCCGCCCGCCTACGGCTGGCTTCCCCAGGCCGCATTCTTGAGCCAAGTGCGAGAGGCTGTGGGAAAAGCAGTCCTGGACCGGCCAAGAGCCGGCGAAGCTGATCCCGCGATGGCATTTTGTTTTGAACAGTTGCTGGGGTTGACGTTTCCTCATAAGGTAAGGTGTCACTGGACAGTCGGCTGCCCAAATGCCACATGTATAATTAGCCTGCGCACTCAGCACCTCGTCCCCGGGGGCCCGCAGGCACGGGCTTGGCCGACCTGGTCCCCTCAGCTCCCTTCTGGGCGAGGGTTCCCCAGGGACGGCCAAACCGGCCAGGACAGCTTTGGGAGGCCCTGGCGGGGCAGACCGTGATAGGACAGCCTCATCTTTGATTTTTCTGTTTTCTTCCCTTCCTCTCCGTTTTCTTTCCTCTCCTCCCTTTCCGGCTCGGGGGGCTGGAGGGGGGATCCGGGGCCGGGCAGCAGAGTGCAGATTGGACTGGGGAAAGAAGAGGCAGAAGAACTCTGGCAATACACTTACTCTCGGCTCCTGGCCTGTGGGGGAGGGCTGATAACACTCCTCTGTGCGCACTGACCCAGTAGGACCAGCCCAGGCTTGGCGTTGTGCACCCAGCCTTGGGTAGGGACCTCAGGCCCCTTGTTCGCACAGTTCCCCTTCTGCCTCTGGTCTCCTTTCTGCCCGCCCTCCCAAAGGTCTCTCAGCAAGTTAGTGTCTATGCCATGACTGCAGCTTCTGGTTTCCCCCTGCAGGCCTAGCCGCTTGGGGCTGCTAGTGATCCCTGTGGGGGAGTCTGGAAAGGGCTGCTCGGTCTCTCTTTGGCTCAGTCTGGTTTGGCCTGGGGCTCTTAGGAGCAGTACCTATTCTCTTCTTCCAGTACAAATTGGTGCTTGAGCCTCCCACCTCACTTCCCAGATCTCGCCTGAAGTCTGCTTCAGCCTGCACTCCCTGGTAGAGACCAGATTTCTGCAGCCTTGAACATGACCTTCCCTCTGTCACCCTGTGCAGTCACCATGGAATTCAACACTCAGCATTGGGCACTTGCATCAGTCTCCCTCCTCCCCTTGTTTTTAGGCCACTCAGATGTGCCTGATACCTACTGGAAGATTCTCTTTATTTCAAAACAAACACCCCAAATCCTGGACAAGTTTAGCGTGGCAGTGTTAGCTGTGCTATGGTGGCGAGGGTGTACCTTTCTTGGTGGGAAGTGGGAACGTGGTTTATTAAGTTGCATTTGCTTTTTATTGAGCTAGTGTAATATTTCATCTTCTTATAGCAGGAGAAAACACATGAATGAATTTTTTCCACTCTATCAGCCCATAAATGTGTTATGTAGACACTTTGGAGAGGATCTTTCCGGAACACACATCTGAGCACATGGGTTAGTAGGCGAAACATGCAGATTTTTTTCCCCCTCCATTTTTGAAAACCTCGTAAGTCAAGAGAAATTGTCCATCTTTTTTAAAGAAAGAAAAAAAGTTCAAACAACCAAAACCCTAAAATTTTCAAACTCTGAAAGCAAGCAAGTGCCTCCCTTATTATATCTGGTTTAGACCAAAGGCAGTAGGTAACCAGTATCCATTCATTGATTATAGGTTATTAATTCCTTAGGGAAACTGATGTCTTCTGTTGCCGTTTTCATGTACTACCAATGCCTCCTTTTTCCTGTGTTCTTCTTCCTTATTCCTTTAGTTAGAGTGGCAAAATCAGATTGTTTTTGGCTTAGTATTTATCCAGTTTATTGTTGCATTTATTTGTTGTTTTGGAAGTGATGAAAAAGAACTTCATTCTGGTGTATATGCATTTTTAAATGCAGAAAAGGTTTTCATTTTATTATGGAGCATGATACAAACTTCTATAATAGTATATTGTGTAAGTATAATACTCAACAGTATGCTATTAAAGATATATGTGAGAAATATTATTAATAAAGCAGTATGATGTACCTGTATATTAAGGTGATTTTATAATGGATTCAGTAATTGAATACCTAGATGAAATGAGATTCAGTAGGACTTGAATATTGTCTGTTGGACATTTTTTCATTAGCAGCAGAAAAAAACATTTTTCTTCTTAAGGGAAGAGCATATATTTACAATATGTTAACTAGCAAATCTTTCTTTTATTAGGATGTAAAATATATTAATCTAAATATATATGTGGTAATTTTTGGTGGCATTATTGAGGTTTTATGTCTGTTTCTATTTGACCTCTTTTGGGAATTATTGAGTTATTGATCACTGATGAAATTGCTGTGTATATCCATCTTCTATTGAAGAAATCACTGGAAGTTTAAATAATTCTTTTTCAGTTAGTGTAATAGGTAGAGGAGTAAATGAATTTTCTTTTGAATAAGACTTAACCTATATTGAATTTAGCCTTTAGATATTTTCTATACCTCTCAGTTTTGTTAGATTATGTGTTTCTGTGTCTCTTTCCATGTTTGAAAGAATTCTGTTATTGAAAGAACCCATATATATATATATGTATATATATATAAACACACATATATTTTTTCACTATTAAGAAACAGTATTCTATGAAAGTGTAGTACACTTTTTGGTTTATGTAAGAGCTATTTGAAATACAAGTATAGTTTAGGGATGCATATATATCAATTGATGTTTTTGAAGTTAAGTGAAACATTCCATCAAGCTAATGTGTCTGAGAGTACCATATCAGGCACAGACAGGTACTAGAAATGATAAAACACAGATAACTTAGAGCAAGACGATTTGCAGATGGGTTGTATTATGTGCTGTCATGAGGTTAGACGGGTCATGTTACCATTTTTTTTTTTGGAAAATTAATCTAGGTTATTTTAGTATTATCAAGTTATGTGGTTATATGAAATTTAATGAGAACAGATTTTCTTACATGAACCTGCTAAAAAGTGAACAAATAGTCATTACTTTTTAGAGGAAGAAATAGACTATCTTTAGGTTTGATTGTTTCTTGTTAAAGAAAAAAATCTCTCCCCTATTATTTTTTTCTAACAAGAAAAATAAAGTGTTAGAACATTTTATGATCTTAACCTGCCTTCACATTTTCTGCTGATTATACCCTGAATGTCAAAATATGCAAGTAAAAAAAGAAAGCTAATGATTCAGTATAGTATGTGAAAAGCAATTGTTCTTAAATGTATGTACATTTTAAATGTGCAACATATCCTTTCTGCTTGAAGTTTTTCAATTGTGATATGAAAACCAATTGTTTTGGTGAAGTTATAACAGAAACTCATAATCCTCTCATTATATATTCATTATTCGTTCATAGGAAGATTGTTTTTATTTTCCTTGTTCTGTGGAAGAGGGTAAAAGCTTTACAGCTAATCATTTTGTTTAAACATTTAGACAAGCTGAAAATAGTTCAAAATTTGCATTATGGTTTTTTGATGGAGCTTTTCAAGTTTTAAATATCCATTGTCATAGTTTGGATAAGAATGTCAATTGAAGAATGTGAGTGGAGGTTGTAAAATGGAATATCACTTAAATCTACAACAGAATCTCTCACCTCCAGAAAAGGGTGCTGGTCTGTTTTTCCTCAAATCTGTGGTAGTCTCAAAAAGAGGGAACATGAAACCCTAAAACCTCAGAGAAGCAGTATTGATTCAGTTCTTAACTGCAAATCCTTCATATCATTGCTCAAAATATCCAACTTTACACCAATATTAGCCATTCTTTTTATAGTGACACCATGCTTAGTATAAAACTTCTAAGCACTGAGGTCAGGTGTTGAGATTGGATTCTAGTTTATTTTTTATGAATCAGATAAAGATTTCTGTGCATGAGACCATATGTGAAGATGAGAGAACAAGAACATTTCCATATCAAAGGCAATATATCTGAGGCTGCATGGTAATTAAAATGCAGTGGTTTGGACTCTGTGCACTAGCACTTAAGCAGAGCATTGCCGGGACCTTGTGCATCATGCAGGCGGTTGCCTCTTGCATCCTTCTTGAAATACACTTATAATTTTGTACAAACATTTATGCCAGTCCACACTTTTCTGTGGATAATTTGTATTTCATCCAAACCATTCAAAGTAGAAGTTATTTTTTGAGCTACCCCCTCATTATGGCTTTTGTGCATCAACTATTTTTATTCCAGTTGTTTGTATTTCCTTTTACCAGAATGATGGCTTGTTTATATTCAGAATCTCTTCTTGCTCCTCTAAGACCCCTAATATATCACTCTTATTTTACTATTCACTCAAAAAACTTTCATCTTTAGGAAAGATGTGAGTTATTTTCTGAGGTTAATTGTAGCTGCTGTAATCTATTATAAACTAATAAACCACATTAAAAATCAACTGCCTAGATATTTCTACTTTATAATGCTAATATACTTAGTAATCCTCACTAATTTGCGCAGTGCATAATATTAGAAAAAATTCATTTTCAATGCTTAAAGATTTCTGAAATGCTCCTTTTTTTACATTTTAATGACATGAAAATGTGACATTCTCTTTTATACTACTTCAAGTGAAAAACAATCATTTGAAACTATAGAAATCTTGATCTAAAGAGTTATCTCTTTGTGTTTATGGGGGATGTTTGATTTTATTTTTTAAAGAACTAAGTTATTATCTTAACCTGTAGTTTATTTTTGGAAAGAATAGTGAAATAAGAAATCTCATAATTTGTATTCCAATGTTGTATATATTTTAGAAATTTTTGCATCTTTGGAAACCAGCTTGAATTTGCTGCTCTGTAATTTTCTGGATTTTCTATTTCCGTGTTTTCTCTTTCTCTACGAACCTTCTGCTGTGGCACATGTGGCAAGGAATTTAGTGGTGTGTTTTATTTACTAAGCTCCTATGGTCTATAAAGCTTTTTAAAGATTTCTCTGGATGGAAGCACCATGTGTTGAAGAAGCCTGAAGTGATAGTACAAAATCTTTTAAGAGGTTTGTGTGTTTTAGCTGTTTCAGATCAAATTACTTAAGTATATTGATTTTATCCTTTTCAGTGATGACATATAAATAGGCATATAAGGTAAATTCAAAGTGCATTATATGATGCACATATTAAAGTGTATGCAAACATTTTATGTTCTCTCAGTTCAAGTTCTGTCTTGATCTCTGTTTTCACCGAAAAATTTCACAAGATAACCCTTTAAATGATCTGTTATTCCTGCTACCTTCAATATTTTGTTGTTCTTGCCCATTATAAGGAGACAACTTGAATTATCTGTCTTTAATATATTCAAAAATGGACTTTAGTGTTATTTATGACTGACTTTCTTGAGCCCAATATCTTTGGTTTGGGAAGTAGTTCTTTCAAGTTAGTCAAAGATTCTTCATTTTCAAAGAATACACAAGCCCAATATATGGGGAACAACATGAAAATAAAATGCAACAGTTTATTTTTTATTTTATTTTTTTTTTAATGAAGAGTATAGGTTTTGTGGCAGGCATTTGATTTAGCAGTTAAAATGTCGTTTGGGACACCTACATCCGTCAGGATCTCCCACATGAATGGCAGGGGCCCAAGTACTTGGGCATCCTCTGCTGCTTTCCTAGGCACACTAGCAGGGAGCTGGATTGGAAGCATCACAGGTGGTGGCTTAACCTACTACGCCACAATGCCATCCGCTGTATTATCTGTTATTGTTGAAATGGCACTATAAACATCTGATTTCCCATACTGAGCTCACAACACATTCGCTATATAATCTTTGGCAAGTTACATAACCTGTTGCTTTTACTCTTGTATAAAATAGATATTGCAGTATAGGTTCTTTTGTGGAAAGGAGAACTCATCTGCATTCTGGAAGATAGGGTAGAGTTGCAGGTGACTAAATGTTGAGTTTGAGTGTACAACCTCTCAGATTTGACAAAACTCCATTTCTGAGGACCGGAGGAGATTTTGAAATGTTTTTCTTACTGTCATCTTCCACAGGTTATTGATCACCTCTTCTCTATTCTAATCAATTAAGATGTGTTCTTTATTTTGAAAGCCTGTAAAGAAGGAGATTTTTATAATATTATGAATATAAATGATCAATAACAGGAATTTTTTAATGTCAGATATACAGACCTCAATCTGTTTCTCCTATTTTCATTTTAAGATAAAATGGAAATAGTATTCTTCTTCATTTGAATAACAAAGCTGTGTATGTGAAGACCAAATTAAACTTGCAATTTTTATTACTTGATTCTTCCCTTTAGGTCTTTATTTCTTAAATTAGTGTGTGATCTTGGAAAAGTTACGCAGCTTCTCTAAGTTTCATCTTCCTCGTTTTGAATGTGAGGATGGTGATAGAATATATTCTCTAGGGTTGTTGGGGAGATTAAGTTTGAAATGCTGTATATGAAAATGTGTATAACAGTTCTGGACAATTATGTTAGGATAAATTGGGAGTGGTTGTGTGATCAGTAGTAGAACCATGGCACAAGAAGGGCTTTTAATCCTCTTGCTTTTTGTAGACCTCCTCAGTTTTTTTAGTGCTTCATTCAATAAAAGGTATGTGGGGTAGATAAACTTACCAGTCGTACTAACTTCCTACCTGATATGAATAAATGTTTCAATCGGGTTTTGCTTCAGGATATTATTTACTCCAAACAAAGTTTGTATGTCATAAATTAGGACTGGCTTTTTTCCCAATCTCTTCAATACAATGTCAGGGCTCATTCATTTTATCTTCATACTTACTTCCAGAGCCAAACCATTGCTGCATTTCTCATACACCAATTTAAGTGAACAATACCATGCTGATCAGAAGCATTCAATATCAGTTCTATATATCTCTGATTAATAACAATAGTAAATCTACTTAACTGTTGCATAGTAAGTGTGGCTAGTTTGATAGGCAACGATATTTCAAAAATATGACGTTCATGAGGGAGGATTAATAAAAGAGTCATTGATGGCGAATGGTTGGGGACCAATCGATCACATTTCAAATATGAAAATGCATGGTCCTAGTGAAGAGCTTTGAATTTAGGTGATTCTGTGCAGTGTGCTAATTGCTCTAGTGACGATATGTGCAAGAGCAGAAGTAACTATGTTAGGGAAAGCTTCTAGTAGGAGGTGGCTTTTGATCTGTGATTTAAAGGATGATTAGGAATAGGTTTCAGGTAACATCCTAAAAAGCATTGAACATGGGAGAACATTTGTTAGCATTACTAACTGTTCTGTGGGTCTGACTCTGAAATGTCTTTTCTTTTTTTTTAAAGAAAAGATTATTTATTGGAAAGGCAGAGTTACAGAGAGGAGGACACACACACACACACACACACACACACACACACGGGGGAGAAAGAGAGAGAGAAATATTTTCCATCTGCTGGTTCACTCTCCAAAGGATCACAATTGCCAGGGCTGGGCCAAGCCAAAGCTAGGAGCCAGGAGCTTCATCCAGTTCTCCAGCATGTGTGCAGGGACCCACATACTTGGGCCGTCTTCTGCTACTTTTCTAGACTGTTAGCAGGGAGCTGGATTGGAATTGGAGCAGCCAGGTATTCTAACTGGTACCCATATGGAATGCTGGCATCACAGATGATGGCTTAACCCTCTGTGCTCCAATGCTGGCCTCTGAAATGTCTTATATGTAAGTCTTTGTGACATCTACAAAGGCTGCCTTGAATGTAACATGGCTGTAGGCCAGCTACTTAACCAGTGCATTTCTTTTTCTTAGCTTGGTTTTGTACATTTAGTACATTTTAAGGTATGGAGGAAATTTAAGAAAGTGGCCTTTTAACATATAAACTGATTAGTAGGACTATTAAGCTAATAAAATCTTGTATCTTTCACTGCAATATTTTTTTCCCCAATTGACAAGCATAGTCTTAGAGACTTATATCTGAAAACTTAGAACTTGGTGTTATTTTTAAATTTCTCTTATTTATTGCAGATCTTTAGATACCTATAATGAAGTACTTCCAACCATAAAGTTGGCACTTCATAAATTCATTTTCTTATTGAGAGATAACATGAAAATAAATCCTCAGAATAATTTTAACTTTTGGGAAAAATACAAATTATTATTATGCAATAATGATGATGAAACAGTAGCAGAAGCAAGAGTGGTGACAAGAACTCCTCTCTACTTCTGAGAAATTTAAGATTGGGAACTTAAATCCAATCTTTTTTTAAAATATTTTAAATTGATTTGACAGGCAAAGTTACAGATAGTGTGAGAGAGAGAGAGAGACAGAGAGAAAGGTCTTCCTTCCGTTGGTTCACTCCCCAAGTGGTTGCAACGGCTGGAGCTGTGCCAGTCTGAAGCCAGGAGCCGGGTGCTTCCTCCCAGTCTCCCATGCGAATGCAGGGGTCCAAGGACTTGGGCCATCCTCCATTGCTTTCCCAGGCCACAGCAGAGAGCTGAACTAGAACTGGAGCCCATATGGAATGCTGGCACCTCAGGCAGAGGATTAACCTAGTGCGCCATGTCGCTGGCCCCAAATCCAATTTTTTAGTTTGTAATCTGGAATCCTGTGTTTTCTAGTAACTTTTTGAATATCTTTTTTTCCCCGCTGAGCTTATGAAGTTTATTTTCTGTTTTTGGTTCGTAATTTCTCTGCTGTTTCATAACTTATTTCTCCAAATTAAAAATACCTATTGAGATTTTGCAACTAATATGGTTTTGAACCATAGCCACTTTCTAAAAAGGTGTCAGTTGTCACACAGCGTAGAGAAATGATAGCCTTGGTTTCCACTGGCCTGTCGTTTTCTTTACAACTTCGGCATCCTGGAAACTTGGATTATGGATAATATTGTTAAAAATGGTAAATATCTCTACTTTAAAAAGAAAGGTTCTTGGACCAGGTGTTTGGCATAGTGGTTAAGTCATTGCTTAGATTGCCTGCATCCCATATCAGATGTCTGGTTCAAATCATGGCTCTGCTCTCCATTTTAGCTTCCTGCTAATCTGCCTCCTTAGAGACCAGCAAGTGATGGATTGAGTAGTTGGGTCCCTGCCACCCACATGGAAGACCTGGATTGAGTTCCTTGTTCCAGGCTTCAGTCTGGTCCAGTTGTGTCCATTTGGAAAGTGAAACAATGGATGTGAAATTGCTATCTGTCTCTTTGATTCTGTCTCTCTGCCTTTCAAGTAAAGTAAATCAATAAAAATTAAAACAAGAAAGGCTATGAATTTGAGTAAAGTAGGGGAGAAGATGTGAGAGTTGTAGAAAACAGTTGTGACATTCCCTTAGTCATATTAAATTAGTTATGATGCTTTAAAGGATATTTTCCTTTAAGACATTCGGTTGAGCTCTTTAATAAGAAGCAAAAACCTAAACTAAGATAAAATAAAAATGGAAATAATACATCATCTGATGAAAGTTTAAATAATTTGAAACACCATGTATTTGTTAACTGAGTCTTAGGAACAGTTGTTACTCTTGAGTCTGAAGACCCAGCTATGTGAATATGCTTTAAAATGTTTGTGGAGAATTGGAATAAAATGATAAATTTGTTCTGGTGCAAAACACGTTTGAAATCCATGCATAGTTTTTTTCATAATATGCATTTTCATGAACTTTTTTTAGACCTTTCATGTACATGAATTTCAAAAATTCTTTGCACCAAAATTTTGAAGCACCCTTGCACACATTGGAGGACAAAATGTGATTGTTTAATATTTTCTCAGATTTAGTCCTTTCCCGCCATAAAAATGCACAAGGAAAATAAATACATTGAGTTTTTTAAACAAAAGATTTATTTATTATTTGAAAGGCAGAATTACACACACACACACACACACACATACATACATACACACACAGAGATTGAGAGAGAGAGAGAGAGAGCACTCCCCAAATGGCTACCATGACTGAGCTGTGTCAAACTGAAGCCGGGAGCCTGGAACTCCATCCATTCTGGTCTCCCTCAGGGGTGCAGGGACCCAAGCACTTGCTATCCTCTACTTCCTTCCCAGGTACATTATCTGGGAGCTGGATGGGAAGTGGAGCAGCCAGCACTCAAACCGTTGCTTCTACATGGGATGCTGGTGCCACAGGTACTCTATTATAGGATGCTGGTGTCACAGGTGGCAGCTTAACCCACTGCAGCATGACACTGTCCCCAGTATCTTGAGGGTTTTTTTTTTTCTCCCAAAGAAACCTTTTTTAAGGAATACACACTTGATACATTTCCTAAATACAACTTTAGGAATACAGTGAATGTTGAGGTTTTAAAAAGAATTTTAATCTTGGAATCCCTAAGGCTCATAAATGTCATATTTAATTTTTGTTATAACATTATTGGTTGTTATTAAATGAAATTATTTTTTCTGAGGTCAGATATGTTAGATTTTTCCAGAAATTGGGTCCAGGGAATGCCTTTATTTGTACTTTTGGATTGGTTGGTGTGGTTTACAGGTATGCTAAGGTAGGGTCATGTACATTGAATGCTTTTCTGTTTTAAATTGTGTGGCTCTTTGTAACAGGCATCTTTTCTCCGAGGCGACTGAGTATATGGCAGTCCGTACTGGGGGAGTGGGAGGCTAGTGAGTTTGGGGAGTCAAATTCTTATGTATGGTATGACAGGGAAAGAATGGAAAATCACTTGGCTTTGAATTATGACACGTTGGGCTCTTTTCCAAAGCGCTCATAATTGGCCATGTGTTAATTTTGAAGTTTTGTGTGCGTGTGTGTGTGTGTGTCTGTATGTGTGTGTGTTTCCACTTGGAAAGCTCATTACTGTTACCAGGAACTGTGTGGGAACATGTATGGAAAAGTATGGCCCTTCTTAGTCTATGTTCTTTTTTTCTTTTGTATTTCCCTAACACCACTTTCACATCTTTGAGTTGTTACTCTTCTTCCTTTTTGATCTGTGCACTGGTTTTTTAATTAAAATGCTAATAAAATAGGGTATTTGAATCAGTGTCCTTTCCATTTTATGATGCTGTAATGATAATGGAGTTTTTGTTTTGCTTATTTAACAAGTTTATATCTGAGATAATATTTTCAGTGCCCGAGGTCAAAGTGGCAGAATTTAGGATGTTCACAAAGCTTAAGATAGAGATCTTAGGTGCTTTGGGTAGTCTAAGTGCATATATGGAGAATATTATTGGCGAAGGTGAGTCTTGAAGAATGCCATTGGCAGGACAGTTTTAAGGCTTATTTGGGAAGACTTCTGACATAATACAATAGTCATCTCCAAACATTCTGGAAAGAGCATACTATCAGCAGAATGTTTATGAGCATGTGACCTAATATAAATGCATGTGTATTTAAAATTGTGGATGTACTGTAGTGCTAATATTTTCCATATAAGTATATATTAAAAATAAAGAGATATAGATGAAATAAATCCTTTAAAACTAATCATGATCCCCCAAACTCTAGAGTTGAATATGCTTTTTTAGTTCTAAAAGTGTTGGTTTAATTCTGTGTGAAGTGTTTTAAAGATCTGATTCTAAGTTCAGTTTATTTTGGTACTTTTTATTTTTAAAAGATTTATTTATTTATTTGAAAGTCAGAGTTACACAGAGAGAGGAGAGGCAGAGAGAGAGAGGTCTTCCATCTGCTGGTTCACTCCCTAATTGGTCACAGCGGCCGGAGCTGCACCAATCTGAAGCCGGGAGCCAGGAGCTTCCTCCGGTCTCCCACACGGGTGCAGGGGTGCAAGGACTTGGGCCATCTTCTATTGCTTTTCCAGGCCACAGCAGAGAGCTGGGTCGGAAGTGGAGCAGCCGGCACTCAAACCGGAGCCCATATGGGATGCTGGCGCTTCAGGCCAGGGCGTTAACCTGCTGTGCCACAGCGCCGGCCCTGGTACTTGTTTTTAATGTTGCTATAGCTGAAAATGATACCTTAAAAAGAAAAATAGATACAAATGGAAGAAATCCATCATTGATCACACTTATTAACTTGTGATACAAACCTTTTAATCCCATGTGCAAAGCATTCAAAGAGTTTTGTTAAAATTTGGGGAGTTAATCTGTCTTCTTTTCTGGTAATCAGTTGCTTTTGCCTGTGAAGTTGAAGGTATAATATTTTCGTATTTTTAATGAATGAACTCGAAATCCCTGAAACTTTTTGTAACATTATTAAGCAGGTTGCAATATTCTGTTGCCAATTTAAAATTGAAAACAGATGAGAATTTCTGTTAAGTTGATATAGACCTAAAATTTTTGGTAATAAAATCATACAATGATGGAATCATCTTGAACGTATCTTTAAAATAGTTTTTCATAGCGTGAATGTGTTTTGAAAAGTATTTACTTTCTCGTTTGATAAAATATCACTTTTACCTTGAAGAGATACTTGTTTGTTTGCTTACTTGATGTTTCTACCTGAATGTCTGTTTGTCCATTTTTCCATCCATCATCCATCTATCCATCTAATCTGAGTACTTGTTAATACATACTCACAAATTTCATGACATCACATGAGAGTATGTTTGGTATATTGGTATTTTTGTACTTTACCCTTTAGTTTGGAAACTGCCACAAGTTAATAGTGGAACCTCTGGGTGGTGCAAACAATTCTGATGGTTACTTTTCATATCATTTCAAAGCAGTTGATTTTATTGTGCTTTACATGTCTATTTTAAAAATTAATTCTGTTATTGTATAGCACCAGCCTTCAAAGTTTTGCTGTAATTGCTTGGCTATGGATGATGTAGTTAGAGAAGTTCATGGTTCTATCTCTGCCCCACCCACCTTGCTTTTTTTTCTTTTAGTTCAGCCAGAGCATCCATGCTTACACTTTCTTCGTTTTTCTCTAAAAGTGGCTTTTATTTTAAAAGAGTAGCTTACTGTTAGATTCTGTCTTCTCTAGTACATGTTTTAGTGGCTTACTCAATAGTAGAGCCTTTCCTATCAAATATCATAAACATAGGCATGTAGAGAAATATATACATTTCTTCCTCTGAAAAAGCATGCTTTCTACCTGGCATTTTTTTCAAGTCTTCATACAAGTTTTCTGTTCTTTGTTCAGCATGGTGGTAGCCCCATTGTACAACCCCAGTGGACATCAGTCATAGAGCATTCTAGGTAAATGGTTACTCCAGATTTGTGCGTTAAGCAGCTCTGTTTTTTAATTAAGGGGGAGAGGTTTTAAAATTTCTTCTCTATGGTTCTCTATACATTATTTTAACCTTTTAAAAATAGTAGCAGGAAGAACAAGTGACTTTCTAATAGCATAGAACTTTATGTCTTCTGTGAACTTCAAAAGAGATTTCTAGACATTTAATATTAAGTTTGGTGAAATTATATATAAAATACTAAATTGAGTATCATATCATTTTAAGCATCATTGGAAAATTGCAGAAAGAATTTATATCTGTATGCTTAGTTTCCAGATGTCTCACTGATTGTAAAGGTTCATTTTCTTATTATTTAACATTTCAAAGAACAATAGGGCAAGGTGCATTGTTAATATTACTAGATATAAATCTATTTCAAACTACCTTCTTGATAATTAAAAAATGTTTTTTGTTAGATCTGCTTGGATCATAGTTGTTTCTAACCTGTAATGTATCTTCCAAAGAGCTCCTACTAGCAGGACAAGTGTCAGGTTTGTCATGGTTTATTGTCACTGAGGTCTGCATTATTAATAGAGTATTGTAATCAAGCTTTTTTTTTTTTTTTGAGAAGAATCTTCTTAAACCAGCTTGCACTTTGTTCAGAGCTAATTTAGCTAAAAACTAGATGATAATATCTATAACCAGTCTCCTATTTTTATTCAGCATACTTCTGGTTCAGAAGTGACATATTTGACACATAGACCCGGTGTGTCAATCTGTATTTAAATATGATCATTTTTCTGAATTTTTAAATAAATAAATGTATATTTATATAGTGTTCTTCTGGGAAGTGTGTACCCACTTTGGAGATTTTATTTTTATTTATTTATTTTTAAAAAATATTTATTTATTTATTTATTTGAAAGGCAGAGTTATAGAGAGGCAGAGGGCAGAGAGAGGTCTTCCATCTGCTGGTTCACTCCCCATATGGCCACAATGGCCAGAGCTGTGCCGATCTGAAGTCAGGAGCCAGGAGCTTCCTCCGGGTCTCCCACGCAGATGCAGGGGCCCAAGGACTTGAGCCATCTTGCATTGCTTTCCCGGGCCACAGCAGAGAGCTGGATCAGAAGTGGAGCAGCTGGGACTAGAAGCAGCGCCCATATGGGATGCCTGCACTGCAAGCTGCAGCTTTACCTGCTTCGCCACAGCGCCAGCACCGCAGACAACTTTTGATAGAGTGAAATTCCACAGTGTGCTACTGGACAGTGTTCTTGCTTTCTGATCAAAAGTGTCTAATGAGAACTTTATAAAGGAAGGCAATAGTAACATCTGAGGAGTTGTGTCTGAAAGAGATTGGGTTGGCTGAGATAGGTGAGGCATTGGGACACTGCCATCAATTCATTGCATGTGTTTGGCTAGGCTGGCAGCAGTGACCAGTGCCAGGTTTTTTGAGTGTGGTTTATGTCATCAACAGAGTTGGCTGCCTTCGAAATCTGTTAGTTAACCTCTTCCAGAATCTTAGAGTGCAGCTATCCCTCAAGAGGAGGAGGATAAAGGGGTCTCTAGGAGTTTTTGTTTTTTAAAAAAGGGCCATTTTCCAACCATTTTTTTTTTAAAGATTTATTTATTTTACTTTGAAAGTCAGAGTTACACAGAAAGAAGAAGAGGCAAAGAGAGAGAGAGAGAGAAAGAGAGAGAGAGAGAGAGAGAGAGAGAGAGAGTCTTCCATCCGCTGGTTCACTCCCCAATTGACCGCAACAGCCAGAGCTGCTGATCTGAAGCCAGGAGCCAGGAGCTTCTTCCGCGTCTCCCACACAGGTGCAGGGGCTTAAGGGCTTAGGCCATATTCTACTGCTTTTCCCAGGCCACAGCAGAAAGCTGGATTAAAAGTGGAACAGCCAGGTCTTGAACTGGGGCCCACATGGGATGCCAACGCTGCAGGAGGTGGCTTTACCCGCTATGCCACAGCGCTGGCCCTTCCTACCAGTTTTTTGAAGCACATAAAAGATGAACAGATTTCAAGTTTTCTCATTTTATTTACAGTACCTGTTTATTGTTATGGATAGAGGGAATGTTGAGTAATGAAATGGATGCTAAACATGTTATACAGTTACCATGTACCAGAATATTTATGGGACTTTAGTAAGATGGAGATAGTTGTATTACCTGTTTCATAGTTTTGAGACATTTCAATTAGCTAATACATTTGAAAGAGTGCTTGATAGGTTGTAAGCTCTCTTTAAACATTAGATATTATTATCTTGTTATTTAATTTTTTTGACAGGCAGAGTTAGACAGTGAGAGAGAGACAGAGAGAGAGAGAGAGAGAGAGAGAGAGAGAGAGAGAGAGAGAAAGGTCCTCCTTTTTCCGTTGGTTCACCCCCCAAATGGCCAATATAGCTGGTGCGCTGTGGCCGGCACGCTGCGCTGATCCAAAGCCAGGAGCCAGGTGCTTCCTCCTGGTCTCCCATGCCGGTGCAGGGCCCATGCACTTGGGCTATCCTCCACTGCCTTCCTGGGCTACAGCAGAGAGCTGGACTGGAAGAGGAGCAACTGGGACAGAATCCGGCACCCCAGCAGGGACTAGAATCCGGGGTGCCGGCACCGCAGGCGGAGAATTAGCCAAGTGAGCTGCGGCTCCGGCCATCTTGTTATTTAATTTACATAACAACTTTGGGAGGCAGATGTCATTATCTCTGTTTTATAGAAAAGGAAATTAATGTTTGGGAAGGGAAAATGACTTGCCCAAGGTCACATTTCCATTAAGTGGCAGAACTATAATCTAAACCTAAATATTCTGGCTTGAAGTTCCATAGTATTTCTACTATATCATACAGCTGCCTCTAACAGTCAAGTCAAGAGATTTACCTAGGTAATCTTGAAGCCTAGGTAATCAAGGTAATCAGGAGCTGAACATATTATTTTTGGTGTTGAATTTCAGTAGGTTTGGTTATTAAGCACAGTCCTCAGCTTTGCTTTTCATGATTTTAACAGAAATTCTTGTATATTAGAAGCATGTCCTCACTTTGCACAGTTCTAATCTCAGCTTCACACAGTTCTGATATCATGATTTGATGATAGTTGTTATAGAAGCATGCATAGTAAAAACCAAGGACTACCTGTATTTCTATCAGCTTCACATTCACATACAGAAATCATTAAATTCTCTCTCCTTTACACCGTTTAGATGGTTCATTTTTGTTTGATGACCGATTATCCTTTTCTTTCAAGGTTTTGCTCCTGCTAAGGGAGACCACTGTGTTGAATAAGTAAGTTCTTAAAGGTCTCTGATGATTGGTTCTTGGCTTATATGCACATCATCTCTGACATTTATTGTACCCAGTAGTAGATCTGCCTCAGCATTTGGATAGATAGATCTGTTTTCTTCTCTTCTCTTTTTTTTTTATTTAATCTCTTCCCACCTCCCCATACATGTCTAAGCTTCTTTCTGAATTGATTCATTGCTTTCTATCAGCTTCAGCAATGGACAAGAAAGACAGTGAGGCCAGTTATCTCTCAGTGTTTTATTATATTGAAGGTGATGTATTGCTGGCCGGTGCCATGGCTCACTTGGCTAATCCTCTACCTGTGGTGCCGGCACCCCAGGTTCTAGTCCTGGTTGGGGTGCTGGATACTAGTCCCAGTTGCTCCTCTTCCAGTCCAGCTCTCTGCTGTAGCCCGGGAGGGCAGTGGAGAATGGCCCAGGTGCTTGGTCCCTGTACCCGCATGGGAGACCAGGAGGAAGCACCTAGCTCCTGGTTTCGGATCGGTACAACACTGGCCATATTGGCCATTTGGGGGGGGGGGTGAACCAACGGAAAAAGGAGGACCTTTCTCTCTGTCTCTCTCTCACTGTCTATTATAACTCTCTTTCTGTCTCACTCTCTCACTGTCTAACTCTGCCTGTCCAAAAAAAAAAAAAAAAAAAAGGTGATGTATTGCAGTAGACAGTAGGCAGTCATTAAGCAAGAACTGGGTCTATTTAAATTTCTTTTTAGATATAGATGATTGAATTATTTTTAAACACTTAGTAATCATTTCATCCTGAAGGTTATGCATGCTTGTCAATTGTGGAACAATGCACTATTGAAAATATTGAAGCTTTGAATTTCCTATTGACCCCAAAGTTTAAAATGTTCTTTTTCCGGCCGGCGCCATGGCTCAACAGGCTAATCCTCTGCCTTGCGGCGACGGCACACCGGGTTCTAGTCCCGGTCGGGGCGCCGGATTCTGTCCCGGTTGCCCCTCTTCCAGGCCAGCCCTCTGCTGTGGCCCAGGAGTGCAGTGGAGGATGGCCCAAGTGCTTGGGCCCTGCACCCCATGGGAGACCAGGAAAAAGCACCTAGTACCTGGCTCCTGCCATCAGATGAGCGCGGTGCGCTGGCCGCAGCGCGCCATCCGCAGCAGCCATTGGAGGGTGAACCAACGGCAAAGGAAGACCTTTCTCTCTGTCTCTCTCTCTCACTGTCTACTCTGCCTGTCAAAAAAAAAAAAAGTTCTTTTTCCTTGACTTTTTTTGTTTTTCAAAGATTTTATTTATTTATTTGAGAGGTGAAGTTATAGAGAGAGGGAGAGACAGAGAGAAATGTCTTCCATCCACTGGTTCACTCCAAAATGGCCACAATGATCGCAGCTGCATCGATCCAAAGTCAGAAACCAGGAGCTTCTTCCCAGTCTTCCACACGGGTGCAGTGGCCCAGGGCCATCTTCTACTAATTTCCCAGACCATAGCAGAGAGCTGGATCAGAAGAGGAGCAGCTTGGACTATATGGGATGCTCCCATACGGGATGCCAGTGCCACAGGCACAGGGTTAATCTACTGCGCCACAGCATCGGCCCCTCCTTGACTCTATATTGCCATCCTCTCCCTTATGATGGTGTGTGTGTGTGTGTTTTAAGATTTATTTTATTTATTTAAAAAGCAGAGTCATGCAGATGCAGAGAGAGAGAGGTCTTCCACCTGGTGGTTCACTCCCCAGATGGCCACAACAGCTGGAGCTTTGCCAATCCACAGGCAGGAGCCAGGAGCTTCCTCTGGGTCTCCCAGGTGGGTGCAGGGGCCCTAGGATTTGGGCCATCTTCCACTGCTTTCCCAGGCCATAGCAGAGAGCTGGATTGGAAGTGGAGGAGCCAGGACTTAAACGGTGCCCATATGGGATGCCAGCACTGCAGGTGGCAGCTTTACCTACTATGCCATAGCACTGGTCCCATGATTATGTTTTTTTTTTTAAATTGTGTGTACATCATAAATACAATATTAGGAACATATTAATTCTTTCTACTGTACTTGCCCTCCTACCAACTCCCCCCTCCATGTTTAGTCTGAGAAAGAAAGAAACAGAAAGAAAAAAAAAAGAATGAAATAAAAAACTAAGAGAACAGTTCTTCAACCATCTAGTCAAGGCTGTTCTATGTTATTGCTTCTTGAAGGTGATTTCACTTTTTTTGCCCTTTTCTTTTCCCTTTCTTCCTCCCCCTTCTTTCCTCTTGTGAGCTCTTAGACATAACTTTAACTTATGAGGCATAGTATTATTCTCCATTTAATACACTAAATGGGAGTGATTCTTGAGAACAAGTTTTACTGTGATACAACTCTTTGGGGACAGAGGTCCTGTATGGGAAATTAGTACACAGTGACTATTGTTGTTTATTTAACATATAACACTTTTGTGTTTGATATCAGGATCACCCAAGGCTCTTGACATGAGCTGCCTTAGCTATGGAAGCCTTTTGGATCCACTGTCTCAACAAGGCCATAAGCAGAGTGAAAGTTCTCTCCTCCCTTCAGAGAAAAGCACATCCTTTGATGGCCATTTCTTTCCAGTGGGGTCTCACCCACAAGGATCCTTTATGAGGACATTTTTCTCTCTCCCCAGAGTATCTTGGCTTTCCTTGCCTGAAATGCTACCCCTGGGCTTTCCAGCCAGGTTGGAATGCCCTTAGGGCTGATTCTGAAGTCAGAGTGCTACTTAAAGCGATTGTCATTCTATGAGTCTGCTGTATAGACTGCTTCCCATGTTGGAGCCTTCACTCCTTTTTAATTCTATTATGGTTTCCAAACACTTAGTCCTATTTATATGATCATTTTAACACTTGATCCTATCTATATGGTCACTTTACCACTTATTCCTATCCATTTGATCTTTATAACACTTAAGCTGCTATTTTTATCAGCAAGCTTAAGGGATTTTGGGGTCCTATGACTAGTTGTTAAGCTATACCCTTACTGTTTTAAAACTTGTTCGTACTCAAGCATTCCTAGAGTAGAAATCCCATGCTTTCAGGCATGGAAAGCCAAGACACTGTGGCAAAAATGGCTTACATGAAAGATCTCTATGTGTGAGATTCCAGTGGAAAGAAGGGACCATCAAAGAAGGAGGTGCCTTTCTCTGAAGGGAGGAGAGAACTTCCACTTTGCTTATGGCCCTGTCTAAATACTGACAGAGTTTGTGGACTCAAAAGGCTTCCACAGCCTTGGCAGCTCATGATGAGAGCCTTGGGTGATCATTGACGTAACAAATCAGAATGTCAATATTAAATCAACAACAGGAGTCACTGTGCACTTGCTCCCCCTGTAGGACCTCTGTTCTTAGTGAGTTGTACTATGAGAATTAATGGTAAAACTTATCTTCAAACAGTACTTTATACTTTGTGTGTCTCTGTGGGTGCAAACTGTTGAAATCTTTACTTAGTGTAGAGTTGATCTTCTGTATATAAAGATAATTAAAAGTGAATCTTAATGAAGAATGGGATGGGAGAGGGAGTGGGAGGTGGGATGGTTTGGGGCTGGGAGGACAGATATGGGGGAAAGAACTGCTATATTCCAAAAGCTGTACCTATGGAATTTATATTTATTAAATAAAAGCTTTCTAAAAAAATCCCATGCTGACTCTAATTTTTATTTCTTTGATATGTATGGTGCTGGCGAGTTAGTTTGGGATAAAATAAGCTTGTGTTTAAGAGTGTGCTCCAACACTTTCTAGCAGTGTGAACTTGGGCTTGTACCTTAAGCTCTTTAGGACTCAAATATCCTTACATGAAAAATGGTACCTACTTCTCAGTGTTGTTTTAAGGATTAAATGTGTAAAACATGAGAGCTTAGAATAGTGCCTGGCACATAATAGGTGCTACATAAACAGTAGCTGTTATTAAAAGGAATATCTTTAAAAGAAGAACCTGGCCAAATGCAAAAAGTACTATATTCAAAATACTTTATGGAAGGGGTAAAAAGTGAGCACTACTAGAACATATCATGAAATCCTTCTGTAATTTTCCTAACACAGGGACTCTAGATTATCTCTGAGAAAATCCTCATTGAGTTATAGTGATAGGTGTTTTGAGACCTCTTCAACTGTAAATCAACAAATATATTGTTACTAAAAGTCCTTTATTATAAGATCAGCTTCTTTGTTTTTGAGCTTTATATTTTGTGGCAACTAGTTGACTTGGGTACAGAGTGAGCTGGAGTCTGTGTAGCAATGACTAAAGAAGAAGTGATAGAACCTAGTAGGTAGCAGGCAGGGAGGTTGACCTGGGAGGCATCCTACAGAGATGGGCTAGGTGCAGCCTGTCTGGGTCATTGATCACAGAACTTATTTCTAGAGGGCTATGGGTGGAGGAAGCTGGTTGAGATGAAGGTGTGGAATTGGTAAGTGCCTAATTCTTTCTGTTGCCCTCAAGCTTTTTATTTATTTATTTATTTATTTTGATGTGGACCCTAATTTTCTCTTTACCTAGAAGACATTGTTCAGCAAGTGCTCAGATTTAGCCCTGCATCACTGGGGATTGCAGGCTTGACCTCCAGATCCTAAAAGGTTTCTAAAGTCCTAGCAGCAGACAGGCTATGTTAGAACTAGGATTTGGGGCCGGTGCCATGGCTCACTTTGTTAATCCTCTGCCTGCGGTGCCAGCATCCCATATGGTCATTGGGTTCTAGTCCTGGCTGCTCCTCTTCAAGTCCAGCTCTCTGCTGTGGCCCGGGAGTGCAGTGGAGGATGGCCCAAGTGCTTGGGAGCTGTACCCGCGTGGGAGACCAGGAAGAAGCACCTGGCTCCTGGCTTCGGATCAACGCAGTGCCAGCTGTAGCTGCCATTTGGGGAGTGAACCAATGGAAGGAAGACCTTTCTCTCTGTCTCTCTCTCTCTCATTGTCTATAACTCTACCTGTCAAAAAAAAAAAAAAAAAGAACTAGGATTTGAACCCAGGTTTGTCTTATAACAAAAGCTAAGCTGTTTCACTAGTGATTTTACGCTGTTTCTCTGGTGAAGAGGGCATAAGTGGAGAAAAAAAATAGCTGTGGCCATGGAGGTAGCTATGAGTTTAATGTTTAAAGGGATAGATGAGATAGTGTCATTTCACAGCTATGAGGTGAAAAGGGTTGCCTGCAGGCAGTAGTGCCACAAAAGTGGAACAGAAGTCATTATAAGGTCTTCACATATGGATTAGAACTTGGGAATTCATTTCTGAATTTGTACTTCACATCATGAATTCATAGTCTTTCAATTATGGAACCTCAAAGTTGAAAGAGTGTTTCAATCACCTTATTTATGATTCCATAATATGATTGTCTGATCCATGCTGGGGGAGCAGTGTTAGCTATTACTCCCTCCTTTCCATCAGGTTATAAATTCCTTATAGACAAAAATTTTGCCTGCCTTTTTTTTTTTTGGTTTTTTTTTTTTGTTTTTATTATTTAGTTTTTAGTGACTGGAGCAGTACCTGGAATCTAATAGGTACTCAGTAGATACTGTTTTTTTTTTTTTTTAGATTTATTTTATTTATTTGAAAGAGTTACAGAGACACATAGAGACAGAGAGAGAGGTCTTCCATCTGCTGGTTCACTCCCCAGATGGCCACAATGGCAGGAGCTGTGCCAATCCAAAGGCAGGAGTCAGGAGCTTCTTCCAGGTCTCTCACGTGGGTGCAGGGGCCCAAGGACTTGGGACATCTTCCACTGCTTTCCTGGGCCATAGCAGAGAGCTGGATAGAAAGAGGAGCAGCCCGGACTAGAAACGGCACCCATATGGGATGCTGGTGCTTCAGGCCAGGGCTTTAACACGCTACACCACAGCGCTGGTCCCAGTAGAGACTGTTGTATGAAAGAATGATTGGATAAACTTGGTTAAAAGTTTTATTTTGGCCGGCGCCGTGGCTCAACAGGCTAATCCTCCGCCTTGCGGCGCCGGCACACCGGGTTCTAGTCCCGGTCGGGGCACCGGATTCTGTCCTGGTTGCCCCTCTTCCAGGCCAGCCCTCTGCTGTGGCCCAGGAGTGCAGTGGAGGATGGCCCAGGTGCTTGGGCCCTGCACCCCATGGGGAGACCAGGAAAAGCACCTGGCTCCTGGCTCCTGCCATCGGACGAGCGCGGTGCGCCGGCCGCAGCGCGCCATCCGCGGCGGCCATTGGAGGGTGAACCAACGGCAAAAGGAAGACCTTTCTCTCTGTCTCTCTCTCTCACTGTCCACTCTGCCTGTAAAAAAAAAAAAAAAAAAAAAAAAAAAAAAGTTTTATTTTATTTTATTTTATTTTTTTATAACACTTTTATTTAAAGAATATAAATTTCCAAAATACAGCTTATAGATTACAATGGCTTCCCCCCCATAACTTCCCTCCCACCCACAACCCTCCCCTTTCCCACTCCCTCTCCCCTTGCTTCACATCAAGATTCATTTTCAATTCTCTTTATATACAGAAGATCAGTTTACTATATATTAAGTAAAGATTTCAACAGTTTGCCCTCACATAGCAACACAAAGTGAAAAATACTGTTGGAGTACTAGTTATAGTATTAATTCACAATGTACAGCACATTAAGGACAGAGATCCTACATGATATATATTTTTAATTGATTAATTTTCTATGCAATTTCCAATTTAACACCAAGATTTTTTTTCATTTTTAATTATCTATATACAGAAGATTGATTCAGTATATACTAAGTAAAGATTTCATCAGTTTGCACCCACACAGAAACACAAAGTGTAAAATACTGTTTCAGTGCTAGTTACAGCATTACTTCACATTGGATAACACATTAAGGACAGATCCCACATGAGACGTAAGTACACAGTGACTCCTGAAGTTGATTTAACAATTTGACACTCTTGTTTATGGCATCAGTAATCTCCCTAGGCTCTAGTCATGAGTTGCCGAGGCTATGGAAGCCTTTAGGGTTCGCCGACTTCAATCTTATTCCGACAGGGTCATAGTCAAAGTGGAGGTTCTCTCCTCCCTTCAGAGAAAGGTACCTCCTTCTTTGATGGCCCCATTCATTCCACTGGGATCTCACTCACAGAGATCTTTCATTTAGGTCTTCGTTTTTTTCCAGAGTGTCTTGGCTTTCCATGCCTAGAATATTCTCATGGGCTCTTGAGCCAGATCTGAATGCCTTAAGGGCTGATTCTGAGGCCAGAGTGCTCTTTAGGACATCTGCCATTCTATGAGTCTGCTGTGTATCTCGCTTCCCATGTTGGATCATTCTCTCCCCTTTTGATTCTATCAGTTAGTATTAGCAGACACTAGTCTTGTTTGTGTGATCCCTTTAACTCTTAGACCTATCAGTGTGATCAATTGTGAACTGAAATTGATCACTTGGACTAGTGAGATGGCCTTGGTACATGCCACCTTGATGGGATTGTATTGGAATTCCCTGGCACATTTCTAACTCCATCATTTGGGGCATGACTGATTGAGCATGTCCCAAATTGTACATCTCCTCCCTCTCTTATTCCCACTCTTATATTTCACAGGGATCACTTTTCAGTTAAAATTTAAACACCTAAGAATAATTGTTTGTTAATTACAGAATTCAACCAATAGTACTAGAATAAAAAAAAATACTAAAATGGATAAAGTATTACATTGTACAACAACAGTCAGCACAAGTACTGATCAAGTTACTGTTTCTCATAGTGTCCATTTCACTTCAATAGGTTTCACCTTTGGTGCTCAATTAGTTGTCACCGATCAGGGAGAACATGATATTTGTCCCTTTGGGACTGGCTTATTTCACTCAGCATGAAGTTTTCCAGATTCCTCCATCTTGTTGCAAATGACTGGATTTCATTGTTTTTGACTGCTGTATAGTATTTTATGGAGTACATGTCCCATAATTTCTTTATCCAAATGTATGCTTTGAATTCCCTGTGATCTTTTGCTGTGAGGTTCCCTTCGTTTACCTTCTTTCATGTTGATGGCCGTGTTTCTATGTTTCTGTGTGTAACACATCTTTAAGCATCTTTTGCAGGGCTGGACGAGTGGCAACAAATTCTTTCAATTTCTGTTTGCAATGGAAGGTCTTTATTTCACCTTCCTTCACAAATGAGAGCTTTGCAGGATATAATATTCTGGGCTGGCAGTTTTTCTCTCTTAGTACCTGGGCTATGTCTGCCATTCCCTTCTAGCTTGTAGGGTTTCTGATGAGAAGTCTGCTGTGAGTCTAATTGGAGATGCTCTGAGAGTAATCTGACGTTTCTCTCTTGCCCATTTTAGGATCTTTTCTTTCTGTTTCACTGTGGTGAGTTTAATTACAATGTGTCGTGGTGAGGATCTCTTTTGGTCATGTTTCCTAGGGGTTCTATGAGCTTCCTGTACTAGGATGTCTCTGTCCTTCTCCAAAACTGGGAAATTTTCTGCTATTATCTCACTAAAAAGGCCTTCTAATCCTTTCTCCCTCTCCATGCCTTCAGGAACTCCTAGAACTCAAATGTTGGGTTTTTTAATAGTATCCTAGGCCGGCGCCGTGGCTCAACAGGCTAATCCTTCGCCTTGCGGCGACGGCACACCGGGTTCTAGTCCCGGTCGGGGCGCCGGATTCTGTCCCGGTTGCCCCTCTTCCAGGCCAGCCCTCTGCTGTGGCCCAGGAGTGCAGTGGAGGATGGCCCAAGTGCTTGGGCCCTGCACCCCATGGGAGACCCGGATAAGCACCTGGCACCTGGCCCCTGCCATCGGATGAGCGTGGTGCGCCGGCCGCAGCGCACTGTCCGTGGCAGCCATTGGAGGGTGAACCAACGGCAAAGGAAGACCTTTCTCCCTGTCTCTCTCTCTCACTGTCCACTCTGCCTGTCAAAAAAAAAATAGTATCCTGTAGATTCCCAACAATATTTTTTAGATTTCTAATTTCCTCTTCTTTTCTTTGGTTTGACTGTATATTTTCCTGTGCTCTGTCTTCTAAGTCCGATATTCTCTCTTCTGCCTCACCCATTCTGTTTGTAAGGCTCTCTAATGTGTTTTTCATTTGATCTATTGAATTCTTCACTTCATTATGATTTCTCGTCACTATCACAGTTTCATGTTCTACTAGTTGTTTCATTTCAGCTTGATTCCTCCTTAATATTTCATTTTCACGAGAGAGATTTTCTACCTTGTCCATTAAGGATTTCTGTAGTTCAAGAATTTGTTTTTGAGTACTTCTTAGTGTTCTTATCAATTTTTTGAGATCTGCTTCTTGCATTTCTTATATCTCATCATCTTCGTAATCTTGAATTGGGGTGTCTTTTTCATTTGGGGACGCCATAGTGTCTTCCTTGTTCTTATTACCTTGGTTTTTGCGTTTGTTGTTTGGCATATTGGTTTCTTCACTGTGGTGTTTTTTTCTTGTTATACTATGACTCTAGATTAAGTGGACTGTCTGCTTTTGATGGAGCCTTAGAGGCTTGAGATGGGTGTGGCCTGAGAGCTCTGTTTGGTTCCTCAGAGTTGAGGGTGTGTCAAAGGAGACACTCCCAGGTTAGGCGTGGTAAATCTCTCTCTGTTACTTTTTTTTTTTTTTGGTTCAAAAGGGAAGTAATTCCACACAGCTGAATGGAATTGGGGGTGGTTAGCAGCCGAATGATATACCCACAGGAGCCAGAGATCGGAAGCTCTTTCCCAAGGACCAGAGAGGGAATCTTTGCAGCCCTTAGTGTGGGCTCAGATTCTCCTGTAGTCTCCCACTGGGCTGCCAAGGCTACTGAACTGTAGCGTCTCTGGAAAGTACTCACATGAATTCGTGATTTCCGTGAGTTCTCTCCCCCACCATGTCTTTTTTCACAGTCTCAGTTCATTAGCACCACACATTCATTAGGTTCTAATCTCCTGTTATTTCACCCCTCCCACCCCGAGTCAGGTTTTTCTGCTAGGCTTGGGGCCGGTGCAGACCCGAGGTCGCCCTGCTTATGACGTATTCCAAAATGGCGCCTGCTCTTTGTCTTGCTCACCTTTGAGAGGTGAGCGGAGAGAGAGAAACTCGTGTCCGTATGGGTCACTTTTTTTTTTTTTCCTCTCTCTCTCTTCTAGTTAGCCTGGTGAACTTTTCCCCGCAGGGTTTCAAGCCTTGTTCACTCTAGTCTCCTCTTTCCGCTTCCCTGCTGGTATCTCGGGCTATTGAGGTTCTGCTCACCTCGTGTTCCAGAGCTGGTGTGTTGAATCTGCTGCTGGTGTCCCAAACTGCGGGCTCCCACGCTCTCCATGCAGGTCCACTGTGAATCTCCAGTTCCGGAAGGGTTTCCTCTGCTGTTTCTTCCCCTACTCTTCCTTGAACCTGCAGTATCTCCACTTTTATTAAACTGTCTCTCCCCAGACTATTGGTATGCTCCCTTCCTATTCCACCATTTTGCCGCTCTCCAAAAGTTTTATTTTATACACCAATGAGTATTATACATCATGTCTTATCTGAAATAAGTCTTACTTTAACCCTGTGAGGTTATGTATTATGATTTTCAATTTATGAATGAGGAAACTGGCACTTAAGAATTAAGTAATTTTTAAATTTGAAATTACTAAAATCTGATGGTCAGGATTTGAATCTGTAAGTATAACCACTACATTATACACTACTGTGAAATTATCACCTCTCTTGTCCTAAATATTCTTCTATTAATGGAGCCAAAATTTTTATGGAAGCCACATCACACTGTTGACTCATTAATCTTACTGCCAACTGAAAATACAAGTCTTTTATTTACTGTGTCTTAGTCTATGCTTGAGCTGCTGGTTAATTTGGACCCAAGCATAGGAGTAAGCATTTATTCAGTCTAGTTTTTTCTCAAGTTACAGTCACTTGATCTTTCTTTATTAAGATCTTTTGGTTTAGCATGGTTTTAAAATTTTACCAAGTTTTAGGCTGGCACCGTGGCGCACTAGGTTAATCCTCCACCTCGGTGCCGACATCCCATACAGGCACCGATCTAGTCCCGGTTGTTTCTCTTCCAGTCCAGCTCTCTGCTGTGGCCTGGGAAGGCAGTGGAGGATGGCCCAAGTGCTTGGGCTCCTGCACCCGCATGGGAGACCAGGAGGAAGCACCTGGCTCCTGGCTTCAGATTGGTGTAGTTTCGGCTGTTGAGGCCTTTTGGGGAGTGAACCAATGGAAGGAAGACCTTTCTTTGTGTCTCTGTTTCTCACTGTCTGTAACTCTATCTGTCAAATAAATAAATAAAAATCTAAAAAAATTTTATCAAGTTTTTCCTATTTATTGCTAAAATAATTTTTACTCCTTAATTTTGTTAAGAGAAGTAGATTATAGGAAAGAAACAAATAAAGAGGGAGATAGGAGATAGAGTATGTACTGATTCCATTTATTATTTATTTATTCCATTTTCTTCATATTTATTTTTATTATATTTCTTATTATACCTGTTCAGGAACAGGCATAGGTACTATATAGTGACAGGAGTCAGAAGAGTGATTGCTTCTGGGGATGGATTATTGACTTGGAAGAGGAATGTGAGAATCTTCGGGAATATTGGGAATGCTTTTTATTATGGTCTTTTAGTTATATGGGAGAATTTATATATGTATACATAAATTCATTCATTGACTAAACTTAAGATTAGTATACTTTGCTATCTATATATTATATGGTAATAACATTATGTTAATAAAATAGAGCTTTTAAAAGAGAAAATATCTGTTGAATTCTCTCTATATAAATATCTATATATCTATGTATCTATTTAGATAGATAGATATATTTAGCAGTGGAACTGATTTCCAAGGTAATTATACATTTACATTAGTATCCATTTATTGCATGCAGATATTAAAAAGTATATTTAAAGGTAGTGAATTAATATAGCTAGCTGATTCATTAAAATGATGAGTATAGTTGTCATTGGATTTTAGGACAATATAATCATAGCTCAAACAAAGTGGCAAAATTGGAACATTTCTATATTTTGAGGGGAGAAATGTAGATTCCAAGAAAACAAGCTTTTTTTTTGTCAATTTTGGAAATCAGAATAAACAAACCAAAATATTAAATTGTGATCTTTTTAACCTCTAAACTTCCCTTTCAACTTGCAATGTCTTTTTCTCTGTTCTGGTGCCTTACTACTCATGCTGTAATTCCTCAGTACTAAGGCTCCCTATTGTGTATTATTCAGGACACAATGTTGGATCCTATCTATCTTTATAGGTTACTATTTCTCCCCACCCAATTTTATTCTTAGGAGTTATAGAATTCTGTGACTTTAAACTTTTTTTTTTTTGTCAGCAAGGGAGCCTATTTTTAAGCAAATTGTTATTTTATGGAAATCTAACAAAGATATAAACTTTGAATGAAGTCTTGACTGATCAGTCCCCTTTGAATATTCCTTCAGCCATCCTTCTAGGCTTGATCCTTCCTCTTTCCCATAGTAACCTGAGAGTGGGGCTCATTTTTGGGGAAACATAATCAAATGTAACTTTGCCCAATTTTCTCACTTTGTTGGGTAACAAATGGAGAGGGCTTCTGGCTACTCGTAGTCAACAGTCATAAAATTAGTCTCTAGGTAGTAAAGTTAAAATGTAGAAAAAAATTTAAAAATTTCTGTATGCAATTTGAATAGTGAGTGTAGTGATTCCAAAGATCTGCTTTTCAAATTGTGCTCATAGACAAGTAGCCAGAATTCAGAATTCCCAGTTACAAGTAAACAGTAATCATGTCTTAAAAACAGTAATTATTTTTGGCAAGGGTACCAAGACAATTTTAGGGGAGAATAATAGTCTTTTCAGCAAATGGTCCTGAGACAACTAGATATCCCCATGTAAAATAATGAATTTGGACCCCTACCTTACACCATATAAAAAGTGAACTCAAGGGACAGGCATTTAGCATTGTAGCTATAGATTCTACATCTCACATCAAAATATCTGAAGTTGATCCTGGCTCTGGCTCCTGATTCCAGCTTCCTGCTAATGCAAACCTTGGTGGCAATGGTGAGTAGTTGGGTTCCTGCCACCCATATGGGAGACCTAGATTGCGTTCTTGGCTCCAGCTTTGGCTCCAGGTGCACCCTGGCTAATGCAGACATATCAGGAAGAGAGTTCTGTCTGCCACTCTTTCCCTCAAATAAGTAAATAAAACTCAAAATGAAATACTTAAATAAAAGAGATAAAATTCATAGAGGAAAACTTAGGGTTAATTTTTCATGATCTTGGATTGAGCAATTGTTTCTCAGATATGACATGACCATCATAAGTGAAAATAAATGATAAATTGGATTTCATCAAAATTTAAAACTTGAGTTTCAAAGGAAACCATCAAAAAAATTAAAATACAACTCATAGAATGGAAGACAATATTTGCAGATCATATATTTTATAAAGGACTTATATCTTAGAATTTAACAATAAAAGGCAATCCATCTTTAAAAAGGGTGAAATATCCGAATCAATAGTTCCTCATTTAAGGTTTACAAATGACCAATAAGCACAAAAAAGGATGGTCAACATCATTAGACATTAAAGAAATGTAAATCATAATCATAATGAAATATTTCACAAATAGGTGGCTATAATTAGAAAAAAAGGAAACTTAACAAATGTTAACAAAGGTTTAGAGAAATTTAAATCCACATGCATTGCTCATGGAAATGTAAGATGAATAGGTTTAAAAACCAACTTACTAGTTTCTAAAAAATAATTACTATATGGCCCAGCAATTTATTCCTATTATCTGAGATGCTTCCTCTGAAAAAGGGACACATGATGAAGAAGGCTGTGCTCGGGAGCAGTCATTTAGTTTGGGATGCCCGCATCTCACCTCGGAGTGCCTGTTGGATTGACTAGCTTTGTGTTAATTCAGATTCCGGGAGGCGGTGGTGATCGCTCAAGTTATTGGGTTCCTGCTACCCATGTCAGAGACCTGGATAGTGTTCTCAGCTCCCAGCTTTGGCCCTGGCTCCTGTTGGCATTTGGGGTATAAACCAGAATATGGGGAGAGCTTTCTCTCTGCCTCAAATGAATAATAAAAGGGTTTTGATAGAAAGAAGGAAAATGAGGAAGGATATAATAATTAATATAGGGAAAGGCCATACCTATTTAAATTATTTTTAAAAAGCCTAATGAAGTTAGGAATTTCTCTCATCATGTTCCTTTTGCATACTGAGATAGTGTATGTTTGTGTGTATGTATTTGGACATGAAGTTTGTATGTATTTGAATGAAGTTCTGTTTCTTTATGGATTAGTAAAAATAAATAGCTCTTCCAGTTTCTATTCTTTCTTTCTTTTGTTTTTTTTTAAAAATATTTTTATTTATTTTTTGAGAGTTACAGAAAGTGAGAGGGAGAGACACAAAGAAAGGTCTTCCATACGTTGGTTCATCCCTCAAATGGCCACAATGGCCGAAGCTGCTCCTGGCCGAAGCCAGGAGCCAGGTGCTTTTTCCCAGTCTCCCATGTGGGTGCAGGGGCCCAAGCACTTGGGCCATCTTCCACTGCTTTCCCAGGCCATAGCAGAGAGCTGGATAGGAAGAGGAGCAACTCGGACTAGAACCGGTGCCCATATGGGATGCTGGCGCCGCAGGCAGAGCATTAACCTACTGCGCCATGGCTCCGGCCCCCAGTTTCTATTCTTTCAAACCTCCCCTCCACTCCCTTCATTTCTTCCTTCTTTTTTCTCCCTTCATCCCTCCCTTTTACCTTCCTTTGTATTATTTAAAGCTCATTTCAACTAGTTATTTATATTTTAAAAATTTCCTTCTTTATTTTTTAAAGATAGCTAGTTGTTGAAAGGGGATAAAGACTTTTCACTTAGGAGTGTTGTAAGGGGCACAAAATAGAGCCAATTATTGTAAATCTGAAAAATCCCAAGTCTTCAAATTTTAGTTCTTTTATCAATCCAATATAGTTTTAGTTTTCTGCTTAATGTGTTTTCTCAGGAGGAGTTTGAATGTTAAAAAAGGATACTGTTTTAATCCAGAGGGATTAATTTCTAAAGGAAGAAGGTTAATCACCAAATTATGATATTACAGAACAGACATCTTATTTTGAGGATGACAACATGTGTTTCTGAGTTCGGGGGATTTTATACCATGTAGGCTATTGCCTGGTTGGTCTATGAATGAGAGTGGTTCCAATCCTTAACTTTTTTTTTTAATATTTATTTTTATTTATTTGAAAGGCAGTTGCAGAGAGAGGTAGAGACAGAGAGAGAAAGAGGTCTTCTGTCCTCTGGTTCACTCCCCAAATGGGCACAATGACTGGGGCTGGGCAGGCTCCAGAGACAGGAGCTTCTTCTTGGTCTCCCACATGGGTGTAGAGGCCCAAGCATTTGGGTTATCCTCTGCTGCTTTCCTAGGCACATTAGCAGGGAGCTGGATTAGAAGTGGAGCAGCCGGGACTCAAAGGCCCTCATATGGAATGCCATCGTTGCAGGCTGGTGCTTTAATCTGCGGCACTATTATACCACTATGCCGGGCCCCTTAACTAACTTTTAAAAATGAGCATATATGTAGTTGTTTTTCAAAGAGATTTCTGTATACTGTATGTTATTTTACCTAGATTCACTATAACTGTGTGAAGTAGATTTGTTTTCTTTTTAAAAGTTGAAATGTAAACCTGCAAAGTACAAAGTGTTTAAAATATAGATGTAACTACATGCAATGAGTAGTTACAAAGTAAATCCCATGTAACCAACATCAAGATTAAAAAAAATAGAGCACTGACACTATCTCAAAACCATTTGTGACCCTTCCCACTTAAATCTCTACTCTGTATCTTTGAGGCACTCACCATCCTGTATTTAATGTTAATCACTTTCTCTACTTTATAGCTTTACTGCTTATGAGTGCATCTTTAAACAATATAGTTTGATTTTACATGTTTTATGCATTATGTGACTGGAAACATGCAGAATTTATTTTTATGTGTTGTAGTGTTTACCTAACATGTATCATTGTCATGAAGTCCTAATTCATTATTTTTTTTATTGTGTGTTGGACTTATTAATCTTCTCTACTGTCACTGGGCATTTCAACTATTTCCAGTTGCTGACTGTTATGAACAGTGCTGCTGTAGACCTGCTTATGCATGTGTTCATTCTTGGTGACCATGTGCACAAGTTTCACCAGGCTATATATGCAGGAATGAAATTACTGTGTCAAAGAATATGCCTTTCTTCCTCTTTACTAGATAATACTAAACTCTTTACCAAAAATGTGGTTAGTTATACTGCTACCTATGAGTATTTCCATTGTTTGATATCTTTGCTAACAATATGTATTGTCAGATTTAATTTTTTGCTAAACTGGTTGGTATTTAGTGAGATCTCATCATAGTTTTAATTTGCATTTCTTCTTACTAATGATATCAGGCATCTTTAAAAAAGGCATTGGTTTGGCATAGTTCTTTTGTGATGTGTCTGTTAACCTTTTTGCCCATTTTTCTGTTGGGCTGTTATTTTTTAAAACAATGATTGATAATTTTCTTTTTAAAAAATATTTTTTATTTATTTAAAAGCCAGAGCAATACACACACAGAGAGAGAGAGAGAGAGAGAGAGAGAGAGAGAGAGAGTGCGCAGAAAAGAGACTTCTATCTCTTGTTCATTCCCCAAACTGCTGCAACAGCCAGGAGCTGTAGGGCCAGGCCAAAGCCTGTCTCCCCCGTGGGTATTAGGGAACTGGAAGCAAGCACTTGGGCCATCTTCCACTGTCTTCCTAGGTGCATTAGCAGGAAACTTTATTGGAAGTGGAGCAGCTGGGACTTAAACTGGCACTCCGATATGGAATGCCAGCATTGAGGGTGGTAGCTTAACTTGCTGGGCCAAACCCCTGGCCCTATGATATTTAACTTTCTACATATTCTCTATATGAATCATTGTTTACATGTTTTGCAAATATCTTTTTTTCCATTCCTGACTTGTCTTTTCATTATTTTTATGGAATCTTTTGATGAACAAATGTTCTTAATTTTAATATAGTTGCCTATTTATTGATCTTTTCCTTTTGGTTAATGTTTTCCTGTGCTGTTTGGGAAATTCTTTTCTATCTAAGGTCATCTCCCATGACTTTCACATTGACCTTTAATGCACTTGAAACTGTTTTAGTATATTGTTTGAGGTAGGGATGTAGTTGTGTTTTTTTTTTTTTTCCAATTATGAATGTCCAACTTTCCTAGATAATTTATTAAAACCTGTCTTTTCCTTGCTGTTTTTCAGGTTATCTTTATCATATACAAATGCCCATATAAATATAGGTCTTTTTTTTGCTATATTTTCTTGATGTTGTAGTCTATTCTTACCCCCATATTACCATGAATTAATTATATTCTTGGCCCATTTACATTTCCATAGTAAGTTAGAATTAGCTTAAATTCCACAGAAAAAACACATAATGTTCGTAAATTCAGTTAGCCTATAAGCACATTTTAGGGAAATTACAAAGATTCTCTTTGGAATAGGGAATCTTCCAATCCATGAATATATTGTATCTCTCCATTTATTTAAGTCTTCTTTAAAGTTCCCCAAAACAGTTCATAATTTTTCTCATATAGATCTTCTTCAATACAAACATTAATAAAATTAAGTAACAATCCAAGAAAATAACAGTAGGGGAGGTCAGAAAGTCAATTGCTAAATGAACAATGCAGAAGACAGTTCAGAAGAACAAATATGCCTTAGTGTTTCATAATAAATGACACTAACAAAGGTTTTTGACCAAATATTAAGAGAATATTTTATTTGTTCCTTCAAAGGTATTACATACCTGTTTGGAAATTGTCATATTTTTGGTTGGTTAATAGAATAGAGAGAATTAATGTGCTGGTTGTTTTATTGACTGTCTTCACAACCATTGTTACACACACACACACCTTGGGCGTATGCTGAATTGTTGGATCTTTAGGCTGAAGTGGCTAGCCTTAAGTGGATATTTTGGTATCATTTAAGAATATCCTAAGGAAAAGGTTTGTATAGTAATTTCCAATTTAAATATCTTATACAAATCTTTGAAACATAAATGCTTGCTATGAATTTTGAAATAATGGAATAGTGCATTAGTTACTTAGGAGTAGTACGTTTAGACATTTCAATTTAGTTTATTAGTCCTTTGAAAACATCAGAGGCCTTCTTTAGTGTGCAATGTATAGGCTTCAGGGAAAAATTGACATATGTATTGTTTAACATTAAAATGTAATTTATTTTTTATTTACAAAGTAGAGATGGGCATAATTAAAAGAATAAAACTGGCTTTTTAATTTCTAATAAAAATAATTCTCTGTTGATAGCAAGGGATGGCTATACTGATAGGTCTCAATGTTGTCGTTTCTGGGGAACAGAAGTGAAATTGTTTGCTCCTGACAGCAGACAGCCCCGCTGCAGAGCCCTGGTTTCATGTTACATTAAGTATTAGTGCTGTTCTTTCAGGAGCTATTATGCTGTGACATCAAAGATTTTCTGACAGGGCAGTGGTAGGTTAGCACTGAAGTTGTCTACTGAAATTTTAAAGAATGGAATTAAATATATATGATCAGACTTTAATATAAGAGATAGAGACAGAATTAGAATGATTTAAAGACAGTTGTGGAAATGGTGAGGCTGTGGGTTGTCCGCTTTGCCTCTCTTTGTTTAAGCCAAACTTTATTACTTTTTATCTTTACAACAAATACAATCGGCCATTATGTTAATGTTGGGGTAGTTGGTCACTTTCAGACAGACATTATGAATAAGGAAAAACAATAACATTTGTGGAATAAAAATGGTTGGGTTGACCCTGCAGAGTGTTTGATAAAAACGAACATGTGGACAATAATTGGAACGGCCTGACTTCCTTCTTGCTGATCCACCAATTAGTTAAAAGGATCAAACTACATACTCTATTAAAGTTACAGGACTGTAATTCAGGTGGCAAGTGAAGAGATGAAAAGTCTTGCAACTGAAAAAGCTAAATTTTGCATAGCAGTTTTATAAATAAAGATGACATTAAAACTAGATTATAGTGTCATTTAAAGAGGCTAACTTTTGATAAATTTTGAGAAATTATTGGTCATTTTTGTTTGTCTAGGCATTCTGTTTAAGAAAAATAAGCTAAGCATGTGGCTTCCACTATCTTAATTTCTTTTTGCAGTTAAAACCAGTTGTTATAACTATAACATTACAATGATTTTCATGAAAAATTTTTGGTTATGAAATGTCAGTTAATTTATAAGCACAATTTAATGACTTGATATTGAAGATGATATAGAAGTTTTGTTTGTGATTAAGCAAAAAAGATGTTAAAATATTCTTAGAAAGTATCTCTCTTGAGGTTGCCTACATTCATATTTGAGTGTGGACTATCTTTCTGTCTTTTAGTAAATCCTGCTCTTGTATTCACTTCTACCTATGTCTCCTGGTTCTATTCTTACACTCCAGAAGACAAGAACGTGGATTAAATCTAGCTGGGGGTTTCTCAGAAGCCAGCCAGAGCTCTTGGCACCTACAACATAATTTCGGGGTTCTCATCTCGACAACATAATTACACTTCTCTTTTAATAGTGAGAATGGATTTTTAAAAATTCAGACTAGGAGCCAGTGCTGTGGTGTAACAGCTAAGCCTCTGCCTGCAATGCCAGCATCCAATATGGGTGCCGGTTCAAGTCCCAACCACCTCACTACTGATCCAGCTCCCTGCTTATAGGGAAAGCAGTGGAAGATGGCCCAAGTACTTGGGCCCCAACCACCTATATGGGAGACGCATTGAAGCACCTGGCTCCTGACTTTGGCCTGGCCCAGAACTGACAGTTTGGGTCTTCTGGTGTATATCTGAAAATTTCTAGTATACTTAATAACTGAGGGTCTAAGGGACTCGAGAATTTGGTCTTTTTCTTATGACAGTGAAGGAAAATATAAGGAATTTAATTTGAATAGTTTTGAGAAACCTTTAACTGGCTTACTACACTGTCTATAAAACAGTTGGTTAATAGTGGTGCTGCTGAGAGACGTGATTATAGTTGCATTCAACCGTTTATAAGATTTACTGCTAAATAAATGTTTGAAAATGTTAGAAAAAATTGTGTATTTTTAAAATGCAGTAGCAGGATGGGGCAGTCCAGCCTTCTTTGTTTACTTTTTCACATGAAGAGCATGTTTAAAACATGTGTATTTTAAAAAAATTTGTGCCTGTAAATTAAAGGCTTCCCAAGAAATACATTTTGGAGAATTAATTGGCCAACATTTGTTTTAGGAGACATAGTTGTCATCTTAAATATAATTGTTCTTCCATAAAAAAAACTTAAGCTACTAGAAATCCCTACTAAGTTATCTATATTAAATTGAAATATGTTATATACTTTTTCCAATCAACAGGTATTTTTTAGGTACTGACTGTGTGCCAGGTCTGGTGGGCTAGAAAATAATTAGCTTGCATCTCTGAAATCAGAGAATGTAACACTTATCAGGGCAATGCATGAGAATATAAAATCAATTGCTAGAATATGTGGTAAGACTGTATCGTCAGTGATCAAAAAGAATAAAATCAGCAACAAGAGTCAAGGTAGGCTTCAATGAGTAAACTTGAATTGAAGCTTAGAAGCTAAAGGGGGAATGTCTCAGGGTGAGTTTGCTTTTGTCTTTGCTATGTTTGCAAAGTTGTATTTTTGGGCACTTTTCTTTAGGCTCTTTTTAATTATATTAAAGAAAATGCATTTGGAATTTCTCCCCAATGCAAATCCAATTTTCTGTATTGTATGCATTTTTTAACTGACATGTTGTCTCTCTTTCATTTGCTGCTAATGAGTAGCAGCAAAAATAGCTTGAAAATTCCTCCAGTAAACAGGTCATATAATTGAAGTGAGTCCTCAAAATATAGTTTTCAGTGTTATTTGATAGGTGAAAGAGGGAAGATCTGAAAAGGCTGAAAATTTATACAAAAGAAGGTTAAAAAAATTTTGTCTTTCTGGTACAAATGTAGCATATGTCATACTTTGAATTATCTGTTTCAAATCTGTGTATAAAAATAATCATAATTATATTTTGAAGTTCTTGGCAAGTTTTTTATGGTTTTCTGGATCACAGAGTGTTAGTATTATTCATATTTCAATTTATGCTTTTAGAACATTGTAAATATATTTGGTACACACCAAGACATCCAGAAGTTAACAGTTCATCTTAAAGTTAAGTAAAACTTTAAGACAATGTAGTCACCTAGGTGTGAGTTAAGATCTCAATATTAGGGGCCAGGTTGTGGCATCACGGGTAAAGCTGTTGCTTGCGATGCCAGCATCCCATGTGTACGGCAGTTTGTATCCCGGCTGCTCCACTTCCAATTCAGCTCCTGGCTAATGGCCTGGGAAAAGCAGCAGTAAATGGCCCAATTGTTTGGGCCCCTGAACCCACGTGGGAGACCTGTATGAAGTGCCTGGCCCAGTGCTCTTCATTGTGGCCATCTGGGGAGTAAACTAGCAGGTGGAAGATTCTCTCTGTCTCTGTCTCTGTCTCTCTCTCTGTAACTCTGACTTTCAAATAAATGAATAAATCTTTAAAAGAAAATCTCAACATTAGTTTCAGTTTCAATTCTATTTAATTAGCCATTTTTTCTTTATGCCTAAAGCAAAGGTAAAGATTCAAAGCAAAGAATTTATTCTGAAGATCATAAAAAATAATAGAAACAAGAACATTTATGCAAAATAAGAGAAAGAATGTCATTTAAATAGTCTCATAGTCTCATTTATGGAATATGGTACACTGCTGTATCCAAAAAGCAAAATTTATTATATAAATAGATGGATATTTGATTTTTGGTGGAACTGTTTAGCTGAGGATGATCCTGTTAGCTATCATTGTTGATAAGTCTTATGTTTAAAATAATTTCTCTTAACACATAATTGGATATTAGAAATAATTGTCTTAGTTGATATTGACATTTCTTTGACTTAAAGTGGTCACTTACGAATAAAGTGAACTGTCATCATGCACTAGCACTTTGCTTAATTTTAAAATACTTTAAAAAAATGCTAATATACATTTGTTTATTTAGAAATTAAAGCTTTTGGGTGTGGGAATTGTGGTGCAGCCGATTAAACTGCCACGTGGGACTCTTGTATCTCATGTTGGAGTGCCTGGTTTGAGTCCCAGCACTCTGTACTTCCCATCCTGCTTACCACTAATGCTCATGGGAGGCAGCTGATGATGACCCGAGTACTTGGGTTCCTGGCACCCATGTAGGAGGTCCAAATGGAGTTCCTGGTGCCTGGCTTCAGCCTGGCTCAATCCTGGCTGTTGTGGGCATTTGGGGAATGAACCAGTTGATGTAAGATATCTCTCTCCTTCTTGCTCTGTCACTCTGCTTTTCAGATAAAATAAATAAACCTTTAAAACATTAAAGTAATTGAAATTAATTTGAATATTGTATTATTTTCGATAATTTTTCAAAAGTATTTAAAAACCATAGTTAGCTTGGTATGTTAAAAAAAAAAAAAAGGGGCCGGGCCAGTGCCGTGGCTCACTTGGTTAATCCTCCGCCTGTGGCGCCGGCATCCTGTATGGGTGCCAGTTCTAGCTCCTCTTCCAGTCCAGCTCTCTGCTGTAGCCCGTGAGTGCAGTGGAGGATGGCCCAGGTGCTTGGGCCCTGCACCTCATGGGAGACCAGGAAGAAGCACCTGGCTCCTGGCTTCGGATCAGCACAGCGTGCTGGCCACAGCGGTCATTTGGGGGTTGAACCAATGGAAGGAAGACCTTTCTCTCTGTCTCTCTCTCTCTCTCACTATGACTCTACCTGTCAAATTAAAAAAAAGGGGGGGGGGCCTAACGTTGTGGTGCAGTGGGTTAAGCTGCCAGTTGAGACACTAACACCCCATATCAGAGTTCTGGTTCAAGACAGGCTTCTCCTCTTCTGATGCAGCTTGCTGCTAGTGCACTGGAGAAGGCCACTGATAACGGCCCTGTATTTGAGGCCCTGTCACCTACATGGGAGATCTAGATTGAATTCTTGGCCTTAACCTGGCTGTTGTGGCCATTTCTTGCTTTTTCAAATAAATAAGTAAATTTTTTAAAAACTGATAGTCAAATATCTGGAATTGGAGTTAATTGATCTAACAAATCTCAACTCAAGATGCAGAAGATAATTTGATAATGCCCTTCAACCTCTACGTGGTCACATGTTGATTTACATTACACTGATTACTTTGTTTCTTCTTTCACTCATTTAACACTTATTGAACATAAACACTATGCCAGCCACCAACGATATAAAGATGAGGAATGATTTTGTTATTGCTGACTCCATTGCCTGAAGGTCAAGTCAGTATGTCCTTATTTTCACATTTTAAAAAATTATGAAGTAAAATTTGCATAACATAAATTGTATATTTAAAGTGAACAGTTCAGTGGCATTTAGTACATTCATAATGTTGTGTAACCATCATGCCTATCTAGTTCCTTAACATTTTCATCATCAAAAGAGGAAACTCTATGCCTATGAAGCAGTTATTCCCCGTTCCTCCCTCTTCCCTGGCACCCAGCAGACACAGTCTGCTTTCAGTCTCTGTGGTCTTACCTATTTTTGATATTGCATATAAATGGAGCTATTCACTATGTAACCTTCTTTGGCTGGTTTTCCCTCCTCACTTAGCATAATGTTCTGTAGGTCCATGTATGTTGTAGTACATGTCAGAACTTTATGTATGTACCACAATTTGTTTATCATTCATTTGCTGATGAACATTGGGGTTGTTTCTACTTTTCAGCTACTGTGAATAGTTCTGCTATAACCATTTGTGTGTAAATTTTGTTTGAATACTTGTTTCCAGTTCTTTTGATTATATACCTATAAGTGGAATTGTTGGGTTGCATAGTAATTCAGTGTTTAACTTTTTGAGGAATTGCTCTATTGTTTTCCAAAGTGGCTGCACCATTTTACATTTCTACCCACAATGTGTGAGTGTTCCAAGTTCTTACATCCTTGCCAAAACTTACTTTTCATTAATAAAAGATTATAGGTGTTCAAGTAGGTGTATTTTGATGACTATTTTTTCTTTTCTTTCTTTCTTTTTTTTTTTTTTTGATGACTATTTCCTGACAGAAGAGAGAGGTGAAGATCTGAAAATTTAAGGGACTGATGAAATTTGGTTGAATCTTAAATTGCCTGAGATAAATGAGACTTACTGACTCAATCTATTATCCCTCAGCAGGATTTATCCTGAGTTTACCAGATATATTTTTAGACTAATCAAGCTTTAACAGTGATTTCATTCTTCAGGATGTATTATTGAAAAGGCTGGATCCTAACTTCCCTAGGACACGTGAAAGTGAAATATATTTTAAAGAAATACTTATTTATTTATTTGAAAGGCAGAATGAATGAGAGAGGGAGAGATGCAAAGTTATATATTTTCATTTTAATTTAGTAAAATGATTTTTTATTTCTATTGAGTTTTTATCTTTGACCTATGGATTTTTTTTAAAGATTTATTTATTTTCTTGAAAGTCAGAACTATACACAGAGAGACGGAGAGGCAGAGAGAGAGAGAGAAAGAGAGAGAGAGAGAGAGAGAGGTCTTCCATCCACTGGTTCACTCTGTAACTCGCCACAACGGCTAGAGCTGCACTGATCCAAAGCCAGGAGCCAGGAGCTTCCTCTGGGTCTTCCCACGTGGTGCACAGGCCATCTTCTACTGCTTTCCCAGGCCATAGCAGAGAGCTGGATTAGAAGTAGAGCAGCTAGGACTTGAACTGGCACCCCTATGCGATGCCGGCACTGCAGGCAGCGGCTTCACCTGCTACACCACAGCGCCGGCCCCTGACCTATGCATTTTTACACTTGATCTTAGCCAAAAGGCTGAGAAGCGATTGACCTATGCATTTTTAAAAATCTTGTTGCTTAGAGTCCAAGGATTCAGAGGTCATCTTGTTATCCTTCTGTTACAGGTTTCTAGCTGAGTCCACTGTGGTCAGAGAACATGTTCTGTATGACTTTAGTTCTTTTAAATTTATTGAGGTTTGTTTTATGGAGCCATTTATGGTCTATTTTGGTGTATGTTCTAGTGGCTTCTGAAAAGAATATATATTCTGTTGTTGGATGGAGTGTTCTATAAATGTTAATTGTATTGTATTGATATGTTGCTGAATTCTTCTATAGCCTTTCGGTTTGGTTTTTGGTCCAGTTTTATCAATGGCTGACTACCAAAGGAGTCATTATACCAGTCTGAATAAAGTATAGCAATCTGGAAATCTTATTATCTCCTTTTATGTCCCATTACTTTCCTCACTTATAATGTAATTATCATAAATATATACTCTTAATACATTTAGAGTCATATCAGGAAATATGCTTCAGTCATCAATCATCATTTAGAAGACTCCACAGGAGTATATCTGTGTTATCATAATTTGCTTCCTTTTTCTTCCTTTCATGCTGATATTAGAATGTCCTTTCTTTTATTGTGTCCTTTCTGCTTAGAGAACTTTGTTTAGCCATTCTTTGAGAATGGATCTGATGGTAATAAGCTCTCTTCGTTTTTCCTTATTTGAGAAGGTTAAGACTTCCCCTACAGTGCGGATGGATGTTTTCATTTATACAGTATTTTGTGTTTCTTTCAATATTTGAAAAACAGTGTACCTTTCCCTCTGGCTTCTGTGATTTCTGGTGAGAAATCTGTTGTCATATGAATTGTCTTCCCTGTAGGTAAGATGCCATTTTTCTCTGGCTGCCTTCAATATTTTTAATTTGCTTTTAGTTTTCAGAAATTTAATTATTATGTGTCTTGGAATGTATTTCTTGGGGATTATCCTGTTTGGGATTTTCTCAGCTTCTTGAATCTGTGGGTTAATTCATCTCTCTGTTATTTTGGATATTTTCAGCCATTATTCCCTTGACTACTTCTCACCCCTACTCTCTTCTGTCTGCCAGGACTTGGGTGATATGACTATTAGTCTTATGCATTAATCCCAAATGTTCCTGACACTTGTTCGTTTTTCTGAAGTCTATATTCTCTCTGTTGTTTACATTAAATAATTTCTGTTGTTCTTTTTTCTAGTTCACTGATTCTGTCTTTCACTCTACAACTGATCTCCTCTATTTTATTTTATTTTATTTTTTTAAAGATTTATTTATTTGTTTGAAAGGCAGAGTTGCAGAGAGAGAGAGAGAGAGAGAGAGAGAGAGAGGTCTTCCACTGGCTGGTTCACTCCCCCATATGGGTGTAACAGCTGGAGCTGGGCTGATCTGAAGCCAGGAGCCTGGAGCTTCTTCCTGGTCTCCCATGTGGGTGCAAGGGCCCAAGGACTTGAGCCACCTTCTACTGCTTTCCCAGGCAACAGCAGAGAGCTGGATCAGAAGCAGAGCAGCTGGGACCTGAACTGGTGCCCATATGGAATTCTGGCACTGCATGCGGCAGCCTTACCCACTATGCCACAGTGTCAGTCCCCAAGCCTTTTATTTTAGTTACTGTCATTTTTCAGTTCTGAAAATTTCCATTAGCGTCTTTTTTTTTTTTGCTGAGAAATTTTTTTGTTTGTTTCAAATGTGTTCATAATTGTCCACTTAGGAATTTTTATCATTATTGCTTTAGAAAGTTTGTCAGGTAATTCTAACTGGTGTCTACATCTATTGGTTGTAATTTTCTTTAAGATCTTTCTGGTTCTTTATATGACAGTGATTTTTGCTTGAGCTATTATATTATGACACTCTTGTTTGCTAGATGTCCTTCAGTACCTTCTCTGGGGGAAGTGGAAGGGGTACTGGGTTCAGAGAGAAGGTAAAATCCCAGATCTCTGATTTGTCTTCTCTGTTACTTCCCCCAGTGTGGGTATTGGTTGTCTCATTACAGCCACGAAAGGGTGAAATTCTAGGTTCAATATGTAGCCTCTTTTGAGTAGATTAAGGTGGAAACCACAGCCTTTAATGTAGTATTTATCTGGAGTAGAATTATTATCGACTAAAAGTGTTACTTACTGAAATCTACCTCTTTCCTGTGTGTGTGTGTGTTTCCTGCAGAGAAATTAACTCTTTTTGAAACTTTTTTCTGTCTGTGTCCATTGGTGTTTCCAGGTTGTTGGCTTCTTGATCCTAAGTTTGGGATATCTGATGCAAACAAAACAAAGCAAAACAAAAAGTCCAGGGAATTTACCACAGAATCATTCTTCAGGTCCTGGGTTCTTTAGCCAGTCTGCGTTTTTGCCATCTGATAGAGTCTTCTCATGTTTGTTTTATATATAATGTCCTGGATTTTCAGTTATATATAAAGGGGGGAATAGGAAAAGTTCCTCTACTTCACCTTTCCTGAATTGGAAGTCTCCATATTAGAAATTTAAAGCACAAGAACATATGAGGCTTCAGAGATATACCATCATTATGTAACCTCTGGAAAACTCCATTGTACACTCATTGAATAATAAGAGTGGAAAAGCAAATAGCATACTATTACTATGAAGAAGTATTCTGGTGACTCTCAGGCCAACTGACCATGCTTTGACAACTGCTGCCCTATATTTCAGTCTCTCTCCTTTAAAGCCATTTTTATTAAATACTAGTCAGGTACTCATCTAAGTGCTGAGGATATAGCAGAGCATGAGATTGACAAAATTCCTGCTCTCTTAAGCTTTGAATTCATTGAGTCAATTGATCTGGCAACTGAATGAAATCACAAGTTTTCTATTTGCCCAACCTAAGTCCTTGCATTCATATCTTGGGATTTGTCAGGGCATGTGTGTGGCTGCTTATTTACAGCAGGTGAGGCAGTACAGCTGTAGCTGTTGACAGGAGTTCAGACTTCAGGGCACGCTGTGGCGCCCAAAGGCAGAGGAATGATGGAAGACAGACAGCAATACTCAGTTGCAATCCACACAGCATGATTTTATAGATCATTTCTCTCCCCTCACTCTCTCTTATTCCCTCCCCTTTTTTCTCCTTCTCCCTTTCTTCTCTTCTTCCCTCCTTTTATCCCTCCTTCCATTTCTCCCTTCCCCTCTTCCCTCCCCCTTCCTTCCTTTCTTGCTTCATTTCTTCCTTCCTTCTTTCTTTCTTTCCTTCCTTCCTTCCTTCCTTCCTTCTTCCCTCCCTCACCTCCCTCCCTCCCTTCCAAGTTCCAAGTTCCAAGTTCCATGTGGGAGACCAGGAAGAAGCTCCTGGCTCCTGGCTTCAGATCAGCTGAGCCCTGGCTGTTGCAAACATTTGGGGAGTGAACTAGCAGATGGAAGATTTCTCTGTCTCTCCCTCTCTCTGTGTAATTCTGCCTTTCAAATTAATAAATGGACTTTTTTAAACTTTTTTTTTTGACAGGCAGAGTTAGACAGTGAGAGAGAGAGACAGAGGGAAAGGTCTTTCTTCCGTTGGTTCACCCCACAAATGGCTGCCACGGCTGGCGCAATGTGCCGATCTGAAGCCAGGAGCCGGGTGCTTCCTCCTAGTCTCCTCTGTGGGTGCAGGGCCCAAGGACTTGGGCCATCCTCCACTGCACTCCAGGGCCACAGCAGAGAGCTGGCCTGGAAGAGGAGCAACCAGGACAGAATCCGGTGCCCCAACCGGGACTAGAACCCAGGGTGCTGGCGTCGCAGGCAGAGGATTAGCCTAGTGAGCCACGGCGCCGGCCTATAAATGGATTTTTAAAAAAAGATTTATTTATTTATTTGAAAGAGTTACACACAGAGAGGAGAGGCAGAGAGAGAGAGAGAGAGAGAGAGAGAGAGAGAGAGAGATATCTTTCATCTGCTGGTTCACTCCCCATTTTGCCGCAACAACTGGAGTTGTGCCAATCTGAAGCCAGGAGCCAGGAGCTTTTTCTGGGTCTCTCATACAGATGCAGGGGCCCAAGGACTTGGGCCATCTACTGCCTTCTCAGGCCATAGCAGAGAGCTGGATTGAAAGTGGAGCAGCCAGGACCTGAACCAGCATCCATATGGAATGCTGGCATTGCAGGCAGCGCCTTTACCTGCTATGCCACAGCACTGGCCTTCCTAAATAAATAGATCTTAAAAAAAAAAGACAAGATAGTTTTTCCCAAGCTTTTTGAAGTCTCCTCATTTGTAATCCATACATATATAATACATAAATATATAACATATATATATGTAATATTGTGTACCTCCTGTGTTTCAGGCTCAGTGCTAGGCACTAACAATATCATTGGCTTTTATATGTGAAGCCTTCTGTTCTTTAGAGTAAAAATGAGAAATTTCATTCTTGTGGCTTAAAGCAATTACTATAAGGCATGCGCTATAGAGCCATTCTAGTTTCAGATTTTTAACTAGCTTTTACAGTTCCTTTATGTCTGAATTCACCATAACATTTATGAATGTGTTGGGCTATGAAAATTTCCCTATCTGTTTTGCCATTCCCAGGATCTAAATAATAAAAATGAATTTGATTTGCATTTTTGAGTCATTGCTCTTATTAGGCATCGACATATGCTAACTATGCTGTGATCTGAAACTAATTTTTTCTTGGGCACAAGAAAAGAAATCAAACACAAATTTCAACTTTTATTTTAATTAAAGTGAATTCTATAGGCATGCATTTGAATGGAGCCCTAGTAGGCTTAAAAAAATCCAGGCATTCAAAAGTAAACATTGCCAGCTTTACTTAAAAGGTAAGTAATAAGCAAGAAAAAAGAAGTACTTTGTAAATTACAAATCGTATTGGGTAATTACAGTTTTGGAAAGACTAGTACAATCAGTAAGTTATGAAAGCCAGTATCAAATAACTGAGAGGCAGGAGTATTTATTTTAATGGTAGAAGGCTGCATTTTTGTGTTTTGATTTTACTGTTTTTAAGATACCCATGTCTCACTTGCTACAATCACAAATCCTAACTATGAATAATGGAAATCACTGTATGGATGTCAATGGTATATTGAGTGTCATTTTCTGTAACACACCTTCCTTGTTGGCACTAAAGAGTAATGAATGAGGCATTTTATGAAAATTGAGGATTGTGGTTCTAATCAGAGGTCACTGGTTGGCTCTCACTTTTCAGTTTCTGATTTGTCTATGTTTGATCGGGGGCAGCAATGAAATTATTATGACAAAGACTTTGTACTAGCCTGTATCTGTCTGTTGAAACTTGAAAGTCTTTGGAATCATGATGCTGACAGCATGTGAACACTGCAAGAACGTGCAAGCTATGTAACGTCTTAAAGAAACGTTCAAGTATCATCTTCCTTTTGTGTTGTTTGAAAGAGTTTCAGATACTATTAAGGTACTTGTGAAAAGGTGTTTTATTGATTAAAGAAGATTTTTTTCCCCTAGCAAATATGCATTAAGACAGTCTTCCTCTTACTTTTTTCTGCTCAGACTCTGCTTTCTGCAGCAAGTTCATTAACATGTAGATATGCAGTGATTGAAGTCAGACTGCTTTTTACAGTGGAGTTGTCTTGATATAATGAGCTCCTCTTTAATGTTCAAAAAATTGTTGTTACTTTCTAAAAGGGGTTGTTTGTGAATTTCATTAAATTTAATCTCCTCTTCAAACAATTTCAGCATTGTTCAGTTTACTACAATTAAAATGCTTTCTGATGCTAAAAAATCACTTTTTACAGATGTATCACAAATGTAAGCACTGCGAGAGGGGCTTTGTTTTTTATGTTGAAAGAAAAAGCTGCTATTTAGCTGAGAATTTTCATTTTTTTTTAATTGGCGCTCCATATGGAAAATCAGAAGAGGGTGCATTTACTGTATTGCTAAATAGGCTGGTTTGCTCATGAGGGTTAGGTTTCACAACCAGTTCATTCAATCCCTGGACTAAAGCATTGGTCTAATCATAGTTGAAAAACAGGGACCTCTACCTTGCCTTCTCAGTTTACTAGAGCACAAGCCATTCATCTTTAGAATTTTGGAAAGCTTGAGAAACAACAGATATAGTGAAGTTAGTTTTCTGCTTTGGGCAGAAGTTCTCAAAGGGATGTATGAGAAACTTGACCAAATCCTTAGTTGCAGAGCAGTGATTGAAGTTCATAGTGAATAGCTCTGTTCTTTGTAAATTATCCTTTTCACTTAGGCCCTAGTCAGTAGAACTTAAATGGTATGAGAGCAATCCCTGGCATCTCGTGAAGACTGAGTGCAGAAAGAGATAGGATGTCTTCTGGGGAATATTTAGCAGATAGAAGATTTTAAAAAATTTCCAGGTTGTAGCAAGGAAATTTTCCAGGTTAACCCTGGGATGCTTAGTTTATAAAGGAATGAAGAGTTGAGAGTAAATGATTTGATATCTTGTTTTTCCTAGCAATCCAAGTTTATAGAATGATTTGAGTCCTTCCCTGACTACTACTCAGGAAAATGTTCTACCAGCTTTAGTTCAGAGGCCATTTACATGATGTCAAAACATCTAGTTAAGAGTGTACTCAGAGTTCGTTCTTTTTCTTTTTATTAAAATTTTTAAAAATTTATTTGAAAGGCAGAGTTACAGAGAGGTGGTGGGGGGAGAGAGAGTTCTCTCATCCACTGGCTTTCTCTTCAGATGGCCTCAATGGCCAGAGCTCAGCTGATCTGAAGCCAGGAGCCAGGAGCTCCTTCTAGGTCTCCCACGTGGGTGCAGGGGCCCAAGCTCTTGGGCCATTTCCAACTGCTTTCCTAGGCACATTAGCAGGGAGCTGGATTAGAAGTGGAGTAGCCAGGACTCAAACTGGTGCTGACATGGGATGCTGGCACTGCAGGCAGTGGCTTAACCTGCTATACCACAGTACTTGCCCAACAGAGCTTCTTAATAGTTGGAAAAAAATTCTGTAGAAAAAATAATTTAGATGTTTTGTTAATTTTTGAAAATGAATTTTAACTTCCCAAAAGTCAAAGGAAACAGAAAGATTTGACACATAACAGGGAACTTTAGTAGGCTGAGCTAATTGTATCTGTAAGTTGGCCATTATTTATTTATTTCTAAAATTTTTTTAAAGATTAATTTATTTATTTGAAAGTCAGAGTTACACAGAGAAAGGAGAGGCAGAGAGAGAGCGAGGTCTTCCATCCGCTGGTTCACTCCTCAATTGGCCACAATGGCCGGAGCTGAGCTGATCCGAAGCCAGGAGCCAGGAGCTTCTTCTGGGTCTCCCACGCAGGTTCAGGGGCCCAAGGACTTGGGCCATCTTGTACTGCTTTCCCAGGCCATAGTAGAGAGCTGGATTGGAAGTGGAGCAGCTGGGTTTTTGAACCGGCACCCATATGGAAAGCTGGTGCTTCAAACCAGGGCGTTAATCCACTGCGCCACAGTGCCGGCCCCTGAGTTGGCCTCTAAAAGGCATTAAGCTTTAAAACAAAAGGCCTTGACAGATTATCTATCATGCAACATGTAGTACAGGTAGTACGTTAACATGCAGCAGGTAGTACGTTAATCTGAAAAAGGAACAATTCTTGTGCTATCATTGCCTTGAAGGAGCTGTTGTTGCTGCTATGTTATTGATATTATCACTTCTAATCAATAATTGATAATGATACTATTGCAAATATTGTAATTTATAATTATAAAAACATTTTCAGGTGAGAAATTTGGTATTTGAAATAGATGAACTAAGAAAATAATATATAAGGAATTGTTAACTACAGAGTAGTCAAAGAAAGAATCATGGAATTTTATGTTTAGATTAACTTTTAGGTGGTGATTACCAGCTTTATATTAATTAAACCAAAATAAAGAAACTTGTTGGGACTTCCTGAGGAGGACATTCTAGGAGTAATGTATAGTCAAGAAGAAGTTTGAATGTGGGAATGGAATTACTGGACATAGTTTTAGAATGCAAACTATGGAGAAGAAAGAGATAGGAACAAATTGGAGAGAAGAGTAAGGGCTTAAGAAATTTGTCAAATGCAACACAGATGACATTTGTAAAAGTTCCTAATTTTACTTTGCCTATTTTCACATTTTGCATGGACACATATATATAAACTTTAATTATACTTTGGAGACTTTTTGACATCTTTGAGAGCATTTCTCAGTATTTAAGAGAAGTTGGGATGGAGAAGTGAATTTTATGAAAAGTCATACAATATTCAGGGCCTGGTGCTGTGGCGTAATGGGTTAGGCCTCCTCCTGTGGTGTCGGCATCCCATGTTGGGGCTGGTTTGAGTCCCAGCTGCTCCTCTTTCGATCCAGCTCTCTGCTGGTGGCCTGGGAAAGCAGAGGAGGATGGCCCAAGTGATTGGGCCCCTGAACCCATGTGGGAGACATAGAAGAAGCTCCTGGCGCCTGGCTTCAGATTGACCCAGCTCTGGCTGTTTCAGTGATTTGGGGAGTGAACCAGAAGATGGAGGACTTCTCTGTCTCTCCATCTCTCTGTCTGCGACACTGCCTCTCAAATAAATCTATAAATAAATCTTAAAAAAAAAAAAAAAAGAAAAGCTATGCAATATTCCCAACTTGTCTATGGGGGGTACATTTCAGGACCTCCAGTGGATACTGAAACTGTAGATAGTACTGAATCCTATAATCTAATATCTTTTTCATCTTAACTAAGTATTTATTAACAAGCACTTTGGTCCTAATTTTTGCAGTTTGACATGTGACAGAAAAACTAGCACAGATTTCTTTCTCTTTTTTTGCATTTCAGGGATTGAAGATTTATTCTCATTATAGATCTTAGCAACGTCATCATACAATTTTTTTTCTTGCTTTTTTAAATGGAGAACTTTCACCTTTTCACTTAAAGGAAACACTTTATGGCTTCTCTTTGGCATATCTGAATCACTAGCATCAGTACTCTTGCCATTTGACCTTTATTAAGTAAAATAAAGGTCACATGAACACAAGCCCTGTGGTGCCACCCAAGTTGATCTGATGACCAACAAGGATGGCTACTAAATGACTGACAGGTAGGTAGTTGTATACAATATGGATCCGCTGGACAAAGGGATGATCCCTGCCCCAGATAGATGTATGTGATTCCATCATGTTACTCCAGATGATACACAATTGAAAACATATGAACTGTTTCTTTCTGAAATTTTCCATTTAATATTTTTAGATTGCAGTTAACTTCAAGTAACTGAAACCATGAAAATCAAAACCATGGATAGCAGTAGACCAGTGTAGTTACATTTACTAGTTGTGACTGGAGTGTTTCGTAAGATTGAAGGGAAACGTCACATTTTGAGAAATTCTGAGATTCTAGAACTGAAAAGATGCTGAACTGACATTGAAATAGGAAAAATTATATGTGGCAATTTAATTATTCTATGTAAGAATAATGAAAGTTAGAGAATAAAGCCAGAAGTTCCTGGTGTGAAACTGTTTAATTTGAGCTCAGAAGTGGTATCAGCTGAAGCCTATGCAATGTTATATTATTGGTCTATAGAATAAAATTTATAAGCATTCTGTGTTTTATGAACCAGCTTCTGATGCTATTTATTATATGCGAAGGCAATAAAACAAAATAGAAGGACAATAATGTTTAAATATTGGTAGTAATATGAATGAAAAGACATTTATGATAAAAATAGAACATTATTTACTGAAAGCAAAGCTATATTAATTAAATGACGTTGCTGGGTGCCTCGTCAATCTGAAATGTTAAGTATTTTAATCAAAATTTTACAGATATTTGTCTTAGATTTGAAAACTTATGCCTTTATGGTCACGTCTGCATGTGAACCTATGGTTATATTGAACTGTACATGTAAAGAGGATGCTACAGTTACCCTGTAATTATATTTGAATGTTTGGGCCAAAAGACTCCAGTGCAAGTTAGAGTATTTTTATTTTAAGAGAGGAAAGGTGGAAAATGTGACATTTTCTGAGAAAAAGATGAATTAGATAAGCATTGCAGATAGTTTTGAAAATATCTAACCAGTTAGTACAGTTTTTACTATATTTCCATGTATTTTAGTCAGATTTAACAGATTACCAGAGACTATTGTTGATTTGGGAATGGGTAATATTAGTTATTTTGTTTTGTTTTCTTTTCTCATTTTTAGGCTTTAGCTGTAATTAATTTCTAAAAATCATGACTGAGTAATATCCTCAGCCATTTTAGCTGTTTGAATCCATCACTAAATGATTTGTTTCTAGTGAGGATTGTGTGTTCATTTAAGGACCTTTTATTACATGTTTGAGGTAGAAGACAGTATAGAGTATAATTAAGATCCATGGCATTCTTTTGAATAAGACTTCATTTTAAATCAAGCAAATTAAAGTTTTTATTGTTTTTTCTTTTACATAAAAATATAATCATAAAAAACTGAGAGTGGTATGTTGATTAGTCTTTCCAATCATAATATTAAAAAAGCAGAATATTGAGAAGAAACATTTGTATTGGAAAAAGTCCCACCTGGAATAGAATTACCAAATATATATTAGATTGTTGGCAAATATGAATTTGTTTATAATTTTACCTAGTGAAAAGAACATAGTGGAAGGCACTTAAACTTATTTATATGTTTATCATATCCCTAATTTTTAAAATGGTTTAACTTTCTGGTAATGAAATTCTCTGGTAAGAGATTTACATCTGTTTAAGTCTTTACATGTCATAATAATGATAATATATTTTATTTAAGATACACTTAAATGCTTAAATTGCCCATCATATCTGAACAAAAATAATGTAAAAGAAAGAAATAATTATAGTTATCTTGGTAGATGATTGACTAATTAGCAGTAATTTAGATTCAATAAATGCACACACAGAAAGACAATAATTTTCCATAGATTTGTCAAATTTTTATTGTATAAACTAAAAATTATTTTTCTTTAAAGGTTGTTGAATTTTTTTATATTATTAGACAAAAGATTAAATTTATTTGTCTATTTTTTGTTGTACATTTTGAAATTTTTCCTACTGACCAGCATGTAATTGAGATTGAGATTTTTTTTCATTTTTAGATATTTCAGTGTGAAACATTCAGAGAAGTAATCCTGTACACCTTTTAAGCAATCAATGACCTTGTCTTTTGCCAAAATCAAATGACATTCAATACTGATACTATATGGAGAGAGGAATCAAAATAGACAACTAATTATAATTACTTTTTTTGCTCCTGTCATTATATCACTACGTGCAGAACAACTGATTTTTAAGATACCACACCACTGCTGAAATGTGGCAGTACGAAAGATTTTTTTTTTTGCTTCTCTTTCTTTCCTCCTTCCTCTATATGAAGGACTTATTGGAGAAGTTTAGACTGACCTCTTTCTTGGAAGGTTTAGTTGTTGTTTCTGATAGTTTATAGGAAATAATAGAAGCACAAAGTGAAGTTAACATGTTCAAATAGCATTATATTTTCAGAAATCCTTAACATTTATGATACAGTTCTATTGTTAAAAGACAAGTATAGTTGTGGGTAATTTGGGGAAATCATCATACAGACTTGGACCAAACACTATGCAATTTGTTATTAGGGTTACTACTTTTGGAATAAAATCAAATGCGAGCAACATGAATGTATGGACAATATTTTCTTACCTCCTCTAATCAAGTATGCAAGTGCATGGTTGGCACATAGTATGAATTCAATAGTTACTGAAAAAGCAAAGGAATGTAGGATGGAAGGAAAGATAAAACTCCTAGGTTGATTAAACAAAGTAATAAATTTCATGTTACTTTGTCTTTTTTTTATTTCAATGTCTATTGCTTTGCTCTTCTAGATTGATAACTAACAGGGATATGATCATGATTTTTACACTGAGCATGAACATGATATAACTTTAAGAAAACTGTTATCAGAGGACTTTAGATACTTTTATTTGCTTCTTTTCCATCCTTTTGTTGGATAGTATTGGGAAATGACAAAACTAGTTGCATATAATATTTCAAGAAAAGCTTTGGTAATGACTGTCATTTATTGTTCTTCTTTTGAAACTACAGATCGCTGTGAACAATCTTCCTCTTTGACCGAGCACCACCTCCCAGTAGGGCCTATCCCTTCCTAAACTGCCCTCTTGATCATCCTAAACCACTTCAACTACCATGTAACACGTATGCGATATGTAAGAATTGAAAACATTCTTTAGTGCAATGCCAGAAAGTGGTCTGTTATTCATCTTTTAGATAAGGTGATTGATAAAGTGGTATGAGAAGTTAGAATTAATAAAGGACCTAAATAGTAGAGTTCTTAACTCAGCAATTAAATAATCTATCCTGTCTTTATGGTTTTCTTGTCATTTTATTTACTATTAATTTTATCCTTGCTGTGTTTTGAATTAGGGGCGCTAGTCTATGTTAGATAGTCCTAGGATCAGTGTCCCTTTAAAAATATTGTCTCCATCAGGAGGGATAGATACTAGGTTGTAGCTGTTTACATACTGCTGTTTTGAATTTCTGTTGTTTGAAGTGCCTTCCTTTCTCAGCTAGATTAGTTATTAGAAGGAAAATTTACAAAGAAAGAAAATATTTTTGAGGATGATAAATTCTTGAGTTTAAAGTCTGGATTTCAATCCTTTTGTTGACACTGATGTTTAATAATTGTGATTTTTTTATTATGAAATGTTAATAGTTATCCTTGTATAAAATGATCCACACACTCACATAGTTATTTTTCAATTTCATATGTATGAGAGATTTTTACTCCCTTCATGATAAACATTATATAATGCAAATTTAATTTTCTGTGTCAGAGACCTATGATGCTTACCCAATCAACCTAACAAATGAGTGTCAACTCAGAGAAAGAGTGTAATTGTTTATGGCACGGGGATCTCATTGTACTTTTTAAAATAATTCTTTCATAACTTTTGTGAATACTATCTAAACCTTTTATTAAAAATTTTTTACAAAGATCTTTGTTATGCCCAGATATCTGAATCTATTTTCCTGTGATTCTTAGGACTGGGCAATATAAAGTACAAATTTCTTCATGAGATGTCATGGGTAGTAACATGTTGTTACTTTAAGTTTACAAAAATTTCCTTCTTCACACTATTAAGTCTTCCAGTTTGTGAACAAAGATGTCTTGCTGTGTTTTTTTAGGTCCTCTTTAATTTCTTTCAGCAATGTTTTATAAGACCTGTACTTTTTTCCTTTTAAATGATGTGTTGTGAATTTTATGATGATGGCTGCTTGATTTTGTTTTTTCCTTTCAGTAATACTGTGACATGTGTGTGACATAGTTACTTGGAATCAGCTATTGAGGCTTGCTTTTTTTTTTTTTTTAATTTATTTGACAGGTAGAGTTATAGACAGTGAGAGAGAGACAGAGAGAAAGGTCTTCCCTTCCATTGTTTCACTCCCCAAATGGCTGCTATGGCTGTTGCTGTACCAATCAGAAGCCAGGAGCCAGGTGCTTCTGCCTGGTCTCCCATGCAGGTGCAGGGGGCCAAGCACTTGGGCCATCCTCCACTGCCCTCCCAGACCACAGCAGAGAGCTGGACTGGAAGAGGAGCAACCGGGACTAGAATCTGGTACCCATATGGGATGTGAGTGCTGCAGGCAGAGGATTAACCAAGTGAGCCTCGGTGCTGGCCCCGAGGCTTGTTTTTAAACTTTGTGAGGCAGCATGCACTGGGAATAATTTGGGTTCCAGGCTGCCACTGTGGAGCAGTGGGCTAAAGCCTCAGCCTGCAGTGCCGGCATCCCATATGGCCGCTGGTTTGAGTTCTGGCTGCTGTACGTCCAATCCAGCTCTCTGCTATGACCTGGGAAAGCAGTAGAAGATGGCCAGCTCCTTGGGCCCCTGCACCTACGTGGGAGACCCAGAAGAAGCTCTTGCTCCTGGCTTCCGATCAGCTCAGCTTTGACCTTTGCAGTCATTTGGGGAATGAACCAGTGGAGTGGAAGACTTCTCTCTTTCTCTCTGGCTCTACCTCTCTCTGTAACTGTCTTTCAAATAAATAAAATAAATCTTAAAAAAATAATTTAGGTTCATCACTTTTTGAAATCCTTCTGATGGCTCTCCTCAATGTTCAGGTATTCTGAAATCTTATTCACTGTGGCTGGTGAAAACCTGAATTATTTTTTGGCTTTGTGTCGCCTTCAGACATTTTTTTCAACTTATTACTTTTCAGTAGTTATTTTCTCAGACTATTATTATTCTTTTTAGCCTGTACATTAATGTCAGTCAAAACAAAGAATGATCAGGAAGCCTCTGCAGATATCTGAGGGGATTTCTCTATTCAGTTCTCTTCTTTTTAGTACTTTCCGTGGTTAATTCTAGCATTATTGTTCTATCTGATCTCTGTAGTGTTTGCTTCTTCAACTCAGCTAGTCCCAGGTCAGTACTGTGGTTAAGGAGTCCAGAAGCAGCTGTAGGTTCACCTCATTTGTTTCACTTTTCTCTCACTCAATTTCTAAAAACCATGGCTCCATCTAATTTTACCTGTTTTCTAGTTCTTTAAGATAAGAAGTAAATCCAGTTCTTGTTATTTCACTGTTGCTAAAAGTGAATGCTGTAAATCATTTTGCTGAAACAAAATCAGAAATCAGATTGAACTTTCAGTGATGTAAAATGAGAACATCTTTTTAAAATTTTTTTAATATTTTATTTATTTATTTGAGAGGTGGAGTTAGAGAGAGAGGGAGAGACAAAGAGAGAGGTCTTCTATCCGCCGGTTCACTCCCCTAATGGCTGCAATGGCCAGGGATGGGCCAGTCTGAAACCAGGGACCAGGAGTTTCTTCAGGATCTCCCAGCTGGGTGCAGGGGCTTGAGCATTCTGGCCATCTTCTACTGCTTTCCCAGGCCATAGCATAAAGCAGGATCAGAAGAGGAGCAGCCGGGACTTGGATTGGTGCCACATGGAATGCAGGCGCCACAGGCGGAGGCTTAACCTGCTATGCCACAGTGCCGGCCAAAGGTGAACATCTTAATTCTTGTGTAGTGTCTGTGAATTTAGGAACACCCTTCTGTAATAGATATATCCTAGAAATTATGCAGTCTTCAATGCCAATTAGTAATTAATGTTACTGTTTTTATTATGCCATTTTCAAGTAATTGCCAATTTAAAGACATGGTAACTGTCCATAATGTTGAGAATTATTTTTTAAAAGTTTAATATTTAAAGTATATTACTCTAATAGAGTAGTGTGGATGGAAGGAAAAATATGACTGTAAAGTCTTTGTGTTCCAAGATCGTCATCTTTGAAATGAAGACAATAATAATAGAGTTGTTGTGTTAGTATAATGTGTTTAGAACATTGTAAGGAATATACTGTTATAAAGTGTTATCACTATTTTAATCATAATTATTTTTATGATGTGAGGGGACATTGAGGAGATTATCATGAAATTTAAAGGAATAAATTTTTTTACCTTATTTAATATTAAATTATGCTGTGATATACTACTTTTGGATATCTATAGCATGAGGAGTGGAAGATTGATTGTGGCATTTGGGCTAGAAGGATAGAATTCAACAAAGATTTTTAATCATGTGAAATTTGTATGTTAGCAAACTTTTTCCCCTTAGGTCTGTGACTCATCGCTATGACCATTAATACTGAGAAGTGAAAGGAAATTAAGCTGATGTTTTTACTGGTTTAGAAATAAAAAAGCCTATATCATTGTCATTTACATTTGAAACAGCGGTTCAAATGGTTGATATTGATAAGCTCTAGAAGTGATATTACAGTTAAACTTTGCACAAAAAATATGATGATATATTTTGTTCTATCCAGCAAATGTGTTCCTTTAAAGTTGCATGTTAATTCAGTTTTAGTTAGTTAAATTCACTTCCAGGGTTAGTATCTAGGGGCAAAATATTTAAAAAGATCTGCATTTAAGATAAGGAATTCCTAACTAATGTATGTTGCCTGGCACATTGGAGCTGCTCAATTAATGTTTCTATCTAATTTTTTAAAAGCTTTGTTACAGCAATGAGTGTGTGTACATGTGTCTATAGATTGCTCTTGATTTGAAAATAAAGTACTGAGCTTTTTCAGAAGTGGAGTTGATAGACTATGAGTAATGTAAATATTATCCATAATTTACCAATTACTGGCTTCTGATGCTGAAAAAGAAAACAATCCACTGCACAGATCACAGTTTGTTGAGCTAACTTGTGAATTCTAATGGTACAGAGCATTGAGGGTGCTTAAGAAATGTTTTTATTCATGCTATGTTAGTATTGAATAATGCTTCTGTTTTAGCACAACAGAATTTAAATGGAATTGCAAAACTGATTCTGAAGTTATCTTGATTTGCTGTTTAATTATTAATTGGAGTTATTGAAATACTTAGCCGCACAATTGATGAGAGTGCCCATAATTTCTTACTTTCTGAATTCTGTAGGGTAGGTTTGTTCTGGAAGGTTTTTGTAAATCAGCAGCTTAACTTCATAGTTCAAACAGTTGCTGTAGAAATTTGTGAAGTCCTGATTTATACCATTATTTTTATAACTAACACCACAAAATAACCATGCTAGTATAGCCAGAAGCAGAATTTGGAAACAGTACATTCTAGTGTGTGAAGTTATTGCATATGAATGGAGAGAGATGTTATTTCAGTGATATGTTTTTATTACTAGCTTCTGTTTTTATTAAGGATAATGAAAACCTTGTGTCTGGGCCTGTGAACAAAACTAATGTGACCTTTGATGTGACCCACCTGTTGTGCTTTCACAATTGATAATAGTCCCCTCATATGAGGGTGATCTGGAGAATAACAATGTGCCAGGAAGATGGAAAATAACATTTGCAAATTTAAGTTGCAGAAATTGAAATATGCTTGGATCAGATCCTAGACTAACGTAATAAAAACAACTTATCTAACCAAATATTTTGAGAGAAGAAGACATTAACAGATGCTTGACTCATAGTGCCTTTTTCAGGGAGAATTGTTACTTGGCTATATACTTGTCTATCATGTTTCTGAAAAAATAATGACTTCTCAAGTTAGCGTCTGGCAATTTTTACAATCAGAAAGACATGATAACCAACGGTTGAATTTAAGGCATTCCCAACTGGTGCATTTATGGAAAATTAAAATTATTTGGCAACTCAAGACCAATTTTTTGAAGTGTCAATCATGCTTCAAAAAAGAAAGAAAGAAGGCATAATCAATTTTCCTTATTTGAATTGTGTAACAAAGCATAAGTTAAGAATAGTTCTTCCTGGGGCTGGCTCTGTGGTGCAGTGAGTTAACGCCCTGGCCTGAGGTGCCCGCATCCCATGTTGGTGCCGGTTCTAGTCCCAGCTGCTCCACTTCCGATCCAGCTCTCTGCTATGGCCTGGGAAATTGGTGGAAGATGGTCCAAGTTTTTGGGCTCCTGCACCCATGTGGGAGACCCGGAGGAAACTACTGGCTCCTGGCTTTGGATAGGTGCAGCTTCGGCTGTTGCGGCCAATCAGGAAGTGAACCATTAGATGGAAGACCTCTCTCTCTTTCTCTCTCTCTCTCTCTCTCTCTCTCCTCTCTCTGTGTAACTCTGACTTTCAAATAAATAAAATAAATCTTTTTTTTTTTTAAAAGAATAGTTTTCCCTGTTAGACCATGTCTGCTCTGGATTTATCTGGAAAGTAGTCTATCAGAGAAAGAATTAGATGAATTTTGCAGATAAATTTAAAGGCAAGCATCATCTGTAGACATTTTCAGCAGCATGCAAATTTATTTTTTTATTTTTTATTTTTTTAGCATATCCATTCTTAGAAAGAACCTAGTTATGACAGACAAGATTCAGTAAGCAACATCAGTGTCTCGAAACTAAGGAGTAAATGTACTATTGCTCTTCCATATACAGGTCAGATTCCATTATTATGAAATCACTGCGTTATAAAACATCTCCACTCATGAGTTAGGTTAGATGGCCTCTAAGTAGTTAATATTCAGCTTAAAACTTCTGCAGACACATTTCCTTCTTTGGGAATCAAAGTAACATGGCTCTAGCTTTGTTGATGAAGGTTCTGCTGATAGGACCCTAGTAAAAGGAGAAAAAGGGACTCAGTCAAGACTGTAGTTGAAGGTGTGACGGATAGAGCTTCACATGTCTCATGCTTTAGTTTTTGGAACTTCTGCTGCCATAACCAGTGGAGTTCTTCTTAGGATGGTAGGAATGTGAGGGTCAGCAGCACAGTTTGTTTTTAGTGTCCCCAGACAGAACTTGATGCATATTTTCTTATAGAAACTAGAATGTTATAATCCAGTTTTTTTTTTTTTTTTTTTGACAGGCAGAGTGGACAGTGAGAGAGAGAGACAGAGAGAAAGGTCTTCCTTTGCCATTGGTTCACCCTCCAATGGCTGCCGCGGTCGATGCGCTGCGGCCGGCGCACCGCGCTCATCCGATGGCAGGAGCCAGGTGCTAGGTGCTTTTTCCTGGTCTCCCATGGGGTGCAGGGCCCAAGCACTTGGACCATCCTCCACTGCACTCCCGGGCCACAGCAGAGGGCTGGCCTGGAAGAGGGGCAACCGGGACAGAATCCGGCGCCCCAACCGGGACTAGAACCCGGTGTGCCGGCGCCGCAAGGCGGAGGATTAGCCTGTTGAGCCACGGCGCCGGCCTATACAGATTTTTTTTTTTAAAAAAAGATTTATTTATTTATTTGAAAGGCGGAGGCAGAGAGGGAGAGAGGGAGAGAGAGAAAGGTCATCCATCCGCTGGTTCACTCCTCAGATGGCCGCAATGGCTGGAGCTTCACCGATGGAAAGCCAGGAGCCAGGAGCTTCTTCCAGGTCTCCCATGTGGGTGCAGAGGCCCAAGGACTTGGGCCATCTTCCACTGCTTTCCCAGGACATAGCTGAATCAGAAGTGGGGCAGCTGGCTAGGATGCTAGCACTGCCGACAGTGGCTTTACCCACTAAGCCACAGTGCTGGCCCCATATCTACAAGTTTAGGAGCATATTGATGCTTCCCACTCTACCCTCCCACCCTCCCCTTCTTTCCTTTTTCATTCTTTCTTTTAATTTTTACAATGACATACTTTTAGTTTATTTTATAATCACAAGCTTCCTGCTACCCCAGCGCTGATATATTATTGGATACAAATAAAGCCATTTGTAGGAAGAATAATATATTTTTAAATATCATATTTGAACAAGTCATTTTATGTCACTAAATGACATAAAATGGTTATTGTGTTGTATGGGTACTTCTCTTTTAGTATTTAGGGTTTTACTGTTACTGTTTTCCTAGTACTCCTCTTGCACAAACATGCACCCTAATAAGACACATTAAAAATATTATTATTTATTGAAGACAAAATTTCATGTGTTCAATTAATGTGTACTACTATCCTTAAAACTTTTCTCATGTAAAAAAATCCAGCAAGTATTTGCTGCTTCTGGAAAGGAATGACAGAGAAGAGTTAAAGAGGTAACTTTTAAGCATGTTTTTACTTTTGATTTTTTCAGAATTCAAATCTGAGAACATGATTTTTAAGATGTCCAAATGCAAGATTTTTTAGTTTAAAACTGTTGAGCTGTCAACCCTCTCATTCTTACCTAACTTTTAAGAGTTACAGTTTTTTAGTCATCATAGTCACCTATTACCCTACTCTGGCTTGTAGTTTAAATTATGCCAAAAAATTGAAGATATATTCATTTAGTTTTAAATATTATGTTTCCATTGCAGGGTACTGATATTACATACTTTTGATTTATGTTGAATATTTTCATGATTTTTTTGCTGAATGAATATAATCAGTATGCTAAGTATTATGTTTTAAACAGATGCCAATCTGTAATTTTGTGTCTAGGTTTTTTTTTTTGATGATTCAGGGCATCAATATTAAATGAAATTTTAATTCGGTGATTTCATTTTCTTGAAAATATTTCTATAAAAAATTCATATTACTCTTGTATTATACTGAATATGATGAAATATTATCTTCTCTCTTCCTTATGTGTCCTTATTGCAGCAATCACCAAACATTAAGAAATTTTATTCAGCTGAAACATTCCTCCATAGAATAAACAGAATATCTCACCCGTAAAGGATGATTATACTTTGTAAATTTGTCTTAAGACCTTTGTAATTTACAGCTCAGCTTTGTGTGCCCAATGCTTGAAAGCATTGACATATCATGTTTTGAAAGACATTTAGAATATATTGAGACCTGCTATAGTATCATGAGACCAGATTGATATTGAGACTGCCTTATTTATTTGAGGATTATGTGTTAATATATATTATATCTTAGATCTGTTTTCATAAATCAGTGTTATTCAGTTACTCTGGAACATATATTGTTATTTAAAGCAATTTTGAATTGATACAGTGAACATGTTCCAAATGGGGCTAAGTAGTTGAGATTTGCTGTGGAGACTATACAAATCCAAAGTTTTCTTTTATTATTAAGTGAACTAGATTATAAAGTGTTATTGTATATTAGTTACTAAGATTGAACATTTGTTACAGAACTGAGTAAATTTTTATGAATTTTGGAGAATTGAATTTAGAGCCCAATGCAGATAAGACTAAAGCCATGGGTTTATAAGCCAGTTTTTATAAGCCTGTTTTTATAAGCCTGTTTTTAAATTGTACAATGTATTAAAAGCTAAAGAGTAAAGATAAATGCATCCTTTCCTCAATAGGGTTAATAGAGGATTATTAGGGGATTAGTTCTCAGGTTAGTAACTTAAAAAAAAAAAAATGGGTTTGGGGCTAGGGCTTTGGGACAGCAAGTTGATCCTTTGCCTGCAGTGCCAGCATCCCATACGGGCTCTGGTTCAGCCCTCTGCTATGGCCTGGGAAGGCGGTAGAGGTGCTTGGACCCCTGCATCTACGTGGGAGACCCAGAGGAGGCTCCTGGCTTCAGATTGGCCTAACTCTGTTCATTATAGCCATTTGTGGGGTGAACCAGTGGGTGGAAGACCTTTCTCTCTGTCTCTCCCTCTCAGTGGCTGTAACTCTACCTGTCAAATAAATAAATAAATAAATAAATAAATAACATTTTTAAAAAAGAGATGGATTTGAAGGTGAAGTATGCAGGGAAATCTCATATTTCCTTGGAATAAGAAGCCTATTCCCAGTTTTTTCAGGTAGTAAAATGCTAGTAAAGAATGGATAATATACAAAAGATCTCAAAGATAAGTACATTGAAAAAAAAAATGGCAAAAGGAGAAACTCCACTTGCCCAAAGTGGAGATTATTATCATTTTTTCCATATTTAAGACAAAGATAATAAATTTTAACTCTGAATACCCAGGTAGACAGAATTCTTTTGGATGTTTCTGTGTGTATGTGACCAAAGATCAAAGAAATACTGGATATTATAAATCAAAATATTGGAACCAAAAAATGACAGACTCTAACCATAAACAAAATAACCTAATAGTCAAACTGAAAAACCTGATTTTGTGACTGAATTTTCAGAAAGAATAATTGAAAAAAATCCATAAAATCACTAGAGAGTATGAGTAAATTCATACCAATATAGACTAGTGATGTTTTAACTGTTTAGAAAGACAAAGGCTGGGCCGGCTCCGTGGCTCAACAGGCTAATCCTCCGCCTTGCGGCGCCGGCACACCGGGTTCTAGTCCCGGTCGGGGCACCAGATTCTGTCCCAGTTGCCCCTCTTCCAGGCCAGCCCTCTGCTGTGGCCCGGGAGTGCAGTGGAGGATGGCCCAGGTGCTTGGGCCCTGCACCCCATGGGGAGACCAGGAAAAGCACCTGGCTCCTGGCTCCTGCCATCGGATCAGCGTGTTGCGCCGGCTGCAGCGCGCCGACTGCGGCAGCCATTGGAGGGTGAACCAACGGCAAAGGAAGACCTTTCTCTCTGTCTCTCTCTCTCACTGTCCACTCTGCCTGTAAAAAAAAAAAAAAAAAAAAAAAAAAAGAAAGACAAAGGCTGAGAAAAGGTATATTTTCAAAAGAAGATAGATTTAGTTAGCATATACTATCTCCAGTTTTCCATGGTTTATGTAGAAGCATTTCAACACAACTTACAGAATGAGTCTTTAATACAGAAGACCTGAATTTACATCCTAATGCTAACATTTAACAGTTGCATGAGCTTATGCCTCAAGTTCCTCTTTTTTTTTTTTTTTTTACAGGCAGAGTGGACAGTGAGAGAGAGAGACAGAGAGAAAGGTCTTCCTTTGCCGTTGGTTCACCCTCCAATGGCCGCCGCGGTCGATGCGCTGCGGCCGGCGCACCGCGCTCCTCCGATGGCAGGAGCCAGGTGCCAGGTGCTTTTCCTGGTCTCCCCGTGGGGTGCAGGGCCCAAGCACTTGGGCCATCCTCCACTGCACTCCTGGGCCACAGCAGAGGGCTGGCCTGGAAGAGGGGCAACCGGGACAGAATCCGGTGCCCCGACCGGGACTAGAACCCGGTGTGCCGGCGCCGCAAGGCGGAGGATTAGCCTGTTGAGCCACGGCGCCGGCCTCAAGTTCCTCTTTTTAAATAGGAGTCTAATATTTATCTCAGAGTTGATAAATATATCAAATTATGTTAAATTACTTATGACATGAATGAAAGTACCTTCCTGACAAATAGTAAACCCAACAAATTATTTGAATTAAAATAGATACCTATCTCTTATCTTGTAATATTTTGAAGATTATGATTTATTTATTTATAGATTTATTATCATTTATTTATTTATAGATATAGTTTTGATTCTGTTCCTACCTCTAATCTTCATATGAGGGCATTTTATACTAGGAAAAAAAAATGCCTCATATGAAAAAAAGTATTAATACTATGTAAAGAACTGTGGGAGGGTGCTGGTAATTCTCCAAACGTGGAGGCAGGGTAGGGAGGGGTGCTGATTGCTGTATACATCTCTTGAAAAATTGCACTGTACCTATTAAAGGATGTAAGTATTGCATGATAATAAAAAATTAAAAAAAAATAAGTGTGGAAAGACACAACCACAACAATATATGAGGGTTAGTCTTAGCAACTTCTTTTTTTTTCTTCTCAGCAGTTTTCATTGGCATTTGGGTCTTGAGAAACCTCCTCTTTTTTTTCCTTTCGTTCTTTGCTCTCGCTCTCTCTTTAGTTTCTGGCAGTAGAAAGTTTGGTGTAGTTTACAGCCAAGCACGTTAAGTCCCCTATCTGTGTTGTGATCTGGTCATCTGTGCTTCCTTTTCTTTACCTCAGGTACTGTCTTAGAAGGTGAGATTATGGACAACATGATCTATCTGCATGTTTCTTTCTTTCTTTCTTTCTTTCTTTCTTTCTTTCTTTCTTTCTTTCTTTCTTTCTTTCTTTCAAACATTTATTTATTTACTAGAAAGTCACAGTTACACAGAGAAAGAAGAAGAGGCAGAGAAAGAGAGAGAGAGGTCTTCGACCTGCTGGTTCACTCCCTAACTGGCCGCCACGGCCAGAGCTGCGCCCATCCAAATGCCACGGCGCCAGCCCCTGCATGTTTCTTTCTTCTGCAGCTCCACATTGCCTGCAGCTCTTCAGTGTGGAACTGGGATATTTCTTCACAAAAATATTCCCTACTGGTTCTGTTGTCTCTGATGTCCCTAAACTTCACGTTAATGAAAGGATCATGTGTTATCTCAGACGGTAGAACTTTCAGAGAAATTTCTTCTTGCTTGAAGTCTGAGGGGGGTCTGTGTCAGTTTGGTATTTTACCTTATACTGGTTCAGATGTCAAAGAATTTGGTAAATGTTGATTGTGTAGTTTGACTTTGTAAGTATTGCTTCATTGAAGATTCTTCCTACCTCCTCTTTTTTCCATTGTTTTTGGTTACTTTCAAGGAAGAAGAGTTCAGAAAAAATAACCAGAATTCTGAATTACTATTTAAAAATGTTTATAAATGTATTCTCCACTATTTTCAATTTCAAATATTTCCTAACATTTATTAAGTATCTATCATGTGTTAAGCCTTGTTTATTGATCTTTTGTGACTATTATCTCTATTCATCCATAAGTATCCTATATATTCTCAATGCCATTATTTTTATTTTTTATTTTTTTATTTTTTGACAGGCAGAGTGGACAGTGAGAGAGAGAGACAGAGAGAAAGGTCTTCCTTTGCCGTTGGTTCACCCTCCAATGGCTGCCGCGGCCGGCGCGCTGTGGCCGGTGCACCACGCTCATCCGATGGCAGGAGCCAGGTGCTAGGTGTCATTATTTTTATTTTTAAAATATTTACTTATTTGAAAGGCTGAGTTTTATAAAGGGAAAGAGAGAAAGAGAGAGAGAAAGAGAGAAATAGAAATCCTCCATCCACTGATTCACTCCCCAAAAGGCCTAATGGTTGGAGTTGGGCAGGTCTGAAGCCAGGAGCTTCTTCCAAGTCTCCCACGTGGATGTCAGAGGCCCTAACACTTAGGTCATCTTCCACTGCTTTTCCCAGGCACATTAGCAGACAGCTGGATTGGAAGTGGAATAGCTAGGATTTGAACTGGCATCCATATGGGATGCTGGTGTCTCAGGTGGCAATTTTACCTGCTATGCCACAATGCCGCCCCCTATGTTATTATTTTTTAAGATTTATTTGAAAATCAGAGTTACAGAAAGAGTCACAGAGAGAGAGGACTTCCATCTTCTAGTTTACTCCCCAAATGGCCAAAATGGCCAGGGCTGAATGAGGCTGAAGTTAGGAGCCCGGAGCTTCTTTTGGGTCCTCCATTTGGGTGTCAGGGTGCCAAGCACTTGGGCACATTATCAGGAAGCTGGATAGAAAGTAGAGTAGCTGGGGCTGGCACAGCGGCTCACTTGGCTAATCCTCTGCCTGCGGTGCTGGCACCCCGGGTTCTAGTCCCCGTCGGGGCTCTGGATTCTGCCCTGGTTGCTCCTCTTCCAGTCCAGCTCTCTGCTGTGGCCTGGGAGTGCAGTGGAGGACGGCCCAAGCCCTTGGGCCCTGCACCCACATGGGAGACCAGGAGGAAGCACCTGGCTCCTGGCTTTGGACTGGTGCAGTGTGCCGGCTGTAGCGGCCATTTTGGGGGGTGAACCAATGGAAAAGGAAGACCTTTCTCCCTGTCCTTCTCTCTCTCACTGTCTAACTCTGCCTGTCAAAAAAAAAAAAAAAAAAAGTGGAGCAGCTGGGAAATGAACTGGTGCCCAGATGGAATATTGGCATTGCAGGCAGTGGCTTAAACCTGCTATGTCAAAACACCATCCTGTATTTTCAATATTATTTAAAGATTAGAAATCTGAAGTACCGAGAAGTTAATTTTCTAAGGCTGTGAACACAGTAGTGGAATTGGAATTAGAATCCAGATCTATCCCATTCCAAAGCTGTACAATTCCTTTTACACTCTGTCTAGGCTCTATTTGTATAATCACAAATTTTGGATAAATAAAAAGTGTCTGTATATTTCATCTACCCACACAGATAAGTAGTAGTAGTAGTAGAATACTAATAATACAATAATAGGTCATAGCTGTCTGTAGATGATTTGAGTATGCACCAATGCACACTAAATTAGTCATATTTTTCTCTCCATTGAGTTATCTATCAAAGAGACTAATGGAATTTTAGGTCCAAGTACAACTAAATAGAACACTCTACTGAAAATGAGCTAGATGACATTTCTAAGATACTTTATTTATATACCTATTGATTCCATTCTGATTTGAACTACCATGCTATTTATTGACATTGTGAATTAAAGGAAAATATCCAAAGCCACATTAGTTAAACATAGCTCAATCATTTTACTGGAAGGTAATAAGCAGTTATGTAGATAGCAACATTTGGGGATAGACATTTGGAGGTTGAAGAAAACAGGCCTAGGTTTTATGAACTAGAACAATTTCTCAATATTTGTCTTTGTTTCCCTTTTGTGAGTTAGAGTAACAGGGTCTTCCATTGCACCCAAACAAAATAGCATGGATCATTGTACAAGACTTAATTAATAGTAATCAGCTATACAACATAGAGGTTTGATTTTTTTCTAGTAGCAATCTGGCTATCTGGTTGGCAGGCCTGCTATAAGATTCTCCATTTTTCTGGTATGAGTAGACTTATCCTGTGGGGTGTCCACAGTGCTACTTGTTACTTACCTGATGGTTTAGACAGTTTTTTACTGGCAGAAATATATATTTAATATTTTAAATTATTGAATTAAAAAAGCAATGATTAAACACTTAGAGGTTGTATAGAATGCTAATATTTTTAAATAGAATTAAAATTTTGGTAGAAATTGGCAAGCAGAGCATACTTTAATCTGGAGCCCTAAATATGTGACTCACATGGGAAATGAGAAATATGTTGATAGCAACCCATCCAGGTGCATGAGGGATGGCATGGTTTTTCAATTTTAAAAAGCACTTGATGCCCATAAGCTAGGAGACTGCCAGTCTCAAAACAGGCAATGGAGTGAGTACATAATAGTATTCAGGCAGCTACAAAGAAAGAAACTGGGTGTGCACTTTTTAAAGGAAAGGGAAACACCCTAGTGCTTTTCTTATGGCCTGTGAAATCAGAGTCTAAAAAGTTTTCCCCTGAGGCAAGCTATTTTTGTTAAGTACTCTTGCCCAGAGAAGTGCTATCAATTTCTCTTCTTATTTTCCAGCTCCCTGGGTTCTCATTGACATACCTTCTCATTGTTGTGCTCAGTCCGGCCTATCTTTTCATAAGTGTTTTCATGGATGTTTTCCTCTTTTTTCACCAGCCTTACATTTCCTTATTTTACTTAGAAAGGTTACTTATTGAAGTCTTTTACAGCCAATATTAGTTTTATATAAGGGCAGACCCCATCTGTTAAGTTAATGCTTATAACCTGACGAAGATGAAGAGTGGGTGTGAGTGTGGGTTGGGAGTAAGAGCAAGTGCCCTGGGGTCATGTAATCCTGGACTAGGACTCTAGCCTTCCCTTCACACCCTCTATGAATAACTTTGGACAAGTTACATTATTCCTCTGAGCCTCAATATTCTAAAATAAGGGATAATGCTTTCCTTCTGAGGTTGAGGTGTGAGGTAACTTACGTAAAGCACAGCTAATACAATGCTAGAACATAATAAGTATGGTATACTGTGTTAGTGTTGACAGTTAGGTATTCCTTCGTTTCTTCATTCCTTCACCCCATTGACTTTGGGTCTTGGCCATATAATTTCTGAGGAGAATTTTTTAGAAGCATTGCCAATTTCCATCAGGCTGCTTATTCTTATGCCCTCTGTTATGAGAAGGGTGTTTTTCAGACATAGGATGGATCTTCAACCTGGATTCTGGAATAAGAAGACAATGGAGGAGACTTGAGTCTGACTCATAGCCTGGAACAGAGGCACAAAAGCTGACCTGCTTTCACAACATGTAATATGAGCTGAGAAATATTTGTTATTGTAAGTCACTGGGATTTTGAGGTTGTTATTGCAGCATAATACTTTTTTTTTCCTACTGACTTTTGTATTTGTCAGCATTGCTGCAGTCACAAAGAGTCCCAGAATCTCCATGGGTTGAAACAATACACATTTATTTCTCAGTCATAGATCTGTAGGTTGGCAGTGGCTGTTTGGCCATATGTCACTTAAATTTGTGATCCAGGTTGAAGCAGCAGCTCCTGTCTGGGACACGTGGTTTTCATAGCAGAGGTCAGGAATAGGAAAGGCTGAACCAAACCATGTAGTTGTGTTTAAAGCTTCCATAAGAATATAGCATATGTCGCTTCTCCATATATTCTATTGGCTAGGGCATGCATCCAAATCTGGCAGTGGTGGAGGGAAATTTACTCCATTTACTGGGAAACATTGAAGTCATGTGGGAAAGGGTGGGAACAAATAGCTGGAAATATGATACAGTCTACCACAGTAGATTTTCAACATATGCTAGAGTCCCTGTCCTTGGCATTTCTCTTCCCATTCTGGGATTACTGAGAAGGTATAAGATATCCTGCTGGGAGAGATAAATTAGATGAAATTAATTTCACCTTGGTTGGAAATGTTAAATATTTTTCCCAGAGCAGGTATCAACTGAGGGTACAATGGCAATAAAAAAGAAGTGAAGAAAATAATTAAATATTAGAAAGTTGGTTGGAACCATAAGCATTGAGTGTGGATTCCAAAAAGAATTGGGGAAAAGTTTTCATCTTGGAAATGCAATTTTATTATGCTATCAGATTTCCAGGATTCTAAAATGCAATGGCTGTGGCAGTGACCCTTTCCATCTGACTAATTGCCTAGGTTGATTTTTTTCCTCTCCTCAGTGCTCTAGGAATTTTTATGAGCCTCTTTAAAGTAACTGAGATGCCAGTCAGGATACTTGGAATGAACAGGTGATATCTTCAGTGTAGTTGCTGCCCCTGAGTAAAAAGTCCCTTTGGCCACTGGAGCTCCTTCGTTGGATTGGCATCCACTATATCAAGCCATGAGAGTTCATTTAAAGATGTTTTATATATTATATAAGCTACCAAAGTTCCCTTTTCATATGTTTATGCATGTTAATAGGGGTTAGAGTATCTTAGAAGGAGTCTGGGGATAAACTTGAAAATGAGATAGAATTAAGAGCATCTACAGTCCTTAATGCCATATTTAAATTCATTCTGTGACCATAATTTCTCTTCTGTGTTCTATGTTTCTATATTCTCACTTAAAAAATATCTGGGTCTTATTTTAAGTAAATGATATAGGAAGGGATGCATTAACATTGAAACTAATTAGTACCTTTTAAACTTAGTAATGCATCATGAAGTATGAAAGAGAGAATTTCTTTAAGAATTTTAGCTGGCCGGTGCCGTGGCTCAATAGAATAATCCTCCACCTGCGGTGCCAGCACCCCGGGTTCTAGTCCCGGTTGCTCCTCTTTCAGGCCAGCTCTCTGCTGTGGCCCGGGAGTGCAGTGGAGGATGGCCCAAATCTTTGGTCCCTGCACCCACATGGGAGACCAGGAGGAAGCACCTGGCTCCTGGGTTTGGATCAGTGCAGCGCGCCAGCTGCAATGTGCCGGCTGTAGCTTGGGGGGTGAACCAACGGCAAAAGGAAAACCTTTCTCTCTGTCTCTCTCTTGCTCATTGTCTAATGCTGACTCTCCAAAAAAAAAAAAAAAAAAAAAAAAAAAAGAATTTTAAGCCTGTTGCATAGAATATAAGACATGGTTAATAAATCATTTGGGGTTTTTAATCCTAGTCACTGAAAATGAAAGCTTATTTATGTTGTTTTTCTTATTTGACCCTCATTTTTCTCAACATTTAGCAAGTAAGATAGATCAATAGCCTTCTCTCCCTTTCTTACTGAGACATGCAATGGTAGATCTGAAAGTACTTGTCTTCAGAAGAAAGGTACAATAGGAATTCTACCAGTAATATAAATGTAAAAGGGAGGTCTGCTCAGGTAGAAATAAAATATGTCTTGGATAATGAATTTGCTTTTCTTAAAGCCTTTGAAAGACTTATTTTCATGAATTGAATTCAAGAAATAGAAGATTTTTAAAAAGATACGTATGCTTGTTTTGCCATGAAACTTGATTATTGAAGTCATTCTTGCGTTTTTGAAAATAAATTAATGGATATAAGTTCATCTTATCTAAGGTGTTTTTTTTTTGTTTGTTTCTAAAACAGTTGCTAATGATTGAAGTAGACAAGATACTTGATATGATGTGACATGTGGCACAGAAAATATTTTCCTCCATACATCATGGGAATGTGTTCATATTAATGTTTTAGCTATGATTCTTTTAGATGAAGTTTGTTTTGTATAAGGTATTTTTGTATTTAAATTTAATAGAGAAAATATGGAACTCCTGATATTCAGCGCACTTTTTCAGGCTTGGTAGGAGAAATTAACATGAACAAGACCAGACTTCTCTCTCTCAGTGAGCTTGTAGCCTAGTGAATGAACAACAGGTACTATATAAATTATTAAAATAGTAAGCAAAACTGTTCAAGTAAAACATAAAGCTCGTGTTGTCTTCACCCTAAGGAATGAGAGATTAACTCTTTTTGGAAAAGTTTTAACTCTCAGGAGGTCTTCACAGAGGGAGTAGTAGTTTAATTCAACAGGTGGAGGTGGAGAGGGGAGGTACTCCACTTGTTTTGAGGAAAGGCATAAACAAAATCATGAAAATTGGAAAATGCAGTTTCTTTGAGGAAGCAGAGAACAGCCCAGTTTGGATGGAACATCTGTGTTCAGGATAATGATGCTGTGAAAGAAATTGTAGCCATTTTGTGAAGACCTTTAATGAGACAGCAAAGATTTCGGACTTTATGATGAGGGGGTACAGTGGAGTCAAATAGATTTTAAAGAAATGAGATGAGCGTTGAATTGACAGGAGAAGAAATTGAAGTTAGAAGTTAGGGGCAGTAAGAGAGAATAGGAAGGATTTAACAAATTTGAGAATCATTTTGGAAATGACATAATGATGAGTATTTCATTTGTAAATGAAATGATTTAGTGATAGATTAGTTTTCATAGATATAATTCAGAAGATGTGATAAATGGCTGGTTATTCAGGTCTGTCTTTCAAATAAATAAGCACATCTTTAAAAAAGAGAGAGAGAGAGAGAAAAGAAACTGCACTGCTAGCATGTCTGGCTCTTCATAAAACTTATGTGAGGGGCTAGCATGGTGACACAGGGAAAAAACCACTGCCAGCGACACTGGCATCCATATGAGCACCTGTTTGTGTCCTGGCTGCTCCACTTCCGATCCAGCTCCCTCCTAATACACCTGGGAAAGTAGTGAAGAAGGCCCAAGTCCTTGGGACCCTGAAACCAAAGTGAAATACTTGGATGGAGTTCCAGGCTCCTAGCTTTAGGCCTGGCCCAGCCCTTGCCATTGTGGTCATTTAGAGAGTGAACCACTGGATGGAAGACCTCTCTCTCTCTCTCTCTCTCTCTCTCTCTCCCTCCGTCATTCTGCTTTTCAAAATAAATAAAAAAAATTTTTGTTTGAAGAAAAACTTATATGAGAATGAAAGTAAAATACTCTTTTGAGTAGTAATAACAATGTTTTGATTACACAACTTTATATTTACAAATAATTTTCATTCTGTATATCTTATTTTAAAAACAACTCTGAGAATATAAATCTATGTTATGTATTTTATAAGTCTGATGAAACTGATAAACAGTAAGCTTAAATGACATTTCAGAGGTTATATAGTTCATTATTAGCAGAGAAAGGAAGAGGTCACACTCCTTTGGACTATTAGCCACTATTATGTTCCAATGTTATGGCCCTATTACTAAAGTTTTCCTTTGGTCTGACCTAGTTTTAGTAAAATAACTTTGCATACATATCCCATGTAATTCCTTTATTGCCTCTAGTTCATTTAAAGAACTCAAGAGTGGTAACAATGGTATAGTACCCTATTTTTCTCTGATAATTTGCAAACTAAATTTGAATGGAATTTTCCTTTTACATTAAAAATCTTATGGGCCTACTCAGAAAACAGAACTCTTAATTAGATTAAAATCTCATCCTTAAAAAGCAACTTATTTGCTCTTTGAAAAAATAATACAGATGGTGCCAGCGCCTTGGCTCACTTGGTTAATCCTCCACCTGCAGTGCCGGCATCCGATATGGGTCCCAGGTTCTAGTTCTGGTTGCTCCTCTTCAAGTCCAGCTCTCTGCTGTGGCCCGGGAGGGCAGTGGAGGATGGCCCAAGTGCTTGGGCCCTGCACCTGCATGGGAGACCAGGAAGAAGCACCTGGCTTCTGGCTTTGGATCAGCGCAGCGCACCGGCCGTAGCAGCAATTTGGAGGGGTGAACCAACAGAAGGAAGACCTTTCTTTCTGTCTCTCTCTCTCTCTCTCTCTCACTAACTCTGCCTGTCAAAGTAATAAAATAAAAAAAATTAAAAAATACAAATTTAAAGCAAAAACATTAATTTCATCCCCCCCCCCTTTTTTTTTTTAAATAAAAAAGATTTATTTATCAGAAAGGCAGGTTGACAGAGATGGAGAGACAGAGAGAGAAAGTGATCTTCCATTTGATGGGTCATTCCTGAAATGGCCACAATTTGGGGGGATGAGCCAAGCTGAAGTGAGGAGCTTGGAATTCTATAAGGGTCTCCCACATGGTGCATCTTCTGCCTCCCTCCCAGGAATATTAGCAGAGAGTTGAATTGGAAGCTGAGCTACCAGAACTGAAATTGGCGCTCCAGTTTGGAATGCTAGTGTCACAGGCATCAGCTTAACAGATTGTGCCACAATACTGGTTCCAATTTCATTCATTCATTTATTTATTTATTTATTTATTTTTGACAGGCAAAGTGGACAGTGAGAGAGAGAGACAGAGACAAAGGTCTTCCTTTTGCCGTTGGTTCACCCTCCAATGGCCACCGCGGCCGGTGCGCTGTGGCCGGTGCACCACGCTGATCCGAAGCCAGGAGCCAGGTGCTTCTCCTGGTCTCCCATGTGGGTGCAGGGTCCAAGCACTTGGGCCATCCTCCACTGCACTCCCGGGCCATAGCAGAGAGCTGGCCTGGAAGAGGGGCAACTGGGACAGAATCCGGCGCCCCGACTGGGACTAGAACCCGGTGTGCCGGCGCTGCAAAGCAGAGGATTAGCCTATTGAGCTGCGGCGTCAGCCCCAATTTCATTCTTAAATAATAACAATTACTTGTGAGATGTGGCCTTGTGACACTGTACACAGCAACACACTGGACATTGCCACCTTTGTCTCCTGGTCTGCGTTGATTTTAGCACAGTTGGCTTTTAATCACAGCAACCATTGAAAACTCAGCTTTGCAAAGATACAATGTCTGAGAAATGAATGCAGTGTTAAAACTGTGAACTGGCCGGCGCCGTGGCTCAACAGGCTAATCCTCCGCCTTGCGGCGCCGGCATACCGGGTTCTAGTCCCGGTCGGGGCGCCGGATTCTGTCCCGGTTGCCCCTCTTCCAGGCCAGCTCTCTGCTGTGGCCCAGGAGTGCAGTGGAGGATGGCCCAAGTGCTTGGGCCCTGCACCCCATGGGAGACCAGGATAAGCACCTAGTACCTGGCTCCTGCCATCGGATGAGCGCGGTGCACCGGCCGCAGCGCGCCAACCGCGGCAGCCATTGGAGGGTGAACCAACGGCAAAGGAAGACCTTTCTCTCTGTCTCTCTCTCTCACTGTCCACTCTGCCTATAAAAAATAAATAAATAAAAAATAATAATAATAATAAAAAAACTGTGAACTAATTTGGGTTGATAGTTTGCTGAGAGATCCACAGATGCTGTTTCTCTCTGAAAAGTAACAATGCTCCCATGAGTTTTTCATGGTGTGTTGGGGTGCCTTGATAAACAACTTGAGACCTGGAGCCTTTGTTATTCTTCTCTTGTCTGTTGTGACCCCACTTTTTTCTGGTATATGCCATTCAGAGGATGGTAGGCACTCATTAATTTTTTTTTTTTTAACTTCTTACCTTGGTCCTTAGGCAAGCTTCTGGTTCACAGAAGTTGGAATGAAAAAAATAACACACATATAACCTGTAGTTCTGAGTTAACAGATTTAAAGTGCAACACTTCACTGAGTTATATTTTGTGATACTTCTGCTTTCCTCTAGAATGGATCCTGACAACTGTAAGATACTCAAATGGGCTTGTCAGAAGTGTGGTTCAAAACCTTAATCTCCTCCCTTTTGTTTTTAATGTGAGGAACTCATCTTAAACATCTGCTCGAAGAACAACAATTAGAGAAATTATGATGCAGTGGTCTTATCGTGCATGTTATTTTGCAACTTGGCTAGCTCCTGTGCTTTTAAGTTTTCGTAGCTTAATAGTCTTACTTGAAGGTAAATGCTGTGAGGCAAGTGTAGCTTCAAATTTCCTTGTGTGTGTTAGACTGAGTCACCTTGCTGTGATTCACTGCTGCAGACAACCAAATTGGGAATAAGAATTCAGTGGGTGGATGCAAGGGGTAACATCTGCTTTGCCAGCATTCTATTCACTGAATATACCATTTGTAGAGTTCAGGTACTGCAATTAAAAAAAAAAAAAAAAGCAAACAGGTAAAACCTGGGTATATAAAAATCTCCCTTAGAGAAAGTGTTGGTACATTACAATTCTGTTTTGACTTGGCTGGGATTTTTCTTGCTTAAAAAAATTGGCTTAATCCTCCCTAGAGTGTTAAGTGCTAAGTCAATATTTTGCTAATTATGCAGAAGTAGCACCAGATGGTTTCTGAAGATGACACTGCATGGGTGGGAGCACTGGTGACTGAACCTGAGGTAAACTTTGTCACTCATGGTCATCATCCATAGCAACATGTCCATGTGCTTTTGAGATGGGGAAATAGACAATTAAATAATATTTTAGGGTAAAAATATTCTCAATTCCAAAGAAAAAATTTGGTTTCTTGTAAACTGCCATACACTAAGAAGGTATCATTTAGATTGAAATTGCTTATATTATAATCATCAAAGAAATATTTTTGTGTATATTTACTCAGAAAGTTATTTTTTTCCTTACTGTTTCCTTTTGCACTGACAGTCATCTAAAATGATTAACTTTTTATTCAATAGATTCAGGTTCTTAATTGAGGTAAAAAATTGGGGATGGTGGTGTTATATTTGCCTTCAGTCAGCCTGAAAGAAGCATTAGTTGATTTCTTCCCTCCACCTGTTCGGTTTACCTACATTAGAAAATGGTGAATAAAAATTAAGTGCTCTGCCAGAAATGCCTGTGAAGTGGACTCTAAATCTAAATCAATTGCTAGTAGTGGTCTCTAAGACATAGCAGCATTTCACAACCATAATGACAACATACGATTTCAGAATAACCTACCATGCAAGATTTCTTATTGGAGCAATAGTCAGGACATTATAATCATAGCTTACCATAGAAAGATAGGTTATTTTAAAAATGGATTTAGATAAATACATTTAGACACAATGAAATACATCCCTTTACCAAGTGGATCAACTGAATTGTCCCTTGTTTTTAAAATGTGTCATAATTGAAAATTTATTGAAGGCTTTATACCAAGGTACTGCATTTATTTTTTTTAAGATTTATTTTATTTATTTGAAAGGCAGAGTTATGGGGTTGAGGGAGAGAAAAGAGAGAGAGAGAGAGAGAGAGATCTTCTATCCCCTGGTTCACTCCTCAAAGGGCTTCAATGGCTGGGACTGGGCCAGGCAGAAGCTGGGAGCCAGGAGCTTCATTCGGGTCTCCCACGTGGGTGCATGGCCCAAAAACTTGAGCCATCTTCTGCTGTTTTCCCAGGTGCATTGGCAAGGAGTTTTATTGGAAGTAGGGCAGCCAGGGCTCGAACTGGCTCCCATATGGGATGTCAGCACTGCAGACAGCAGTTTAACCTGTTATATCACAGCGCTGGCTCTGGTACTGCGTTTTTAAAAACAAAAAGAAACTAACTCTCAAGAGACTTTATAATACGAAGAAATGGATATTGAAGCAATTTAACAGTTTCCCTGTTCATGTGTACAAGGACCAGGTGCTCAATTAACATATGTTGAAGGAAAGAAAGGTTATTTAGGATTAAGATAAAATAATGCCATTGATTCCAACTTGTTCAGAATAATAATTTTTCTCGATTTGCATAAGCAAGTAAATAGGTAAAACTACCTATAGGTTGAAATGTGAATTCAGGCCGGCGCCGTGGCTCAACAGGCTAATCCTCCGCCTTGCGGCGCCGGCACACCGGGTTCTAGTCCCGGTCGGGGCACTGGATTCTGTCCCGGTTGCCCCTCTTCCAGGCCAGCCCTCTGCTGTGGCCCAGGAGTGCAGTGGAGGACGGCCCAAGTGCTTGGGCCCTGCACCCCATGGGAGACCAGGATAAAGCACCTAGCACCTGGCTCCTGCCATCGGACGAGCGCGGTGCGCCGGCCGCAGCGCGCTGTCCGCGGCAGCCATTGGAGGGTGAACCAACGGCAAAGGAAGACCTTTCTCTCTGTCTCTCTCTCTCACTGTCCACTCTGCCTGTAAAAAAAAAAAAAAAAAAAAAAAAAAAAAAAAAAAAAAAGAAATGTGAATTCAGAAGCCTATAGTCTTTAAAGTGCACAAATAAATGGACTGGATTAATGCTGCAATCTACTAATTTGCAAATTAACAGCTTCTGAATGTTAAGAGTGGCAATGGTTTTCCTTTCTCAGATGTAATTCATTCCTGTTTGTTCTGATGTGACATGAGATTGGCAAATCTTTCATACTTTCTATGATTGTATAAGATGAAGTCTGTAGATAGTTGAATTAGCTCTAAAGACAGATATGAGATTAACTGAAATGAGAAAAGTATACATAACAGCCACAATCAGGTTAGGTTGAAGAGTATTAAAATGAAATGTTCTGTTAAAATGATATCTAAAATGTTGTTATGTTCACTGAGTTGTGTTTACAGAGAAAGAGTCAAGTTAAAATTATCTACTTGATTCAACCCATTTTATAGCAACCCTGTTACTTTTGCATAAATTGTTAAATATTCATGGCATTCCCAAAAGGTTATGTATGCCAGAAAGTGGGCAATCAGTTGGAAGAAATAATTGTTATTTCTCAAATATGCCTTGCTAAAATAAAATTAAAAATGATTGAAAGTTACAAAAGGGGATATATGTTCAATGGACCCATCTGGGCATAGTCCTGACTTGTTCTTTGTCTACAGTATTTACTGTGATATGTATTAGTGCGGGACTAAACTACTTATCTGGGTTTTGTCTAGCAATATTTTGTAGTTTATTTGAAAATCAGCCTGTCAGTTTAAAGGTGCTTCCATTATTCTGAGATCATCATATCAGTATGATAAATCCCAAAACTTCATTCTTAGGTTTAGTCACTTGTACTGACACCAGTGAATTGTAAAAAAATATTTGTAACTAACATACCAACAGTGCTGAGTATAGCATACTTTACTAATAAAACCTTGCCTAGTAATCTTTATCTTTTTTATCATTCATAAGATTAAATTCATAGATTCAATTCCAAAACTTATTCACTTATTTGAATGTTATATTTACATGGTAAAAATTTAGAAAGTACAAAATATATAAAAGATTGATATCCTATTTATTTCCACCAAATTCCTTAGGTTCTTAAACTAGGGCCTTTTTGCTTTTTACTTGTTAAACTTCTTATTCAGTAAAGTATTAATAAGCCTTATTATAATGTAAATTTAAAATGTTATCTCAAAAACTTAAAAAAAAGAGAAAGAGATATGCTTGTATATTGCTTTTTAAAAATATGACAGTATATTTTGAGGCTATACATTTCAGGATGTAAAGAGTATTCTCATCCCTTTTTAACAGCTGCATTATATTCCAATGTATGGATGTTTTATAATATTTAACCCCTTTAATTAATGGACTTTTTATTGATTCTAATCTTTAGGTTGTTGCTAACATTATTGCAGTAGGTATTTTTGTATAGTCTTTGTGGTCATGTATAAATGTATCTGTAGTAAAAATTCATGGAAATGGAATTGTGGGTTAAAGGTTATTTACCGTCCAGATTTTAAATAAACATTATACAATTGCCTTTAATAGCTGCTGTGTCAATTTCTATTCTTAACAATATGTTTGATAGTGCCTGTTTCTCTATATCTGGACCATACAGGTGAAAGCTGGTATCTTATCATTTTAGTTCATTTTTTATCATTTCAAATTAGATTGGTTATATTTAAATGTTGGTTACTTAAGCTAATTTTTACTCTTTTATTATAGAATATAATAAGGAAATAGAAAGGGCTACAAAATAAAGACATTTTATCCTAAAGTTAACATCTGTGTTAACCACTACTAGGCATAAGAAGCACCTCAAAACTACTCTTCTTTTTCTACCAACTACTCCCTCCCTTCCCTTCCTAAAGGTAAAATTGTCACTACCTTTCTTTTGTGGTCATCACTTCACTTTGTACTTTTCAAGAGCATGCATGCCTAAACAACAAAGTTCTGGTTTGCTTGTTTTCTATACTTTATAAATAGAATTGTACATTGTATATGTTGATTCTTTCACTTTATGTTCTATTTGTGAGGTCCATCCATTATTTTTTGTAACAAGAACTTGCTAATTTTTATTGCTGTATAGTACTCCATTAGACAAGTATATCACCTATGATTCATTCTACGGCTAACGTGGGGCTAACGTGAATAATGCTGCTTTAAGCCTTCTTGTATACTTGGTGTACAAGCGCATGCATCTCAGTGAATTCATAGAAGTGGGATTTCTACATCATAGTATGTGGTATTTTAATTTGTCTTTAGATAATGCCAAACTATTTTAAAAGGCCTTCTAATTTGTACTTCCACCAGCAGCATGTGAGAGTTCTGGTCCTAAGAAACCTACCATTATTTGTATCATCAGTCCTTGTAGTTCTAGCATTCTAGAGGGTCCAGTGTAACATCCTATTATAACTTTACTCATGTATTTCTTAAAAAAAAAAAAAAAAGGGAAGAAAACAATAAAAATGGGGCTGGTGCTGTGGCATAGCGGTTAAGGCCGCTGTATGCAGTGCCGGCATCCCATATGGGCACCAGTTCAGGTCCTGGCTGCTCCACTTCTGATCCAGCTCTCTGCTATGGCCTCTGAAAGCAGTGAAAGATGGCTCAAGTTCCTTGGGCCCCTGCACCCACGTGGGAGACCCAGAGGAAGCTCCTGGCTCCTGGCTTTGGAGCAGTGCAGCTCTGACCGTTATGGCCATCTGGAGAGTGAAACAGTGGATGGAGGACCTCTACTCTCTCTCTCAGCCTCTGCCTCTCTGTAACTCTGCCTTTCAAATAAAAAGAAAACACCAATTTATGAGGATAAATTCTTTATTTGTTAGAGCAAAACAGATCACAGGTAGCCCTGGAGCTGAGGAATAACTTTGCTTTTTGGTAAAATTTGCAGGTCCACAGCTTTCTGATCAATCTTGTGATACTCTGTAATCTTGTGTATCTCTTTCTCCATGTCAAAGATGTCACGTTCTGGTGTCTGGGCCTCCCTAGCTTCTTGTTCTTGAAGTCAGCTTCATTGATATGTTTTGAGATTTTCATACTGCTGAAACAAAGTTTTGAGGAGGTGGCAATGATAAATTTCTGGTGTGTTCTGTACAGAGGGCAAGAAGTCCAGTTAGAAGCAGCAAGCCACTGCTCAGGTGCCTCAGGAAAACCACCCCCTTGCCTCGGTAGCGCCCAGTGCGGATGATCAGAATGGTGCCAGGGGTGATGCTGGCCTGTAGTTTGCTCACATCCCTCACGTGCTGACTGAGGTTCCTCTCCACTCCCCACCATGCCTAAACAGCTTCTGAAGCACATGCTCAGCAGGACAGTGTCTGGGCGCTTTGTGACACTTGTGCCCCCTGGGGCCAGTGTCCTTGTCACCACAAACTGATTTTGTGACTGTCGCGAAAACCTTCTCATTTTTCTTTTGAATCCTGGATCTAGGAGCTAAGTACTTCCTCTTATACATGACCTTTCTGGAACACAGAGCAGATCAGGACTGTCTGCCAGTTTCTCTCACGAGGACAGGATATTGTCTCATTCTATCTTTACTTTTGTAAATCTTAAAAAAAAAAAAAAAGAAGAAGAAAACAATAAAAATGGGCTGGCTTTGTGGTGTAGCAGGGAAGGATGCTGCCTGCAGTGTCATTCCATAGGGTGCCAGTTCAGTTCATGGCTGCTCCACTTCTGATCCAGCTCTCTGCTGTGGCCTGGGAAAGCAGATGGCCCAAGTCCTTGGACCCCTGCACCCATGTGAGACACCCAGGGTCCTGACTTCAGATCAATGCAGCTCCAGCTGTTGCAGCCATCTGAGGAGTGAACCAGCAGATGGAAGACCTCTCTCTTTCTGCCTCTACCTTTCTATAACTCTGCCTTTCAATAAATAAACAAATCATTTTTTAAAAAAGATTACTTTTACACTTTCTTTAATATTAATTAAAAGCACATTTTAATGCTTTGGTCTTTTTTAAAAAAGATTTATTTATTTATTTGAAAGTCAGAGTTACACAGAGAGAGGAGAGGCAGAGAGAGAGAGAGAGAGAAAGAGAGAGAGAGAGAGGTCTTCCACCTGCTGCTTCACTCCCCAATTGGCCGCAATGGCCGGAACTGTGCCAGTCCGAAGCCAGGAGCCAGGAGCTTCTTCTGGGTCTCCCACATGGATGCAGGGGCCCAAGGACTTGGGCCATCTTCTACTGCTTTCCCAGGCCATAGCAGAGAGCTGGATTAGAAGAGGGGCAGCCGGGTCTTGAACTGATGCCCATATGGGATGCCGGTGCTTCAGGCCAGGGCGTTAACCTACTGCACCACAGCACCAGCCCCACGTTTTGGCCCTTTAAAAATCCTTTTATGAACTCTGTTTTCTTGCCCATTTTTCTATTCAATTATTTGTCTTTTTCTGAATTATTTGTATACAGACCAGTTTATGATTTTTAATTTAGTTTTCAACAAAATCTGAGCCTGTGATGAAAACTAGCATGCCTATAACATTTTAAGAGACAGTTGGGAGTGCTGACAGTGAGAACAGGAAGAAGGTAAAGCCACTGTTAAGGTCACACTAGGTACTGAGGACTTGATTCTTCCGGAATCTCTGAGAGGAACACAGAATATGTTCCTGAATAAAGAGCATGTATTAACTACTGGCTACTGCCTGAACTGCCAAGCTGAATTTGTGCTGTGCTAATGTACTCCTATAGCCTTCAGGGAAGATCCTGAAGTAGAAGGTGGCAGATGTTCAGTGTGAGTCCTTGAGATGAGATACTTGCAAACACCAGGAAGAATTTGAACACTTGAGGGACTTGCCCTGCAGTTCTGGCTAAGATCAGAACTGGGCCAGGAAGCTCTTAAATAGGGGCACCAGGGGTTTCCTTTATGTGCTGTAAACATCTTTTCTCACGCTTGGTGTCTTATATAAAAAACCATTTTTCATATTGTAAAAATGATTTTGAAAGGCAGAGATAGAGACAGTTAGAGAGATCTTCTGTCCCCTGGGTCACTCACCAAATGGTTGCAAGATCCAGGGCTGAGGCAAGCCCAAGTCAGGAGTAAGGAACTCAATCCAGGTCTCCTGCGTGGGTGGCTGGAATGCAAGTACTTGGGTCATCAGCTGCTGCCTTCAGGGTGCACATTAACAGGAAGCTGGAACTGGAAGTGCAGCTGGGACTCAAGTGCAGCAGGCACTCGTCCATCAGATGTGGGCATCCCAAGGGGTGTCATAACCACTGTACCAAATGCCTGCCCTGATGGTGTGTTTTGAAGAGAAATGCCTAGTATTTATGGAATCAAATATGTATACCTTTTCATCTTTGGCTAAAGCTTTTAATGCCTTGTTTAGGAAATATTTTCTTACCATGAAATTCCTGAGGACATTCTTAAACTTTTTGTAAATAGTGTGTATTTTTTTATTTTTTTTTTAGTGTGTATTTTTAAAAAGACTTATTTATTTATTTGAAAGTCACAGTTACAGAGAAAAAGAGAGAGAGAGAGAGATCTTCCATTCGCTGGTTCACTCTCCAGAAGCTTACAACGGCTATAGCTAGGCCAGGCCAAAGGCAGGAGCTTTATCTCTGTCTCCGACATGGGTGCAGGGGCCCAAGTAGTTGGGCCATCTTCTGCTGTTTTCCCAGGTGCATTAGCAGGGAGCTGGATCAGAAATGGAGCAGCTGGGACATCCACCAGTGCCTGTATGGGCTGCCAGAATCACAGGTGGTGGCTTAACCCAGTACGCCACAAGGCTGGCCCCATAAATAGTATGTAATTTTTTGAGAAGGTGATAGAAGATATGAGTAACTTCCCCAGAAAATACACATCATTGTATACAGTGTTGAGATTTTCGTGTGACCTCTGAAAATCCTTCTATGAAACCACCCGGGTTTTCTTGATCTCAGATTAAGAATCCCTGGTTATTATTTTAATTGTTTCAAATTTAGACCTATAGACCACCAAGTTTTTGAGTATGATGTGTGTTAAGGGTTATGTTTTATTTTATTTTTCCATATGGATGTCTAGTTGACCCAGCATCATAAGAAATAACAATAAACAACTGCAAAAAAAATTCACAAAACCTTTCATTTCCTCACTTCTTAGTAGTGCTTTGTTGTAAATCAACTACATACACTTTAGTTTTTTTATTCTTCTATGCTCTGTATTCTGTTCCAAAGGTGTGTTTTTTCTCTCCGCTTGTGCCAATCTCATTGTCTTAATTTCTGTAGCTTTATAATAATCCTTGCTAAATGGTAGAACAAATCTATTCTTTGTGTTCTTGGCTTTTTTTGGGTATTTAGATTTTCATATGAATTTTAGAATCAACTTGTACACACACACATGAGGATATTTCAAGAAGTTTGTAGAAAAATAGAATTAAAAACTTTTTATTTTGGTGCAAAGGATTTTGAAATCCATGTAAAGTTTTTTCACAATACACATTCCTATGAAATTTTTGAAGACTCTTCATATACACTGATTTCTTTTTTGTTCACATGAAAAAACTGATTCAAAGGAAGTTATGTAATTTTTTTGGCTACATGAAAACTCTATTCTAAAATAGAGTGGATATATATATACCACTTGAGTATTTTCTCATTCTATTGCCTAAAATTCCAAATATAAGTTTTATTTTACTTTTTAAAGATTTATCTATTTATTTATATGAAAGTCAGAGAGAGAGAGAAAGAGAGAAGGAGAGATAGGAAGAAAGAAAGAGAATCTTTCATCCGCCGGTTCACTCCCCAAATATCTGCAACTGGCTGAAGCCAGGAGTTTCATCTGTGTCTCCCATGTGGATGGCAGGGGCCCAAGACTTGGGCCATCCTTAGCTTCTTTCCTGGGCACATTAACAGTGAGCTTAATTGGAACTGGAGCAGCTGAGACACTAACTGGTGTCCATATGTGATGGCTGGCATTGTAAATGGTGGCTTTACTTGCTTTGCCACAACCCTGGCCCCCAAATAGAAGTTTTAATAACCACATGTTGTTATGCCTATTCAATAGGCTACATTTTAAAATTCCTCTTATTTTTAGATATAGCATGTAGAATTCACATTTATTTATTAAGGAGATTTGCTTGCATTTTAATTAGTTTTGAATAAACTCTTCAAATGTTGGTCAAGATTGTAACATTTGCAGGTCTGAACTTTATTACATAATATAATTGTGCACTTCTTTTCTTGAATTTTTCCATTTAAAAATGTTTAGTGGTGCCGGTGCTGTGGTGTAGTGGGTAAGGCCGTTGCCTGCAGTGTGGCATCCCATATGGGCGCTGTTTCAAGTCCTGGCTGCTCCTCTTGTGATCCAGCTCTCTGCCATAGCCTGGGAAAGCAGTGGAGGATGGTCCAGGTCCTTGGGCCCCTGCACTTACATGGGAGACCTGGAAGAAGCTCCTGGCTCCTGGCTTTAGATCAGCGCAGCTCCGGCCACTGTGGCCACCTGGGGAGTAGACCAGCAGATGGAAGGCCTCTCTTTCTCTCTCTGCCTCTCCTTCTCTCTCTGTGTAAATAAAGTTAATAAATAAATCTCTAAAAAATGTTTAACATTGTGAAAGTTTAGGATAAAATACAAAAAGTAGAAAGAAAATAATTTATCTTTTGTCCCATACTTGGTGGCTGTCTTTGTTAACATCTTAATAGTTCCTCTAAGTCTTTTTCTTAAATACAGACTTTTACTTTAAACAAAGTATGTAAATATTTTTCCCACTTTTTTTTTGCTTCACACTATGACATGAGCATTTTCCCATACTATTACCTAGTATTCTAAATAGAAATTTTAATAATCACATGATTTTGTACCTAGTGAGTAGGCTATATTTTATTTAAACTTCTCCTTATTTTTGGGTAACAGTTGCTACTCCTACTGCTGATGGTGGTATTGCTTCTTTTTCTTACTGACATTCTATCTCTTTTTTTCTTTTATATAGTATATATTATTTATTTTTCTTTATTATTATTTATTTATTTGAAAGGCAGAGTGTCACTGAGAGAGGGCCAAGAGAGCAAGAGATCTTCCATCAATTGATTCACTCCCCAAATGTCCACAGCAGCTGGAGCCGGGCCAGGCTGAAGCCAGGAGCCTGGAACTTCTGGGTCTCCCATATGGGTGGCAGGGCCCAGCTAGTTAAGCCCTCAGTAGCTACCTCAAGGAGTGCACCTTAATAGGAAGCTGAACTGCAAGTGGAGGAGCTGGGCCTCCAACCGGGCACTCTGATATGGGATGTGGCTGTCCCAGGTGGTGACTTAATCTGCTGCAGCACAACACCCATTCCCTTTTATACTTAATTTACAAATGTAATCATGCTCATGTCAAAAGTTCAAAAGGAGAAAAGTATACAGTAAAAAGTAAATAAAAGAGTTTCTTGAGTATTCTTCTAGATTTTTTGACACATATATAAGTACATTTATTATTTATTCTTATTTCTCAGGAGTGGAGTCTACAACCTTTCTTTTTGGTATTACTCTTTTAAATAATGCTAGGATAAGTATATTTATACATAAATTTTTTGTGTGTTTATAATTATTTCTTTAAGACAGATTCCTAGAAGTAGAGCAGGTCAAAGTGATGAGTCTTAATAAATACTGCCCAATTTAAAATATGGTTTTGAAAATGGATTGCTAATATCACCGATCAACTGTGCTGTGGTTCTAACTTCAACAAACTATGTGGAAGCATGGTATACTAGTTTCCTAAAATCTTTTTATAGAGACTTAATTATTTATAAGTAGAGAAGTGTGCAATATAGGAATATCATTTTTTTTATTCATTTATTTGAAGTGTAGAGTTACAGACAGTGAGAGGGAGAGACAGAAAGAAAGGTCTTGCATCTGCTCGTTCGGCTGTAACAGCTGGAGCTAGTCGATCCGAAGCCAGGAGCCAGGAGCTTCTTCCAGGTCTCCCATGTGAGTGCAGGGACCCAAGCGCTTGAGCCATCTTCATCTTCTTTCCCAGGCCGCAGCAGAAAGGTGGTTCAGAGGAGGAGCAACCGAGACTAGAATTGGAGCCCACAGGGGATGCTGGTGCTGCAGGTGGAGGATTAACCTACTGTGTAACAGTGCTGGCCCCTCTAAGATTCTTTTTTAAAAGAAACATTTTTTAAGGGCAGAGTGATGGAGAGATGAGTGATAGAGAAAGAGAGAGAGACGTATCTTCCATCTGACAGTTCATTCTCCAAATTCCTGCAAAAACGGGGCTGAACCAGGATGACACCAGGAGCCAGAAACTCCACCTGAGTCTCCCACCTAGGTGGCAGGAACCAGGTACTTGGGCCATCTGCTGCTGCCTCTCAGGCACATAAGCACAAAGCTGGATTGGAAGAAGTGTAGTTGGAACTCGATCTCAAGATGAAGATCTCCCAAGCAACACCATAATGCTTACCCCATATTTGTTTTTATTCTAATAGAACATACTATGCCTTTGGATCTTTAATCTCCCCTCCCCCCAGTAACAACAGATAAATAATGGGTATATGTCACAATTATAATGCTGTATTATATTCCTCTTATATATATGGTTGAACTTTACTCATTCCAATATTGATGGGCCTTTGGTTGTTTACAGCTATTTGTTATCATAAATAATACTTAAATGAATATTTTTGTACATATGGCTTTAGTCCTTTGTTTAATACTTTTCTTAGTATAAAATGTAAGTAGACTTTTTGTATCAAGGGGCATAAATATTTGAAATTTGGATGTATTAGAAGTCCTTTTACTTTTTACTTATTTTTCAATATTGTTATAATTTTTGCCATAAGTGATATAGAGAAGGAAATGTCAAATTGTTCTGTGGAACTTCCTCATGTTCATGAACACTGAGTGTTAATGATATTTTAAATCTTTGTTAAAACGTAATCTAGTATGGAAATACATATTGTTATTTAGTTTTTTAAAATTATAATGAATACATTTTAAGTTGAGTTTTTTCATTTATTAATATTGCATTTATCTTTGTAACATATTTTTTAAAAAGATATATTTATTTTACTTGAAAGTCAGAGTTACACAGAGAGAAAAGGAGAGGCAGAGAACAAAGAGAGAGAGGTCTTCCGTCTGCTGGTTCACTCCCCAGATAGCTGCAATGGCCAGAGCTGACGCCATCTTCTACTGCTTTCCTAGGCCACAGCAGAGATCTGGATTGGAAGTGGAGCAGCCAGACCTCGAACTGGTACCCATATGGGATGCTGGAACTGCAGGTGGCGGCTTTACCTGCTTTGCCACAGTGCCAGCCCCAAGCATATTTTTCTGTTTTTTTTCTCATTGAGTTGTTGGAATTCTTACTATACCCTTTTATCCTACTATGCTGACATATTTTTTTTCAATTTGTAGCTTTTTTCTTTTAACTTCATTAATGATCTTTATTTTGTACAGAAGTTTAAAACTTTTAGTATATTCAATTTATAATATTTTCTTCTTTTAACATTATGCTTATGAAGACCTTTCTTTCCTCAAGTTTATACAAATAGTCATTTGGAGTTTGTTAAAGGTGATTTGTTTTTAGTTTTTACATAAGGAAATTCATGTAGATTTTATTTTAAAGTGAAGTGTGAGGTAAAAGATCCAGTGCTTTTTTCTCCCAAATATCTATCCATTCCCAGCACCATTTATTCAATGATTTATTTTACTCTATTGTCTAGAATTATTGCTTATATGCTAAATTCTTCTTTAAACTGCCATCTATTTCTATATTTCTAAAAGAGGTTTATTTATTTTAATTTATTTGGAAGGCAAAGTTAGAGAGAAGGAGAGAGGGAGAGAGAGAGAGATTGAGATCTTGTATCCACTGGTTCATTCAAGTGGTCATAATGGGGCCGGGGCTAGGCTAGGCTGTAGCCATAGGCCAGGAGCTTCTTCCCAATCTCTCATGTGGATGCAGGAGCCTAACCACTTTAGCCATCCTCTTCTGCTTTCCCAGGCACATTAGCAAGGAGCTGAATCAGAAGTGGAGCAGTTGGGAATCCAACTGGCACCCATATAGGATGCTTGCATTGCAGGCAGTAGCTTAACCTGCTACATTACAATACTGGCCCTTATTTCTAAATTTTCTGTTGTCTGTTATCTCCCAATTTATCCTAGTATAATAGACTATTAAGGTTTTATATTTTAATAATTTTTACATGACAAATTTTAAACCTAAAATTTTTTATGATTTATTATTAGAAAAAAGTTAATTTTTGAAATCACCTCAAATGTACGTTACTTATTTACACATAAAACAAATCCTTGACCTTAAAATGTTTTTCTTTTAGGTTTTACAATGTTCTATAGGTATCTGTAATATAAATGGTAAATACTTTGTGGGGAGTTTGTGGACAAAAACTCTCTTCAGTGCAGTTGTCTTGGGAAACTGCTCTGAGCTAGAGAATACAAGAAGGGAGCTTTGAATTTAAGCCTGACACGTGGCATAGTGTCTGTACAGAGAAGTAAAGTGGTTGAAGAACAGGGGACAGAGAAGAGCAGCTCTTTAACATAAGTAACCACTAGGTTTCTGAAGGAGTAGGATCTGAAATATTAAGGAATGTTACTTAAATGAACCATGGAAAGTGCACTAGGTTTAAAAACTGAGGTTGGGAGATTGAGTGTGAACCATTGCATTTACTAGTTTTGTGAATATTTAATCCCATTGAATTTTAGTCTTTTCATAATAAAATGTGAGTACTAATCCTTTCCTGAGACATAACTGTGGAGATTGAATGAGAGAATAAATATCAACCAAATAGTGAATGATCTACAGCGTTTGTTTTAAAATGGCTAGTTGTTTTCTTACTGTGAATCCTACAGAAACAGGTTCAAGGACCCTGAGTTTAGGGCTGGATACTAGAATATTGGAGAGCTCTGTAGATTTTCTCCAACATATTACATTAAAAAAGGCAGCGACTTTTGTCCCAATGCTGGTGTTTGTGCAATAATATAGGTAAGTGAAATTATATAATGTGTGGCAGGTGTTTTTCATCTACATGCACAAACACTCATACTCACACACACTCATACACACACACACACACACACACACACACACACACAAACACATGCATAGACTTATACTGTTCCATTCCAGGACAAGAATATATAGAAATTGATAGTTCGGAATTTGGGGAAATGGGACTTACAGGATAAACTTATTGAAAAATCCAAGCATTGAATCCGTTTGTTTATGAAGTGTCTTATGTCAAATGAGTTAAGTGCTAAAGGAAAGTATTAAAACTGCGTTTTATGAGAGCAGTGAATGCCAAGGATCCCACTTTACAGATGATATAACTAGAGACATCTATTTTTCTCATAGAAGAAACGTAAGCCTAGGAACTGGAAACTTTGACTTAAAATGGAAGCTCTGTCACCAGCTTGTCATGTGCTCTTGCTATGCGTCAAATTCCTTGTCTGTAAACATGGGTGCCTCTCATCCTGCTATTTCTGGTATTTTTCACCTAGGAAGTGAGGCAATCTCTGAGAGAGGCTAGGGCAAATCTTGTCCAGACTTTAAAGTGAGATCTTTAAATTGTTATGCAGAAGATACACCATGAGGATAAGCAAGATCTCTCCATTTGATTCTGTTTGTTACTATGTTTTTGAAAGTGAGCAAAAGACATAATTAGGACTGGAAAAGACTAACTCATAATATACAAGTAAGCTCCTAGTGGTCCACTGTATTTGGTTGTGAAGTGTGATGCTGTGGCAGCATTGCCAAGGACACAGCTCTGGGGTCTTGTTACCATTAAGACATTCTTTGAAAAGTGAGCGGCTATACTAGGCAACCATCATCTGTGCCAGTTGTGACTTTGGCACAATATAGCTGAGTCTCAGGAATAAATAAAAATGAGAAGTACATTCCCCTATCCAAAGGCATACCCAATCTGTCTAGGAAGCTTTGCTTATCTCCATTTCTTACAAAATGGGAGGTGAATGGTAATATCCTCATTTATTCATATTCTTTTTAGAAAATAAGGTTATATAGTTTTATAATTTGCTTTGTTCACCTACCATATTTCACACAAAGCTATAATTATTAGTCTTTTTTCCTAGGCTCTGAACTCCTTGAAGTCACCAGTTCTACTTCATTTCTGTTTTTCCAGGGCTTACCACAGTGCTTGGTACTGAACAAACGTTTAGTTAATGATGAGTAACCATGATTTATCTGGGAATTAGGGCTCATATTATTACCACATAGTTACCAAATCTTTATTTTTCTCTTCTTTTAATAACTCTCTCCCTTTTAGTTTCTATCACGAATTGAGAAATGCTTAAAAAGTATAACATGCTGTCTAGCAAGTTCAGACCATGTTGACTCTGTAGTCACATAAATTGTTCTTGTCTGTATCCAGTTGATAATGCAGCTGTTATTTTTATAATGGTCTATGTACATATTTGCACAACAGGCGGTGTCAACTCATAACTTACTTGGTGTCATTTGCTTGATACTTTAAATTACAGAGCTCCATTACTGAAGTCATTATTTGTGGTTAAGAGGGAGTGGTACTGAGAGTGGCAACAAGAAAAGTTTCTTAAAATGAGGATCAAAATTGACCGTCTTTAGATGTATTCAAGTTTATCTTGATTTAACTACTTAGAATAAGTATGAAAACCATTCCTAGCTCATTTGCTTCAAACAGTTAATTGTATAGAAAATAGTAGATCGATTAAAAAGATATGTGGAATTAAAAATTAGTATTTATCTGTAAAATTTTGTTAAATGATTGCTTTTTAAATGTTCTGCAACTCTACTGTTACTCTAGTTTGTAAGCAGAACTCAGAGAAATCAGCAGATATAGGAATCCTTTCATTGTTATAGGTATGATAATGCACTACAAATGTGAGACTTTTTTTAAAAAAAAGATTTATATATTTACTTACTTGAAAGTCAGAATTACAGAGAGAGAAAGGGAGAGACAGAGAGATCTTCCCTCCGCTGAGAGGGAAGACTATGCTAACTACAATATTTATCTTGCAGTGAATCCAAATTGTCAGTTGCTGGAGATCTGGGATTGTGCTTTATTGAACTGTATCTCAAGAGATCCCTATTTATGCTGTGCAGCCCCTGGACTCTCAGAAACATTAACTGAATTGCTGGAGATCATTATATCATTACCTTGAATTTAAAAAATATGCCAATAAGTAAAAATTTTTTAAATTTAATTTTTTTCAATTTAAGGCAAAGTTACAGAGAGATAAAGATATATAGAGAGAGATGGAGAGAGATCTTCCATCCACTGGTTCCCTCCCCAAATGGCTTCACTGGCTAGGGCTGTGGCATGCTGAAGCCAGGAGCTTTTTCTGAGTCTCTCATGTGGGTGCAGCGGCCCAAGCACCTGGGTCATTCTCCGCTGCCCTCGTAAGCCCATTAGTAACGAGCTGGGTCAGAAGTGGAGCAGCTGGGACTCAAACTGGCATCCATATGAGATGCTGACATAGCAGCCTATGCCTCAACCCTGACATCAAGACTTAATTTTTAAAAAAGATTTATTCCTTTCTTTGAAAGTTACAAGGGGCGGGGGGAAGAAAGAGAGAGAGAGAAAGAGAGAGAGAATGAATTGTCTTCCATCTGCTAGATTCACTCCTCACGTAACCAGAGGAATGAGGCTGAAATCAGGAGCAGGGAACTTTATGCAGGCTTCCACATGGGTGGCAGGAGCTAAAATACTTGGGAAAGACTTAATTTTTAAGCTAAATTTCATGTTTAGTTTGTAATACCTCCTTATACTTAAGAAAATATTTTATTTTAAATAGAACAAGAATTCTAGAATTAAGAACATTTTCAGTAAGAAAAAGCATTTTATCAAATTGCAAAAATTTCATTTTTCCACAAAAGGTTTTGTGAACTTACCCGCATTTAATCCAGTTGCCCTTTAACCTAAAAGTTTTTAAAGTTTAGTGTGCTAGGAATTACCTAGGGACTATGCTTTAAAAATAGATTCCTGGGCCACACTCAGAATGATAGGATCAGTAGATATAGGTGGGGCCTAATAATCTTTTTGAAAATTTTATTTTAATAAGCACATAATTTAATTCCTGGTAGGTATGGATAAAATGTAAAATAGTGGAATCTTGGAGTCGTAGCTTCTTTAGAGGAAAACTTGTATAACAGGTCCTGAACATGAATCTGTTGGCAGGCAAGCTGTAACAGTTAGTTGCAGAGCTTTTAGAAAGTAGAAACTCCTGGCCCACTCAAGAAGATTCTGGTTTATTAGGTCTGGAAATCTGAATTTGGTAAAGGCTTTCAAGGTTATCATATAATCGGCTGTTTTGGCGCAACTTTTAACCCATGAGTCAGTGTGAGAATCCTTTCTACAGTATTTCTGGCAATGATTCATCCACTTTTTTTTTTTAAAGCTTTTATTTAATGAATGCATTTTTCATAGGTACAACTTTAGGGATATAGTGGTTCTTTCCCCCATATCTGCCCTCCCACCCCAACTCCCATCCCACCTCCTACTCCCTCTCCTATCCCATTCTTCATTATGGTTCATTTGTAGTTTAACTTTATATTCAGAAGACCAACTCTATGCTAAGTAAAGATTTCAACAGTTGGCACCCACACAGATACACAACATATAAAGTACAGTTTGAGAACAAGTTTTACAGTTAATTCTCATAATACAACTCATTAAGGACAGAGGTCCTACATGGGAAGTAAGTGCATGGTGACTTCTGTTGTTCATTTAACAATTAACACTCTTATGTATGACATCAGTGATCACCCGAGGCTATTGCCATGAGCTGCCAAGGCTATGGGAGCCTTTTGTGACCACAGACTCCATCAGTATTTGGACAAGGCCATAAGCAAAGTGGAGATTCTCTCCTCCCTTCAGAGAAAAGTACATCCTTTTTTGATGGCCCCTTCTTTCCACTGGGGTCTCACTCACAGAGATCCTTCATGTAGGATATTTTTTTCCACAGAGCCCTGGCTTTCCATTCCTGAAATGCTCTCACAGGCCTTTCAGCCAGACCAGGAAGCCTTAAGGGTTGATTCTGAGGTCAGAGTGTTACAGTGAACGTCATTCTAGGATTCTGCTGTGTGGACTGCTTCCCATATTGGACTTTCCTTCCTTTTTTTTTTTTTTTTTTTTGACAGGCAGAGTTAGACAGTGTGAGAGAGAGAGAGAGAGAGAGACAGAGAGAGAGATAAAGGTCTTCCTTTTCTGTTGATTCACCCCTCCAATGGCTGCTACGGATGGCGCGCTGCATCGATCCAAAGCCAGGAGCCAGGTGCTTCCTCCTGGTCTCCCATGTGGGTGCAGGGCCCAAGCACTTGGGCCATCCTCCCAATGCCTTTCTGGGCCACAGCAGAGAGCTAGACTGGAAGAGGAGCAACCAGGACAGAATCCGGCACCCCAACTGGGACTAGAACCTGGGATGCTGGCACCGCAGGCGGAGGATTAGCCAAGTGAGCCGAGGCGCCGGCCTTTCCTTCCTTTTTAATTCTATTATTATTACCAGGCACTTTGATGTTATTTATGTGTTCTCTTTTACATTTAATCCTATCTATATTATCACTTTAACGATTAAGGTAGCATTTTTACCACCAACTTTACTGGGATTGGAGTCCCATGACAAGTTTTTAAACTGTACCCTTAGAAGTAAGTCCGTAGGACTGTATACAGAACTATACAGCTTTACAGTTATAAACTACCTCTTTCTCTCTTATTCCCCCTCTTATTTTTTACTGGGATCTATTTTCAATTGGCTTTATAAACATATGATTAACTCTATGTTAAGTAAAGAGTTCAACATATAGTATGAAGAAGAGAGAAGAAAAAAGAAAGAAAAGAAAGGAAAAAAAGGAAATAAAAAATAAACAGGATGAGGGCTAGTCAGGTCATTGTTTCTAAAAGTGTCAAATTCACTTCTACAGCTTTCATTTTAGGAGCACCACTGCACTCCTGGGCCATAGCAGAGAGCTGGCCTGGAAGAGGGGCAACTGGGACAGAATCTGGCACCCCGACCGGGACTAGAACTTGGTGTGCCGGTGCCGCTAGGTGGAGGATTAGCTTATTGAGCCACGGCACCGGCTCTAGGGGCACTATTAATTCTTACAGATCAGGGAGAACATATAGTATTTGTCTCTTTGGGACTGGGTTATTTCACTAAGTATGAAGTTTTCCAGATTGATCCATTTTGTTGCAAATGACTAGATTTGTTTGTTTGTTTTTTTACTGCTATATAGTATTCCATAGTGTACATATCCCATAATTTCTTTATCTAGTCTTCGGTTGATGGGCATTTAGGTTGATTCCATGTCTTAGCTATTGTGAATTGAGCTGCAGTAAACATACAGGTGCAGATAGCTCTTTTGTTTACTGATTTCATTTCCCTTGGATAAATTCCCATGTGTGGGTTGGCTGGGTCATATGGTAGGTCTATATTCAGATTTTTGAGGTATCTCCATACTGTCTTCCATAATGGCTTTTTACCAGTTTACATTCCCACAGTGGATTAGGGTACCCTTTTCCCTACATCCTCTCCAGCATTTGTTGTTTGTTGATTTCTGTATAAGGGTCATTCCAATTGGGGTGAGGTAAAGTCTCATTGTTGTTTTGATTTCACTTCCCTGACAGTTAGTGATCCTGAACATGTTTTCGTGTATCTGTTGGCCATTTGGATTTCCTCTTTTGAAAAATGTCTGTTTAAATCCTTTGCCCATCTCTTAATTGGCTTGTTTGTTTTGTTATTGTGGAGTTTTTTTTTTTATCTCTTTGTACATTCTGGTTATTAATCCTCTATCAGTTGTGTAGTTTGCAAATAATTTCTTCCATTCTGTTGGTTGCCTCTTCACTTTCCTGACTGTTTTATCCACTTTCAACTTCTGACAGCTTCTATCTTGTGAGGCAACTTATTCCATTGCTTTTATAGATTTATCTTGGGCTTAACAAAAAGCTACCACCATGTAATTTCCACCTACCAGTATTTTTTTTTTGGGGGGGGGGGGGGAAGAAATAAAAACTAACATTCTGTCACTATTTACCATGCCACACTGGCTGTACTAGATATTGTTATCTCTTCTTTGTTGAAAATATAAAACTAGATCATTTCCAGAGCTGCAAAATGGAATATCAAATTAGATAGTCAGTAATCAAAATGTGGTTTTTTGACCCAAAGGAACCCTAGGATCTTTATTAGAGGGTTTGCAAAGTCAAAATTATTTTCATCATAACAGAGTGGATATTAGCCCTTTTCACTATATTGGTATTTTCATTGAGCATGCGAAGAAATTTTGGGCAAAATTACTGGTGCCTTAGTGCAAATTGAGGCAGTGACACCAAACTGTATGTTAATAGTCATTGAATTCTTTATTATCACCCACAGAAAAAACCAAAAAAGCCATTTTTGCTTATTATTTTGTGGAAGTGGTAAAACTTATTAATTTTATGTATACTTGACTCTTGAAAACATTTTTTAATACTCTATGGTGAAATAGGACGCATGCATAGAGCACTCATTTGACATATCCAAGTACCGTTTATCTTGGAGAAAATCACTTGTGTGACTGAGTTGAACTAACTGCTTTTTCAGTGGAATACAACTTTTAATAAAAAAAAAAAAACTAACAAACAGACAATGGTCATTTAGATTTGGATCCTTGGCAAACATATTCTCAAAAATGAACAAAGTGAGTCTACCTATTTAGTGAAAATCAACCGACATTGTTTTGTTTCTTTGTTTCTTTGTATTTTTAGCAATAAAATTCAAGCTTTGAGGGGAAATAGTTTGGAAGGCTGGTATCCACCACCATGAATTTGACAGCTTCTCAATATACTTAAAATTTTTTTTTAGGTAAGATTGGTGGTGATATTAAGGAATGTGGTTTTAAAAATATTGTGTAATGAAACATGTCAGCATTTTGAAGATCTATGTAAGTCAGTGAACCAATATTTTTCAAAAGAAACATTATGTCACAAAGTCATGCATGCCTAAAAGATCCTTTTAAAGGTCAGTGGATTTTAAAATAACAGAATACAGGGGCCTGCTTTGCGGCATAGCAAGTAAAGCTGATGCCTGTGACACCAGCATCCCAAGTGGGCGCCAGTTCCTGTCCAAGGTGTTCCACTTCCAATCCATCTTCTTGTAATGGCCTGGGAAAAATACTGAAAGATGCCCAACTGTGTAGGCCTCTACCATCCATGTGGGAGACCCGGATGAAGCTCCTGGCGTCTGACTTGGGCCTGGCCCAGTGCTGGTCGTTGTGGCTATCTGTGGTTAATTAGTGGAATAATCGCTCTCTCTTCCTCTATCACTGTAACTCTTGACTCTCAAATAAATAAATGCATCTTTAAAAATAAAATAAAATAACAAAAAACAAATTTATTGATATTCAGGTTTCAGATTCCATATTGCAATTAACCTTTGAGAAATGGTTATTTGATATAGTTTCAAAGAAAAAAAACCACAATTATTTGAAAAGACTATTAAAACACTCTGCCTCTTTTCAACTACTGGTATATATTTGTGTAAAAGTGGATGTTTTCCACAAGCTTTTACAAACTAACATCTCAGAACAGATTGAATGCCGTAGCACCTATGAGAAGCTGGCTGCCTTTTGTAAACCAAGCATTGAAGAGTTATGCAGAGCATGTTTAGTAGTGCCAACCTTCTCTTTAATTTTTTTTGTCCTAGAAATATATTTCATAGAACATGCTTTACTACCATGTAATAAGTTGACTCTTATCTTTCTAAGTGATTTAATAACCATTATTAAATTTCTAAGTTTTAGTTTACTAATATAATAAATATTATAAATGCACAATAGTTGTTTGGGATATTCAGTTTTGTTTATTGAAGGGAGATCTTTTTTGTATTAATTTGTTTTTGAAAGATTCAATATTATTTGTAGATACAATTCTAAGAACATGATACTCCCTTCCTCCCTCCCTTCTCTTCTCTCCTTCTCACTGTCTTTCTTTCACCCTTTCTTTTTCTTTCTTTAATTTTTGAGATAACATGTTTTAAATTTACATTACAGTGAAAGGCTTAATACCACACCAAATAAGAAGTTTTTTTAAAAAAAGCAAAAAGAGCCTAGTTTGGTGGGAATATAGGCAATGTCTCTAAACAATAATTGAGTGGAAAAATGACCATTTTGCCATGTACAGTAAATTCTAAAGTAATCACAGAACATTAAAACTACAGAAGTTTAACATTCTTTACCATTGATTTGATAAAGGTATAAAACAAAGCTTCACAAACTATATTTGCAGCAATACTGATACACGCAGGCATTTCTTTTATTTGTTTTTTAAATTTTAGCTTCCGTGTATAAGGGAGAACATGCAGTATTTGTCTTTCTGGGTTCTGCTTATTCCAGTCAACATGATGTTCTCTAATTGCATCCATTTTGCTGCAAATGATAGCATTTCATTCTTTTTTATGACTGGATAATATTCTATTGTGTACATGTATGTGTGTGTGTGTATATATATATATATATATATATACACCCCGCATTTTCTTTATTCATTCATCTGATCATGGATACCTTGGCTGATTCCAAATTGGCTGCTGTGGCTATTCTGAACAGTGCTGCTATAAATATGGTGGTGCAGGTATCTGATATAATATGCTCAAGTCTTTTGGGAATATTCCCAGTGGTGGGATTGATGAATCATGTGGAAGGTCTATTTCTAATTTTTAAAGAAATCTCCGCACTGTTTTCCACAGTGCATGCACTAATTTACCTTCCTACCCACAGTGTATAAGTGTTCCCTCTTCTCCATTTCCTTGCCAGCATTTGTTACTCTCTGTGTTTTGGATTTTAGGCATTCTGACAAGGCTGAGGTGGTATCTCATTGTGGTTTTGATTTGCATTTCCCTGATGACTAGTGATGTTGAGAATTTTTTCATATGTTTGATGGCCATTTGCATTTCTTCTTTTGAAAACTATTGAAGTCCTTTGCCGATTCCTGAACTGGATTGGTTCTTCTTTGTTGTTGAGTTTTTTAAGTTGCTGATATATTCGGGATATTAATCCTTTGTCAGATAGGTGGTTTGCAAATATTTTTCCCATTCTGTTGGATGTCGCTTTACTCTATTGATTGTTTCCTTTGCTGTACAAAAGCATCTGAGTTTGATATAGTCCCATTTGTTTAGTTTTTCTTTTGTTGCCTGTGCTTTGGGAGTCTTGTTCAAGAAGTCATCTTCTATACCAATGTCTTGGAATGTTTCCCCTATGTTTTCTTCCAGCAACTTCATGGTCTCAGGCCTTAAATTTAGATCTTTGATCCATCTTGAGTTGATTTTTGTATATGGTGAGAGGTATGGATCTTTTTTCATTCTTCCACATGTATAATTCCAGTTTTGCCAACATGATTTGTTGAAGAGATTATCCTTACTCCACTGTATGGTATGAGCACTTTTGCCCAAAAGTCAGTTGGCTGTATATATGTGTTTTAATTTCTGGGCTCTCTATTCTGTTTCATTGGTCTATGTCTTGGTTTTTATGCCAGTACTATGCTGTTTTAATTACTATAGTCTTGTAGTATGCTTTGAAGTCAGGTATTGTGATACCTCCATCTTGATTTTTCTTGGTCAGGATCACTTTGGCTATTCTGGGTCTTTTGTGATTCCATATGAATTTTAGGATTACTTTTTGTAGTTCTGTAAAGAATATCACTGGTATTTTGATAGGGATTTCATTGAATCTGTAGATTGCTTTAGGTAATATAGACATTTTAATGATATTGATTCTTCTGATCCACAAGCAAGGAATATCTTTACATTCTTTTGTGTCCTAGATGATTTCTTTCATCAACCTAATTGTCATTTTAGAAATCTTTCACTTCTTTGGTTAAATTTATTCCTAAATATTTGATTTTTTGTGGCTATTTTGAATGGAATTTCTTTCTTGATTTCTCTTTCTGTGAGTTCATCATTAGCATATCAAAAAGCTATTGTTTTTAGTACATTTAAAATTTTTTAAAAAAGATTTTATTTATTTATTTGAGAGGTAGAGTTACAGACAGTGAGAGGGAGAGACAGAGAGAAAGGTCTTCCTTTGCCGTTGGTTCACCCTCCAATGGCTGCCGCGGTCGGCGCGCTGCGGCCGGCGCACCGCGCTCGTCCGATGGTAGGAGCCAGGAGCCAGGTGCTTTTCCTGGTCTCCCCATGGGGTGCAGGGCCCAAGCACCTGGGCCATCCTCCACTGCAGTCCTGGGCCACAGCAGAGAGCTGGCCTGGAAGAGGGGCAACCGGGATAGAATCGGTGCCCCGACCGGGACTAGAACCCGGTGTGCTGGCGCCGCAAGGCGGAGGATTAGCCTGTTGAGCCACGGCGCCGGCCAGTTGTACTCAATTTATAATACCATCAATGGTACAAGAAGGTACTTATGTTTGTATACCCTCATCAATATCAGTTTTTGTGCAGTTTATAAAATATTTTGTCACTATTGCTGGTGAATATGTTTTATTTACATTTCTTTGATTATTTGAGAGATTAACATTTTCACTTATTAACATTTTTCTATTATTGGACATTTGCATTTCTTGTACATTTATTCTTTAGATTCTTTATACATTTTTGTCTCATTTTTAAAAAGATCTATTTATTTATTTGAAAAGGAGAGATGGAGAGACAGAGAGAGAGAAAGCCATCTTGGATCTGCTGGTTCACTTTCCAAATGCCCACAACAGCCAGGCATTGGGCCAGGATGAAACCAGGAGCCAGGAACTTCATCTGTGTCCCTAGATTGATGGCAGGGTTTCCAGTACTTGAGCCTTCATTCACTCCTTTTCAGGTGCATTAGCAGGAAGCTGGATTAGAAGCTAGAGTAGCCAGTACTGGAACCTACACTTGATGTGGTATATGGGTGTCCTTAGTAGCAGCTTAACCCACTGCACCATAATGTCTGCCCTTGCCTTTTTATTTTTAAGTGTTTGTAATAATGCATTTAAAAAATATTTAGCTAATTAAGTATGTGTAAAAGATTTAACAGTTAACTAGTATGGAGGCTTGTCACCACCGTGGTTAGATGTAATTATCTGTGACCCAGGTTAGATTGAAATCTTTGAAGAGCCATAGGATTTGTGTGTGTGTGTCTATGTTGTTCTAATCAGAATATTTGTGTTTTTACTGTCCAGAACAATGCTCAACTCAGGGCACTTTTGCTAAATGAATGAATTATCAAATAGAGGAGTAGAGCAAAACATGCACTTGATTGTTCTGAGGATTTGTTTTGCTGAGTTGATATTTATTTCAGATGCCAATACCTATAGTATAGTATAGTTTTTTTTTTAAAGATTAATTTTTTATTTATTTGAAAATCAGAGTTACAGAGAGAGAGGGAAAGACAGAGAGGAATCTTACATCCTCTGGTTCGCTCCCCAGATGTCCTCAATAGCCAGGGATGGGCCAGGCTAAAGCCAGGAGCCAGGAGCTCCATCTATGTCTCCCATGTGGGTAACAGGGGCCCAAGCGCTTGGGCCATCTTCTGCTGCTTATTATAGTTATTTGTGTTCTAATTGCAGGGCTGGTTGTAGTGGTTCTTACAAACAATATTCATCAAGATATATGTTTTTTGAAATGAATTTTATTTTAATCTAGTTAGCTCTAAGTAACCTATATGTTGGCTAACTATATTTAAAGGCTGCAGATTGAATCAAACCAATCTCCAGAGACCAGGAAAGTTTCTGACCTAAATTAGAAACCCAAGCTTCATTATTATGTTCAGTTGAACACCACTCATAGCCATCCACACATTTTGGAAAGAATACAGTCTCTGTAACAAAGTTTCTTTGTTTTCATGGAACTAAAAATGTGCTGTATTTAGACCAAACAATAAAAATAAACTACCGAACTACCTTCTAATGCATGGGGGTTCTGGAGAGAGGAAACCATAGAAATTTAGAGGCATAAAGTGACTCATTGTGCTAGTTAAAAAGTTTTATAAGGCTGGCTCTGTGTGTTTGAGTTGCATCTGTTACCTCTTTGGCCAAAACTAAAGTGTGTGCAAGGAAAAGAATTTATAATTCAGTGTAGCTCATGCAGAATGTATGGTATATAGCCTAGGTATCTAATGGGTTTCAAACCTTTGGTAGGACAAAACTTCCTCCTTTGTTATTAATTCTACCTACAAGGTAGCCCTGTTGAACATACTCATGATATTCTCTGTGAAGTTAATTCATGTTTAATTTGTATAAATAAAGTACGTTTTTTCAAATGTGACTTACAAGCCTTATTTCCTTTTAAGAAATTTTCCCTTTTCTTTTTACTTATTTGTACTTTTAAGCACCTACATTATTACTGACAGTTTTTATAAAAGCCATATAAGATGTAGTTTTCTTAGATATAGAACAATGGAATAATTGTTTCTTTTGGCATCATCATCTGGAAAAGGGTTTTCAGAATAGATGGGGACAACTGCTTCAGTTAAAAACATGATTTGCATTTAGAATGTATACTTTGATAAAGAGTATAAATATAATTTACTTATCCTATTTCATTTTCTTTTCTCTCCAAATTTTCAGGTCACTTTCATGAATTCAAAGGCAATTTACCAGTGATTTCTGGGTGCTGGGGCTGACTACAATTGTGTGTGTGTGTTATTGTAAGTATTGGTTTATTTATGATTTTTCTCATTGCATAGTGAAAGAATTGCTATTTGTAAACAAGTTCTTAACTCCTTTCCTTTGCGAATTTTTATTAATTTCTTTGTAAGTGTTTTCTTGAGAAGAGTACTAGTAAAAAAATGCCAGCTGGTGAAAAAGCCTTTAGTTTTTTAGTGGTTTCCCATGAAATAACACAATGCAGAGTTCATCACAATAGGTCAAAAGAATAAATGTCTTACTTTTTGAGAATAGGGTTCATTTGTAGGAATGGGTTACTGTAAAGAGTCTAGTGTATATACACATGAATAATTTACCCTGATAACTTCTTAAATATTCTGGTTATCTGGACTTGAAAAGTGCTATGTGCCAGTGCTCTTAGAAAAGATATGAGATGATACAGAATTCAAAGAGCTGTCAGTACATTGGGAGATTATGTGCTAAGGAACCAAAGACTCATTTGGTAAATGTATAATGCACATCAAAACCATGGTATTCCTACCTGCTTTCCCATCCCCAAAGCACTATTACATTTTAGATGGTGTTTTGGAGAACAAAGGTGACATTTTCTCAGAAAATAAAGTAGATTTCAAGAAAAATAATAATGAAATTTAGAGTTCTCTTAAAGTACCATAAGTTAATTGATATGTTTGCCATACAGAATATGTGGCAGATATTAAAAAATGTCTCTGTGAATATAATTCCATATTTAAATAGCTTGAGTTTAAAATATCTTTCTAGTTGTACATTATTGAAAAACCCAGGCATTTAAGGGAATGTCTTACATTTGAAAACAGTAAAGACATAGGAAACTCTTCCTTTGTTAGTGTAATGCTATAAAAAAGATTTGGAGAATAGACTTCTAGGAAACTCTTTGAAAAAATAACATTATAAAAGTTTAAGTGACTCAGTATTTAAGCAGAGAGCAGCAACAATTTAAGAACAGCATTACCTTTCTTTTAGTAGTACAGATATTTTTGAACTAGTTTTTAAAAAAGCAAGTATGCATTTTAAATATAATTTAAAACATCTTTAGTGCTATATGAATGAAAAGTTATTATTTTTATGAAATTGCATCAATTTACATTTTTTTATTTGAAGACTTAATTCTTAGGTAAACCATTAAATTATATAAACTGCATGGTTCATTTAGATTAAATATTTATGCAAGGTGTCATGGTGAGGATTAGGAGGCAAATAAAATGGAGAAAGAAATGTAAAGTATCTTTAATGGCTCTTGGTGAAAACAGAGGTTCTAAGAAGCTGAGCTTATCCTGTTGGAAATCTGAGTGAAGGGAAATAACTTGGAGCCGTCTAAATCTTACCTTAATTGCTCTTTTTTTTTTTTTTTCACCTCTCTTCTTTCTTCCCTTATGTTGTTCACTCATTCTCTTTAAAAACTTTTAGGATGATTAAATTTTTAAACTGACAATAATAATTACCAGCTTTTCAACAAAGATAACTTTCATTAAAATATAGTTTATACATCTCATCTCTCAAAGGCTCTGTTACTGGAATTCTTCTCTTCTTCCTTCACACCACAACACAACATAGGCTCAGTTTGAATGAAGGTCATCCAATTAGCTAAAAATTTTTTTGTGACCTAACAAAGGAAAAGGCTAAATATTAGAAGAAGGGGCATTGTTGATATAGTTTTCTTATGGTTATTTTTGGAGTTCAACATTACAAAGGACAAAATACTTATGGTAGGACCTTATCTGGTCATTTAGGCAGAAGTCCCACTAGTCATGCATGCCTGAAGCAATTATTTTCTAGTCTTGAGAATTTCCATGTGCTAGGTTAGGGCATGGACTTTGCTGTTCCTTTGGTCAGTGATCTCAAGCTTTGTTAAGATCAACTTCTGACTGCAGAATCTTCTTGTTACAGAAATGTGACAGGGTAACATGACCAAGATACATCAGATGAAATGAATGTGGCATCCAGAATGTTTGAGTTTCTATTTATTTTAAGATTTATTTTACTTATTTGAAAGGCAGAGTTATAGAGAGAGAGAAAAAGAGAGAACGAGAGTGAGGAGAGAGAAATTTCCATCTTCTGGTTCACTCTCCATATAGCTACAATGGATGAGACTGGGCCAGGTAGAAGCCAGGAGCCTGGAGCTTCATCTGGGTCTTCGCCTGGGTGGCAGGGTCCTGAGTACTTGGGCTATTTTCTGCTACTTTCCTAGGCATATTAGCAGGGAGTTTGATCGAAAGTGGAGCAGCTGGGACTCGAACCCAAATGGAATGCTGGCAAAATAGTTATGGCTTAACCCAGTGAGCAACAATGCCAGCCCCAAGTCTCTATTTCTTTCAGTTATTGTACAGTCAGCCCATCACTTACATTGAAAGATGGGGTAGCTAACACAATAAAAATATTTACCTAATCTGGCCCCCAAACAAACAAATCCTATCAATGACAACAACTTATTTTATGAACACTTATTTCTATGTCTTGGAACTATTCATCTGCTACATGATCTAAGGCAGAAAGTTATACCTCATGGCCATGAGAAGGTTTCTTGGTAAGGTGTGCAAAAGCCAGTCTGAGATAAGGAAAGTGGGATATTGTTTTGCACATCTATAATGAATGGGCCACACCAAGAGTGTGTGAGACCCGATTGGGATCTTACCTACTTAAATCCACTACCCAGGTCAAAAGAGGAAAACGTTGTAAAGGCAACTGGCTATCTCTTAAAACGCTGGATCTTATTCTAGTTTTATTTTTCCTGGTTACAGAAAGATAAAACTACTTTTCTCTTTTCCTGAAGTAGGTATTGTGTAAAAACACCTTGTTTGACATGGCATTTTCATTTAATTTTTTATTTTGAATGCAAAAATTATGTATTTCTGACCTTTAAACTTTAAATGACAATAAATTATTTTTTAAAGATTTATTTTGTTTATTTGAAAGAGTTACAGAGAGAGAAGGAGAGATAGAGGGAGCGAGATCTTCCATCCACTGGTTCACTCTCCAAATGGCCACAATGGCCTGGGTTGGGCCAAGCTGAAGCCAGAAGCCAGGAGCTTCATCCAGGTCTCCTGGGTGGGTGTAGGGGCCCAAGCACCTGGGCCATCTTTTTCTGCTTTCTCAGGCCACTAGCAGGGAACTGGACTGGAAGTGCAGCAGCTGGTACTCCAACTGGCAACCATATGGGATGCAGGTGGTGGCTTAACCCGTTATACCACAACACCAGCTCTGATTTTTTGTTTTTAAAGGCAGACATAGTTCACTAGGTACTCTGCTTTTTCAGGTTACCCAAGCCATTTTAGTAATTTGATAATGAATTTCCCTTTTATAAATTCTGTGTCTGTTCTTGGTCTTGTAAAGCAACATTTTCCCTGAATTCTGGCACAAAAAGTGATTATTTTCTAACCACAGGTTTGAGTCATTAATAAATAACAACAGTATCTTAAGTTGGTATAACACTTGATTTTGCAGATCTTGAATTGACTGAATTCCAAAAACTGTGGGATGAGTAGAAATTTTCTTCATTTTGCTGTAGTAGTGGGATTCAAACCTAGAATTTATGATATAAATTCAGCATTTGTTCCATAACACTATGCTCTTCTCTTTCAGAAATAATTTTTCCCCCTCTTTCTGTTGTTTCTGGTCACTATCCCAGTCTTCACTTGGTTGCTGTAAAAACATTTTTGAAAAATAGAGATAGACTAAGTCAAGGAAGAAACTGTAAAGAGCCTTCTGCCACTTTATTTCTTTAGGTTCCTGGAGAGTATGGTTCTGTCTGACATTTTTCCTACTCCCCTATTACACACAGCCATATGTAATACCGCTGCTGAAATTTTTTGAATTACATAGATTTTTTAAAGAAATGAACAAAAACAATCTTGAGGGGTGGACATTTGATGCAGTGGCTAAGATGTCACTTGGGATGTCTGCAGACCACGTTGGAATGCTTGTGTTCAAATCCTGGCTCCACTCCTGATTTCACCTTTCTGCTAATGCACATCCTGGGAGACAGCAGGTGATGGCTCAAGTACTTGGGTCCCTGCCACCCATATGGGAAACCTATACTGAGTTACTTCTCCTGGTTATTTGAGAGATGCGGAGTGAGCCATTGGATGGTATTTCTCCCACCACCTTCCTCTTTCCAAACAAGTAAAAGAAATAAACAAAAAATTTTTTTAAAAATCACAAATTCATGCATTCATGTCTTTGTGATATTTTGAAATGGAAAGAAAGCTGTTTCAAATCGAGCATAGCCCAGACCAAAGCTCCCTCAGTGAAAACATCTGTGATTTTAAGGACAAGTAGGTCTAGGTGCATTATCTTTAAAAAAATACTATTCCAGGCTAATCTTGACATAGAACAGGTAAATAAAAAAGATGAGCTGTGAAAATCCACAAATAGGGCTTGAATGCCATTTTCCATGACAACGGGAGCTGCCCCATGAAAGCATTAATGCTGGGAATGTAAGGAATTTAAAATTGTGCCTTCTCAGTTTTACAGTTGTGTGCTCATGTTAATTAGAGATATACTGACATTTGAAGTACCTACATTAATACACACAGCTACTACACATTTGTGAACTGTGGCCAGATACCCACTTTAAATGAAAGGAGTTTGCATGTCTGAATGTGTATATCCATTACATTGTAAGCTTTTAAATTTCATATACTAGTGTACTTAAATACTTGTTCTTTATGCTCTCTCTACTTTCAGTTTCTAATTTATATCTGAAAGCATAGCCTGGAGTATTTTTAATTTCCTGGTGGTGTTTTGGAGCAATATTGATGGAATTTTGAGGAAAAAAATGTTTTAATAGTGTTCTTTATTTTCTGTAGTTTTGAATCTCTTTTTCCTCTGACTTTCTAAATTGTTAGTTTTTCTTGCAAACCTTTGAAATGGCCTGCCACTGAAATAAGGTAGGATTTAGGTTTATGGAGTTTGCTTCACTGGCTATATTTAAGCACACACACAAAAAGCTACTCTTTATGGTCACACTATAGTTTTAGCCAGAAAAGCCCAGTATTAGAGACTTTGATGAGATGCGCAGTGAAGAGGCATTCTGGTCTTTCCAGTATAGCTGAGTTTCATTCTTCCATCTTGATGTCAAATCATATGTCTTAATTTTTGATTTGCAAATATGTTCACACTGGCTTGATGCCTTCTTGAGGTCATCTTTAGCCCTAGAATTTGTCTTTTGTTTGTTTTACACTTTAAAGTAAGACCTTACATCTATTTTTGCAAGCTTGTGTTTCTTAAGAATCTGCCTGTCAGGGATTTTTAACCTAATTGTTTTCTGCCTGTTGTCTAATGAAACTCCCACACTTAGTTTTTGGACCAATCCCTGAATATTACACAAGACCAGTTAGAAAGAAGCTTCCTTTTTGCAGCACCAGAACAAACTGCTCTAAAAAGTTTGTAATACTTTGGACTTGTTTCATTAAACCATTTTACTGGCATCATTAAACCATTGAGACCTGGGACCATTAAAACTTACTCATTACTATTATTATTATGGCTTTTATTACGTTTCCCCCCACTGTACCAAGTTCTTCTGTTCTTTATTCTTTCATGTTGCTTACTACATATTGTGCCATCACAGCATATTCGGTAATTCCAAGTTAATTGCTCAATTATCAGTGATAGTCATGAAGCACTTGAAACATGCGCAGTGGAAGATTTAAAAAATTTCAAAATAAGTTGGTGTGTCATAATCTTAAATGTGAAACATGCCAATATCTGCAGGCATAAAAATATACAGCCTGAGCTAGGCATTTCAAGGAAGGCAAAAACCTACTCTTAAAATCAGGGCTTTTGTCTGGGACTGAAGTGTTTCATCTTCCCTAATTTCAAACAACATGTCTAAATTTGATCTTGGTTTACTTTTCATCTCTAAAAATTTGGTTGTGGTTTATAAAGGAAAAGGGGAGTAAATCTGTATTGATTCTGTTTGAATGTTTTACTGGCAACTCACAATCACATATTCACTGTCAAGTAGAATTTAGTGTAAGGTGGATCTATGTTGGATGCCAATCAAGGAAGAAAAATAATCTCTTTATCATGTTTATTCACCCATAAAGCAATCCTCTAATCAGAGGGTAGTATTAAAGTGAAGTTGTATATTGATGATTTATTGGTACTAAAAAAAAAAAAAAGGAAAAAAAAATCTCCAGAAGAACAATGGCAATTTGGGGACTTACTCTGAATCCTACTCAGTAATATCCTCAGATGCCTTGAAGGTACTTACACATTATGGCAAAAATAATTATTATAAGTCTTTTGACAACTAGGCAAACTATCATTAAATTTTTGCATTAGCATTCAGTTTAGAGTTTTCTCGAAACTAATATAGTGCCAACAGCTCTTTTTTAGATGCTATTATGGTTCTTTCACATTTTTATAGTACTGTAGTAAAGCTGAATTTACTGGCAACATTTGAAGGTGGAGTAGAACTGCACAAGAGTCAGCATTAAAGTGATTCAGTGCCTGTTGTAGGAAAAATTCTTCCTAACTTGAGATTGGAAACAATGTGGGACTCGGGGTAATTTTCTAAGAGCTGCTAATAAATTTGAATATTTTCTCAAAAAGCTGCTCTCTGATCTTGTTTTTAACCAGTATTCTTACATAACTTGTATTAATATTGAAAAGAATTGAATCTGTATGGAGATGGGAAATAAAGTCGTTATTTGAGGTGAGTGGTGGTCTCAAATATATTGAAGTCCTGAGTGTCAACAAATGCTCTAAGATACAGCTAGCTACTATTTTATGAAATAATGATCTGTAATATGTGAAATATAGTCTATAATTAGGAGAAAGTAAAGTCATGGGTTCAAGTATTTCAATAGAAATATTTTTGTGATTTCAGTTTATAAAGGTTGTTTGAATAATTAGCAAAATCTAGTTCATTTTGTTGTATTTTGCCCTACATATTACTTTCAGCATTTAGTCTTATCTGAAACACCTTTTTCATGTTATTTTGGAATGTTGGTATAAATGATAATAGTTTCACTGAATTTTTTGCCAACTCCAAAGCATAAAAATGTGAGTTGAATATTGAAAGTAAAGATAAAACATTTTGCACATTTCTTTCTTTCTGCATATCTCTTACATATTTTTTTCTGGAGGTTTTCAAAGATATGAGGCAATTGCAGTGTAAAAAGATTAATTTCAAAGCAGCATCTTCCATAGGTGACTGGAAAAAGAAACTTATTCTTAATATTTAATCAGTTGAAGTTTGTACAAATGATGTAATGCTTGTTATTATTGTTGTTTGCTTAGCACTAAGGGCTTGGCACTGTGCTTACAAGAGAAGAAAAGATGGGCTCTGCCCTACAGGCTTAAAACTTGATATGTTACTAGAGAGTTTCTGTGGGTGGAGTTTTCTTTGGATACAAACTGTACTGGAGTTAGTTCTTTCTTTTTCTTTTCATCTCACACAGTTGCATTTAAACTTAAGTGAATGAATTCATTAATAAAAGCAGATTTTCTATTTTTATTTTACCTCTGGGCTCTTTTGTATTTTTGGAACACACAAGCACAACAAAAAGGTATGTTTGACAGTTAATTATTATTTTTCTCTTTTTGATCTTGGCATCATAGATAATTAAGCAATAGCATTAATGTTACCCAGCCTGCATCCCTATAACTGCCTGCGTTAGGCAGAATACAGACTCTTTTCTTCCTTACAGCTAAGGCATGCTGATAATAAGCCTATAGCTTGGTTTAATTACTGCCAAACTGTTCTGAATTTTGTTGAAAAAAGCAAAGAAGAAATCTAGATACACAAGTATTTCCTTAAGTGAATCTTATTTTTCTTCCATTATTATGTACATTATGGTATCATCAATTAAAATGGGTTGTAAAAGGTGAGAATAGTCTCATATAATTTGATATCTTCTTTGGCAGTAAGTGTACACTCACAGGCTGAAGCTTTAACAGATGGAAATATTCTTGATTTTGTTCTGATAGTGGCAATACTCAAAGCCACAGATTATTGATTCTGTGACGTGTTAGAGGAAGTTTTTGCTCTGGACTTGCAGTCACAGGACAGAAATCTAAGAGGCAATATTTAGGGAAGGGCTGAGAAATTGAGACATGAAAGATGTGGATGTAACTGTTAGAGTTGAGTATCAGAAAACTTTGAGGGCTGGAACCTTTTGAGGGGAAGATATGATTGGACAAATCTAAGAAATGAGTGTCCTTCCAACTTCACTGCAGTAACTGAAAAGAAAAAAAGGCAAGGAAATAAGTGAAAGAGGAAATGATTGAAATAGATTTTTGTGGAATCACAAAATAGATTAAAGGACCATTTTTCAAGATGTGGAAATATTTGTTTTGATCAGAAAACTAACTTAAAAAACAGTTCTTTTCCCCTAATTTATTTCAAGCTTATTGATTGGAATTCAGTACCTGTTAGGTGCAGTTGTATTAGCTTTAGGAAACGTGTGCCTCCCAGGGTAAGAACTGATGAGAGTATTTCTGCTTTCTCTAAGTAAAGGCTAATATAGAAGTATATGAAATAATCATATGTCTGTCAGATGCCAATATTGTGTGTGGTAAATCTTTGAAAAGCTCTTTCATTGTACCTAAGACCAAGAAACATCCTTTAACTCCTAGAACGAAGAAATCAGGTGAATTAGGTTTCTGATGTTTTTATCTTGAAGTTAGAATGAAATCTCTCTTTTGCAAAGTGACTTATGGTGTACTGAATCTTCCTTTCTCTTCCCCTTCCTCTCTTCTTCCTCCTCCTTTCTCTCCCCTCTTCTGTCCTTTCTTTCATTTAGATTTAGTTTAAAAAAATTCTGTGTGCTCCTTGCCAAGTTGTAAGACAGTGTGATGTTCAGAAAATTTGTTGAAAAATGTAATTAAAATATGTTTATTTTGGCACACAAATTTTTTGAAATCTGTGTATACCTTTTCATAATACAAATTTCCCATGAACTTTTTGAAGTACCCTCATTCCTAACATGTTTCCCTTAAATTGTATACAGGGTAATTGTTTTGATTTACAACTAATGAGTCCCAGTTGGGCTTTTTATATGAACCAAGGGCACTCTGGTCCATTTTGTGCAAAGAAACTGAGGGAGTGTTAGGATTAGTTTTACTATTGTGAGGTTATGGATATAGGATAATTGGAAAGAAATTATAATCTTTATTAGTCCAGCAGTATACTCAACCTGAATTAGGATTTGTCAAATTTTTAAAAATATTTATTTATTTATTTGAAAGGAAGAGTTACACAGAGAGAAGGAGGGCCAGAGAGAGAGAGAGAGAGAGAGAGAGAGAGAGAGGTCTTCCATATACTGGTTTACTCCCCAATTGGCTACAACGGCCAGAACTGGGCCTATCCAAAGCCAGGAGCCAGAGGCTTCTTCTGGGTCTCCCACTCAGGTGCAGGGGACCAAGAACTTGGGCCGTCTTTTACTGCTTTCCCAGGCCATAGCAGAGAGCTGGATTGGAAGTGGAGCAGCCGGGACTCGAACCAGTACCCGTATGGGATGCTGAACTGCAGGTGGCGGCTTTACCCACTACACCACAGAGCCAACCCCGATTTGTCAATTTTAAGAATAGGGTAGATGAATAACTATGGTCAAAAAGAAGAATTTCAAGGGTTTTAGAAAGACCTCCTACTGTAAGATATTCTGTAAACCTTTAGAGGAGTTGTTAGTTGTGTTTCTCTGACGTTTCTGCTACATAGAATATATAGTCTCAGTTTCTAATGTAATTTTTTTGCCCCTTTGAATAGTTTTTGACTTAGGGATAAAGAGGAATAAATACCCCATGGACCCAACAGCTTGAAGTTCATGAATTATCTAAATGATACCAAGCAGAATACATAAATATACCAGGTACTGGGAATAAAGTTGTGGATTGGTTCAGGTTATAACTATAAAACTGATAGCATGACAAATTGTGCAGCAGTTTGAAATGTCGAGAGGAAATTCTCCCACGACAACACCTCCCAGTGCTCCACGTTTCTCCATTTCTGTGACTGGAGACACTGGGAGGGAATTGGTAATTTGGGATATATACTTGGGATAGAGAAATTAACAAAAAATAGTTATTGTTTATGTTAAGAATCTGCATTGCTAGGCACTTTTCTATTACTTTTAATCCTTTCAACAATCTGATAAGACGACTTCCTCCCTCTAAACTAATTCATATTTCTTTATTTCTAAATTTTAATTTCCTCCCCCCTTCATTTTTTTCTTCATAGCATTTAAAGTGATGGTATTTATCATATATTTGTATTTTTGTTTATTTCTATTTCCTTCATTTAGATTGAAAACTCTGTCAGGACAGAGACTGTGACTTACAGTGTGTGACACATAGTCTGTTTATAGTAAATATTTGTTGAAAAAAGAATAAGTGAATAAAAAATAAAAATAAGGAAGGAAGAGAGGGAGAATGAAAAGAAGAAAGGAAGGGAAGAAAGGCAGGCAGGCAGGCAGGAAGATAGGCAAGTAGAAAAAAGCAGAGCTGGGATTTAAACTCTCTGATCTCAGAACCCATTTGTTCCCATTCTGGCACACCAGCAGTTTTATTTCATTTAAAGCATTCTTGATTAGAACTTTATCTTTAAAATGTCCATTTCAGCTTTCTTAAAGATCTCAAATATTTGATCTCAGAACTGTAATGAGTTAGCCTGAGATGGAACACCATGAAGAAGACCTGTCTTCTTTTTGCCTCATCCTGTTGGGATATTGTAACCATCTTATGCTGATAACTCTTTGCAGAAATATATATGTCATATTCTTTATTTTTAGATTTCTGTTCCTCTTATACAAAGACAGTACTTTTCTCTCCTTCCTTCTCTGAGAGTGATCTTTAATTTAGAGTCAGTTGTTGCTGCTAAATTGACTGTTGGTAGCCGTGTAATACGTGCTCTGCTGAATTTTTTTGTGGAAGGATGGTGTGTCACATGTGAAGAGCTGGACTCAGTCAAAGGAGTTCTTAGCCTGCTGGGTGCCAGACATCAGGGCTTGATTTAGGTCTTCCATGGTGACCTCATTTTTTGCTCTTTAATTTTGTTCCTTTTTATTAATATGGTTGTCGAGATTTTTTTTTGTTTTGTTTAATTTTGTTTTCTGCATAACACTATTGACAATTTTCATTTCTTTTTATTCCTGGTGCCGTTTTTTCTTAAAGATTTATTTATTTGAAAGGGAGAGAGAGAAAGAGAGAAAGAGAGAAAAAGAGAGAGAGAGAGAGAGAGAGAGAATTTCCATCTGTTGGTTCACTGTCCAATGCCTGCAATATCCTCATCTAGGGCAGGACAAAGCCAGGATCCAGAAACTCCATCTGAGTATGCCATGCTGACAGCAGGAATCCAAGCACTTGGGCCATCATCTGCTCCCTCCCAGGTGCATTAACAGGAAGCTGAAGTAGATGCACTCTGATTTGGGATATGAACATTAGAAGCAGCAGCCCAACATGCTGCACCACAGTGAAGACCCTCTAGTGCCATTTTTTTTTTAATTACTTAAGAGAGTGAGAGAGAGCACACTCATATCTGATGGTTTGCTCCCCAAATACTAGCAACAGGCAAAACTGGATCTGGACTGACGCTCAGAGCCAGGAACTCAATCCAGATCTTTCACGTGGGTGGCAGGAGCAAAATTACCTGAGCTATCATCAGTGCTTCCCAGGATGTATTTAGCAGGCAGCTGGAATTAGGAGCCAGACCTGAGAAATGAGCCAGGTATTCCCATGTGGGATGTGCTTGTCTTAACCACTAGGCTATCACCTGCCCCCAAGTGCCATCTTTTTAAAAAGCCTTACTGTGTCTTTCCATCTGCTTCTCAGAAAAGGAGGAAATTTAAGCATGAGAATAAATACAAGGTTTGCCCGGTCTAATTGTGCAGAAAGGTCTCATGGTGTCTAGGCGCTTAGCAATGCTATATAGCCTTGAAGGCAAACACAGTGAGGATTATAGATGCGATCTGGTCAAACAGGAAGTGGGTATATCACAGATATATGAAGAGATACACATTTAAAGCTTGTCATCAACTAGTTGTAGTATATAAGCTCCCAAGAGAATACAAGAAACAGATGTTGGTAATGTGAAGCAATAACTATCTTTACCTGGACCAAGTTAAAATCTTAAGCTTAGGCTATATGGGAATTTATCATAGGAAGCAGCCTGATATACTTAGTATCATGATTAGGAGTGGATAGTGTATCTGGCAGTCAACCTAATTTCCAACTTGACCTCTAAAACTATTTAAAGATGTAATTGTTTGTATTCCCAGCTAAGGCAAATCCTTTTCTGATGGCAACTGTTTTCTTCCCAGGAGAGTTCCCAGTATTTGTTAGAAACTAATTCAATTCCAGGAGCCGGTGCCGTGGCTCACTTTGTTAATCCTCCGCCTGCGGTGCCAGCATCCCATATGGGTACTGGGTTCTAGGTCTTCTTTCTGTTGGTTCATCCCCCAAATGGCAGCTACAGCTGGAGCTATGCGAATCCAAAGCCAGGAGCCAGGTGCTTCTTCCTGGTCTCCCATTCAGGTGCAGGGCCCAAGCACTTGGGCCATCCTCCACTGCCTTCCCGAGCCACAGCAGAGAGCTGGACTGGAAGAGGAGCAACCAGGACTAGAACCCAGTACCCATATGGGATGCCGGCACCACAGGCGGAGGATTAACCAAGTGAGCCATGGCACCAGCCCAAGGATTCATATATAATTTTTTAAATTTTCCCTTTTTGTGTCTTGGTGTCTAACCAACCAAATGCCTGGCACAAAGGAGGGGATAATAAATGTTAATTAGGTTGCATTGTTGAGTATTATAGAGGGGATGTGCAGAGGAATGGAGATATAATTCCCTATGTAGAATACAAGTAATTTAATTAAGTAAAAAATAACACCCTAGAGGGTTCAAAGAATTTAAGATAGCCCTTTAAGAAGAACTCTTTGAAAATTGGGCAAAATTCTGTCAGTGGGGTAGGGGAAGAAGAGAGAAGCACCCTATTAGTGAGAGAAACAATTTGAACATAGGCTAAGAGTAGACACATGGGAACAGGTAAGAATGGAAAAGGGATCAGAGAGGTTCAGGTTGAGGTACATGGTATACAGGCTAGACAATTTAATGAGATCATATCATGACTTACAAGACTAAACTAAGGCATTTGTTAGATCACTGGGAAACATTACAACCAAGTGGGTTAGTGTTATGGTAGAGACTTAGCTTTTGAGAAATTAATTCAGCCAGAAGCTTGCAGAGTTGATTTGAGGAAAAGAGATTTGAGCTAGAGAAACAGCTTATGAGGGCTATTGCAGAAGTTCAGATAGGAGTTAAAGGTTTAAAGAAGATATCAATAAGAATGATAAGACTGTATGTGGTGGGAAGCATGATGGAAAGGAATGCAAATGACTCTGATTGTTTTCCTCCACTCAGAGATATAAGGTAAAAAACACAGCTAGCATGAATTTGAGAAAGTGAAGATAGTTAACATTATGGTATTCTTTTTAAAAATTTATTATTTACTTGAAAGAGTTATGGGGGGCAGAGAGAGAGAGGGAGGGAGGGGGGAGAGAGGAAAGGCAGAGAGAGAAAGAGAGAGAGAGAGAGAGAGAGAGAGGGAGAGAGAGAGAGAGACATCTTCCATCTGCTGGTTCACTCCCCAGTTTGTCACCATGATCAGGGCTGGGCCAGGCTGAAGCCAGGGGCTAGGAGTTTCATCTGGGTCTCCCACATGGGTGGTATGTGCCAAGCACTTGGCCATCATTTCACTGCTTTTCCCAGGCCATTAGCAGGGAGCTGGATCAGAATTGGAGCAGCTAGGACATGAACCAGCGCCCATATGGGATGGCAGCATTGGAGATGGCAGCAACCTCCATTACACCACAGTGCCAGCCCAAAGATTATGGCATTTTTAATCAGGTGGCTTCAACATAGAGATTAGTGCATGGTATCTGTGAAGAATGAAGCAGGTACATGAAGAGTTTGGTTACATTTCTGCACTGCAAATATTATAAGCTAAGATACAGACCCTCTTTTACTTATATTTTTCAGGATGAGAGGGAATAATGTAAGCAAATTTATTCATGAGCGAGAAAAGGCTTATTGAAATAAAAGTTTAAAAATAGGCTTTTTCAAAATAGCAAAGTAAAGTTGACTTTGTAGAGGATCCTTGTCATCCATATTGAATATCATTTAGACTAGCACTACCATAATTTATTTATTCAGTCATGCTATAATTCTGGACAATGAGGTAAAATTTAAAACAGAGATAAAAAAAATTAGCCCTCAGCAATTTATAATCTATTTGTGGGAGGAGAGGCCCATCTCCATATTCTCCTCAAATATATGCAACTTAACCTTATGGCACACTGAGCCCCTCACCATTGCCCCCTTATAGGATGCTCTTTCATATTTGTCTTGCTGTGTGTAGAGAATAGTGCATATGATGTCATGAATTGTAGTAAAATTCTTTTTGGTTGAATTGTTTAAACCCTAACTCCCATATGCAACCATTCTATCAATTAAGATAAATGAAGTATCCTATAGTGAATCTCCATACTTTAAAAATTAGAAGCAAAAACTTTTTGAGTGCATTCTGTGAATCAGAACTATATTAGACACTTCATATAAATTCTCAAATGTACTGTGTGGGATTCCTGGCACCCCAGGGCTGTTTTGAGCAGTAACTGTGATCTTATTCAAATCACAGAACCTCCTTAAGCCTGAGCTTCTTCAACTGTAAGATAAGAATATTAACTACTGCATACTTTTTACAGCTTTATTAAGCTGTAAGTGGAATACATTAAACTGCATGTATGTAAATCACAACATTTGATAGGTTTTGAGATAAGTATATACCAGTGAAGCCATTTCCACAATCAAGATAATGAACATATCCACTACCCCTAATAGTTCACTCATGATCCTTCCACATCTCTCACTCCTACTTTCTCTGCTGCTTCCCTGACCCCATCCACAGCAATCATCTGCTGTTACTATGGATTAGGTTGCATTTTCTAGATTTTATATCAGTGGAATCACATAATATATACTCTTTTTTGTCTGGTTTCATTCATTCATTCATTCATTCATCATTAATTATTTTGAAGTCTGCCTATGTTGTACATGTAAATAGCTTCTTTTAAAAATTGCTGGGTAGTATTTAATCATATGGATATACTACAATTTAATTGTACATTTGTCTTCTTTCTAGCTTCTGGCTACTAAAATTGAGGCTACTAAAATATGGACATTTATCTTTGTGTGGACAGATACTTTCATTTCTCTTGGATCAATATATAAGAATGGAATGGGAAGGTTAGATGTTAGATGTAAGTTTAATTTCACTGGAGATTTGCTAAAATTTCACAAAGTGGTTGTGCAATTTTACATTCCTACTAATAATGTATGAGAGTTCCAGTTACTCTATATCCTTACCAATACTTGCTATGTTTAATCTTCAATTTTAGCTATTCTAATGGTTTTATGGTGGTCTTCATTATGGTTTTACTCATATTTCTCTAATGACAGATGGTGTTGAATCTTTTTTCATGTGCTTATTTTCTGTTCATCTATTTTGTTGAAATGTTTTTAAAATCTTTTGCTATTTTTGTGTGATTGACTTCTTTTTTATTGAATTATAATAGTCTTTTGTGCATTGTATATAACAATGCCATTATTAAATATATATTAAAAATATTTTCTGCTAGTCTGTAATTTGCCTCTTAATTCAGTAAGTATCTATTTATGAGTAAATATTTCAATTCTTTCTTTTTAAAAAAAATTATTTATTTATTTGAAAGGCAGAATTACAGAAAGGCAGAGGCAGAGGCAGAGGGAGATCTTCCATCCACTGGTTCACGCCCCAAATGGCCACAACAGCTGGAGCTGGGCCTATCTAAAGTCAGGAACCAGGAGCCAGGAGCTTCTTCTGGGTCTCCCATGTGGGTGCAGGGGCCCAGGCACTTGGGCCATCTTCTACTGCTTTCCCAGGCCATATCAGAGAGGAAGTGGAGCAGCCAGTTTTGAACCAGTGCCCATATTAGATAATGGTACTGCAGTGATGGCTTTACCCATTATGCCACAGCACTGGCCCCAACAGTTCTTTTTTATAAAGATCTTTTTACTTATTTGAAAGGCAGAATTAGAGACAAAGGGAGAGGCAAAGACAGAGAGAGAGTGAGAGAGAGAGAGAACCTTCCATCTACATTTTCACTTTCCAACTGGCTTTAATGACCAAGACTAGGCCAGGCCAAAGGCAGGAGCCAGGACTTTCAGTCAGGGTCTCCCACATGGGCAAATGTTTCAATTCTTAATGAATTAAATTTACCATTTTTTCTTTTATATTTCATGCTTTTTTTTATTTTATTTTATTTTTTTTGACAGGCAGAGTGGACAGTGAGAGAGAGAGACAGAGAGAAAGGTCTTCCTTTGCCGTTGGTTCACCCTCCAATGGCTGCCAAGGTTGGTGCGCTGCGGCCGGCGCACCGCGCTCATCCGATGGCAGGAGCCAGGAGCCAGGTGCTTATCCCGGTCTCCCATGGGGTGCAGGGCCCAAGCACTTGGGCCATCCTCCACTGCACTCCCGGGCCACAGCAGAGGGCTGGCCTGGAAGAGGGGCAACCGGGACAGAATCCGGTGCCCCGACCGGGACTAGAACCCGGTGTGCCGGCGCCGCAAGGCGGAGGATTAGCCTGTTGAGCCACGGCGCCGGCCCTATATTTCATGCTTTTTATGACCCTGTTTAAAAAAAATAAACACTGTTGGGCCGGTGCCACAGGTCACTTGGCTAATCCTCTGCCTGCATCGCTGGCACCCTGGGTTCTAGTCCCGGTTGGGGCACTGGTTCTGTTCCGGTTGCTCCTCTTCTAGTCCAGCTCTCTGCTGTGGCCCCGGGAAGGCAATGGAGGATGGCCCAAGTGTTTGGGCCCTGCACCCGCCTGGGAGACCAGGAGAAGCACCTGGTTCCTGGCTTCGGATCGGCACAGCGTGCCAGCCATAGCGGTCATTTTGGGGTTGAACCAATGGTAGGAAGACCTTTCTCTCTTTTCTCTCTGTCTCTCTCTCTCACTGTCTAACTCTGCCTAAAAACAAACAAACAAACAGACAAACAAAAAATACTGCAAAATCTAAGTTCACTAAGATTTTCTCCTATTTATTCTTTGATAAATTTTATAGTGTTGGCTTCTAATTCAGATCTGTGAATAATTGGTATATAGGGTGAGATAAGGTTTTCTATTTTTTTTTTTTTTTTGCTTTGAACGCTGACTTGTTCTCTTACCACTGGTTTAAAAGATTACTTGTTATCTTGTTATCCACTGAATTTCCTTACAATTTTTTTTTTTGAAAATCAATTGATGACATGTGTATTGGATTATTTCTGGAGTTGTTTTCTTATTCCGTTGATCCATTTATCTATTTTCTTTTATACAACCTCCTTGATAACTTGATTACTGCAGCTTCATTAGAATGATTTAGGAACTAATTTCCTTCTCTTAGATTTTCTGGAAGAATTTGTGTACAACAATTATTATGTCTTTTTAAGTGCATAAAAGACTTTACCAATGAAGCCATATGAGCTTGGAATTTCTTTGTTGGAAGTTTTTAAATTATAAATGTACTTTTAAAAATGTATGTATGACTACTTTTATCTAAATGGTGCACTTTAAGTGCATTTCATCAAAGTTGAATCTGTTAGTGTGGAATTGTTCATAATATCCATTTATTATGCTTTTTTTCTTAAATTTTTTGTTATCAGTCATTTTAATTAGGTTCTTCATAAAAAAAAAAAAACCACCAGTATGTCAGGGCCCACGCTGTGGCATAGCGGTTAAGGCCGCTGTATGCAGTGCCGGCATCCCATATGGGCACCAGTTTGAGTCCTGGCCACTCCACTTCTGATCCAGCTCTCTGCTATGGCCTCTGAAAGCAGTGAAAGATGGCTCAAGTTCCTTGGGCCCCTGCACCCACGTGGGAGACCCAGAGGAAGCTCCTGGCTCCTGGCTTTGGAGCAGTGCAGCTCTGACCGTTATGGCCATCTGGAGAGTGAAACAGTGGATGGAGGACCTCTACTCTCTCTCAGCCTCTGCCTCTCTGTAATTCTGCCTTTCAAATAAATAAATAAACCTTTTAAAAAAAGAAAACACCAATTTATGAGGATAAATTCTTTATTTGTTAGAGCAAAACAGATCACAGGTAGCCCTGGAGCTGAGGAATAACTGCTTTTTGGTAAAATTTGCAGGTCCACAGCTTTCTGATCAATCTTGTGATACTCTGTAATCTTGTGTATCTCTTTCTCCATGTCAAAGATGTCACGTTCTGGTGTCTGGGCCTCCCTAGCTTCTTGTTCCTGAAGTCAGCTTCATTGATATGTTTTGAGATTTTCATACTGCTGAAACAAAGTTTTGAGGAGGTGGCAATGATAAATTTCTGGTGTGTTCTGTACAGAGGGCAAGAAGTCCAGTTAGAAGCAGCAAGCCACTGCTCAGGCGCCTCAGGAAAACCACCCCCTTGCCTCGGTAGTGCCCAGTGCGGATGATCAGAATGGTGCCAGGGGTGATGCTGGCCTGTAGTTTGCTCACATCCCTCACGTGCTGACTGAGGTTCCTCTCCGCTCCCCACCATGCCTAAACAGCTTCTGAAGCACATGCTCAGCAGGACAGTGTCTGGGCGCTTTGTGACACTTGTCCCCCCTGGGGCCAGTGTCCTTGTCACCACAAACTGATTTTGTGATTGTTGCGAAAACCTTCTCATTTTTCTTTTCAATCCTGGATCTAGGAGCTAAGTACTTCCTCTTATACATGACCTTTCTGGAACACAGAGCAGATCAGGACTGTCTGCCAGTTTCTCTCACGAGGACAGGATATTAGCTGTAATGGAATCCCCTTTTGGCATTTTTTTAGCCTTGAGGTTATTCTTTTTAATCTTGCCACTAGCATTATTATATCTTGGCTTGAGGTCTTAGTGTCTGCCTTTGGAGCTTTTTCATCTGTCATCTTGTAAAATAGGAAAGAGTCAAAAATAAAATCTTTATTTCACACACACACACACACACACACACACAGTGAGAGTGAGATAGAGTTAGAAGAGAGATTCCATCTGCTGGTTCACTCCCCAAATGCCTGCAGTTGCTTGGGTCCTAAAGCAAGGAGAAGGGGAACTCAACCCAAGTTTCTCATGTAGATGGCAGAAATCCAACTCCTTGAGCCACCACCACTGCCTCCCAAGGTCTGAATTATCAAGAAGCTATAGCTGGGAGTCGAACCCCAGGCCCTCCAATGCGGGACACAGACATCCTGACTGACAGCTTAACTGCTAGGCCTTTCTTAGGCTTGTAATGTATGTAGACTACTGAAGGATGTCCTCTTTCTCATTTCTGATATAACTCTGAGTATGACATTTCAAAATTTAATATTGGTTTTGTGTTCTATATTTTACATATTTTATTACTTCTTTCTCACAGTATACTTTGCTTTTAAATATTACTTATTTTCTGGTTTGCTGTGGGAAAAGCTGAGATAATTGATTTGGTACCGTCCTTTTCAATTTAGGTGTTAGTGCTATAAACATACTTCTGCTTTAACTGCATCCCACATATTTTGATATACTTAATATTTTCATACAGTTAAAATATTTTCTAATTTCCCTTTTTTCTCTGATCCATTGTCATGAAGAAGTGCGTTGTTTGGTTCCTAATATTTGGGGGTTTTCAATATATATATTTTCATTATTGATTGCCAGTTCAATTTTGTTGTTATCAGAGAACATATTTTTGTATGGTCTGAATACCTCTCAACTTACTAATGCTTGCTTTATGGCTTAGAAAATATTATATGTGTTCTACAAAAGAATGAGCATTCTGTTATTCGACAACATGTCCTGGTAAAATTAGTTAACAGTTTTTCAAGTCTTCTATTTTTTCCTTATTTTTCGTCTACTTTTAGCATTATTGAGAGAGAGGGTGATTTTGAAAACTATAATTGTAATTCTCCTTGAAATTTTATATTTTTCTCTCTTGTATTTTGTACCTCCATTAGGTAGAAAAGTGTTTAGGACCATTGTGTCTTTCTGATGAACTGACCCCTTATGATCCTAAAACAATTCCTCTGTCTCTAGTATTGTTGCTTGCTCTGAAATTGATTTTGTCTGATAGCCACTACAGGTTTCTCTTAGTTTGATCATGGAATATATTTTTAATCCTTTTACTAATAAAGAAATGTGTATTTATAAAATGGATTTATTCTAGACTGGCTGTGTGTAATTATGTCTTGGTTTTTTTTGTCTAGGATGATAATCTTTCCTATTTAATTTCAGTTTTTAGACTATTTACATTTAATGTGATTATCAACATGGTTAAATATAAATGTATGATCATTATTTTTGCTTTTTCTTTTACCAGCAACTTATCATTTTTTAAAGATTTTTTAAATTTATTTGAAAGTCAAGTTACACATAGAAAGAAGGAGAGTCACAGAGAGAGAGAGAGAAAGAGAGAGAGCGAGAGAGGTCTTCCATCTGTTGGTTTGCTCTCCAGTTGGCTGTAACAGCTGGAGCTGTAGCCATCTGAAGCCAGGAGCCAGGAGCTTCTTCTGGATCTCCCACTCAAGTGCAGGAACCCAAAGACTTGGGCCATCCTCTGCTGCTTTCCCAAGCCATAGCAGATAGCTGGATCGAAGTGGAGCAATCAGGGCCGGCGCTGTGGCTCAACAGGCTAATCCTCCGCCTTGCGGCGCCGGCACACCGGGTTCTAGTCCCGGTCGGGGCACCGGATTCTGTCCCGGTTGCCCCTCTTCCAGGCCAGCCCTCTGCTGTGGCCTGGGAGTGCAGTGGAGGATGGCTCAGGTGCTTGGGCCCTGCACCCCATGGGGAGACCAGGAAAAGCACCTGGCTCCTGGCTCCTGCCATCGGAGGAGCGCGGTGCGCCGGCCACAGCGCGCCAACCGCGGCAGCCATTGGAGGGTGAACCAACGGCAAAGGAAGACCTTTCTCTCTGTCTCTCTCTCTCACTGTCCACTCTGCCTGTCAAAAAAAAAAAAAAAAAAAAAAAAAGAAGTGGAGCAATCAGGACTTGAACTAGCACCCATATGGGATGCCAGCACTGCAGGTGGTAGCTTTACCGATTATGCCACAGTGCTCACCCCTTTATTATTCCCTTTTCCTTTTTTCTTGCCTTCTTTTGAATTTCTTGGGAATTTTTATGATTTTGATTTAAATTCTTTATTGGTTTATTAATTATAACTTTGTTTTATTTCATTTTAGTGGTTGCTTTAATATTTACAGCAACCTTATACAATTTATCACAGAGTTATCAAATAATGCTATTGTACTTCATGTATAGTACAGGAATTTTACAATGGTATCTACTTTTATTTCTCTCCCCCAGCCTTTTTGATACTTTTTGTGTTACATATTATTTACACGTTATGAACCTCAGAATAAATTGTTATTTTTATTTGAATTGTCCATAGTATTTTGAAGAGATTTAAAACTAAGAAATAGTATTTTATACTTACTCACATTCTTACCATTGTTTGTGCACAATCAGATGATGACATTACCAATTGCTTGAAGGATTTCTTTAACATTTCTTGTAGGATGTTGAATTGATGAGATTTACTTCAATGTTTATATTTCTGACAAATCTTTATTTCAGTAGTATTAATTTTAGATTGAACTTTTTTCTTTTTGTTCAACACTTTGTTTTTTATAAGATTTTATTTATTTATTTATTTGAGAGGCAGAGTTACAGACAAAGAGAGGGAGAGACAGAGAGAGAGAGGTCTTCCATCACCTGGTTCACTCCCCAAATGGCACAATCGAACTGCTCCAATGGCTGGAGATAGGCCGATCTGAAGCCAGGAGCTAGGAGCTTCCTCTGGGTGTCCCACGTGGGTACAGGGGCCCAAGCAGTTGGGTCATCTTCCACTGCTTTCCTAGGCCATTAGCAGGGAACTGGATCAGAAGAAGAGCAGGCAAGACTGGAACCTGCACCCATATGGGATGCTGGAGCCCAGGCAGAGGTTCAGCTTACTCTGCCACAGCACTGGCTCCTGTTCAATACTTTAAAGACAGTATTGTTTTTTGCCTTGCGTTGGTTTTCTAATACAGTCTGCTGTAATTATTATATATATTCCTCTGTTTGTAATGTGTTATTTTCTTCTACTTTTTAGAGTTTACCACTGTTTTTAAAATTTTTAAATTTATTTGAAAGGTAGAGCGAGAAAGCAAAGTGAGTGAGGGTGGCCAGAACCAGACAAGCAGATGTCTGGTTTACTGGTTCATTACCCAAATGCTGACAAAAACCAGGCTTGGGCCTGGATGATGCCAGGAGCCTTGACAGAACTCGACCTAGGTCTACCATGAGGGTGGCAGGCACCAAACTACTGGAATCATCACCTGCTTCCTTCCAGGAGTGCATTAGGAGAAATGTAGAATTGAGAGTAAATCCAGGACTTGAATCCAGGCACTCTGATGTAGGGTGTGAGTGTCTCAAGTGGTATCTTAGGCATTGTGCCCAACACCTGCCCCGTCATTGGTTTAAGCAGTTCGATTGTGCCTGCGTGTAGCTTTCTTGATGTTTCTTCAGCTTGAATTTCTTTGAGATGCTTAGAGCTGTGCGTTTTTGACTTTCATTACATTGGAAAACTCCCAGATGTGGTTTCTCAGATTTTTTTATCTTCAGGCCTTTTCTTGGAAAACTCCAGTTATGTGTGTGTGTTAGGTAGTTTAAAGTTGACCTGTAAGTCACTGATTTTTCGCTCACTTTTTCATCTGTTTTTCTGTATTCTGTTTCATTTTGAATTGTTTCTATTGATGTGCATTCAAGCTCACATTTTGTACTTATTTTGTCCTGCTGAGTCTAATACACTTTTAATTCTACTTAGTATCTTTACATTTCAGATACTGTATTTTTTTTACCTCTATAAGTTCAATTTGAGTCTTTTTATATTCTATTTCTGTCTAATATTTTGTCTTTATTTTAGCTCTCTGCAGAAAAAGAATACAACCATAATTACTGTTTTAATATCTTCATTCATTAGAGCAAGTGTGCCATTTCTAAGTTTCAGTTGACTGAATTTTTTTATTTTATTTTATTTTTTTATTTGACAGAGTTAGATAGTGAGAGAGAGAGAGAGACAGAGAGTAAAGTCTTCCTTCCGTTGGTTCACCCCCCAAATGGCCAATACGGCCTGAGCTATGCGAATCCAAAGCCAGGAGCCAGGTGTTTCTCCTGATCTCCCACACGGGTACAGGGGCCCAAGCACTTGGGCCATCCTCCACTGCCTTCCCGGACCTCAGCAGAGAGCTAGACTGGAAGAGGAGCAACCGAGACAGAACCAGCGCCCCAACGGGGACTAGAACCCGGGGTGCTGTTGCCACAGGCAGAGGATTAGCCTAGTGAGCCAGGGCGTTGGCCCCAGTTGACTGAATTTTTTGCAGTGTGGGTTGCATTTTCTTCCTTATTTGTATGCTAGTAATTTTGCATTTGGTGCTAGAATTTGTGAATTTTATTCAGCTGAGTAATCAAAATTTCTGTATGCCTGTAAATGTTTTGAACCTTTTTTTTCTGGTGTGAGTTAAGGTGGAAACAGTTCATTCTTTCCAAACGTTTTTTTACTTAAGCTCTGTCATTTGGGACCAGTACAGTCTTTACTGCAGGTTTAATTTTCTTCACTATGGAGGCAGTTTTGATTTGTTTTATTTTTCTTTTTTTAATATTATTTTACTTATTTGAAAGGCAGAGTTATAGGGGAGAGGTGAGACATAGAGATCTTCCATATGCTGTTTTGCTTCTCAAATGGCGGCAACAGCCAGAGCTGGGCCAGACTGAAGCCAGCAGTCAGGGACAGATTTTTCTGAGTCTCCCATGTGGGTGCAGGGGCCCAAGGACCAATGCCATTGTCTGCTGCTTTCCCAGGCACATTAGCAGGGAGCTGGATCAGAAGTGGAGCAGCCGGAATGTGAACTCGTGCCCATATAGGATGCTGGTGTTGCAGGTAGCTGCTTAACCTGCTATGCCACAATGCTGGCCTGGCAATATTGTTTTAAATATTCTGACCAATGCCATTTGTATTTTGGATTTCTACACTTTGTCTAAAAAGAGATTAATTTATTTATTTACAAAGAGAGAGAGGGACACACACACACACACACACACACACAAATTGAAAGAGAAAGAGATGGCCGCAACAGACTGAAGCTAGGGGCCAGGAGCTTCCTCTGGGTCTCCCATGTAGGTTCGAGGAGCAAGCACTTAGGGCAAACTCTGCTGCTTTCCCAGGCACATTAACAGGGAGCTGATGGGAAGTGAAGCAGCTGAGATATGAAGTGACACCTGTATAGGATGCCGCCTTTGCAGTTGGTGGCTTTACTTGCTATGCCACAATGCTGGTCCCACTTTCATGCTTTTGTTTAAAGGGATTTATTTATGTATTTGAAAGGCAGAGTTACAGAGAGGCAGAGGCAGAGGCAGAGAGAGAGAGAGAGAGAGAGAGAGAGTGAGAGAGAGAGAGAGAGAGGTCTTCCATTTGCTGGTTCACTCCCCAAAAGGCCACAATGGCTGGAGCTGGGCCAATCCAAAGCCAGGGGCCAGGAGCTTCTTCCAGGTCTCCCACATGGGTGCAGGGGCCCAAGCACTTGGGCCATCTTCTACTGCTTTCCCAGGCTATAGCAGAGAGCTGGATTGGAAGTGGAGCAGCCGGCACAGGAACTGGTGCCCATATGGAATGCCAGTACAGCAGCAGTGGCTTTACCTGTTAGGCCACAGAGCCGGCCCCGCCAACTGTCTCACTGGGACCATTAGGCTCCTCTTCTTTACATAGCAATTCTTAATCTCTTTCTCCATACAGTAAGCTTGGACAACTGTAGAGATGACCTTATTTGTTTTTCCCTATCTCAGAAATCACTTTTTTTTTTCCACTTTCTAATGTCCAGTGTCTGATTTTTGTCGGGGTAGGGCAGTCTACTTTTTTGGTTGTTTGAACATCAGGGTAAATCTGTTCCCTGTCAGTCCTTCTTGGAATCATAGTCTTCACATATATGAGGAAAATAATAAAATGTATCCGAAGCATGCTTTATATTAATATTGCTTCACACATAGCAAGTATTTAACTCAGTTGCTATTGCTATTGCTCTGCTTGTATCCTGCTCCTCAGAGAAGCTCTATTTTATATACCACCTCTCCTATGAAGCCTTCCTGGACTACTACCTCCTCAAATGACTTCTTGTTCTTTATTTTTTGTATCTACATCATTTTTATACATACTTTTATTATTTATGATATTTATAAATTTGTGTGATTAATTTTAGTTTACTTGTCTGTCTCTTGGGCAGATTGCAAACTCTTATACAAATAAGATATACCTTATCTATCTCTCCATAGTTTCTAGTGTGTAGTAAGTGCTTAGAACTTGGTATATAAATGAGTAATCAAAAGTATCTTACATTTTTTATGAAATCCCAGGAGTAGAAATTTTGATGGGGAAGGAAAGTGAGGTGGCTTGGGTGTTTGAGAACTTTTGAGCAAAATGAAAGCAGGGAAGAAAGTAATATTTTGGGAAGCAAAAGGTGGTTGGACAAGGTAGCTAATATATAGTGATGATGATGATGATAGAGTTATTGTGAAGCAAGAAAGTATAGAGGCATATAGAACGGAGGATGAGAGAAATATATTGTAGTGTGTTAGTGAAACAGTTTTGTGATACTTTGGGTTGGTTGGTGCTGTAAAATAAATGGTAATATTGGTAACATACAAATGTGTATAGTGTGAATCTGTAACTTTTAGGGGCTTGTAGATAAAGTGCTAAGAGAACACAGCATAGGATGGTAGTTCAAAAACTGTTGAAAAATGAATTAATTATAAATTGATTTTGGTGCAAAAACTTTTCAAATTCATGCATGTGAACGAATGATCAAAAAGTTCATGGGGCTGGCGCCGCGGTTCAATAGGCTAATCCTACACCTGTGGCGCCGGCACACAGGGTTCTAGTCCCGGTCGGGGCGCTGGATTCTGTCCCGGTTGCCCCTCTTCCAGGCCAGCTCTCACCTGTGGCCAGGGAGTGCAGTGGAGGATGGCCCAAGTGCTTGGGCCCTGCACCCGCCTGGGAGACCAGGAGAAGCACCTGGCTCCTGGCTTCGGATCAGCGCGGTGCGCTGGCCACAGCGGCCATTGGAGGGTAAACCAACGGCAGAAGGAAGACCTTTCTCTCTGTCTCTCTCTCTCACTGTCCACTCTGCCTGTCAAAAAAAAAATCATGGAAAATCCATATTATGAAAAACTATGCATGGATTTTGACTTTTTAAACCAACATAAAGTTACCTTTTAATCTCACATTCCATGAACTTTTTGGAGTCCTTTTGTACTTTCTGCAGTAAGTGAAACTTACAAGAAAGTGATGGGGATAGATCCACTAAAGACATGAGGGAATTTTAGCTAGTAGAGAACACTCTAAACACAAACATGATAGGCCTTAAATAATCATAGTCTTTCAAATAGAGCAAGTGGGCCTTACACTAGGGATTCATTCTCATCTCTGCCACTTGATGGGAGTCTGGACAAATTACTTAGCCTATCTGAGTCTAAATTTGCTTATCTTCAAAATGAGTATGGCTGTTGGGAAGCAAGAACCTTTATTCCATAATGGGAAATAATGACCCCAATAACTAATTTTTTAAGATTTATTTATTTATTTGAAAGTCAGAGAGAGCATGATCTTCCATCTGCTGATTCACTACCCAAGTGGCCACAACGGCCAGACCTCAACCAGTCCAAAGCCAGGAGCCAGAAGCTTCTTCCAGGTCATTCACATGGGTAACAGGGACCCAAGCATTTCGGTAATATTCCACTGCTTTTCCCAGGTCATTAGCAGGGAGCTGGGTAGGAAGTGAAGCAACCAGGACAGGGAATTGCTTCCCATGTGGGATGCCGACATTTCAGGCCACAGCTTTATTCACTGGGCCTGTGGATCTAGTAATTATTAAATTCTTCTTTTAAGATATCATGATCTTTTGATGAGAGATGGCAAAATGCTTCAGGAAGGGCTTTGTGGTCCATTTTCACTTTATAAGAGCCCAGAGGTGACATGAGGGAACTTCAAAATGTTCGTGGAAAATGTGTATTATGAAAAAATTATGCTTGGATTTCCAAATACTTTTGCACCAAAATGAGCCTATCTATCTCTTAATAAATTTTTCCCACAAACTTTTTGAAGTACTTTCACATGTGAATATAATTGATGTTCTAATTTATTTCCTATTTCCATGGCAAATTAGGACTGCTTTGCATTTTTTGTGGCTTTAATAACTTCTACATCCAAGTTTCTTACATGTCCTAGGTTTAGCTCATGGTTAAAACTGTTAGGATTATTATATAAATTAAATTAAATTACATTCAAATTAAACCATTTTACTACGACAGTTCAGTGTTTTTCAGGAATGCTTCTTTTATTCAGAGGCGATGTATTTATTGAATGAATAATTGAAGACAAGTTATCAGAAATATCAAATTTTCCCAAATTTTGAAATAACTTGTATTCATTTAGGGTATTCATTCTGTGAACAAAATCAATTTTGCATTCCATCATACAAAACGTTTGGAAACCATTGATTTTCAAAAATAATTACACAGTAAATTCCCAGTCAGTTTATGAAAGACCACTGTTGATGCAGACCTACCCACAGAATTATTTTGCTTATATGGGAACTTTAGAGGTGGTTGTAGCATAACTGACCTGGAAAACAGCAATTTTTTATTTCTTTACTAAAGGAAAAATCTAGGACTCTTTCAGTTAACTACCTTATTCCAACATAAAAGAACTAAAGAATTTACAGTCAGTAATTATGAACCATAATAATTTTGGAACCACTTTTCATCGCTGTTTTTGGTTCCTGAATAGTTGCATCGACATACAGAAGACATAGGCATGATACATAATGCTGCTGATCCTACCAGACAAGAAGCCTGGTATCTTAGGTGCTAAGTGCTGAGTTGGAAAGGTCTGGAATGAGGGGGCACCTGGATTCATCTGTTTCCTTTACTGTAAACTGGCTCTTTGTATTCATGAACCTTTGTTTGGCTTTGATGGCAGCTTCCTTGGTTGAGAGTCATCTTATTTTTGGTTCAAGACAAGTTACCTACACAATGCTTGTAAATACATTGCAAGACTGAGTTTTGATGAATCTCACAAAACTCTTCTATAGGGCATGTCTTGAAACTGAGGCCTTAACAATGTTAATAAATCAGTATTTGGCAGTGCTGTAGATATTAATGGATTCATATTTCACCTGGACAAACCTTGGTCCAATCAAATGTGGAAATAAATTTATCTCGTTTTAATCTCTGTTGTGAGCATTTTAATACTTTTTTTCAACCTATAGGTGAAATAGAGAAAATATTAATCCTCCCTTAGAAATAAAAGGCTCATAGCCTAAAGGATTATATTGTGAAGTAGAAGAAAATAAGAATTACAACAAATTGCCATTTGATTTAGTGAAAATAATGATTAGGAAGTTTTATATCACACTGTGGCTAATTTGGGCTATTTTTAATTGCCCCATTGGTTCAAAATTTCAGGTGAAGTACCTATTTTGGTAATTTACTTAAACATATTTTCTTAACTTTAAATAAACAGTAGATTTATGTACTATGTACAGGTAAAGTTATATTAAGTATTTATCAGAAAAATTAGAACATGTTAATAATAAATATAAATATAATAGTTAAATATATTTAGTATTTAGAACTTAAATAATTTTTTAAAAATTCTGCCATGGGTAAATAAATTAATCTCCCTTTATTAAAATTCCACAGGATTGACATGATTTCCATTAGATTATTAGTAACTTCAGGACATACCTCATAATGTGTGGGTCCTAGAAATAATATGTTGATAGCTACAGTGGAAAAATCTTGTTACTTAAGTTTTGGTGGTTGTTGAGCTGTCTGAATAATCTTTGTCCTTCTGGCATATACCACAAACATTTTATAATTGCAAAGGAATTATTTTAAAGCATTACCTAACTTGGCCTCTTTCAGGCTGATGTAAGTACTTTGTTGTCAGATTTCCTCTGTTAAATAATAAAAATGAGTAATTTAAACTTTTCTATAAGGAAAAAGTATAGTGTTTCTTCCCTGAGGTATTTAATTGCACATTTCTACCTGGAATTTGCTACTATAATATTCATATTGAGCTGTAAGTATAAGGACATAAATTTAAAATAATCTTGTAGTGATCAAATGTGATTTACATTACTTGGTAAAAGGCACTGGTAACAAAGAAACCAAATACAAACTTTTTTACTTTTGGCTTCTTAAAAAGCTGATTCTAACTTTTAAAAAGAGTATTTATTTATTTATTTGAAAGTCAGAGTTAGAGAGGGAGAGACAAACAGATGTCTTCCATCCACTGGTTCACTCCCCAGATGACTGCAATGGCCAACACTGGACTAGGCTGAAGCCAGGAGCCAGGAGCCAGGAGCCAGGAGCCAGGAGCCAGGAGCTTTTTCCAGGTCTCCCATGTGGGTAGCAGGGGCCCAGGCACTTGGTATATCTTCCATTGATCTTCCCAGGCCATTAGCAGAGAGCTGAATTGGAAGTGCAGTGACGTGAACCAGCACCCATATGGGTTGCTGGTGTCGCAGGCAGCTGCTTTACCTGCTATGCCACCATGCTGCTGGCCCCTGATTCGAGCTTTTAATAAGTTTCAGTAGTCAGAGACTTCTATTAATATTATATTTTCATTAACATAGATCTTCAAATGGGCAATTATGTCCACATGATACGTATATGAGGTTAAATGATGGTAATTTGCCACCTGTGTCATGAGCCCGCTCCTTTAATTCTTATGCAAAAACTTCTGTAGTTTTCTTGATAAGTCTAGTGTCTAAAAATATGAATTAGAAGGAAAAACATCAAAATTATAAAATTTTCACTGTTGTTAAGAAATCATGCATAAGATCTTAAAATAAATAGAAAGGAATTAGAGGTGTATTTTAGACAGCAGATTTAGATCCATTCAAGGAATTTGTAGGAATGTCTTCATTATACTGTGGTAGTAATAAATGGCTACAAGCTTAGTAATAAAAATGGAATACATTTTAAACCATAAGTGAGCTTAGCAACTTTGGCTCAATTTCTTTCCACTTTTGTATCCCTTGCTAAGGAGAATGCACTACATCTCTGTGAACAACCTGAATTTCTTTTGCCCTGGAATATCATAAAGTCCAACTTGGCTTTTGACACAGTCTAAGCTACTTGGATTAGGTAAAGCCGATCTTAAAAGAGAAAAATTGGATACTCAGCAAACCCCAGCAGATATTTTGATACACTCTTGGAGCTGATAAGAGTCGTCATAAATTTAAACATTACCTTTCCTAGCACAGAAACCACACTAATAAATGGCTTTGAATATTTTATGAATGACTGAGCACCCTGCTTTGCTAATAAGTCCTCTGGAAAGCTATGACTTTTTTGGGATGGTTTTACTTTTGGAGGAAGGAGTATTGAAGAGAAGCTACTGATGAGGTGTCGTATAATTTTACAAGTTTCGTAACTGCTTTTAACTACTAAACTATCTCTGATTAAAATAACAATTGAGCTTATAATTTTTTCTGAACAGCTGCTGCTACAGGGGGTCATTACCTTGGAGAGCTTGAAAATAATCGTACTCCTGGTACATGAGTTATGTAGTCTTGTGTTTTACAGCAAAGCACAAAGTTTAAAGCCTATAGAAGAATGTTATTTGAAAGCTGTCAAACCATGTTAAAAAAGACTGCATCGTCAAAAGGCCCTGGTGGCCACGATTCTGCATGTAGCCTTGTCTTATTCATTATAAAATGCATGTTTATAAAGTTCCACAGAGCATCCAATTCCCAATTCACTTATATCAGCAAGACTTAACTTGCTCATTAATCTAAATTCTTTTGCAACTTTAATCTACATGTTTAATTAATCATAAAATGAGGCGGTAAGTAATTTCAGCAATGTGTGGCTTGTTATCAGATGCATTTAATCACTCTTCTGTGAGCTCATTTGGAAACACCTGAAGATGTCGAGTGCAGTTTGAATAAGCATAAATTATTCTTTGTCAGTGTACTTCACTCAACTAATAAGACATTAATTTAAAAGGCACTGTTTGTCATTTTTAGATCTTTACCAATATTTTTAGCTTAGCAATATAACTCTAATTGTATATATGATTCACAACTAGTGCCCGACATAGGAAAGGGTAAGAGTTTAATTCATTTTTCTTATTTACATGTAATTATGTCATGTAATCTTAGTTTTTAATGAGGATTAACCATCTTGTGAGTATTCATATGCTTTTGGAATAAGGTACTAATGAATTATAGTTGGAAAAATTATTTGTTGGTACAAAGGTCTGTGATTGCTTATTTCTTGCCTACGTTCGGATGAAAGGATATGAGTTTTGGGAAACAGTATTGATTTGAGGATATAGATAGTACCCAGGTATTATATGATGCAGATGACAAACTTAAAAAATACAAGTGAAATATCCGTATTCAGCTGTCTCACACAAGAAAAAAATAGTTCTTGTATGGGCCTAGGTAGTTTAAAATGGTGCTAGTCCGTTTCCCTTCCCCCAGTCTTTCAACAGTATTGCACAGTGGATGATATAGCAGGTTCTAAAAAGGAAAAAAACCCAAACAATAAAAATACCCAGTCATAGTTTCGGAACAAAAAACAAACAAACAAAACAAAAACAAAAAACCCCAGGAGATTTGAATGATTTATGTATCTCCATGTCAGCAGCATGGGAATAAAAATTGCATTTTATAGGATGTCATCACCTGTCCTGTTTATGCCATGAGAGCAGTGACACACGGTAAGAATAATTATCTCAGTGGAAATAAATTTATTTACCTGCCGTGGAGCATCCCTGTTCATCTTACTCATGAACTCATCTCACTCATACGCTGTCTATGGATTGTCAGCAGTGAGCCAGAGGAGATGATTCCTGAAAAGGAAATATTGGTTTGAGCTGAAATATAGCCATAGTCTCCCTTTTTATTTGATGTGCACATCTCCTGGGCTTCTCCCCTTTCTTCAGGGATACTTTACATTGAACTAACAGTTATTTATATGTCCATTTCATGCCCTTTGCTTCATACTCTATGTAACATTTTTCCTTCCTATTTTCCTTTCTGAGGGAAAACAAAATCCTAGAAAATCTCATTTGTACCTTTAAAAAGAAAACAGGCTATCGCAGTACATTGTGGTGAAATATCATTTACTCTTACTTCACTTAACGTACCACAGATTGTTTTCTTCGAACCATGGATGAACACTTCAAACACTGGGGGCTTCCTGAGAATCATCCTTGAAAAAACATTTCATTTGAACTTAACTTTCTTGGTAAGAATAGTCTTCGCATTCCTGTAGAATCTTGGTGGATGGATGGATAGATATAGTCTATGAAGACATGCTGTTGGTTTTCCTTGAAATGAAAACTCAAGCTTCCTTTACTCCCTTCCCCCAGAAAATTTAAGATAATTTTTCCAAGTAGTCTATTTTCTAACATTGAGAGAGAAAGAGCAGCTTTCTTGCCTCCACTCCACTGAATGTGTGAGAGGCCTGTCCTGTTGTCCTGTTAGTTCCCTCCACATGAAGATAAATGATCTATTTTATAAAATACTATTTATAACTGTAGCTTTTGTCTCTGTGTGATGTGTACTTCAAGTGAAAAACGATAAACTCAGTCTCATGCTGCTCGTCTACTCTAGGTGTTTTAAGTATGTCTTATACAGAGATACACATTCATAACATTATGCAACTTTACCCAGTGTACACTTTGACACAAACAAGGGCATATCACTCAAACATACCTTTCAAATGGAGACTTCGCAATAGACTAGGATGCACAACACCTAGAATGAGGAATTGCTGCAGTAGATGCAAATGAATGAGTGGGCCTTCTGTTCCCAGCTGCACTGAGGGATGGTTAGTAGGACTCTCAGCATGTAGCTTCTCTGGCTTTAGAACAGCATGCTGGTGCAGAAAGGAATACTGATGGCGGGGAGAGTAGCTAAAGAACAAGTACTGAGCAAGTACAATGTGGTGTCTACCAGCACATGCACTCTGGGGGAAGGCTTCTGGAAATCCTAAGTGGATATCCATGGTCTTCAGCTGCTTTGGATTTCAGGATCATCAAATGAATGAGAATGTCACAGTGCAGTCAGTTATAGGCAATACTGTGCATACTATGCCTCACTTCCTTGTATTAAAAATGGGCTAACAATTATATATTCAGCTATGACTTTGCTACCTCAGGAGCAGGCTTAATGTTTATACATCCCAATTTCTTTTTTATTTATTTATTTATTTTTTTATTTTTTTTTAATTTTTTTTTTTGACAGGCAGAGTGGACAGTGAGAGAGAGAGACAGAGAGAAAGGTCTTCCTTTGCTGTTGGTTCACCCTCCAATGGCTGCCGCGGACGGCGCGCTGCGGCCGGCGCACTGCGCTCATCCGATGGCAGGAGCCAGGTGCTAGGTGCTTTTTTCCTGGTCTCCCATGGGGTGCAGGGCCCAAGCACCTGGGCCATCCTCCACTGCACTCCTGGGCCACAGCAGAGGGCTGGCCTGGAAGAAGGGCAACCGGGACAGAATCCGGTGCCCCGACCGGGACTAGAACCCGGTGTGCCGGCGCCGCAAGGCGGAGGATTAGCCTGTTGAGCCACGGCGCCGGCTTCCAATTTCTTTTTTAAAAAATGTTTATTTATTGGGGCTGGCGCTGTGGTGCAGTGGGTTAAGCCATGGTCTGCAGGGCTGGCATTCCATATGGGCATGGGTTTGAGTCTCGGCTGCTCCACTTGCAATCCAGCTCCCTGCTAATGTGCCTGGGAAAGCAGTGGAGGGTAGCCAAAGTTAATTCTGACTTATAAATAAATAAATAGATCTTTTAAAAAGTGTATTTATTTATTTATTTGAAGTGTAAAGAGATATAGAGACAGAAAAAGAGAGGGGGGAGAGAGAGAAAGAGAGAGAGAGAATCTTCTATCCACTGGTTCACTCCCCAAATATCTTCAATAGCTGAGTTTGGGCCATACTGAGGCCAGGAACTAGGAATTCAATCTGGGTATCATGTTGGTGGCAGAGATCCCAGTACCTGGCAGGACCCTAGTACCTTCCTCCCAGAGTGTGCATCAGTGGAAGCTGGAACCAGAAACAGAGTTGGGACTCAAAGCAGGCACTCCCTTATGTGATATGGGCTTCCCAAGTGGTGGTTTAATCAGCTGCACCACAATGCCTGCCTCTCCCAATTTCTTAATAAGCAAAATCCTGTCTGAGATTTTACTGACAAGTTTACAGACACGGTTTTCCTACGCACATTTCAATAGTTCCGTCTTTGTCTTTTATCCTAGTTTTGTGAACATTATCTAGATTTTCATAATCATTTGAATTTGGCTTTTATTAGAAGATCATTTAGACATCACACTAATACAGAGCATTTGGTGGTTTTTTGAGAAATTCCGATGTAAGATGTTCAAAGTTCTACCCAAATGACATTTTTATGGATCTATATGGCCTTGTGCATATATGAAAACAAGGTAGTGGGTTGTACCAATGGCTAAATGTACACTTAGCTATTGCTTTGGAATTTACATAATAATGCATTTACTTACAGTTGTACTAACTTTTCTAGTACTCTTAACTTAGAAGCTTTGGTCTTTGTAATTTTTAAAAGTTTATTTATGTTTGAGACAGTGAGCATGCAAGCGCCTATCTACTGATTCACTCCCCAAAGGATCAAAACAGTCTGGACTGGGCTGGGCTATAGCCAGGAGCTGGAAACCCATTCCAGGTCTGCCACATAAGTGGTTGGAACCTAATCACTCAAGCCATCACCATTGCCTCTCAGGATCTTCACTAACATGAAGCTGAGCTAAGAACCAAAATTGGGCATTGAACCCAGTTACTCTAATATGGGTTGTGGGCTCATCAACTGGTGTCCTAACTGCTGGGTTAAATGCCTGCCCCTGATCTGTGTGTTCTTTTAAAGCAACATCTGAATTACTTATATTCAGAAGAAAATAATAGTTTTAGAGATTGTTTATATTTCTTCCATCACCCACAATAAATAGTAATGATCATTTGTTCATGAATTCTTTCAACTATTGTATTTGGAAATCCTAGATTTCATACATAATAGATGGTATAGAGTTTATAGTCTTTTCTTATTAAATTCTTGCTCTGTTTTTCATTTGTGCTTCTCTTTTTGGGAAGCGTATGACTTACTTAAAGGCTGATAGGTACCTAGTTTTTTAGTCTTCCTTTATATGAAAAAAAGACTCTCTGAAGTTTGAACAAATGTGTATTTGTAGGGAGTCTTGAACTTACTAATAGGTAAAATTCTGAAAGTTTGTTGTTTCGAATATTCTCATAGGAACTGTGTTATAGGTGATTTGTTTCCTTGGACAGCTTACTGAAACCCATTTACCTCATAATTTGCCTCACAATGGGGCTGAATAACACTCTTGATAGCATGAAGGGACTTTAAAGTTAGTGAAACAATGGAATTAAAAGATGTTTTTAAACTTTCAAAATCCATGTGTAGTTTTTTCATAATACATATTCTCTATGGACTTTTTGTAAGACCCTCTAATAGTTGTTGAGTGGATATAAAATTTCATTTTGAAATCTAATTTTAATAACATTCCTCTAATGAATATTTTGTAGAGGAATTTGACTTTTTCCTTCATCTACTGTACCAGTAAGATGAAATCGAGAATGCAAGGCAGGCTTTTGTGATGTCCCCAGCTGTATAATGAAAGTACCTGGGTGTCCAGGCTAAGGTAGAAGGTAATGAGTGGCCCAGGAATGGAGATGTATGTCTGTTTGCACATGACAGGCATCCAATTGGGAGGTTTATATGATTTGAGAGTGAAGAAGGGACAGTTTAGAACTTTATACCAATGAGCCAAAGTGTGGAGAAACCACGTACTTCTGCTCATTCAATATGCCTTACGCTATATTTCAAATATTTTTATTTTATGCCTTCTACTTACTCCATTACTCTACTCCCACAATTTTGGTTTTTGGTTTTTAAATGGAAGCACTTGTGAGAATAGTCAGTCTCCTAATACCAAAACAGTTTTAGAATGTATTATTTATTGGGTTTTATATGCGATGAGGTGGTATACGCACAAAGGAAATACCTTGAGGTTGACTCAGAATTAAATATTCCTAAATATATTACAACCTAAATAAAAACAGTAATTCCTTACTATTTATAATATTTCCTTTAAGAGTATCAGAAGAAAGGCATATAAGAGTAGATGAGGGAAAAGTTGTTTGCTTATGTGTGAAACATCATCTTGAACCTCAGCAGTTTTGAATTATATTTACCCCTTTTTATTTCAAATCTGGCAAATTACATTTTTTTTATTTCCAAGGGGGAAAATATGAAAAAGGAGAATAGTGGAGAAAAAACCGAGAGGAGTGGTTTTTTAAAAGGCTCTAAAGATTTAAGTTGTCAGTTTAGAAAAAACAGGTTGGTGAGTTATAGGTAAAATAGAAAGAATTTAGTTTCCCAAGGAAACACATGGGCTCAAAGTATAGGGGGAAAGTGCTTGGTTAATATAAACCATGCATTTTTCTTAACTTGGAGCATTTGAAAAAAAGAGTAGAAATGTTTGGCAAACCGAAAACTCAGCTGACTTCATGCCTACCAAGTGAAAAGTCTGATTCTTCATCATTTAGGCACATAGTTGGGCCACTCGCAAACAGAGCTATCCAGTGTATAGGTTGCATTGGCAAGAAGCCAGAACTGAAATCAAACTCATAAGCACCCTATAGAAAACCCCTCAAATTACTGCTGTGCTGTTGCCAGCTGTACTGCCAGGGAACAAGAGCTGTACAGATTTCTGTGCAATGACTGAGGTACTTAACTCAGCTTGATTGGCACTGTTCCTGCCCCTGTTCTCTGGCTCACAGCTGACCACCATACTGGTTTGGTTAAATAAGACTGAAGTGCACACACCCACTTACTTGCACCTTCTTCTTTCACACTGTCTCCACATCCTCACTGTCCTATCCACACCTGCCCTATATAGCTTGGGAAAGGGAAGATAAATGCAACTGAATTTCTTCTAGTAAAGCTGTTATTGTGTGGAACTTTGCTGTCCTTTTTCTTCACAAATCTGTCAGTCTTTTAGAAGAAGAATCATTTCTTTGGTCTTTTAATCTGAATTAATTGAATGGGACAAGAATGGCATCTTAAATCCTCTTTGTATTTACTTTTCTCCATTTAAAATCACTAATTGCTTGATAGTCTAGAATTAAAAAAAGTTATTCAGAAATCATCTAGTCTTACTCTCTTGCCTTAATATAAACTCTGATAGGTAATTACTTCTGTCTTATAGTCTTCCATGTAAGAAGGTAACACAAGATGGGCTATCACAGAGGGCACAAGATAGCTTCAGTTGCTATATTCATGAACTAGAAAAATCTTTTTTTAAAAGATTTATTTATTTTTTTTTGAAAGTCAAAGTTATAGAGAGAAAGGGAAAGAGAGAGAGAGAGAATCTTCTGTTCACTGTTCACTCCCCAAATGACTGCAATGGCAGGGGCTGGGCCAGACTGAAGCCAGGAGCCTTGAACTTCATCTGGGTCTCCCATGTGGGTGCAGGGGCCCAAGAACATGAGCCATCTTCTCTTGCTTTCCCAGGCACACTGGTAGGGAGCTGGATCAGAAGTGGAGCAGCCAAGACTAGAAATGGTACTCATATGGGATGCCCATGTCTCAGGTGGTGGCTTAACCCATTGGGCCACAATACTGGCCACTTGAGAAATCGAGAAATCTTTGAAGAAGTAAAATTGTTGGCTTTTTCTCCATTATGTGAAATCTCATGGACCCATGTGTCCTAGTTCCTATTAAGTAAGGATGATTTCAAATGTTTTTCACTGTGAAAAAGTAAAAAATCAATTTATATGCTGACCCCAACATGCAATATAATGTAACTATAATAAAAGGTATTCAACAGCAACAATTATCTTTAACATGTGATGATTTTCTCTTTTTTCCCCCTTGTTGTTTTCCCTCCTGTCACTTCCTCTCGCCTTTACTTTCTAATAAAACAAAACTATTGACAATTAAAATAGATTTTATCATCTGTTTAACCTATAATTTGAAAAATATTACAAGAATGTTTTCTTTTTTCCTTTCTCTTTTAAAAACTACTGATCTTCCTATTCTTTGGTTTACCATTGTTTTCAAGCAACTGATTCTTCTGCATGGGGGCATCATTCCATTGCCTGTTTTGATAAATCATTAGGAAGATAAATTTTGTACTTTACTAGTATCATATAATCTATTAATAGCACCACATATTAAGTGGTGCTATTAATTTTGCCAGGTAGTAGGTTAAAGTTGAGAGAGAGAGAGAGAGAGTGAGAGAGAGAGAGGGAATTCCTCATAATTATTTTGTGAGGTAGAAACCAGTATTGTATGTCAATTTTTATAACTGAGGCTTAGTGTGGTATATCAACTTTCCCCAGAGCAGCACAGTAAATGATAGACTCCAGAATCAAGATGGACTCAATCGTCATGCTCTTTCTCTCAGTCCTTTTAACTTTTTTATTTTGGCTTTCAAAACCATTTTTTTATTTGGTGAAGAATACTTGTATGTATTATATAGCAAAGAAAAATAGAATTGCAATGATAATTCCTGTGAGTTTTAAATAAAATAATATGAAATTTCTTCATAAAAATAACTTCTGTCTGCAAAGAAAAAGTAGAAGGAAGGCAAGGAAGAAGAAAGAAAAGAAAAATGAAACTCTCTAGAATCACAGGAAAAAAAAACTTGGTGCTCTATTTAAATCTTATGTAATTAAATATTGTAAAAATCATATTTTCAAGGAAAAAGAGATATACATGGAATTACATCGTATGCCACAGGGCTGGATATTTTAGCGAGCTAGAGGAACATGAATGAAGAGTGGAATTTTCCTTTCGTTTTCTATAATAACTATGTTTGTTGGAGGAAAACGGAGGAAAAAATGACCATCATGCTTGGTTATGAAGAAAAACTTGTTTACATGTGTAATACATTGGATAAATTGTTTGGGATTGCTTTGACATGCAGAAATGTGACCAATGAAATTCTTAACGAAGGTGTTGGGCTAATGGATCCATGAAATAAAGTAAAATAAGAATGAGTATTTGTGAAGGTAATTCACTTACCTCATTTTTCCAATCCCTCTGTGTAAAAGAGGAAATATTTGAAAAGAAAATAATGGGGGCAGTTGGCTTTTATTACTTCTTTTTTCCTCTCCCCATCCACTACCATATTCCTAGGTTTAAATCTAGATTCTTTTCTGTCTCTTCTCTTCTTTCTGTATTTCTTTCTCTTCCCCTCTACTTTCCTCTTTCTTTTCTCTCTTTTCATTCTCTACCATTCTGTCTTCTCCCTGGTCATCTCCTTTGCCATTTCTTTCATTTTGTATTATTATGTGTAACCCTTATTATCTCTGTTATAACTTCACTCTCAGTAGAAAGATGATTTTTAAATCTTCTAAGTAAGTAGCAAAAGGACATTGATTTTGTTCAGTAAAAGACTGGTCTAGAAAAATAATCTTTTTTGCTTCTTACAGCTCTCTTTCTCTCATACCCCAGATACATACTTTCAGAAAGAAATCTATCATCCTATTTCTGAAAAACATTGCCTTCTATTTAATATCTTCCCAGGATTAAGATTTGTCTGTGATGACTGTATACCCATTAGAGACAGAAGCCAAAGATTCCATGCTAAATAATGGCATTGATCCAGATACTATTGCGATACTAACTATAAATAAACATTTGTAATCATACTTTTATGCAAGGAGATGCAATTGGTCAACATGTAATTGCTAGGTGATGCTGCCCCAGAGAAGAATTGAAAGCAGGCAGGTGTAGTGGATCCAAGCCTCATTGAACTCAAGGTCAGGATTGTAAAACCAGCCTCTTCAAGGTTATTCAGATAAAACAGAATAGGATGAACTTGGATTAAAGGTACTGCTTAGAAAACCATGCTTTGAGGGCAAGAGGAAGATAAGAAGCAGTACTGGCAGTGATAATACAGTACGGTAACAACATGATCAGTAGTAGGTACACATTGAGATAGGCTGATGAAATCTGTGAGTAGGCAGACTTGGTTTAACATTGAGAATATAAAAATAACCATGTTGAACAAGTGTGCAAGTGTACAAATCATGGGTCAGTTTTAGTATGTTGGTAGGTAGAGTGAGTTGCAGAGCAAGAAAAAAAGTGTACCTGTGAGTATTCTGATCCGATGGGAAACTTATAAACATATAACAGTAATCACTCATAGTTGGGAAAGGATTTACAGAGTTCGTGGATTGTGTTAGTTTTGCTGATTAATTGAGTCTAAAGTGATAGATCTATGTTAATCTGGTGTTACCTTATTTACATATTTTAACGGGAATCTCTGGATAGAATCCAAACCTATATATTTTCAGATATGGATTCTATTCTCAACTTGGGATTCTTCTGAGTCTTAAGATTGTGTAATGTTGTCAAGGTACATGTACCATTATAGCATTCTAGGTTCTGGTAATTACTAAGGTGACAAATTAATTTTATGATGCAGAAAATGCAGCAAAAAAATTGAGTATGATTCCTATGTGGAAGTTAAATCACTTTGTTTTGTTCAGTGACTTTGGACCTTAAAATCTAACCATGGTCTGTAACCTTGGTCACAAGGAGGAATTGGTGAGAGAAAGGGAACACATTTTCAGCAATCACAACCCACTTACAGACTTCACACACTCTTCATTACTCTTAATTTCACTGTTTATCAATTCAACTATTTCTTACAAAGATACATATGAGAGATGTTCAAAAACTTCATGGAAATGTATCTTTTGAACAAACTATGCATGAATTTCAAATTTTTTTCACCAAAATAAATTTCCAGACATGTTTTCTGTGTAAGAAAGAGGGGAGAGGAACTAACATTAACTGAATACTATGTATGTTATCTCATTTAATTCTCTCAAGAATTCTGTGAAGTGATAACTATATTTATGTAAAGAAATGTCTTTGAATCATGAAATGACAGTATTAAAGTCACAAAATTGCCACAGAATCTTATATAAAGGGCAATGCTTTAAGGAGATGCCAACTTATTCTTGTTATTATAGTGGGCTGAAGTGAGAAATGAATAAAACATGAAGATTTAGAGAGAAAGTATGAATGATAAGACACGAATCATTACCATTTGCCTTACTCTACAGTGATTTTTTTTTTAAATAATGCATCTAATACAAGACATAATACTGCAACTAGTATTATTTTATAACATGCTATCTCAGAAAAGACAAATATTTAATTTCTCTCTCCAAACAGATAAGGGAGGCTTGGTAGGGTAGCTAGGTATTTTTTTTTAAGATTTATTTAATTATTTGAAATGCATAGTGACAGAGAGAAAGAGGATGAGAGAGAAAGGGAAAGAGTAAAATGGTGGGGGAAATAAAAAGAGAGAAACATAATATTTCATTTGCTGGTTCACTCCCCAAAAAGCCACAACAGCCAGGGCTGGGCCCAGCTCAAGTCAGGGGCCACGAACTCTGGTTGTCCCTTGTTGGTGGCAGGGACTCAAGTCCTTGAGCCATCATCCGTTGCTTCTCAGGTGCATTAGCAGGAAGTTGGATCAGAAGCAAAGTAGCATAGATTCAAGCTGACACTCCAATATGCGATGCAGATGAATCAAGCAGTGGCTTAACCCACTGTGCCAAATGGTCTGTCCTGACATAAACTATTTTGAACATTTTAAATTAACCTGACTCCTTAGAAGTGGATTTTGTGGTGGCAAAGGGACTTTGATAACAAAGTGATATCCTAAAATAACTAATTATTTTATAGTTTATACTTGTTGCTGTCCTTCAAATTTCACTGGTTACTAATTAACAGTTTTTTATTTTTATTTTTGCCTGGCAGAGTTAGACAGTGAGAGAGACAGAGAGAGAGTTATAGATAGAGAGAAACAGAGAGAAAGGTCTTCCTTCCGCTGGTTCACTCTCCTAATGGCTGCTATGGCTGGCACTGCGTTGATCCGAAGCCAGGAGCCGGGTGCTTCCTCCCGGTCTCCCATGCGGGTGCAGGGACCCAAGCACTTGGGCCATCCTCTGCTGCCCTCCTGGGCCACAGCAGAGAGCTGGACTAGAAGAGGAGTAACCAGGGCTAGTACCCGGCGCCCCAACTGGGACTAGAACCCAGGGTGCCTGTGGGGACCCATGGATAGGCTTGCCATGGGACCCCCCATGTTGGGCTTGGCTTATAGCAGTAATGAGGATGTAGCACCTGATTGAACTTTCCACCTAGCTGAGGATCGTAGTAAACAAGATGGCGTTAATACCCTGCTCATTGCGTGACTCCACAGCTGATTGATATAGCTTCTGCATGACTCCACAGCTGAGCGTGATCAAGTGCTGGATTGGAGAGCTCCGTGCATGGACTGTGATTGGTTGACTGTGATTGGTTAAATTCTGTATATAAGTGGACCCCGGGAGAGGGAATGCGCACGCCAGCTTTCCCCGATAAGGAACGTGCGCGCCATCTCTTCCCCCTTCTCCCGGTTACCCCACTCTCTTTCCCACTCTTTCTAAGTAAAAGTCTACTGAAGACCAATTAATTGCGAGCAGCGTCGTTCCTTTTGCGGCCGAAGGACCGACAGGTGCCGGCGCCACAGGTGGAGGATTAGCCAAGTGAGCCACGGCACCGGCCAATTAACAGTTTTTAAGCAAAAATTTTTTAAAAAGGTAAAATCAGATGTTTCAAAAAATTTTAATTTAATTAATTAATATTTTTATTATTTTATGGAGAAGCACTTTTTAAAAAAGATTTATTATTTAATTTGAAAGGCAGAGTTACAGAGAGAGGGAGAGACAGAGATCTTCTATCCACTGGGTCACTCCTCAAATGGGTGCAATGGCCAGAGCTGGGCTAATCCGTAGTCAGGAGCCAGGAACTTCTTCCAGGTCTTCCTTGTAGGTGCAGGGGCCTAAGGACTTGGGCCATTCTCTACTGCTTTCCCAGGCACATTAGCAGGGAGCTGGATAGGCAGTAGAGCAGCTGGGCTATGCACTGACACCCATGTGGGATGCCAGCATTGCAGGCAGCAGCTTTACTTGCTGTAACACAACACTAGCCCCCCCCCCCCCTTTAATTTAAAAGCATTTTGGTTATTTTGTCAAATACCTAGTACTTTGGTTTGATTTATAATAGGAGCTAAATAAATATTGAAATGAGATGTGGAAATAAATGCATACATGTTCATGCATTCACTTCTTTCAATCAACAGACATTTACTGATGACATAACCTATTCCAGATGAGAATGTTTGAGAATTAAATGTTAATAGCACATAAAGCCAGTTTTAGGTTACTTAAAACTCCAATGGAAAGACAGTTAAAGAGAGAAATTATAATAACATGTTAGTCATAGAATAGTGATTTGAAGGAAGATCCATAGATATTTGAAAATTTCCAGAGGAACTAGAGATAGCATTCATTGAGTAAGTTAATATTTGAACTGCTTTTCATAGGAGAAATAGGGAGTTATCTGGAGGTGATATGGAGATAGAATATTTTAAGATGAGAATATAGAATTTATAAAAACAGACCTTAGGAGGACCTGTTATGATTGCCACATGTTACAAAGGGAATGGGAAAAAGGATTGGCTGAACTATATATATTTGAGATTTTTGTGGTGTAACATTATTTTTGACATGAATCTTGAACATGTTCAATTTTAATTAATCAGTTTCAAGAAGATGAATATTTTTAAAGGAATCGCCTGTTTTATTAGCTTTGTATGATATATACCTTTCTTTTTTCTTAAAAAAGATTTATTTATTTAAAAGGCAGTATTACGGAGAGAGGGAGAGAGAGGAGGGAACGAGAGAGAGCAGGAGAGAGAGAGAGAGAGAGAGAGAGAGAGAGAGAGAGAGAGATCTTCTATCTGCTAGCTCACTTCCCAGTTGGCCAAAATGGCTAGCACTGGGTCAGGCTGAAGTCAGGAGGAGCTTCATTAGCGTCTCCCAAATGAACAGCAAGGGCTCAGACATTTGGGCCATCTTCCACTGCTTTGCCCATATCATTAGCAGGGAGCTGGATTGGAAGTAGAGCAACCAGGACATGAACCAAAGGCCAGATTAGTGGCTGGTGTCACAGGCAGTGGCTTTACCAACTACACCACAATGCCGGCCCCTGATATATACCCCTCAGTACCTTTCCTAGAGCAGGTGAGATATTAAACTGGTAAAATGAGCTGGCGCCATGGCTCAATAGGCTAATCCTCTGCCTGCGGCACTGGCACACTGGGTTCTAGTCCCAGTCAGGGCGCCGGATTCTGTCCCGGTTGCCCCTCTTCCAGGCCAGCTCTCTGCTATGGCCCGGGAGTGCAGTGGAGGATGGCCCAAGTGCTTGGGCCCTGCACCCCATGGGAGATCAGGAGAAGCACCTGGCACCTGGCTCCTGCCATCGGATGAGCGCGGTGCGCCGGCTGCAGCGCGCCGGCCGGGGCGGCCATTGGAGGGTGAACCAACGGCAAAGGAAGACCTTTCTCTCTGTCTCTCTCGTTGTCCACTCTGCCTGTCAAAAAAAAAAAAAGTAAAAAAAAAAAACTGGTAAAATGATAAAGTCATAAAGAGTGTAACATGACATGAGAGAACTTTGGAATTCTGTGTTTTAAAAATTGATTATTAGTTCTCCTTTCTGCTTCTTTTTAAATTGATGTTTGAACTTTCCTATACTTAGCTAGCCAATTTACTGGACAACTAACTTGTAGCACAGTTAAATGACTCTAAACTCTAAGAAATAATGGCACTAGGTTCTAATATAAATAAAATTTATTTTTGATTAAATGTATTTATTTATATTATGTAAGGGGAAAAATGAGCATGAACATATATGAATGTATATCATCTCAGTAACTTCAGGAAAATATTTGGCTGTAACTTTGGTTCCTTCATTTTTTGAGCTACTTAGGATGTAATACTTTTAATGCTTATTGCAGACACAGATTTCATTTTCACATAGAAGGCTCTGCAGTATTTGTTATTTAAAGTTTTGTTATCTTCCAAAGAAATACCTCAGAGGCTCTAGACTTCATATTAGGAAAATTATGTTTTCTTCAAATTCAAGCTGCTTGGGTAGATTACTATCAGATTATAGGAGAGTCAAAAAAGTTTTCTACCAAGTAATAGAAGCAGTGAAAATTGTCAGAGAAACAACTAATTAATCTCTGCTCCTTTACAGCTGTTTAATGCAATGCATAACTAAAAGTCCTCTTAAATTAATTAATGATTTCAATTATGAACTTTTCTCCAAAATGTTATGATTCGTATCAGGCTGATAATGCAGTGACCTGGGAGTGTGAAATCTGTGTTATGAAGAGAGTCGCCAGTTAATTGATTCACAAATTATTTAAAGTTTGCTGCACCCAAGGGAGTGCTCAGTTTCATGACAGTCATTTCTTAAAGTGTACAAACTCTTTTTTCACCTTAAGAATGTCTTAAGTTATTAAGCATGATAAAATACTAGCATGCTTTTAGATGTGAGTGATCTTAATATTTGTGATTTAGAATTTGTAGGTGAATATGGAATATGTGGAGATTAAATTTATACTGAAAGGAGGAAAAAGCTACATTAATGAGAGGAGGGAAAAGCTAAATTAATGAAAGGAGGAAAATCTAAATTTATCAATGATTCTCTTTTGTGGGAATTTTTTCATAGTTTTTATTTTAGTAATTTTAAGTAGTTTTCTAAGCATCACCCATTTAAAATTTTTGTTTTGTCTTTGTTATACATTGAGTGTGATTCATGTTAAAAGATAATATAATTGTGCCTTCCTAAGAAATTCTGAATGGTAATTAGTACATATGAATTGCTTTTATAATTAGTTTTTGAAACATTTGGGTTATTGTTAAAATTAAAATGCCAACCTTAAATACTGGAGCCAGGGCTGACATCTCAATGCTGGAACATCAGTTTTTCTGAGATAATTTCAGTCTTTTTTTTTTTTTTTTTTTGCTAGAGTATTTGGGAAAAAAGTGTCACATGTACTTGCATCTAGTCCAGTTATTTTATTCATAACTTAACAAATAGAGGTATACATATATACAAGGAGATAGGAAGGAATCAATAGTATCATTAATACTGTATAATACATTTATTAACATTTTATTAATGTTTTTATGTTGAGTGTGGGCTGATTTCAGAGTACATGATATAGCCCTAAGTGAGAATCCTTTCTTGAGTGCCCATGCCTAACTGAGGCAGAGAAGAATCAGGTAATACTTGCAGAAAGATTCCTTAGCAGGAAGAGAGGGCTGCAGGAAGTTCTTTGGATGTGAGTGGTGGCTGTATTCTTAGTAGACTCTAGAACCTCTTTTGTTCCACACACATACTTGGGCTTAATGAGTAGTTTTAAAATTAGTCCAATTCTTTTAGGGTGGCTGGACAATATCCTTAGCAGTTTCATTCTAATTTGATAGGTAGTATAGTATAAAAAATATTTCTCATTTAATGTGAAAAACAAAATTTCCTTTGAAGAGATTTGTCTTTCATCTCTGAATGGGTAGATACATTTACAGGATGGAGCAGGAAGCTTGTATTCTGCACAGACACTATATTTGGAAATTTCACATAGTCTGGTGACTCTTCTTTTTACTTCTCTCTCTTTCTCTGCCTGTCTCTGTCTCTCTCTGACCCCAGAAAATTGCCTAAAGAGAACACAAGTAGAGAAACCGTATTATTAAAAATAAGTTTATCTTTGTTAAACTTGTTGCAGGGCAAAAAGAAATGGACTTGAAAGGGAAGTAAATTTATACTGATTTTTGCATTGTAGGAAATGTACTATTTTGGACACTGACTGCTTCTGTTTTCTAGAATTAAGGAGCCTATAATCTCAGCACCATTAACAAGTGCTGTCATTCAGATACACAGTGTCTGGCTGATTTAAATAAAATGAAATGAAGATAGTTGTTTCTGGTCCCTTGGCTTCACTCATTGCCATAAACATATGCTCTGCGTCCCGCTTCTTTCCATCTTATTTATGACTTTAATTTGTTGTGTGGGCTGCGCTAGAAATTAAATTTAATATAATTCTCCAAGGGACCCTGTCATATAATAACATGGTAATTTCTGTGTATCCTTTTGAAAAATGAGGAAATTAATTCTTCCTGACATGTTCTAATTATTCCAGTGTGAACGGCAAATCCGTTTTTCCTAGCCCCTGAAGTGTTATAGGCAAATGGCTGGTGTTCAAAGCTGAGGTGCTAATGCTGACCAGCAGTGCGTTTAATTTGAAACATGAGCAGACACCTTTCAACACACCTTTATAATATTGGAGTACTTTACAGAAATTAATTCACTACTTATTTGGCAGCTTAGCCTTGGGGTTATGTTTTTTTATTCATCAATACTATAGTCATGTTAGCATAATATTTCCTGTTTCCGTCAGTGCTTGGTGTCGATGTTAGGAACTTAAAGTGTGCAATGGATAGTTCAACTGTATGAATTAAGGAGAATCCAGGCACTTCAGAAACACCAGTTGTATGCCAAATTGTGTTTACACTTTATAGAGAGGTATAGTAAGGTCTTCAGTATTAAACTTAATTATAGCCTATGGTTAACAGCTTTAACTGAAATTACATAGTGTAAGAATTATTAGCACAATCTTGCATAAAAAGACAGCCATATACTCTGCTTCCTGCTGTAAGTTTCAGTTATTAAAATTCAGTTTCTTATACAGAGAATGATACCCTGAAAAATCAGTTTCTGAATAACGTTTATGGAAGAGGAAACTCAAGATCTGAGCTCTAGAAGAAAATAGCTGTAATTTGGAAGATTAAGGATTAAGCCATTTTTGCCATTGGCTATATAACCTGTGTGACTTATTACTCATTAGAAGCAATTGGGAGATCTATGTGGTATTCTTAGAGGAGTTACAATTAAGAACTTACTTTATCCATAATGTCTATTGTGAAGCTAGCTATTATATACATTTTTCCAATCTGGTCAGTCATTTATTTGTGTCAACCCTGATAGAACTCCATTGTTTTATTAAGCAGTTGATAAATGCCATTTACACACTAGCTATTTATTGTTGGTAATTAACAAGAAAAATGAATGTGTAAGATCCTACTTAAAATAGGAGATAGAAATACAATTAAAGTTAAATAAAAGAAATAGGATTGTGTTCGGAGTGGCTGTAATCAAGGCTCTCTTTTTTTGTTTTTGTATCTCTGTATTATGTTTCCTTTATTTTTCTTATTAAATAGAAAAAATGGGAATGGTAGCATAATTATTCTGATAAATAGTGTTAATATTGGCTATATATATTCTGCTGACCTTTCAGCTGCTAGATGTGTAATTTTATTCTGCCAATCTACTGGGGGCTGCTATCAAGTATAGATTATAGAAGGGGTGGAGAAACATGCTTAAAACTTCTCTGTCTTAGCCTTCACTTATATTAGGAGGATGGAAAAAGTGGGCTGCTTTTGGCTGAAAACTGGAGAAAACATAACAACATGCTCCCTACCATTTAAGTACATGCTCCTCTTGTACTGTTCATCTCAGGAAGATTATTCAAAAGGCATTTATGTGGTATAGTAGGGTTGGAGATAGAAGAGAATACCCTCTTCTATAGTAAATAGTAAAGTGGAACAAGTGTGTCCCTTCCTAGACTCATAGACTATATAAGTTGCTTAAGATTTCCTGGTCATGGACTTTTCCTTTGTGCCCTAGGGAAGAAAGGAACTCTACTGCCCACCAGGCCCTTCTTTGTCTTCTCTCCTTTTTCCGCTGAAATTATAAAGGAAATAGCATCAAAGAACAGATACATGGGCTAGATCAGATCCTGATCTCTATTAGACCAGATCCTCTTCAGAGCCTTCTATGGGTTCTAGGAAAGAATTGAGATTTTTCTATATTCCTAATATTCTTCAAAGTAAAAAATCCATAAAAAGTTATTGACCAGGTTGAAATAAACTGCTCATATGTGCGATTATGCATATACCCAGTTCCATTCTCTTTCTAGGAAAGAAACTGCAAACATTTTTATATGCTTCCATCTCAGGATGCTGCAATCAGTGTGTCCAGCAAAATAAATGAAAAGAGGTAAATATCCTCCAATTTTAAAATTCTTTCTTTGAAAAATGTTGTTTAGGCTCAGTTTTTGGTCATTTTTATTTTTAAAAATCTCATTATAATTTCAAGTAAATGTTTATAAAATATGTCAAATTTATTTTATATACTCTTTACTTAGGTGAAAACAAATTAAAATATCTGCTAAATTTTGTTTAAAGATAGATATTTACAGCTTATTTGTTTTGCATATACAAATAAAGGTATATGTACACACATATACACACACATGCACATAAAGATACACTTATACTTCTAAAGGCCTTTATAATCTCTACTCATTAAGCAAACTAATATTTTTGTTTCCTAAATCATATGCATTCATTTTTCAGGCTTATATTTTTGTAGTAATAACAATGAAATTTTGGTCATATACTATATGCCAGGTACTGTACTAATCACTTTATGTGAATTGCCTCTTATGAAAATAAAAACAATTCCTCTTTGAGGTAGTTATAATTATAAATAATGACATATATAGATAACATCCTAGGTGGGGAACCTGAGCAAAGGCAAGTTAAATAATTTGTGTAACATTTCATAGTTTACATGTGGTAGAATGAATGTTTTACATAGCAAGTGCTTAGAAAAAATGCCTGGCACATAGTAAAACTTTATTGAATATTAGTTCTTACTGTTTATGTGGTAAAGTACAAGTGGATACTGATTTTCAACCAATACGTGTTGATTCTTTTATTATTATGAAAGAGATTAGGAGGTCTTCATCAAAAGAAGTTGATGGAAAAACTAGACTATTTGATCTTTAAACCCCGCTTGTGAACCTAGGTACTTATAGGAACTTTAATCTTCATTCACATAAATATATATATATATATATGTATATATATAGTTTTTGATTTCTTGTGATATACAAGTTCTCTTTGGATATTTCAAGGTATATAAAATGTCTTTCACATCATGGAACTTAAAGTCTAGTGTGGGCGGGAATGGGGATTTTATATAATGACTATAATATGGCATAGAAGAAGATTAATATTATTTTATATTTTAAAAATAGTTGTGGAGAGCATTTCAAAGGCCCTTACTTTCTTAAAGGAGCCCACAGTCTTCACTGGTTTTATGCTTGGTTCATGGAGAAAGTTAAGATTCCATGAATGGGGTGGGTGTTGGTGCAGTGTTTAAACTATCACTTGGGATATCAGCATCCCGTATCATGGTCACTAGGTACATGTCCCAGTGCTGCTCTCCATTCCAGCTTCCTGCTAATGTGCAATGTGTGAGGCAGCAGGTGATGACTCAAGTGGTTGGATCCCTGCCACCAACATGGGAGACCTGGATTGAATTCTGGGCTTCTGACTTTGATTGGCCCAGCTCTATAGTGTGGGTGTGTAGGGGAATGAAATAGGAGATGGAAAATCTCTCTACCTTTTTCTCTGCCTCTCTGGCATTCAAAATCAATAAAACAATAAATAAAATTAATAAAAAGATGTCATGAATAGATGGAACAGAGCATGATGGATGATTTCATTCATATTGAATTTTAGATATAGTGGACCAATATGTGGAGCTATCATACAGTTAAAGTAAGAGCCAAGTGACAATTACTGTCCTATGGGACAGCATAGAATTATTCATATCTCAGACTACTTTTCTTCTTTTAATCTTTCAAATGATTCCATGAAGTAGACATTATTTTTATTGACCCTGTTTTTCACACAAGTCAACTTAGACTTGGAGAAATTAAGTTCCTTGCCTAAAGTTGCGTATTTTGTTAAGTGGCAGAGCTGAGACTTAAAATTAGGTCTATCTTATGCTACACTGTATGAAAGGATGACTCTGGATAGATGTGTAGATTTGACGGTTTTCTCCAAAGGAGTGAATGGAACCATGGAGTTAGATGATATCTCCCTACAGAGAGGAAGGGAGGAGGGACTGTAAAAAGGAAGTGGAGAACAAGGGAGATGGTTAAGGGGAGCAAGAGGAACAGTGAGAGAACAATCAAGAGGCAATCAAAGGAAAACAAACAGGAAAGTTTTACAATCGTGGAACTCATAAGAGAGAATTGCAGTAAGAAGGTAGTGACCAACGCAGTCACTATTAATTTGATACAGCAGTATCAAATACTGCTGAGACTTCTAGAAGCATTGGTTGATAGATGTTTATTACTAAGGCCAGAAGATTGATGGTAAAGGGTTTTGGTGTGAGGAAGTAGTGACAGAAAGATCGTTTACTTTCTAAAGAAGCCTTCTAAGGAAGCAGGTGACTGGAGCAATCCCTGAATGGGACCACTGAGAGAAGGGTCTTTGTTTTATGATAGAGAAAACTTAATCATGTTTATAAACAGAGCAGAAGCAATCAGGAAAGAGAGGAGAGGAAGAAAACTGTAAGAAAAAACAGAAAAGGGAGAAGAAAAATTCCTTTTCTCTTCTTGAAAGTTTTGCTCAAAGACTTTTCATAGATGTATTAGTTTTCTAGAGCTGCTGTAACAAAATACTGTAAACTGAGGGGCTTCAAACAATAGAAGTTTATTATCTAATAGAAGTTTATTATCTCACAGTTCTGAAGGTTAGAATTGCAAAATAAAGGTGTCAGCACCGCCATGCTCCTTTTGAAGCTAGTAAGGAATTGTTTCTTGCCTCTGTGTAGCTTCAGGTAGTTTGCTGGCAGTCATTGGCTCTTCTAGATCTATGGCTCTACAACTAACAGACTGTATTATTACATACTTCACATTCTTAAAGGGAAACTTGCATACAGATTTCATGCTTTGACTGTTAGCCGTCAAGTTGGTGTTTTATGTGTATATCATTATGTGAAAACAATTTAAAGAATTTGGAATTTGCAAAATATATAAAAGCAAGCAATTAAAAACAAATATGTTCTAAGGCCAATTTTTCAGTTCTTAAAACCATAAACATCTTCAGAAGAAATTAAATGTGATTACATTTGAAATCATGTGGTTTAACAGAAATAAATTACATACGCAAATTATTTGTAACCTGCACAATTACTAGTATTCCTGTGTCTTCATTTTTAATCAATAGTTATTTTCTTTGCTATTGCAATAGAATACTGAAGAAATAATACCTATTTCATTGGCAATGCAGATGAGCTCTCAATAACTTTAAGGTTCAAATGTAGAATACTGGATTATGAGACTGCATAATTATATATACTTATGGCAACTGGTTAAATCTGTAAGATGGTTACTATCTAATATAACATCTATGGTAAACTTGAAAATTAAAAAAGTACCCAGTTAGGATGTAAGTAAACCTTTAAATAATTGAAACTATCAGTTTTCTGTGACGTACTTTATAAATTAGATGATCATCTTTTTCTGAGTTATTTTTAATTTGTATGGACTGTATATAGGGTAACCGAGACAAATATTTGATGTAGTTTTCTATTTTTGTCATCACAAAAGCATTTATTGAACATTTGTTTATCAATCATGCATTCTCCCAAAAGCTGGGAATACCGATATAAATAAGAAAGGATTCTTTTTGTCAAAAAATTTACACAGTCTACATGGGGAGATAGGTACATCAAAATTATAGTGCAGTATGTAATACTATAATAAAGGTGTATATAAAGTGAAACGAGAGAGCAGCAGAATAAATTAATTAAGAAAAGATGTAAAGGAAATTTTCATCAAAGCAGTGATTTTATTTCAGGTACTGCTAGAAGACTAGGACTACCAAGAAAGGGAGCCCCATAATGGCTGCATCTTTTTAAATTTTTATTTATTTAAATTTTTAATTAATTGTTAAGACTCAATATGGTTTGTAGATACAATACTAAGAATTGTATCTCTGCTTTCTCCCTCCCACCTTCCTTCTTTCACCTTTACTTTTAGTTTTTGAGATAATATATTCTAAGTTTATAATACAGTAAAATGGCTGAATACTACACTGAATAAGAAATTTCACATAAACATATATAATTAAATACATTTTTTAAAAAGAAGTTTAACAGCAACAACAAAAAAAGCAAAAAGACCCTAGTTTAGGGGGGGATATAGACAATGGCTGTAAACAATAATTGAATGGAAAAATGATTATTTTACCCATATACAGTAAATTCTAAAGTAGTCACAGATCATTACAACTATAGTAGTACAACATTCTTGTTTTTAAAAAGAGATTTATTTTTATTCATTTGAACGTCAGAGTTACACAGAGAGAGAAGGTGAGGCAGAGAGAGAGAGGTCTTCCATCTACTGGTTCACTCCCTAGTTGGCCACAACTGCCAGAGCTGCACCAATCTGAATCCAGGAGCCAGGAGCTTCTTCAGGGTCTCCCACACAGGTGCAGGGGCCCAAGTTCTTGGGCCATATTCTGCTGCTTTCCCAGTCAATAGCAGAGAGCTAGATGGGAAATGGAGTAGCCAGGACTCAAACTGGTGCCCATATGGGATGCTGACACTGCAGGTGGCGGCTTTACCCACTATGCCACTGCGCCGGCCCTCAACATTCTTTTTATTTTTTTAAAAAAATATATTTATTTATTTGAAAGGCAGAGTTACAGGGAGGCAGAGAGAGAGAGAGAGAGAGAGAGAGAATGAGAGAGAGAGAGAGATCTTCCATCCACTGGTTCACTCCCTAGATGGCCACAATGGCCAGAGCTGGACCTATCTGAAGCCAGGAACCTAGAGCTTCTTCCAGGTCTCCCATGTGGGTGCAGGAGCCAAAGCACGTGGGCCATCTTCTGCTGCTTTCTCAGGCCATAGCAAAGAGTTGGATTGGAAGTAGAGCATCTGGGACTTGAACCTGTGCCCTAAATATAGGCACTGCAGGCTGCAGCTTTATGCTCTGCCATAGCGTCAGCCTAGGTAGTACAACATTCTTAACCATTGGTTTGACAAAGGTATAAAACAAAATTTCACAAAACTATATTTGCCACAATATTGATACACAAAGGCATTTCTTTTTTCTTTTTTGTTTGTTTTTAAATTTTAGCTACCACATATAAGGGAGAACATGTGCTATTTGTCTTTCTGGGTCCCTCTTATTTCACTCAGCATGATGTCCTCCAGCTGTGTGTATTTTGTTGAAAATGGTAACATTTTATTTTTTTAATCACTGAATAATATTCCATTATGTAAATATAACACATTTTTAAAATCTGTTCATCTGATGATGGACACCTTGGCTGATTCCAAATTTTAACTGTTGTGAACAGTGCTGCTATAAACATGGTGGTACAGGTATCTCTTTGTTAAAATGTGTTCATGTCTTTTGATTATATACGCAGTAGTGGGATTGCTGGATGATATGGAAAGTCTCTTTCCAGTTTTTAAAAAAATTTCCACAGTGGCTGCACACTTGACATTCCCACCAACATTGTATAAGCATTCCCCTTTGTCCATGTCCTCGACAGCATTTGTTACTCTGTTTTGGATTTTAACCATTCTGACGGGGTTGAGGTGATATCTCATTGTGGTTTTGATTTGCATTTCTCTGATAGCTAGTGCTGTTGAACATTTTTTCATATATGTGTTGGCCATTTGTATTTCTTCTTTTGAGAACTGTCTGTTGAAGTCCTTTGCCCATTTCTGATCTGGATTGGCTGTTTCGTTATTGTTGAGGTTTTTTTTCTTTTTTTTAAATTTTATTTATTTATTTTTTGACAGGCAGAGTTAGACAGTGAGAGAGAGAGAGAGAGACAGAGAGAAAGGTCTTCCTTTTTCCGTTGGTTCACCCCCCCCAAGTGACACTAAGGCTGGTGTGTTGCACCGATCTGAGGGCTGGTGCGTTGCACCGGTCTCCCATGCAGGTGCAGGGCCCAAGCACTTGGGCCATTCTCCACTGCCTTCCTGGGCCATAGCAGAGAGCTGGACTGGAAGAGGAACAACCAGAACTAGAACCCGGGGTGCTGGCGCTGCAGGCAGAGGATTAGCGTAGTGAGCCGCGGTGCAGGCATATTGTTGAGTTTTTTAAGTTGCTGATGTATTCAGGATATTAATCCTTTGTCAGATAGGTAGCTGTTGGATGTCTCTTCACTCCATTGATTGTTCCCTTTGCTGTACAAAAGCTCTGAATTTGATATAGTCCCATTTGTTTAGTTTTGCTTTTGTTGTCTGTGCTTTAGGGGTCTTGTTCAAGAAGTCATCCCCCTACACCAATGTCTTGGACTGTTTCTTCTACATTTTCTTCCAGCAATTTTATGGTCCCAGGTCTTAAATTTAGGTCTTAGATCCACCTCGAGTTGACCTTTGTGTATGGTAAGAGGTATGGTTCTAATTTCTTTCTTCTACATTTATACATCCTGTTTTGCTTACACCATTAGTTGAATGATTATCCTTACTCCACCACATGGTCTGAGGACTTTTGTCAAAAATCAATTAGCTGTATGTATGTGGCTTAATTTCTGGGCTCTCTATTCTGTTTCATTGATCTACGTATTGGTTTTTATGCCAGTACCATGTTGTTTCAATTACTATAGCTTTGTTGTGTGCTTTGAAGTCAGGTGTTGTGATACCTCCAGCTTGATATTTTCTTGCTCAGGATCACCTGGGATATTCTGGGTCTTTTTTGATTCCATATGAATTTTAGGAATTGCTGCTTCTTTGTGTTGAACACTAGTCTATATTGCTGTGCTTCGAATGATGCCAGGCATGTAATCACTTTAATAACTATGTTTCTGAATTTTAAATATATTTTTTGTGGGGGAGAGGATTAAAAAAGAACATTTACAGAAGCAGGGGAAACATGGGCACTAGTATGAAGATATTGTACCTCATGGCATATATGGAGACATGATTTACTTTATAATAGTTGGAAAGAGGGATTTGAAGATTATTAATATCTAATGAGGAGAGGCACCAAGATGGTGGAATAGTGAGGGAGCTTACTGCTCTAGTCTATGGGAAGATAGTTTAAAAAATGTGGAGAGAGTGCAATCTTGGGGAATAATTTGAGGAGAAAACAGCAGAGGAAACTCCATGCAAATAAGAGGGACACTGTGGATCTATGTGGAGGGTGTGGATGCACACAACTCAGGACCCCAGCAACCGAGAGTCTCAGCACCAGCTTTGAAGAGTGAGGTGAGACCAGATTGCAGCATTCTGAGCCACTGGTAATAAAGCTATGGGAAGAGCCTGGCATGAGTCTGGCTTGGAGCCCTGTGGGGTACAGTAGACCTGCCAACCCAGGGGAAAAAAAAAGGATGGCATGTTTTTCTCTCTCCCCAACTACCTGGCACCATTGTCCTGTAACTAGCTGAGAGTGGAAAGGTGCCATTTTGGACATATATAACAAGTGTACTAGCTCATGTCTATGCACAACCAGGCCACCAGGCTAGAGGAGATGCCTAAGTCTGGCTGGGAGAATTGAAGGATCTGAGTGCTCATGACTATGAGAGGTTTGTGTTCTAGGACTGTGAAAACACTGTGGCTTTGTGTGAAGGCTCAGGATGTGATGGGTCTTGGGCTAATCACTGTGGACAGCTCCACACACTTGGAGCTCCCTGATTGCATTGGGAGGGTCATTGCTGCAGCATTTGTGCTCATACCCAGGACTGCACAAATCCTTTGTGTGGTTCTTGTGGCAATATAGATGAATATTGTACCCATGGGGCTAATGCCTAGGTATTGGTTTCCTCTAAGGAGAGGAGGTGAGCATGAGACTGCCCCCAATAGAGCTGAACAAAACCTCCCCCTCTGATTAAAAAAAGAAAAGAGAGAGATTTACCGTGCCCAATTTGGGAGTCACCTTGGACAATGCCCTCACCCTGGAGCACTGAACTGAACTCCCTGGCCACACCCAGCGCATACCTCAGGGTATTCACTGAAAGAGCAGACACTGCACTAATCCACAAAGGCATAGTCCAAAGATAAAAGCCATCACAGGGGAAAAAATAGGCCAACAAGTATCTCCACAAATGTCTAAAAATAAACACAGCAATTCAAGAAAAAGAATAAGAAAGAGAAGATGACTTCCCTCAAAGGAACACAGCAACACTTCAATATTAAATAAATAAATAGAAAAATGTTAAAATGAATAGATTGAAGAAATGCCAGAAATGAAATTCAAAAAATTGATCATAGGATTACTTAGAAGTAATTAGAAGCAAATCCACAAACTAAAGAAATCTGTACATGATATGAAAGAAAATTTTTCTCATGAAATTGAGATTTTAAAGATAAATCAAAATGAAATATTGGAAATGAAGAATTCAGTAGAACAAATAATAATACAGTGGAAAGCCTTAACAACAGAATCAGTGATACAGAAGAAAGAAGATCCGAGTTAGAAGACAAATCTCTGGAAATTTTACAGTCAGACCACATAAAGGAAAAAGAAATTAGAAAACTAAAAAATAGTGTTGGAGATCTATAGGATACTCTGAAAAGACTCAACATATGGGTTATAGGAGTTCCTGAAGGCATGGAAAGAGAGAATGGATTAGAAGGCGTTTTTAGTGAAATAATTACAGAAAATTTCCCTACTTTGGAGAAAGAAAGGAATGTCCAACTACAGGGAACACACAGAACTCCTAACAGACATGACCAGAAAAGATCTTCACCACAACACATTGTAGTCAAACTCTCCACAGTAAAACATAACGAAACGATTCTAAAATGTACGTGAGAGGAATACCAGATTACTTTCAGAGGATATCCAATTAGACTCACAACTGACTTCTCATCAGAAACCCTACAGGCTAGGAGAGATGGTGAGATATATTCCAAGTCTTAAGAGAAAAAAAAAAACCTGTTAACCCAGAATACTGTACCCTGCAAAGCTCTCATTTGTGAAGGAAGGTGAAATATAGACCTTCCATAGCAAACAGAAATTGAAAGAATTTGTCATCATTCATCCAGCCTTATAGAAGGTACTTAAGGATGTGCTACACACAGAAACATGATCATCACTATGAAAGAAGGTTAAGGCAGAAGATCTGCCAGTAAAATTACAAAGGAAATCCAAAGTAAATGATAGGAATATTTATTGAAAAACAGCAGGGCCAAGTTGTTACTTAGCAATAGTGACCTCTGAATGTAAATGGCTTCAACTCTCCAGTTAAAATATACAGACTGGCTGAATTAAAAAAAAAAAAAAAAAACTGTTTGCTGCCTACAAGAAATACATCTCACCTACAAAGATATATGCAGACTGAAAGTGAAAGGATAAAAAAAGATATTCCATTCTAACAGAAACCAAAAAAGAGCTGGTGTAGCCATCCTAATGTTAGACAAAATAGACTTCAACCCAAAAACTGTTAAAAGAGACAGGGCCACTATGCAATGATTAAGGGATCAATTCAAAAGGAAGATGTGACTGTAATAAATGTATATTGGTACCAGCACTGTGGTGTAGCAGGTTAAGCCACAAACTAAAGGTATACAATCCCATATGAATGCCAGTTTGAGTCCCGGCTGCTCCACTTCCAATCCAGCTTTCTATTATGGCCTGGGAAAGCAGTGGAGGATGTCCCAGGTCCTTGGGCCCCTGCACCCACATGGGAGACCCAGAGGAAGCTCCTGGCTTGACATTTTTTTCATAGTATTTGTTGAACTCTTTACTTAGTAAAGTTAATTGAAAATAGATCTTAGTAAAAAATGAGAACGGGAATAGGAGAGGGAGGAGGAACAATGGTGGGAGTTGGGGTGGAAGGGTGGGTACGGTGGGGGAGAATTCTATGTTCCTAAAGTTGTATTTCTAAAATGCTTGAAGTTGTATACCTTAAATAAAATATTTCTGGGGAAAAATACAAATTAAAAAATCTAATGTATAGGGGCATGTACTTTGGAGTCAGTAAGTCAAGACTGAATCTTGACTTTATTTTATATTACCTTTATGACTGTAAGTAAAATTTTGAGCCTGTTTTCCTACTTTAAAATATAATTAATAATATTTATTTATAATATTGCTATGTAAATTACCTGGCAATAGTGCACAGCAAAACAAAAGCATGAAATAAGTGGTTAAACTGTTTTTACAGTTTTGGGGGAAAGTGATAGACTCTAAGACATATATGGTTAAAAGTGATAGACTAAGACATATATGGTTAAAATTCTGAAAGATTCTGTGTCATATTAAGGAGTTTGTACTATCATGCAGATGATTGAGAACTGTTAAATTTTAGTTTGCTATTGAACATTAGCTACAAAATATATACAAGGCACTATGGAAAGGATCATTCCATTTCTTATAAACCATAGTTTATCTTTTTCAGAATATTCAATTATTGTTACACAACCTAGCATTTCCTAACCTGCTAATATCACTCAATTATTTGATGCTCACCATATACAAGGAATAGATAGCATGAATTTAACTTTATTTAGCAAAGTGGCCTTCCATGAGTTTCCTGAGGTTAGGGGATAGGTTAAATATCACATATCAAGAAATCAAAAAACATTGAAAAAGAAGAATAAGATAATTATTTGAATAGACATTATTGATAGGACCAATATATCAATGACCCATCATGTAACTAGAAATGGCAAGTGGATCATCAATTTGTTGAAAGTTGATTTTTGCACAGGTCATGTTCCAAATATAGCTGACCCAATAAGATCTTTAAGTAGACCACAAATCCTGGAGTTCTGTGTACCAGAACCCATTTTCCAGTGTCTTACATATCACGCATTCACAATTACGTTTGTTAATGTTATATCTTATAAGCCAGTTAATATAGTCATTGTTTATTGTATTTAAAAAAAATACCTTGAAGAGATTTTTGTCTTCAAAAAGGTGGAGAATGAAAAAATAATGAATAGATGTGTTTTGTTAATGAAAAAACTATTTACTTTTGTTAACATTTTCTGGTGGAAAAGGGGTGAAAACAACTCTCTTAGTCATTTCTGTGAAATCAGTCAACTGAAAAGTTTTGGTTAGTCTGGTTCTGACCATTTAACCAGTTTCAATGTTTCTCTATAGAGAGAATTATTTTTTTAGCTTTTAATTTCAGAATAGTTATAATTTTACAAAACAAGAGTTACATAATAAAAAAAGTTACCCAGCTTCCCCTGTTGTTAACATCTTATATTAGTATATTTGTCACAAAAGTTAACCACACCCAGATTTTCCTATTATTAATATCTTGTATTCGTATGATATATGTGTCAAAAAAGGGGAAACTGAAAACAACTTTTAAGGCCTTGATGGATCATTTTTGAATCCTGACTCAGAAATCATGTAGCCTTATAAGCCTTTTAATATTAGCAGATATCTGGGTACACAGTGGGCCCTTACAGAATAGTTATGAAATTTATGGTTTTAATATTTGAATAATAGATATAAAATGAAATGTACTGGAATCAGAGTAGTTTGTCAAGAATTGGTAGAAAATTGCTACCACTGGGGCTTTCCAGATCAGCATTTTTACAAATACAAGGATACTTCATTAAGTTCATGAAGTGGTTGGGGTGGGGGCATTGTGGCAGAGTGAGTTAAGCTGCTACTTGAGATGCCTACATCCCATATCAGAGTGTCTGGATTGGAGTTCCACCTCTTTTTCCAATCCAGTTTCCTGCTAGTGTGCCTGGGAGGCAGCAGATGATGGTTCAAGTGCTTGAGTCCCTGCCATCCACGTGGGAGACCTGGATGGAGTTCTGGGTTCCTGACTTTGGCTTGGCTCAGCCCTAGCTGTTGCAGGCATTTAGGAGAATGAGCTAGCAGATGGAAGATGGGTTTCTCTTCTCTCTCTGTCACTTTTCCTTTCATAAATGAGTACATTTTTAAAAGTTCATGAAAAAATAGAATTAAAAGATAAATTTATTTTGGTTAAATTTTTTTTAAGTTCATCCATAGTTTTTTCATACTAAACATTTCCATGAACTTTTTTAAGTACTGCTAGTATGATTTGAGCACCACTAACTAAATTAAATGGATAAATAACTGAATTTGGGTGCTTATTAAAAAATGCAGATTCTTTTTTTAAATTTCATTTAAGTTATACAAGTTTCATGTATTCAATATATACAGGTTTAAGAACATAGTGATACTTCCCACTTTGCTCTTCCTCATGCCCCTGCTCCAACCCTTCTTCTTCCTCCCTCTCCCATTCCCGCTTTTTGTTTTTACAAAGATCTATATTCAGTTTACTTAATGATCATAGTTAACCTTACACTAAGGAAAAGAGTTCAACAAGTAATATGAAAAAAAAACCACTGTTCCTCAATAGAAGAGACAAGGGCTGTAAATAATCATCAAATTTCAAAATGTCCAGTTCCTCCTATACATTGCATGTCAGATACTCTGTTAGTTACATCAGATCAGAGAAAACATATATCTGTCTTTTGGGGACTGGCTTATTTCACTAAGTACAATAGTTAAAATGCAATTCTTGATTTCCCATTCAACCTGTTCAGTTAGAATCTCTAGATTCTTTGGATGTTCCAATTCCTACGATGTTGAGAACCACTGTGTTAGAAAAATAATTGGTAGAACTCTGAGATTTTAAAAAATAATATAAACTTGGGTTTCTGATTAAGGCAGTTTGTAGCATGAAATACCTAAAAAATAATTCTGGTATTGAAAACTAACCTTTTACATGTATTTGTTTTACATTTTAAATTCTTAAGAGTGATAGTGTATAAATGGCTAATTTGTACAATATTATTCATAAATTGTCTTTGAATCCTTTGATTTAAAGAGATGAAATTCCATGAATTTGCTTTTGACTATAATTAAATTGGCTATGCCTTGAATTAAGAAATGGAATTCTTAACTATCTTAAAAAGTTTTTAAAATGTTGCTGATGTCTTTTCATGGTTCTTGGGTCAGTGGGAGGAGCCCAGATACTATCACTAATGAAGTGATACTAAGTATTGCTATTCTTTTTCATCTCAACCAAGCTAACTATATTTTTGAGTTGGTAAGAATGGAAGGAAGACAAGTGAAAGAGGTGGCCTTTAGCTGCATGATATGAATGCTAGTTGGATATAGAGAAAGTATGATCAGTAAGGTTTGATGGTGATTGGCTTGCCAAGCACACTTCTGGGGAAAATTCCCAAAAAAGCATATTTCTTTGTTTTTAAGTAAAATATAGTTCTATTTTCCCTTTTGTTTCTGATGCTTCCCTTGTTTGCTGTGAAGAGCTTAATGACTATCATAATGTGGGTAATACTTGGTAATGTCTATTGGATGTGACCATTAGTATTTTTAATAGAAAAAATGTCAGAAATGAAGAAAATATTTTATATAATTCAATAAAATATAAGAAACTGGGAAAGTTGTCTATGAAGAATGCTTCACATCAAATTTGAGCCATATGGGACAATTAAAACACTAAGAGGTTCAGTAAAATTTAGCTACCAATTACAATTAGCATTAATGTACTTCATAGTTATTAAAGGTGCATTCTTTTTCTTTTTATAATCTCCTGTTCCACTTGGCTCTTCCTTGTGTTTCTTTTCCTCATCTAGTTTACAGAGAGAAAGGAAAAGGGAGAGGGAGGGGGAGGGAGAGGGAGAGGAAGAAAGGGAGAGAGGGAAAGGTGGGGGGGAGAGAGACAGAGAGACATCTTCTACCCACTGGTTCACTCCTCAGATGGCTACAACGGCCAGTGCTGGGCCAGGTCAAGGCCAGGAGCCAGGAGCCAGGAGCCAGGAGCTTCATTCATGTCTCCCATGTGAGTGCGGGGATCCAAGTATTTGGGCCATGTTTCACTGCTTTTCCCAGGCCATTAATGGGGAGCTGGGTCAGAAGGAGCAATGGGCTGGTGCTGTTGCATATCTGGTAAAACTGCCATCTGTGATGCCGGCATCCCCTATTAGCACTAGTTTGAGTCCCAGCTACTCCACTTCCGATCCAGCTCCTTGCTAATATCCCTGGGAAAGCAGCAGAAGATGACCCAAATCCTTGAGCACCCATGTGGGAGACCCAGAAGAAACTAAGATCCTGGCTCTGGTTTAGGATTAGCCCAGCTCTGGCCATTTGGAGTGAACAAGCGGATGGAAGATCTTACTGTCTCTTCCTCTCTCTTCTCTGTCTCTCCCTCTCTCTCTGGAACTCTGAATTTCAAATAAAATAAATAAAATTATAAAAAAAAAAACTTAAAGAAAAAGAAGTGGAGCAGCTGGAACACGGACCAGTGTCCATATGGGATGCTGGCTTCCAAGCTGCAGCTTTACCCTATGCCCTAGCGCTAGCACCTGCTCTGACTCTTGTGTGGAATACACACTGTATCAAGGAGATGAGTTAGCAAGTATCTTACTCTGTTAAAACACAATGTTATATACCAGGTGGCTTATAAATAGCAGAAACTTAGGAAGGTGTTTTTAAAAAATTGTGGAAAGTAGATTTAAAAGATAAAATAACCAAAATAAATACAAAAGATTTTGAAATTCGTGCATAATTTTTTTCATAATACATATGTTGCATGAACTTTATGAAGACCTCTTGTATGCATGGATTTCAAAATTTTTGCCACTAACATAAAATCCTGGAAGTTAAAAATCAAGTCACAGGCAAATCTGGTATCTGCTTCCTCCAAGATTACCATCTTCTTGCTGGAGCTGCACACAGTGGAAGCTGTGAGAGGTCTCTTTTGGGCTTCATTTAAAGGTACTAATTCCACTCATGAATGCTCTGCCCCAATGACCTAATCACCTCCAAAGAAATCATCTTCCAATACACTCATGTTGAAGATAAAGATTTCGGGAGCAGCCTCTTCAGTCTTTCTCCTTCTTTCTCTCGGCTGCTTCCCTCTCTTTCCTTTCCTTCTTCTATCACTAAAAATAAAAGTTCCTTGAGAACCGAAAAAAAAAAAAAAGATTTCAACATATGCGTTTTTGGAGGGAATAAATATTCAGATTGTAGCAGGTTATTTTTGCAATAATCCAGGTATAAGTCAATATGGGCAACATAGTTTTTTCCTTGGTTCACTTTTTAATTTTTTTTAAATATTTATTTATTGGGGCCGGTGCTGTGGTGTGTAGATTAAGCCTCCACCTGTGGACCAGCATCCCATATGGGTGCTGTTTCAAGTCCTGGCTGCTCCACTTCCAATCCAGCTCTGTACTAATGGCCCGGGAAAGCACTTGGGCCCCTGCATCTATGTATGAGACCCGGAAGAAGTTCCTGGCTCCTGACTTCGGATGGGCTCAGCACTGGCCATTGTGGCCATCTGGGGAGTGAACCAGGGGATGGAAGACCTCTCTCTATCTCTACCTCTTTCTGTCTATAATTCTGCCTCTCAAATAAAATATCTTAAAAAAATAGAAAAAGATTAATAGCCTCATACTAACAATAAATGTAAAATAGGTGGGGCTTTTACCAGCTAGGCCACAGCACAGGCTCTCTTGGTTCACTTTTAACTCTTTGCCTCACCATATTCCCTCCTTCAAACCTTTTTCTTATCAGATATTCTCAAATAATTTGTCCCCATTGCAATATGACCTGCGAGAGATAATATCTTTTGACCTCTGGGTTCTGAGTTGATAGTTCAAGTGTGTAACTTTACAGCTGTGTATCCATAGATATTTCTCTCTGCAATGGAACTTTGTGTATCTCACTCCTGAGATTTTGGCCTTAGTCTTTGGTTCTTCCTTTCACGCTGGCTCATGTTCTTTTTCCATTTCAACCTGCTTGTCTTTGTCCTTTTTTGTCCCAGAAAAAGAAATGCTCCATATCTTTTCATTAGGTGAAGTTTTAATTTCCATTCTCTCCAGAGGGAATTCTCTCCCTTCTTTTTCATAGTGTTGGATATTCAGGTTCTAATTCCTTTGTTACTGTTTTGGGGCTTTGGAATCTTGAGTAAGTTATTGGACTTCTTTGAGTATTAATTTCTTATCTTCAAATATCTTTTGTCCTGTAACCTTACAAGTTTGTACTGAGTTGATTGTAATAGTGTATGTGAATACACTTTAGAAGCTAGAAAACACCAGAGAAATGCAGATGTTAATATTACAACATATGTGTGCAAAAATTCAGACCTCTTCTTAAAATGTTTTTTCTTATTTTTCTTTTCTTTCTTTTTTTCTTTTTTTGACAGGCAGAGTTAATCAGTGAGAGAGAGAGAAGGGTCTTCCTTCCGTTGGTTCATCCCCCAAATGGCCACTACGGCCAGCACTCTGTGCTGATCCGAAGGCAGGAGCCAGGTGCTTATCCTGGTCTCCCATGTGGGTGCAGGGCCCAAGCACTTGGGCCATCCTCTACTGCCCTCCTGGGCCACAGCAGAGAGCTGGACTGGAAGAGGAGCAACTGGGACAGAATTCGGTGCCCCGACCAGGACTAGAACCTGGAGTGCCGGCGCCGCAGGCGGAGGATTAGCCTAATGAGCTGCGGCGCCGGCCAAAATGTTTTTACTTAACTTTGCTGACCCTTAAAATATCGTTATGTCTTTCTTCCTTTTACTGTCAAAATCTCTTGAAAGAGTAATCTTTATTTTCTCTATTCATCTCCTTACTCCTCAATCTATTGGAATCTTGCTTCCATTTAATTTTTGAAACCTCTGTTGAATATAGTGCCTTCAAGATGACTAGAAATTGCTTAATTCCATAATTAATGTCTTTTCCTCAGCCTTTGTTCTTGTCAATGTTTGTGGCAGTTGAAGTATACCATGCTCAGCACAGTACTTAACACACAGTAGGTATGAACAAGTTTTTAGTGAATGTTTCTTTTTAGCCTTTTTCTTTTTTTGGATGAATTCAAAATTTTTCCTTCCCTGGAGGTCTGATTTGTTCTAATGCCATTTAACTCTACATCTACTTCTTCAGCTCTGTTCTGAACTTTATTTCTGCCTATTTAACTACCTTTGTACCTATTTCCTATTGTCATTTCAATCTGGCTGAGTTCACGATCTCCTTCCACTGAATCAGTATCTTTTTTGTAGTGTTGAAGGTAAAAGCAGCATTGAGTCAACCAGACTTGAAACTTTAGAAATGTGTTGACTCCTCTTTGATGATGTATCACTGCAATGCTCATTCGTTTCTCCATCAAATGTTTATTCAGTTAGTGTTCATTACATGTAAAGCACTATCTTATTTGCTGGGAATATATTCCAATGTATTACAAAGCAGACAAACATAACTGCTCACAAAGATCTTATTTTCCAGTCGTTTGTGTTCATTCATCTATTTATTCAATAAATATTTATTGAGAGTGATGGGGACACAATGTCACATAGGGTCATCAGAGAAGACTTCTCTGATATGGAAACATTTGATCAAAACCTGGAAAGAGGTGAGAGGAACTACATGGTAGTAGCAGAAAACAGTATATATTATAAATATATAAATTAAAAAAATTTTTGTGGGGGTAAGTATAGCCTCCTCTGGTATCATGTCTTAGTAAGTTACCAAAATCTTTCCTGCTGTGTGCCTTTTCCTTAGATGGCTATGGCCCTGTGTGAGGAAACCTGTTTTACTTAGAGAGCAGAGTGCTTACTGAATTGATCCATCAGCTGAGCACCTTAGTACAGTGAATAAACTGTACAAAGGTATATAGCCAGCATGGATAGAAGAGAAAGGAATGAGAAGTGACTCTTAACAATTTTTAAAATTCCTTTTATTGTCATCCAGATCCTTTTCTACATATATTTAATCTCCCCACATAGATTTTAAAGCCACCAAGGACCAGAATTATGTCTTATTTTATGTTTCACTAGTGCCTGACAGGGTGTCCTATCTGTAGTCTGATGTTTGTTGATAATAACAATCATGAAGCTATTTTATGTCAATCATTTGCCCAGATTATTAAAGTTCGTGAGGTCTAAAATAGGTCTGCATGTCAATAGAACTAATTATAACAGCTTATGTCCATTGTTAAAAGACACGAACTGCCAAATGTAAAAGCCATTAATGTGACTTATTAAAAGTGGATGTATTTCCTTGTATCATATAGCTCTTAGTTGTCATCTGAGATGCTAATTATTTCAATGTACCAGAGTTTGTTTAATGACTGATACCAATCATAAGGAAAGTGATAAAAGACTTTTTTTTCATATGTCCTATTTTAATAACCCAACGATAACTTGAAATGACAGTGTGGTGGATGAGTCAAGTCCAGGGACTGCTGCCAGCTGCTGTGTAGCAGCAGCATGGAAGTAGTTTAGTCAGTTTCACTGGAAGTTTGAATCTACTGTATTAGAGGCATGTGCAGAAGCTGTGTTAATTGCTAGCTTGTTTTCCATATGGTTCTGTGTTAATGAAGCATATTTGATACAGATGGTTGGAGAGTAAGTTGGGCAATGTCTAAACTGAATCTAACTCCTATTCCAGTACTTAGCAGTGCCTTTGAAAACTTTCTTCAGTCACAGCTTTTTTTAAAAAAAAAGTTGAAATGTGGCTGAAGATAGCTAAAAATTGTTATTTTTTCTTTAAACTTGATCTTTGAAAAGAATAAGAATGGTCATATTGTCCTTGATTCCAAATCAAACCTACACTTCGATTTGGTTTCTTTTGTGTTAGTAGGTTCTCTCTATCATTGTGTTGTCTCATTATGAACACATTTAGTTTAGGTAACTGTCAATTAAGAAGGGTCACACACAGTACCTGGAATTTCTTTATCAAATTTTTTGTTTGTTTTTTATTTATTTGTTTGAAAGTCAGAGTTACACAGAGGAAGAGGAGAGGCACAGAGAAATAGAGAGAGAGAGAGAGAGAGAGAGAGAGAGAGAGAGAGCGAGCTGGACCAGAAGTGGAGCAGCTGGGACTTGAACCAGTGCCCATACGGGATGCCGGCACTGCAGGCAGCAGCTTTACTCTCTACACCACAGTGCTGGTCCCATTACCAAATGTTGAAGTTAGCTGTATGTGGAATAGAAAAATTTGGATTAGGAACTGTCTCTTGTTTGTGTGTTTTCTATAGCTTATGCAATGAAAGAAGACATCCTAAATGCTGATGCTGGCCAGAAATTAATTCAAGAATAAATGGTACAAAAACACTGTGTAGATCTTCCCGTTCCATTTTTTCCTTCTTTGAGACTGGAATATCAATAGTTAAAGTGTTTTTCTTAAAACTATAGAGAGAGGTAATGTATGTTATCTTGCTTAACAGTGATGTGCTGATTTCCTCTGAATATTTTATTTTGGTATACTTAAAGCTATACAAGAACAATTGTCTTCATATTTGCTCAAGAATATAAATAATGTCCCTGTTAAGCTTGAAGTTGAATTCTGCAGAGCCAAATGGGAGATATGGTTCAATGGTTTGTATCAATTTTACTTTTTTTTCTCACATTGTCACTAAAATATTCTCTTTGTTATCTGAATAAGACATCTGCTGACTAGCTTGGCCCTTTTTACCTGATTGTGTGAAAAGTCTTGGTTAAATCTGTTAGGCCTTGGAGGCCCAGGAATCTGCTAAGTGCTACTGAGCTTGAAAGACATTATGTCCTTGGGTTGTTTTGTCTCTTCCACTCATGAACACCATTGATAGATAACTCTGATGTAAATATGGGATAAACTGAACAATTCTATATTCTAAGCATTGATTGGCTCAGAGGATTAACTCTTAATAAGCAATGGGCTTTTCAAATATTCTAGAGAGATTTAAAAATACAATATCAAAATTGAATTATTTATTTATTTATTTATTTATTTGACAGGCAGAGTGACGGTAAGAGAGAGAGACAGAGACAAAGGTCTTCCTTTTGCTGTTGGTTCACCCTCCAATGGCCGCCCCGGCCGGCGCCCTGTGGCTGGCACATCACGCTGATCCGAAGGCAGGAGCCAGGTGCTTCTCCTGGTCTCCCATGGGGTGCAGGGCCCAAGGACTTGGGCCATCCTCCACTGCACTCCCTGGCCACAGCAGAGAGCTGGCCTGGAAGAGGGGCAACCGGGACAGAATCCGGCGCCCCAAGGCAGAGGATTAGCCTATTGAGCCACGGCGCCAGCAAAATTGAATTAATTTTTCATCCAATTTAGTTATCTTAACACAGGAATTCAAACACCAGAAAGAAATAATTGAAAAAAAAAAAAAAAAAAACTAGTGTGTGAGAAGTCCTCTAGAATCACAATCCTGCCTTTCATTTACCTTCTTTTCCCAGCTGTCTGTCTCTAGGGGAGGTTAACATTAGACCAGACAGTGTTCTGCCCAGATGTACTTGAATGTGTTTGGGGAATTGGATTGAACATGCCCCTTTGCCACAAAAACTAGTCATCTTTGAATGTCAGTTTCAATGTTGAAATTTTATGAGAATGGAAAGGAATACACATTTTAACTTATTTTAGACTTCCTTTTGGAAAATGTAGTCTGCTGCTGTTGTTTCAAGTTGGAAGGGTTTACAAAATTTTCTTTAAATACTCATGGAAAGCAAACACAATCCAGAATTAGACAAGAAAAAAGTGTACCTTTCTTTGAAAAAAATCTTAATAATTGTAACATATAGTCTCAGTCATTTTTTTGACCTTTCCCTCAATTAATATTCACACTGGAGAGAGTTTTCTTTATTCTTTTGTCTTGTCTTGTTTGTTTTATTTCAAGCATGGTTTAACTTTTCACTGGAGCAAGAGTTTAAAAAGGTCAGAGTAAGAAGAGAAAATTACTTTGATGACAACTGTCAATTAGTTGTACATTATTCAAGATAGAATATGTTTTCCAATTAATGTTTAAAAACAGAATTGTAGAATCAGTTTTGAGTTTGATTCACCTTAAGAAATCTCAGAAAAAAATTTGAAGATCCATTTTGTCACTTTTCCCCTTTTATTTATTGTAGGAACATTTCTTAAACTCAAAGAGAATTGTTCTTTGGAATAATCTCTGATTTTGAACTCTGAGGTAAACAGAGATACAGGCAACCTTATACTGAGTTAGGCAGGTGGAGATCAACTATTGTCATGGTGATGATGGTAAATATGGGAGTAGCTCTGGAAATGAGGTCTAAAAATACCAGATTGTCCCAAACAGCAGTTTAAGGACAAGAAAAATCCAACTATAGCTTTTTTTTTTTTTAATCATTATTATCTAGACGTCAGGCACTTGGGAAGGTCTTTTTCTCTTAATTTTTAGAAAAATAATGCTCTTATTTTAGAGATAAAACAAGATATATAGTTAATCTCCAAATTTTTCAGGTTTTGTTTTTAAAACTTCTATGATTTTCATGTCTAATTCTTGACCTCTATTTCTTTTAGTCACAATTTGGGTTTCAGAGAAATAACAGAGCTAAGCCTTTCATTTAATTGTAATAAAATATTGCCCTAAAGAAGAAAGGAATATGTATTTTTTACTAGTTTATATCGAAAGGCATATAACTGTAATAATATTTTAACTATAGTTTGTATAGACCATACTCATTTAAACTCTATGCAAATCTTTGTTACTTGAGGGCAAACAAGCTACAAAACCATAATGTGTGGTGTAGTGAGCACACACCATAAATTTGATAATCATACTTGTGAATTCATCATATTTTATATAGGAGATTTCCATGGTATTATGAATAGTAATATGCAAATGAAGTGAAAAAAATGTTGCCACACTCTTGAATGTTTAGTGATTTTAATACTACTGTATTATTTCATTCTGTGGCAAGTTGCATTGATTGGTAAGTGGATATATTAAAATAGCAGACATTTTACATGGCTTTAATGTATGGAGTTTCTATAATTCCCAATAAATCTGGGGTGTTAATATAAATATTCCTTTTGTGGGGCAACAGGAAACATGCTGCCCAGACTCCATGTTATACAGCTAGGCCTGCCTCTACTGTTTAGAGAAATAAGAGTGGGAGGCTGTCTTAAGTGAAAGTGAAAAAAAGGCATTTGTTTAGCTGCATGGCAACACAAATATTTCACTTAGTGAGGACTGACAATGCATCTCATTATTGGAGCGGGTGCCAGCTTGTAAAAAATTTCTGTTTAACTTTCCGTATTAGTTGAAAGTGCCTGTGCTTAACTATTTGAAGCCTGGCATCCAAGTCCTCTTCCTCCCCCTATTTTCTTCACGCCTCCCACTTTTTGTCTACCACATTTTTCCCTTTTAATATCTGGTCCATTGAATACTATTAGGAATATGTGGGGAAGTCTGCCAAATTGAAGTCTGCCTCAGGCTAGACATTTGTCACTTCTTCCCACTTCTCTTTTTCCTGATACACTTTTCTTAGGGCTAATTGTTATACTCCTCTTCTGCCTTGACAGTAGAAACATTCAGTGTTTAAGTTGACAGTTACCTTGTAGTGCTATAATTGCCTGTGTAGTAGTTCCGTGTTCTCAAAATAAAAAGTATTGATTTTAAATTCTCCAATATCTCACAATGCATTTGGATCCTATGCTGCATTTGATTCTTTTTAAAAATTTTAAAAATGTGTTTTTATTTATATAAAGAGAACAGACTTCATGTATTTCAAAGACATGATTCTAGGAATTCTAGGAACTTAAGCATATTTCCCTTCCTCCCTTCCTCTTCCTTCCTGCCTTTTTTTTTTTTTAAATTTTGCAATAGCATAACTTCAATTTACTTTATAATCACGGGCTTTTTAAAATCTCTTTTAAAAATATCTTTAAAGATCTATTTATTTATTTTAGAGGCAGAGTTACAGACAAAGAGAGGGAGAGATGGAGAGAGATTTTCCATCAACTGGTTCACTCCCCAAATGGCCACAATGGCCAGAGCCAGGAGCTTCTTCCGGGTCTCCCACATGGATGCAAAGTACCTGGACCATCTTTCACTGCCTTTCCAGGCCATTATCAGGGAGCTGGACTGGAAATGGGACTTGAACTGATGCCCATATGGGATGCCGGTACTGCAGGCGGGGTTTAACCTACTATGGTATTGCCACAGCACCGGACCCAATCACAGGCTTAATACTCCACTAAATATAGAATTCAACAAGTAAAAAGTAGAAAGATCACTGTTCCAGAGGAATATAGCCAACGGCTATAAATAATAATCGAATCTAAATATTTCGATTTCACTCATACATTCAGGGTTTGTTTTTTGGTACACTATATATTAGCTACCAAAAATCAGAGAAAACATGATATTTGTCTTTTTGGATCTGGCTTATTTCACTAGCATAATGGTCTCCATTTTCATCTATTTTATTGCAAAAGACAGGATTTCATTCTTTTCTATGACTGAGTAGTATTTCTTCGTGTGTGTGTGTGTGTGTGTGTGTGTGTGTATCACATTTTCTTTATCCAGTCTTCAGTTGATAGGCATCTGAGATGATTCTTTATCTTAGCTATTGTGAAATGAGTTGCTGTAAACATGGGAGTACAGATAACTCTTTTATATGCTGATTTCATTTCCTCTGGGTTTATTCCAGGAGTTGGATGGCTGTGTCATATAGTAGATTGATTTTCAGATTTCTGAGGAATCTCCATACTGTCTTCCATAATGATTTTACTTGTTTACATTCCCACAACAGTGCAATGGAGTACCTTTTTCTCCACACCCTCACCAGCATTTGTTATTTTTTGATTTTTGGGTGATAGCCATTCTAACTGGGGTGAGGTGAAACCTCATTGTGGTTTTTAATTTGGATTTCTCCGATAACCAGTGATCCTGAGCATTTTTTCCTGTGTCTATGGGTCATCTGTATTTTATTCTTTGAAAAACGCCAGTTGTGTCTTTTTCTCATTTCTTAACTGGGTTGTTTGTTTTGTTGTTATTGACTTTCTTGAGCTCCTTATATATTCTGCATATTAATCTTTTATGAGATACATAGTTTGCAAATATTTTCTCTTATTCTTATATTTGGTTCTTGCTGTGTTAGAAAGCAGAAGAAAATGAACTAATGATAAATACATCACTAGTTTAAAATTATTTCTTTTATTAATTTGTATCTGAAGAAGGTAGAGGAGTGCTTTCTTCTTCATGAATGTTTGAGAGCAAGTTTTCTGTTCTCATTGGTATGATTGCTACCTTCTATGTATCAATTTCATAGTGTTACCAGGATATGGTAGTGCAAACGAAAGGCAAAATGCATTTTTGATGTCTATGACTATAATGTAACAAATGGAAGACTCTCAGCACTCATAAGCATGTAATAATGTGCAAAGACCACCTGTATTAGTTATCCAGGAAATGCACTGTTTTGGGTAATTTTCTCATACTTTTTAAGCTGTGATATCAGGAATGTTATAGTTTGTTTAAATTAACTTTCAAGATGTTTTACCTAGTGAGAGTGCTGGTTAAAGAATCAACAAAGGGCCAGTACTGTGGCTCACTTGGTTAATCCTCCATCTGTGGCTCCGGCATCCCATATGGGCGCTGGATTCTGTCCTGGTTTCTCCTCTTCCGGTCCAGTTCTCTGCTGTGGCCTGGGAAGGCAGTGGAGGGTGGCCCAAGTGCTTGGGCCTCTGCACCTGCATGGGAGACCAGGAAGAAGCACCTGGCTCCTGGCTTTGGATTGGCGCAGCTCCGGCTGTAGTGGCCATTTCGGGGTAAACCAATGGAAGGAAGACCTTTCTCCCTGACTCTCTCTCACTGTTTAATTCTATCTGTCAAATAAAAAAAAAGAATCAACAAAGAAAAATAATTTATAATGACCAGAAAACTTTGAAATTATACACCAAGACAGTTAAAAGTGGAAGTCACTTTGCATGAAGAAATTGAATACAAATTCAATTTATTGGCAATTTATTTATTCATTTATTTATTTAATGGGTATATTTTTACATGTTAGTGGTATATGTTTGAATTTTGAAAGTAGAAATATTTAACCTTTTAAAAAACTTTGATATGAAAGGCAGAGAGCGAGAGTAAGAGAGAGACAATTGTCTACTGCTTCTCTTACCCAATGCCTGCAACAGCCAGGGCAATGCTAGGCAGAAGCCAGGAGCCAGAAGCTCAATCTGGTTCTCCCATGTCAGTGTCAGGGTCCAAGTATTTGACTCATCGCTGCTTCTGAGGGGGCACATCATCAGGAAGCTGGAATTCAAAGTGGGAATGGAACTTGAACCCAAGCATCCAGTCTCATCTTAAACACTATGCCAAATGCCTGCCCTAGCACATTTAACTTTTTAAATATATGAGAATTAGAAACCTGTTTTTAAATAGATTTCATTTTTCAAATTAATTTGCTGGAAGTTTGTAGTAAACTCTTTCCCTTCTCTTACTTTCCTCTACCACATTCTGGTTCTTACCTTATTACATGTCTCTGTTTTTAGTGTAGATGTAAGTCCTATTGGAGAAGAGAATTCCTGTGGCAGCATCTGTAAGGCAGAAGCCTGAGCTGGCTGGTGACTATCGGGACTGGGGGAATGTTTGAGGGGAGGGCTTTGTGATTGCCTGTCAAGGAACTCCCTGACCTTTTTACTTCTGCTACCTCAATAGAAATAGTCACATTCTAACCCTGGGTCTGAGCCTTTCAGATGGAAGACACAATATGCCATCCACTGATAGGATTGGCCAGGAGTGTGGATGACTTGGAGGCAATTCAGTTATAGTCTGGACAGAACCCAAAGTAAATATTTTGCCATTATATTTCTTGCTCATTAGATAGTCATGGTTAGCCTCAAAGTGCCAAAATATGGGTTTTTTTAAAAATCACAATTGGACTTCTCAGTTTTTTATGTTATTGTTTAGTTCCTTCTGAGCAAAAGCAGCTCATTTCCTCTCTTCAAGCAAAACAATACTTTGACTTTCCTAGGTAGTCTGGCTTTACAGTAGGTGAATTGGTCTGTTATGAAGGTAAATCACATTTACATGGGGGATTCTGTCTCTTCATTCTGTGGCTCAGAGTGTGAAGTAGAAGATATTTTTTCTGTAGTATCTCTGTTTCCTTTTTTTTCCACCCTGTCTTTCTAATTACTAGCTCAGACCTAATGTGCTTGATAGTAGCCTTATGTGACACTATTGGAATGTTTTGTCATAGATGCCCTAGTTCCCAAAGTGGAAACAAAACACAAAAAACTCTCTGGTAAATTTTTGTTGGATGAGTAATTGAGTGAATGAGTGAAAATATAGGAAATGTTGACAAGAAAAGTGTGAAGTTCTTGAAAGATACTATTGTGAATGATTTAGTGTTGTGGACTCTTAAAACCCAGATTCTGAGATTAATTGGTAACCTGATTAAATGAGGAGTCTTTAATTAAAAAAAAATCTGGACAGATTTTTAGATTTTTCTAGCTGGTACAAATTAGGCATCAGTTGTTTCCAAGAATTGTCAGGTAGCCTTTAGCTTTCCAAATCTAACATTTTGGGAGGCAGTGGCATCCTCTAAAATGTCATACTTGGAAACCTGCCTAGGGTTTAGAATAAATCATTTTTTTTTGACAGGCAGAGTGGACAGTGAGAGAGAGAGACAGAGACAAAGGTCTCCTTTGCCGTTGGTTCACCCTCCAATGGCCACCACGGCTGGCACCCTGTGGCCTGCGCATCGTGCTGATCCGAAGCCAGGAGCCAGGTGCTTCTCCTGGTCTCCCATGGGGTGCAGGACCCAAGGATTTGGGACATCCTCCACTGCACTCCTGGGCCACAGCAGAGAGCTGGCCTGGAAGAGGGGCAACGGGGACAGAATCTGGCGCCCCGACTGGGACTAGAACCCGGTGTGCTGGCGCCGCAAGCGTAGGATTAGCCTATTGAGCCAAAGCGCTGGCCTAGAATAAATCATTTTTATAGTGCCAGAGAGACTGGAGACATCTTGGAATATTCTTTACCTATCTGTAGTGTTACATTTCCTTTTCTAAAAAATAATTCTGGAAGCATGATACTGACCAGTTGGAAAAGCTGCCATTTTACTCTGCTGGAAGCTCTGGACATGCATTTCCATACTATACCAGGTTGGTTGTGAATTAGCAATCTGCATGTGGATCTAAATGTGAAGGTGGATTTTTCAGGCTGACCACAGAACACATGAGCTGGATTGTCTCCAGTCCTACATTTGACTACTGTGGTATGTAATGCCTCATGGGCTAAGCTCTGTTATCTTATTGAAAGTTAGGCTACTGACGTAAATATGTGTTCACACACTTTTGAAGTCACATATGCTAAACTTTGAGTATTTAAAAATCAAAGGACTCTCTAAAATCCCAAATCCCACCAGTGCTTCTCATGCCTTTACTCTTTTAACCCAGGAATTGATATATTCAGGAGGCATTTTTTTTTTTTTGCTTTTAAATTCTTTTTGCTATTATTTTTCCCAATGCCATGCCATTTAAACAGCCAAATAATATTGAGATTTGTTGATCATTTGCAGTTCATGATATATTTGTGCACATAGTGTATATTTTATTTGCTGGCCACAAGGTAACAAAGGTCTTTATGGAAACCCAGTTATTTTTATGTTGAGGAATTACAGATTTTACTGGCCCAATTAAGTATGTAATTTACATGTCTAGCCTTTCAAACATTAAAACATACTTCCAATTATATATGAGCAGCTTATTTTATCTTTCATCACTCATTTGTTAACTATAAATAGTAAAAAGTGAGTATGTGTATTGGGTATCTTTGGCATATAATGCCTGATACAGATATGAAAGAATTCCATTCTTTATACAGTGAATATGAAGAATGCCAACACATTCTAGTATACATATATTATAGCTCTCAAATACCTCTAGTTTTGATAATTTAATGTATTAAAATGTAGGATATTAAAAATAGTTTGTACGTATGTATTTTTATCCAGAATTTGAACTGAATTATATGGAAGCAATTTGCATTTCTCTGATATATTTCTTGCCATTTCTTCTACTTGGAAAACTCTGTCAAATATGTTTAATTGTAGGCATTCTACCCATTTTTCAATGTCTAGTTCCTTATAATCTTTTATGATCTCACTGAATCTGAATCTCCATTGCATTTTTAATCTATTACTATTTATTTAGTAGTTTTTGTTAACAGTAAAATTATTGAGTGAACTAATGGACAATTCCAAAAATCCCCACACTTCCAATCCTTTTTATAATTTACCAAGTTTATATTGCCTTACTTTTTTGTTTTTTTAAATGCTTATTTATTTATTTTTAAGATTTATTTATTTATTTGAAAGTCAGAGTTAGAGAGAGGAGAGGCAGAGAGAGAGAGAGAGAGAGAGAGAGAGGTCTTCCATCCGCTGGTTCACTCCCCAATTGGCCACAACGGCTAGAGCTGCGCCAATCTGAAGTCAGGAGCCAGGAGCTTTTTTCAGGTCTCCCACGTAGGTGCAAGGGCCCAAGGCCTTGGGTCATCTTCTACTGCTTTCCCAAGCCATAGCAGAGAGCTGGATCGGAAGTGGAGCAGCTAGGACTTGAACTGGTGCCCATTTGGGATGCCGGCGCTTCAGGCCAGGGCATTAACCTGCTGCGCCATAGTGCTGGCCCATATATTGCCTTTCTTACATTACACTTTTTTTTATATGTGTTGCATACTTTTATTGTTGCCATGTTATCCTGGGACTTAGGCAAGAAGTAGTTTCTTGAATCTGCAGATAAAGTTGAATGAAATACTTTTTAAAAATGTGAACAGCATTATTTATTGTGAGACCCCTAACTTTGTCAGGAGTTTGTGGTGGGTGGGTGGAGAGGAAGAAGAAATTGACATGACATTCTCACTATCACTAATCATTGTCCTGTTCCATATGGAGGAGTAGGGGCTGTGCCGTGTTCCTCTGTATTCTCTGCAGCACAGTGATTTGCTCATAGTCAGTGCTCTAACTATATGTATAGTGTGGCCAGTCTTTGGCTCAGTGGTTAATACAGCAGTTGGGACATCCACATTCCATATCGGTGTGCCTAGTTTGAGTCCTGGCTCCACACTCAGTTCAGCTGCCTGCTAATACACATCCTGGGAGGCACAATAGGTGATGCCTCAAGTACTTGGGCTCTGGATTGGGCTGCAGGCTCCTGACTTTTTCCTGGCCAGCTTTGGCTGTTGTAGACATTTGATAATTTAGCTAGCAGAGAAAACTTTTTCTCTTTCTCTACCTTTCAAGTAAAGTGAAAATAAATAAATAAGTAATTAAATAAGTAAATAAAAATAAATTTTAAAAATATGCATAAAATCAAGTATGAATTAATTTGACATCGGTGAATACTGTTTTTAGTGCCTCAGCCATTCATTCCTTCCTTTAATTATTTTCTTCTCTCCCCAGTTTTTCTTTGCATTTTTGTTCTTTTTCTGTTTCCTCAAATGCAGTCCTTCTTTCAGGAAAGAATTGGATGACCACATTCAACTCAAGATAATAATGGCCAATAGTTTTACATATTGTCCTTTTATGGCATGTGCATTTATAATAAATATGAGGATTTTATAATAAAAATTTTATAATAAAAATGAAGATAAATGAATTTACTTATATGGGATGCTCATTCAAAACAAAGGTGTTGATTTACTTGACTTCATTGAGAAACATTTTTTTTAAATTATTTATTTATTTGAAATTCAAAGTTACAGAGAGAAAGAGAGAGAGAGAGCTCTTCGATCTAGGGGTTCATTCCCTCAGTAGGCTGCAATAGCCAGGCCTGCCTGGGCCAGGCTGAAGCAGGAACTTCTTTCATATCTCCCAAGGACTTGAGTCATCTTCTGCTGCACATTAGCAGGGAGCTGGATCAGAAATGGAGCATCTGAGACATGAACTAGCACCCGGAGGGGATGCTGGTGTCACAGGCATCCTCTGTTTCCCAGGCTTTTACTCACTATGCCATACGCCAGCTGGGAGGAACATTTATATAGCTAGCTTCTAACCAGTTTTTGTAGGGCTGGGGGATCCATGAGTAGAAATTTCTAGAGATGGTAGATGAAGATAGGCTTCTGTAAGTCTTTGCAAGTTCTAAGAATTTAAAGTTACCAGTTATCAAAGGGGAGGATAAAGAGTATTTTGGAATAGCTGTATTTGAAGTGATGGAATGAACGGGTAGTTATCAAAAGAAGAATCCAAGTTCTCACTTGCCTTAAGAACTAGTGGATTCATAGTTTGTGCTCTTCATTCGGAACTGTTAGAAACAATTCAAATAAATCTTTACTGTGTAACTGCTATCACAATTAAGAGTTTGAAATTTTTTTCCATGAAGTTAGCTCACTATAATAATTATTGGAAAATAGAAACAAACTGTTATAAATTATACTATTTATTCTTTTCCCTGTTCAGTACTTTTTGGTTTTCTTTTGGGGAACAGCCTTTCTTTTACTTTTGGTACATGTGGTTGAGGTGGAGCTGCCCTTACTCACCTGAGTCCAGGGAGTGGGCACTCTATAAACCTGGTCACAGAGATTGGTTCAGAAATAAACATGTTATCTAAGCCAGACCAATGAGACTCAAACCTCAGGATTTTGTCGTAATTAATGGGAAAGAGGCACCATCTTCCTACTGAGGTTACTAACCTGGAGTTTCGGATAGTCATCTTGGCCTTAAAATAGGGAACCTGCCTGGGAGAGATGACAACAGACCAATTTGTAATTAGGTTATTTTAGTACCAAGTCTAGGTGGGTTAGAAGCCAAGACTTTTTAGATATGTGAACCAATAAATTTCATTTTTTTGATTTTTTTTTTTTTTTTTTGACAGGCAGAGTGGACAGTGAGAGAGAGAGATACAGAGAGAAAGGTCTTCCTTTTGCCGTTGGTTCACCCTCCAATGGCCGCCGCTGACAGCGTGCTGCGGCCGGCGCACCGCGCTCTCCGATGGCAGGAGCCAGGAGCCAGGTGCTTTTCCTGGTCTCCCCATGGGGTGCAGGGCCCAAGCACCTGGGCCATCCTCCACTGCACTCCTGGGCCACAGCAGAGGGCTGGCCTGGAAGAGGGGCAACCGGGACAGAATCCGGCGCCCCGACCGGGACTAGAACCCGGTGTGCCGGCGCCGCAAGGCGCAGGATTAGCCTGTTGAGCCACGGCGCCGGCATAAATTTCATTTTTTAAAAAAAGATTTATTTATTTATTTGAAAAGCAGAGTGACAGAAGGGGAGAGAGAGAGAGAGAGAGAGAGCGCAAAAAAATTGATTTTCCATTCACTGATTCATTCCCTAAATAGCTACAATGGTCTGGGATGAGCTAGACTGAAGCCAGGAGCCTGGAACTCCAGGTGGAGGCAGGAGTCCAAGCACTTGGGCCATCATTTGTTGCTTTTCCAGGCACATTAGCTGGGAGCTGAGTCAGAAGTAGAGTAGTTAGAACTCAGCTGGCACTCCAAAGCTGCATGTTCACTCATTGTATCACAACACTGGCCCTGATAAATTATCTTTTTGATTGAAGTTATTTCTACATTTAAAAATTACTTAAGAAGCAAAAATGTTTGTAATGAATATGAGAATTATGTAAGTTACCAGGCAGTTGATATGATGGATAGATATGTGACTTGAGAAAATATTTTGATGTCCATTGACACATTTGATGCTTTCAGTTTATTTATTATACTTTGCTTTCCATAAGTGTGCAGGAGTGTAAGTGACATAGCATGAAAGTAATTACTATTTCAGAGAATAAAATACAAATGAGATACATAGCTAGATAAAGTCCAGGTTTTAATTTTTGTTATTGTAAAAACAGAACAAGTTATGGATTTCCCCTCAGTTTAAAAGTATAGTTTTTCTTCTTCATAAATGAAAAAATGTTGATATTTGCTTATATTTTTAATATCTACTTGTATATTGCAGTTTGTTGTTTCTGTTAGATATACTTCAACAGGAATTGGAAAGAGTACTTTATTGGTCTACATGCTGAAGAGACATCCATTGCTTGTAACATTTTCATATGTTAATCCTATTCATTAGTATATAATTCTACTTAAGATCAACTTTAATGAATTTGCTTCAATTAGAGATTGAAAACAAATGGATGTTGTGGTACAAATTTTGCTGTTTGCCAGGAAAAAAAATCTGGATTTGGGAGAAAATTTATTATATATTGCTATATAAGTACTATTTGATTTTGATAAATTACTCTTAAAGGGGGTAATATTTTCAACTTATATTTCTTTTTTTAAATTTTATCTAAGCTATGCACATTTCCTGTATTTCATATATACAGGTTTAGGAACATAGTGATACTTCCCACCCAATCCTCCCTCCTGCCCATGCTCCCATTCTTCTTCCTCCTCCCTCTCCCATTCCCTCTATTAATTTTTACAAATATCTACTTTTAGTTTACTTAATGATCATAAAGTTAACCCTATACTAAGTATAAGAGTTCAACAAATAGTATGAAGAAAAAAAGAAACACTGTTCCCTAACAGAAGAGACAAGGGCTGTAAACAATCATCAAATCTCAAAATGTTCATTTCACTCCAATACATTACGTTTTAAGTACTCTGTTAGTTACCTTGGATCAGGGAAAACATATGGTATCTGTCTTTTTGGGACTGGCTTATTTCACTAAGTATAATGGTTTCCAGTTGCATTCATTTTGTTGCAAAAGACAGGATTTTATTTTTTTACAACTGAATAGTACTCCATATCTATACCTATCTATATTTCTATATATACTCCATATATATATATATATACATTTATATACCATAATTTTTTTTATCTAGTCAACAGTTGATGGACATCTGGGTTGATCCCATATCTTAACTACTGTGAATTGTGCTGCAATGAGTATGAGAGTACAGATAACTCTTTCACATATGCTGATTTCTTTTGGTTTGAGTAGATTCCCAGGAGTGGACTGGCTAGATTATATGATAGGTCTATATTCGATTTCTGAGGTATCTCCATACTGTCTTTTTTTAAATATTTATTTATTTGAAAGATAGAGTTACAGAGAAGGAGAGAGAGAGAGAGAAAGAGAGAGAGAGAGAAGTCTTGTATCCTCTGGTTCACTCCCGAGATGACCACTGGAGCTACACCAAACCGAAGCCAGGACCAGGAGCCAGGAGCCTTTTCTGGGCCTCCCACATGGGTGTAGGGATCCAAGGACTTGGGCCATCTTCTACTGCTTTCCCAGGCCATATCAGAGAACTGGATTGGAGGTAGAGCAGCCTGAATTTGAACTGGCACCCATATGGGATGCTGGCACTGCAGGCAGTAATTTTACCTGCTATGCCACAGTGCCAGCCTCTCCATACTGTCTTACTGGCTGTACCAGTTTACATTCCCACCAACAGTGGATTAGGGTACCTTTTCTCCCATATTTATATTTCTTACATAGCCTTTTAAGATATCTCCTTTTTAAAATTTTCACATTGTTTGAAATGTTTATGGAAAATCTAGGTTGATATTTGATCATCTTTCTTAAACTTGTGCTGTACCATTTTGTACTAAGATTTTATTGCTTAAAAAAGTTTCTCCCCTGATATTGATGTATATTCTGAATTAAATTTGCTCTTTTTATTTGGAAAACTTTCAATGTAATTTATTTTTTAAAGATGTGCTTACTTATCTGAAAGAGCTACAGAGAAAGAGAGAGAGAGAGGGAGAGAGAGAGACAGAGAGAGAGAGAGATATCTTCCATCTGCTGGTTCACTTCCCAGATGGCTGCAATGGCCAAGGCAGGGCCATTGCAAAGCTAGGAGATCCCACGTGGGTGACAGGGGCCCAAGCACTTGAACCATCTTCTGCTGCTTTCCCAGGCCACTAGCAGGGAGCTGGACTGGAAGCAGAGCAGGTAGAACCTGAGCTGGTGCCCATATGGGATGTAGGTATCACAGGCAGTGGGTCCACCCATCACCCCACAAAGCCATCTCCAAGTGCAGTGGTCTTAAGTTGGCAGTTTTCCCCCTAATCCTTGTAGATCAGATCTAGGACATTCTCATTAGGAAATAATCATGTTCAGAGTTTGGGGTGCTAACTGGTTTGTGAGAGTAAAGCCACAATTGAAGAGGCCTTTTAATCTTTAAGAATCTATGCATGGCTGGCTCCGAGGCTCACTAGGCTAATCCTTCACCTGTGGCGCCAGCACCACGGGTTCTAGTCCCAATCGGGGTGCCGGATTCTGTCCCGGTTGGTTCTCTTCCAGTCCAGCTCTCTGCTGTGGCCCGGGAGTGCAGTGGAGGATGGACCAAGTGCTTGGGCCCTGCACCTGCATGGGAGACCAGGAGGAAGCACCTGGCTCCTGGCTTTGGATTGGTGCAGCGCACTGGCCGTAGCGGCCATTTGGGGGATGAACCAACGGAAGGAAGACCATTCTCCCCACCCCCCCAACTCTGCCTATCAAAAATAAATAAATAAATAAAAGAACCTATGCAGACAGCAGCACATTTAAAATGGTACATATACTTAGCTGTAGGTGAAGAATTCCTCAAAAGTTGATTTTGAAATTTTATTATCAGTGATTTTGCAGATTTCTCCTTCCCTTAAATGACCCCAAATTTGCAACCTAGATAAAATATAATTTAAAATGGATAGAATTCCTAAGAATCTGTTCTAGTGGTCTCTCCTTTCCTCTTTTAACATTTCTGTGTGGTGCTTTCTTTTTAGTCACTCACTGTCTATTTATCTTTCTAATATACAGTCACATACACCTTTTTAAAATTATATTTTGGTTTAAAAATTTTTATTGCATTTACATTAAAACAAGAAAGAAAAAAAGATAAAATCTCATGCCCAATTCCACAATTTATTACCTGTTTTCATTGTTAACTGCTTATTTCCAATCCTTGCTCATACCAAGATGAAGCTCTTGGCTCCTGGCTTTGGCCTCACTTAGCCCTGGCTATTGTAGTCATTTGGGGAGGAAATCAACAAGTGGAAGATCTCTTTCTCTGTTTCTCCCTCTCCCTCTTTCTCTCCCTCTGTAACTCTGCCTTTCAAATAAATAAATGAATCTTCAAAGAAAGTCTTAATGAAACAGTAATTGGGGTTTTGTAATAAATACTTCCAAAGACAAAGAGCTTACCATGACCCATATAGACACTTGGGGAAGCCCCGGTGTATCTTACTTTCTTTGAGTAAAACCTGCCATTTGGGCCTTAATTTATTCTATTTTAAAATCCACTTAAGAGTTCCAAAAATTTTTATATTTGAAATTTTATATTTTGATAAATTATATAAAATGTATATTATATATGCTTATATATACAATATTATAATATATGTATTACAGTGTTAAATGATAGAATCAAGCTAATTGACATACTTGTCATCTTAAATATGTATTATTTATTCCTCTTGCCTAAATGCAACTTTGTACTTTTTGATTGGCATCTTTCCTTTTCTCACCTCCACTCTATTTCTCTGCTTCTATGAGTTCAATTGTTTTAGATTCCACATGTTTATAGAAGTGATAACAGGTGGTTTCAGTATTTCTGTACATTTGGGCCTTATTTGAGAATCTTCCTCTTGGTCTTGAGATATGCCATCTGAAATTAGCCTGAAGTTTTTTGTTTTTTTTTTCTTTTTCTGAGGAAGGAGATTGTTCCTGTCTTTTTTTTAAAGGTCTATTTATTTATGTAAAAAGCAGAGTTGCAGAGATGGAGGGAGAAACAGAGAGAAGAGAGAAAGAGGAGAGAGAGATTAATCTTCCATTCCTAGTTCATTCCTCAAATGATCACAACAGCCAGGGCTGGACCATGCCAAAACTAGAAGCCAGGAACTCCATCTGGATCTCTCTCATGTGTGACAGTGGTTGAGCCTTCCTTTGCTGCTTTCCCAGTTGCATTAACAGGGAGCTGGATCTGAAGCAGAGCAGCCAAGATTTGAATGGGCACTGGTATGGATGGCAACATCACAGGTGGTGCCTTAACCTACTGTGCCTCAAGGTAAGCCCCTATTCCTGTTAGGAATGGATCCTAACATTTTACCAATAACTGAAGTTTTCTGTAGCATTTTTCTTTTATTTAAACGGTAATGGTGGTGAGGATGGGGGAGAGAGAGAGCTAGAGATCTTCCACATGCCAAGATTCAATTCCCCAAATCCCTCAACAGCCAGGGCTTGGTTAGGCCAAAATCAGGAGCCAGGAACGCAATCCAGGACTTCCATATGGGTTTCAGGGACCCCAGTACTTGAGCCATCGCTTGCTACCTCCCAGGTTGATCCTGGAATGATCATTAGCAGAAAGTTGGACTGGAAGCAGAGGCAGGACTGAAACTCGGGCATATGAGATATCCCAAGTGGCAGTTTAACCTGCTGCACCACAACACCCACTCCTCTGTAGGTTATTTTCCATATCAATTACATCTGTTTGGGTGTTCATAGAATTTTTCTTTTTTAATCTGTGAATGTGGTAGTATTGGCAGGTTTTCTAAACTACTTCGCATAAATGGGATATAACCAACTTGTTCTGAATGGGTTTTCCTTTATACTATAGAATTGGTTAACGTTGAAGAGAATTTTTCAATTTAGTTGATAGTTTTCTTATAGTGTATTTTGTTTTGGAATCAAGAATGTTTCAACCTTTTAAATGAGTTGACAATCATACACATCTTATTGTGACTGGAACTCAAGATATTTACCTGTTCTAGAGGCATTAGCAATTTAAGTTTAAGCTCTAACTGGGAGGAAAAATATTTTTATCCTTAAACTATTTTGAACACCATCCTAATATAGCTGATTTGTGTTGTTTTTGTTGGGTGAGTGTAAGGGGAAAGTTAGGGATAGAGAAAGGGATGGTGAATCATAGAGGTTGCCTCCTGAAGTATTTGTCCTAGCACTGCCTGCCATTATTTTAGGTGGTTGTTTTTGACTATTTTTGGCAAACTTGTGGTGCAACAATTGAGATTAAGAGGGTAATACATTGAAGGCATTGGTTATGGAAGATATTGATTATAAGAGAAGGCATTAACTAAAGAGGGAAGAAAGCTCTTGCACTAAAGTTGGAATTAAACTTGGTCTGAGATTTAAATACTTAGTCTGTTCATGTGCTTAATATCCTTTATGAAGGCAAAAGAGAAGAGCTTCTTTTTCAAACCCCATAATTGGTTTGTATTAAGTCATTATGACAGCACTCTTCCTCTGAGTCTCTCCTTCAGGCTAATTTTAGTCATAATTTTATCTAAGAAAATCTGGGTAAGTTGGTGTGCCCCAAATGTAATTTGAGGCCGGTACCGTGGCTCACTAGGCTAATCCTCCACCTTGCAGCGCCAGCACACTGGATTCTAGTCCCCGTCGGGGCGCCGGATTCTGTCCTGGTTGCCCCTCTTCCAGGCCAGCTCTCTGCTGTGGCCCGGGAGTGCAGTGGAGGATGGCCCAAGTGCTTGGGCCCTGCACCCCATGGGAGACCAGGAGAAGCACCTGGCTCCTGCCATCGGATCAATGCGGTGGGCTGGCTGCAGTGCAGCGGCCGTGGTGGCCATTGGAGGGTGAACCAACAGCAAAGGAAGACCTTTTCTCTGTCTCTCTGTCTCTCTCTCTTTCTCTCTCACTGTCCTCTCTGCCTGTCAAAAAAAAAAAAAAACACAAAACAAAACAAAAACAAAAAAAAGTAATTTGATCCAGGTTTCACTTTCTTTCATCCAATAAAAAATAGTTTAACCCTAATGTTATGGTTAGCTCAAGTATCTGATATGACTAGTGATGCAATTTCTTAAAAAAGAGCATGCTTACTTTCTTCTTTCCTTATCTGTTCTTTTAAATATACGGCTATTTAAAGCAATGCATGGTTTTTGAGACGCTGATACATCAGATACTGGTTATGCAGAGACAGTGTTTGTAAGAGGTTTGGTCTTTTCCTTTTCCATCATTGTTTTCTCTGCCCCTTTCTTTTTCTGATGTCCAAGTGCTTTGTTTCTCTTTCTCTTTCCCTCTCTGTCAAAGTAAAGAGAGTTTAAAAGGAAATTTTGAGTTAAATCCAAGCTGTTTCCATTGAGAAGAATTAGTACAGCTCTGTGAACATGGGGCTATTGTTTGTTTAGAACTCAGTGGTGATGAGGGCACAATGCTAGTCTTGATTCTCATATGGACCTACTAACTTCACTGTGTTCCATGGTTTTGGATCACTGCTCTAATATTGATACTTGCTAAACACCAGGTGAGAGGATTTGATTGATGAAAACACTATAATAACCACTGCAAATTGCATTCTTGCCTGTTATCCCCCTTGTTTATAAAAGGCAAACCCTAATTGAGGGCTTTGTTTTAAAAACAAAATTATTATTAAAATATATTTAAAGGAATGTGGAAAAGTGAAAGGAACTTAAAAGATTTTGTTATGCTATTTTGAAGTTTCTCCATTAATTGGATAATTTTTAAGATAGTTTCTTGCCATATTATGTTGTTTCCTTTTTAATATCTTTGGATGCAATATTGAGCTTTGCTGGCTTTTAATTCTTGTTCCTCTGGTTTTAGTGCCAGCTTTGGCAGCACTCGTTGTCAGCGCTGGCTCAAATGAAGGAATGGCTAAAGGCTCCTTTTGGAGACCCACTTCGCTGGTTATTTTAATTGCTCATGGGGATAATTGTTGAGCAGTGCTATAGGTTAGTAGTTCCCTTGCCACAGGTTTTAGGAATTCTGCCCACTAATCACTCCTACTTCTGCTGGATGAGTGTTTGTAATTGGAAAGACTAGAAACTGGCTCTAAGTATCTCACTAAAATTATGTGTAGGGTCCCTGTTAGATTAACTCTGGGAAACTGTACATTCATTATGTATACTTTATTGATCTTTTGCTTTGTGTGGTCAGAAACAGAATTTGTGGAGCCCAAAATCAGCTTCTTAATCATCATATTCTAGAGCACCTACTTACCTTCAGATCAGTTTTCTTTGCTTTCTTTTTTCATAGTCAAACATATTAGAAGTGAGTGGGCTTAGAAAATTTTTATTTTGAAACACTGCTATGGCGGCTTTGTCTGCTGTAGTAAAGGACTCCTGGTTCTGTAGAATGAAAGTCTCTACATTTCCTAAGATACAGTATGATAAAGAAATTTCTGGATCCAAATTCCATTATGTATTTCCTCAAACTTTGCTACTTCTGTGAGTGAAAATGAGGCTTCTGGGATAGAAGTTTTTTTTATTTGTTTTAAAACCTTTTATTGAGGTATAACTGATTCATAACCACTCAGTATATCAAAATAAATGGTTGACTTGTATAGATCCCATTTTAAGGTTAGCTTGATAGTTGCAATTTTAAAATTGGAAATCAATGAAGATAAAATATGATGTTGTTATTTGTTAGGAGTTTTTCTCACTTATTAAAATAAAAGTGATACCAATTTGAGTAGCTACCTAGTCAGCATTAGTTAATATGGAACAAACAAACTTCTGCTGAAGAACTTTGGGAATCATCAAAATGACTTTGACTTTTTTGCTGAGACTGATTACTTTGGAGGCATCATTATTCCTTCACTCTTCCTCATGTTAATTTTTTGCCATGGAATTTTGCAGTGCCATTTCATTTTTGAGAGGGTGCTTGGCTTCACCCCCTTGACACTTGCTTGGATCAATCATTAAGCTTGCGTTGGCCAATGGGGTATTAGCAAATGTGACACATGTAGAGGCTTGTAAAAGCAATTGTACATTTCTGTTCTTACTCTTGTCCTTTCCTGTCACCGTAGAAGAACAAGCCTGGGCTAGCCTGTTGGAGGACGAGACATATAGAGTAGAGTGAATTATTCCAGTTGTCCCAACCAAGGTCATCTTGTATCAACCAACTACAAAACCCACTAATAAGCTCAGCTAAAACCAGAGAAATGACCAGCTGACTTGCAGTCACATGAGCTGAATAAATGCTTATTGTTTTAAGCCTCTAAGTTTTGGGGCAGTCAAACCTGCTGCACTTTTTTTGCCCTAAATGATTAATGTGACCTCAGATAATCCCCTTTTCAAAAGATTCAACTGGGAAAATACCAGTGATGATCCTGAGTGATTTTCTGCTTTTACAATGACAATATCTATTTTACATTGGCTCCAAGAAATTTCTAGAGCAAACTGCTCAGTGGTACTTTTGTGAGACTTAAGTGGAATGTTTTATCTCTGGGGAATTCTAGAGATATTTCCCACCCACTGTACATATTTATCCCAGGGTAGGGAACATGGGCCTGTGGGCCATATAAGGCCCACAAAATCATTTGGTCTGGCCTTGCCAAGGCAACTACAGGCAGGACTAGAAATTGAATAAATATATAGTGGGCTAGTTTTTAAGTTGATAATTTTGTATGACCTGAGAATGATGTTATTAATATCCAAATGGCCTTCTGCAATGAAGATGTGCCCCACCTCTGAAAGGTGTGTTAGCTTTGTAAGGCACAGAGCCATTTATTTAGTTCATAATGAAAGATAAGACAGATAATGCAAGTAGGAAAAGTATTTGGGTCAAGTTTGTATAGCAAGAAACACAAATGGCAATACAGTCCTGGGCCACATAATGACAGTTTGGTTAACAATGGGCTGCCTGTACCACAATGGTCCCCAGAGAGTGTATTGCCTAGTGAAATCACAGCTAACTTAGTCTGTTTATCTACATTCTATAATGTTTGCATGATGAGGAGATCATCCGATGTCCCATTTTTCAGAATGCATCCCTCTTGTTAAGAAACACTCAATTGTGTATCTTTTGATAAGTGCAACTTCTGACAAGGAAGAGGTAATTATGAGTCAGAAAAACAGAAGGGTAAGAATGAGGCTCAGAAAAGGGGAACTCAATTTCCCTTTGGGCATTTGAAGAAAACATATTGTAAAAATTAGTGCTGTGAACAAAGATTGAGCTTTCAAACCTTAACTCTGTTTACACTCTGCAAGCTTACTTTTACTAAAGAGGGGAGAAAAGGTTGAATAATAAGTGGCAGAGGTGGTTTTTTTAGGGTCATGGTTCTTTAGTTTGTTCTTTGTGCTTAGAAATCAAATGACTCTTGTCTATTCTAATTTTAGACTTTATATAGCATTGCTATTTCATTTACTTTCTTTTATGATAGGAGGAAGTCTGCTTTTTAGTGATTATATAAAAAGTAGCTAGCTGAGAGTCTTTTGGCCAGAGGAAAGGCATTATGGAACATATCTTAACAGTTAGGGCCCTTCATTCATCTGGAGCTGTACTAGAAGAGGTGTTGGTTGGATGAGGGACCTATACTTGGTTAATTCAGCATATTACTTGGAAAGGTCCTTATTATTTTGCACAGCAGTGTGGTCACCTGGCGGTAGGTCATTAGCATTTTAGTCTTCTTTCTCTCACAACAATGCACAACATGCTAATTAGAGGATTCTGAAAGCTAAGTAACCTGTTTTAAAATCAGACATTTTAATTTGCAGCTTTAATGGCTGTTTTTATAATAACTGGCTTTATTGGGGGTAAAAGCACTTCTCATGTTCCACTAGCAAGGCAGAGTATAACAGAAGCTGACAAAATTAAAAACCTCATAATGCGACCTTTGCCTGGGATAAAAGGCTGTTTCATAACAATTTCCTTTTGTTCTTTGTTTAAGCCATTACTTTAAAAGGAGCCTCCGATTAATCTAAGTAAATGCATCATTACAGTACTAATCCATGTCCTTCTGTCAGTGTCTGTTTTAATTAAATAAGAAATGCTAGCAGAAAGATATCACGCACAAAGCTGTGATTGGAGAAAGAAGCACTGGTTGATCAAGGAAAAGATTAAAAAGGGCTTTACTGTTTTGTCCATTTGCATAACTCCAGATGCCACAGTGTTTCAGGTTGAAAAGAAAACTTACAAAAGAATTTAACACATTCCATTCTTATAGCTTTAAAATGATGAGATTTACCAATGAAATTCTAATCGTCCAATTCATCCCAGGTTAGACATTCCAAAGCAAGGAGCAGAACAGCTTGGGATGTGTCCTTTAAACCTTTTATGCAAGATTGTGTTGTAATTATGAAAACATACTTGAAAATTTGCATGTATTTCTCCTTATTTTATATGAGATTGACACTAAAACCAGGTTTTGAACATATGTCCAATAGGATTTGTTTTCCTCTTTTAATATGTCTTGCAACTTATAATATATGTTTTCTTCTTCATGGTTTTCATAATATTAAGAATTTAGTTGCTTAGTTGTTAACAATGAAAAGTAACTTTAATAAGTGCTCATACAATGCACATTGCTACATTGACACAGAGAAGCTCTTCTTAGCAGAAGAGTTGCAGAATTCCTGCGGTGAGGGCTTTCTCCATATACAGGCCATTATTTGATGTAATGAAAAGAGAAAGTGTGCAACAGTGAGATTGTTAATTAATTTAGCCTAACAAGATGAAGATAAATGAAGCAAAGCACAGACTGAATGAAGCAAGAGGTCTTATTTACAATTTAATATATTTTTATATAATGCAGATTTCATTTGGTAAGAAACAAAATGACCCCCACCCCAAATACTGGCTAGCAACAATGTATGTCCCTCCCCCACAATTTAACACTAAAATCCTGGCCTGACTTTACAGAAAACATGTACTGTGGCTGTGTATAGAAGACACTTTTACAGTGTGTAAACATGCTTTTCTACTGCTAAGAATCCTACACTAGTTAACCTTTAACTTCAGTATTTTATTATCTGCACTATAGACTGGGGATAGCCATAGGAATCATTATCTGGAAATCTTCAGGTTTCTTGTTCTGTGGGTTATCCCAAGACATCTTGCTTAAGTTGTTTAATAATCATTTTATTTTAATCTTCTTTTCACCAAAGGGAAAAAAGCTCAAAAGTGGGAAAAGAAAAAGCTGTGTGCCTTTTTACATGTGCTTGAATCTGTAGTGCTTGTATAGAATTCTTAAATTAGCATTATTTTTTAAAGTCTCCCTTTCAGAGATTAATGAGCTTTATCCAGTATTTGACCTTTTATCATTCTTGTTTTCTGCTCAGAAGTACTTCCTTCCTTCCTACTGTAGCCAGAAAAGACTGTCTCTTATCTTATGTTACTGTAGGCAGTGGTAACAGGGCTCTGTACAAATGGTGTTATTATGGTCACTATGTTTTTATCTCAGGGGTCATGAACAAATCCATGCAACTGCTTCTAAGGATTTCAATAAATAGGACTTTTTATCCAGACAATCGCCTTTTATGTTACTTTTAAACAAAACTACTAGTCCATCAAGAGTTTCAAAAGAAAACAATTCTACAGAGTGCCGGTATGGCCGCACAGACCAATCATCATGGCACCCATTCTCCAGTCTTTTATTTTTCAAGTCCACAACAATAGGTTGTTGATTCAATGGACAAGACCAGAACAATTAAGTTCTCTGTTTAGCAGCAGTGCAGCATTTTAATGCCCTTCTCTAATAATGGTCTCATTATTGTTATTCTAAGACTGGGCCTCAGGAGGAGGAATATTTGCTGGAGGTACGTCATTATTTTGCAAATTTCGATTAGCTCATCATGTTGTCTGTAGTGTGAAAATCGTAGCTAATTAGGGCAGCCAGTTAGACTACCAGCTTTTGAGCTTATGAGTTAAAAGGTAGCATACTTGATAGGCCAGTGATGTGAAAAAGGTGGTAAAAAGGAGGATTAGAGCAGTTGCCTTAGTAACTCCAACTTCCATCTGTGAGGGAACAATGGACTTGTGTTTCTCCCCCACCTTGGTGTAAAAATTGGTTTTGTTTTGAAAGGACAGGGTTCTTTTTATGGCAATCTGGAATTCAGCCCGACTGAGTGTAGTTTTAGTTGTTAGGAGAGACCATTGGGGATAGCAAAGATGAAAGGTCATGGTGAGCTTCAAGGACATGAAAGGTTGTTGTCTCATGTAACAATGGTGGATTGTTTTTTTTTTTCCCTAATATTTCTAGCCAACCCCTATGTCAGGTGATGGAACAAATACCTACAGTTTAGTCAGGTGAAACAGGAGGGGTGGGGGAGGGAGAAGAGACAAATGGAGCAAGTGAGAGTTTGCAATTTGCTGAAAAATGTAATAATAAAAGGGTGACTCCAATTTGCTTTTGTTAAACAAAGTGATAATTTTTTGTTACCATCTTTTACATTCCAGTGTGCTTTGGATGGTTTGTCTCCATGGGCCATCACATCTCTGGGAAGCTCTCCAATGTGTTAGGAAATGTCATTTAAGCTTTCTGAACTCCCAGGAGGACCAGTGATGTGATACTTAACAATAAATTCAGTTGTTGTGGCTTTCTCACATTATTGGTGCTCTTAAAAGGTTTTCCTTCAAATGCACACTGAATAAAATGAATGGTAAATATGAAAGAAATTTGTTTCACCACTCTACAGGGTTTTATCATAAATTCTGTGACTTCCATCACAGAAAGTTTACAGGAAACTGTTTAGATGTTGCTGCAATGCAACACAAATTTTTTCTATGCACATAAGAAAATTTAAAGAGCTACTGGGGGCTTTGTATACAGAAGACTTGATAGAAAAGGATTAAATACAGTGTTATTTCTTAAAAACTCTCAAAACCAAATCACCCTCTCTGGGTCTAAAATATTTTTATTTCTGCAATATGAGTGACTTCAATTTTCCTTCTATATCGATACTAAAATGTTTTGTTGTGACTTTGATTGTTGGTGTGTGTGTTTTAAGAACCAAAAGGAGAATAGGAACAAGTACATTTTATCTTTCTTAAGGAAAAAAAAAAGATCATCTTTTGATGATCTAAGAACCTTCATTTTTTTTTCTCTATTGTCCCACAACAACCTTTGTATGACTGAAGCTGGACTTGGTCCAGGGGGTTGGGAAGATTTTCAAATTTTCTTTTAATCTTGGGTCTTTGTTTTCTTTTTCCAGCAAACCATCCTTATTGTCTTAGCCTTTATTCTTTTGAGAAGCTACATTCCTTTAATTTATTATAGCTGCCTCAGAGATGATATAACACATCATGCAACTTCAGAGCTTTTAAGGACCTTTTGAGATCATTTAGTCCAAATTGAAAATAAGAAAAATGAGACTGGAAAGTTGCAATGACTTGCCTAAGGTAACTCAGCTAGTTGGAGATAGATACATGATTGCCATTTGCAGCACTATTTAGATATGAAAGCCTGAAGTCCAGTGAAGAATGAAACAGCATTATGTGAACATGTCTGACTAGTTCACATGCTGTATTTCAGTGGCTGAGGGGAACTGGAACAAAGCCAGCATCTAGTAAGGTTCTGCTTTTTTGTAGCTACTAAAATTCCATTTCTTTAAATTTCTTTTGTTTTATTCTGTCAAAAACAAAGCAAGAAAACCTGAAGCCCCTCAGCAGAAGTGGAGAGAGATGTGCTCTAAGGTAGTAGCGTAGGTTCCAGAGTCTTGAAACCTTTCTTGATACAAACACTGAGATACTTTCATGCACATCATTATAATATACGACTTAAACACATCTTATTTCCAATGTGGCAAATTAGTTAGCTGTTCTGTTTCTTAGTTTTTATATCTTTAGAAATGAAACTGATGTTAATCAATTTTTACATGAATGAGTCATAAGAATTGCCATATGATTAAAAAATGCAATGTATATTTCGCATAATATCACAAAACTGTTAATTTGTGCTTTATTCAAACATAGATATCCCAAACAAAATGGATCATCATATTTAGATCAATATAAGTGCCATGGTTTATTTTTGGAATCATTCAGAAAATATTTAGAAATTTTAGACCATAGTTCAGCATAAAGGGGAAAATGAAATAATCTACAATTTCACCCTATTACTTCATATTAATAAATTTACTCCCTAGTAACATTTTGATATATTTTAGTCTTTTATCTGTGTTTATATATGAGATGAAAGAACATGTCTAACTTGTTCACTGCCTCCTCTCTGATGTCCAGAACAGTGCCTGGCTCATAGTAGCTACTCAAAAAATAGTTGTTGAGTAAATGAAAGAAAAATTCTAAAGTTTGGCCATACTGTAGGTACAATTTTATATTTAAAAAGTCATTTTATTGGATTTTTCTATCTTAATTGTCTTTGAGAAAATTTTAGATCAGTACATCATATATCATCATATGGATGACCACAGTTTTTTTTTACCATAAAATTTTTGATGTGTAACTTTCCATTATTATAACGCAAAAGTTAATCTATAAGAATATCTTCTGTTTATTATTAAAGTGGTAAAATTTTTAAATGGATTAAAAAATTCCCTCATGATTTTAGTACCTCACAAAACCTCATCACCTCTCTGAAGTCTTAGCTTAAATGCCATTTTCTGGGGCCGGCACAGTGGCTCGCTTGGTTAATCCTCCGCCTGTGGTGCCGGCATCCCATATAGGCTCCGGGTTTTAGTCTTGGTTGCTCTTCTTCCAGTCCAGCTCTCTGCTGTGGCCCAGGAGGGCAGTGGAGGATGGCGCAAGTGCTTGGGCCTCTGCATGGGAGACCAGGAAGAAGCACCTGGCTCCTGGCTTTGGATCAGCACAGCGCTGGCCGTAGTGGCCATTTGGGGAGTCAACCAATGGAAGGAAGACCTTTCTCTCTGTCTCTCTCTCTCACTGTCTATAACTCTACCTATCTAAATAAATACATAAATAAAATGCCATTTTCTTAGTGAGGTTGTCCTGTTTGAAAATGCAGTCCTCCAAACACTCTTGATCTCTTTAATGCTTTTTCTTTAGTCTTTACCAGCTTTTTTTAAAAAAGATTTTTCTTGCTTTCTTTATTTGAGCAATAGAATTACAGAGAGAGAGAGAGAGAAAGAGAGAGAGAGAGAGAAAGGTCTTCCATCTGCTGGTTCACTCCCCAAACAGTCACAATGGCCAGAGCTGAGCTCAATCCAAAGTCAGGAGTCAGGAACTTCCTCCGGATCTCCTGCTCAGTTGCAGGGGCCCAAGCAATTGGGCTGTCTTCCGCTACTTTCCCAGGCCACAAGCAGAGAGCTGGATTGGAAGTGAAGCAGCTGAGACAAGAACCCAAGCCCATATGGGATGCTGGCGCCACAGGCGGAGGCTTAGCCTACTATGCCAACTTCACCAAGTTACTATGCTCCACTGCTAGCCCCTTTACCAAGTTTCTATATATAACTTGTAGATCTCTTACGTTTATTGGCCATCTTTTCCATTAGAGTGCTCAATGATAGCAGAGGATTTTTGACTGTTTTTGCTGCTCATATTCTTGGACAACACCTTGAACACAGTATTTATTGAATGAATTTATTTACTTAAAAGAAGGAAGTGCATATTTTAAGTTAAGTATCACTCCTTTTTTTCTTCACGTGGACAATTCTTGTCAATTAGTTGTCTAAGGAGTCTCACTTTTCCTCAGTTTCAATATATCCACATTATCCGGAAAAATTAAATATTAGCTCATGATGTTATGTAACAAATGACCTGAATTTTTGCCACTTGAAGTCAATCTGAACTCCAGCTTTAGGTGGATGGTTCTGGGTGAGAGATGTCACCAGTATCCTCCAGATGATCCCTTAACTCATCTGGAAGTCCTTCTGGTAAGCCTCTCAAGGTTTAGGTCTGACCTGGGCAAACTCAGGTTAATCTGATTGTTTATCTGTGTTTTGGGACGCATTTACTTTAGTCTGCCTCTAACTGATACTGCTCCTACTCTTGAAACTTCTTTAGTAAAGACATTTCACAAGCTATTTTTACTTTTTTCACCAGGTACAATTTATAGTTTCTTTTAAAAATAATGTGAAGTGGTAAAAAAATCCCCACAGGTCCTTTGTGAAAGTGTTAATTGTAGCTTTTTACACAATAGCAATTTACATAGCTGTAGTATCTTCTATGTTTACATGATATTTAGCATTTCAAAGTTCTTCAATAAAAGTGATTTTGTTTCACTACCTCCCCTCCCCCCAGAAATAATCCCTATGAAACACAGAGAATATGGTTTGTTATATTTATTTTACAGAGGGGAATTGAGGCATGAAAAGTTGAGACTTAGTCTAGATTGTAAGTCTAGGTAGTGGTAGAGAGGCCATGTACTGCGTGTGTTGTTTATTTGCCTGTTGTTTATTTGCCTTTTCGTCACATTAACCTTCTCTCCAATCATCTTATTGTTGACCTTTCTTAATAGATTCTATGAAAATAACCACAAATGATTAGAACTAAATTTTTTAAAAATTAATTTTACCTTATCTGCTCTTCTACTTCTCAGTGAATTTTCTTTTAGCTTTTCATGGTTCTTCTTCATTTTCTATAGTCGTCATCTTTTCCTTCAGTCTGACATGAGCAATTTGTAAAACCATTGGCTTCTGTGTCTGTTGTTTTGCCTTTTAGCTAGTTGTTCATTTCATACCTCAGGATGTGACTAAATAAGTCCTGTTCATTATAGCAGATATGGAGCAGACTGGTAAGGGTTTGCTAGGATGGGGACTGCCTTGGAAGAAAATTAATACATCAGACAAAATATATTAACTAAAAGACCAGTGGACAGTGGACACAGTAAAAATCTGTTGTGGAAGGGAGAGATAAAATAGGAGAGTAAAGTGTTTCATAAGATGGACCAATCAACCAACCAAAGAAACAAAAAGCTAAAACAAAAACAAAAAAATACAGAAACAACAATCCTCTGGCAAGTGGCACTTAGAGATTTAGCACACAAAAATCTAAAGACCATAGATACCAAGTGGCATGAAAGGACAGATTCCAGCTTCTGGATAGTGTGTGTGTGAATTACCAAGGCCATGGAGGAATCATGGCCTTAGATGGAATAGTACACTAACATACAAGGAAAACAAGGGACAATCTTAGTTATTGGAATCAAGGCAAAAGGTCAAGGTCAAGCTAGTAATGAGTAAATAATTTCATTCTGGGTCCCAAAGGACCTTTTTATATGAGGTCAGAAATGGTCCTGGAGCTGTTGTTCTCAAATTTTAAATGTAATTAAGAATCACCTGTTGTGCTTAGGGTTTCTGAAGAGAGGCTTAGGTGTATATACTTTTCACAAGCATTATTCTGATGCAAGTACTTATAGATCACATTTGTAGAAAAGAGATATAAGGCCTATGATGGCATTTTTTTGTAGGATAAGGGACCAAGTGACAACAACTATTGAGACAAGAAGCGTTTGGAAAAAAATCTTTTGTGCTCAGGGCTGATTTGTATTTATCTGCATGTAGGAAAGCAATAATCATAGGCTGCTATGCACTGGACTGGTGTGCTGGAAGCCTATTGGGTGTTTCTTTCCATGTATCTTGTTGGTAGTGTTTATGACCTGAGTGCTTTTGTAACATGTAGCAAATATTTATAGCTTTTAGTGTAAAAAAATCAGGCTAATTTTTTGTTTGTGGCTATTCTAAACTGTCCCTCATTTTTACTTTCCATTTGTTACCTACATTATTAAATTTCCTCTTTCCTTTCCATTTTCATAAATTGATTAGCATGTGTTGAGAAGACTGCTGTAATGCTAAGGGTTAACCAGAAGAGAATTACAAATGAACTATCTAGAAAGTTGATTATTAATCCAGCTAGAGAAGAAATATCCTTTTACTTAGCAAGAATGAGTATCTGAAGCGCTGATAATATTGTTCAAGCAGTGGGGTGGAATGGCAGAGCTTGGTAAGTAAAACAAAACTTGGAATTAATCTTTTATATCCTTTGTAAAAATAAGTCAAATGTTGTTATATTTAAACAATTAGGTCTAATACGAATTAACAGGCTGCTGGAATGAATCTAAAAAGTTCCAAAAGTGCTTGTTAATGAGATCCCTATACGGGCTATCGGCAGACGTTAACTCAAAGTATTTACATAAGCAGATAAATATATTTAATTTTGAATATTTATAAAATTGCATGATTAGATTTGTGATTAAGAACAAGGAAGTGGGCATGGAGGAATGGTTACTGAAACAATCCGATCTAAACCTCAAGTAATATAAACTAAAGAATCTTGAGCGACAACCTGTTTCTCTCTGCCTTTTGTTTTCTTTCAAGAGAGCCAAGTTCTGGGTTCTTAAGTATTAGAATATAATTTAAAGTGTAATATTTAAATCAAGATTCAGTGAGGTGTTTTTTAGACTTGTGGATAACAAACTGTGACAGGTTCTGGTATTTTATGGGTCCCAGTAGTTATTTCATTGTGATGTTTAATTTAAAAAACTTTCTAAAGACAGTTTTTATTGTATTTGTGAATTGGAAGGAAAGAGAAATGAGATGATCTGTGCAATTTGTTCAAATAAAATTAAGCAGAAAGATATGATTTTATAATGTTCTTCCACCAAAGACTGTTATGCCTGCTATGGAAGAAATTTTGATGTCAACATTCAGTTGTATAAGATTGAAGTTTTGCATGAATTACTTGATATTACAAAGATGAGCCTTTAAAACAGTATGGATTGTACTGAATACTATTGAAGCTTTATGTAATCACAGATCATGTCAATGGAGAATTGTTCTTAGAAGTTAATCAACATATTAAACTTCCTTTAAATTGCAGTTGTGTATCAACAAATGTAAATTTTTAATTTTTCTTTAAAAATGTATCTTCAGTGATAATTAAAATAACTCATATTAACATTTTGTTATTTAATGCTTAAATGAGCACCAAAAGTATCTTTTTCATAAACTATAAATTCAGTGTTTGAAATATTTGTTACATGTGTATATGTCTTTGTGAATGTGTATTTTTGAGCACCATTTTAACTCTATACATTAAACTTTTTTTTTTAGTTCTAATGTTTGGCCTATATTTGGAACTATAGTATGTGAAATAATAAATGTGATAGTTAACATGTATTGAGCTCTTGTGTGCTAACTGCTAGGTTTTATCTTATTTCATCCTCATATTAACAATGTGGCTAAAAACCTATGAAGATTATAGTGTATGCTAGAGCAAAAGATGAGCTGATTAAAAAGCCTCTCACATCTAATTTTAGAGAAGAAAGGCCCAGAAACAATAAGGTATAAAAAAGGAGATCCCTAAATTCTATGCCCTTGTCTTTCTCAGAACTGAAAAGATTTAATGGGATCCTTGGGATTCTTAGCATTCAATAATTCTTTAAAAAAAAAACTTTATTATGAAGCTTTCAGTCATACAAAAATGTATATAGTATAATAAATTTTTGTGTATTAAGAAATAAAAACATTATTAATTCAGTTGAAACCTTTCCCAATTTTATATCCCCCTGTCTTCATGCCAGAGTTAACCACTTTTTTGAATTTGGTGTTTTTTATTCCTACACTTTTCTTTCTACTTAGGTTTAAATCTCAGTTTCATTGTATAGTAGGGAAAAAAACCTACCTACCTTTCTTTAGGATCCAAGAAAGATCTTTCTTGGCCTCCTATTATACTTAAAAAAAAAAAAAAATCTCTCTAACATAAAAAATGCTGACCCCATGGAATCAGGCCCCTTCATTGGCAGCCTTAGCTCTTGCCTTTCTCCTCATCGCTCTTTCCTTCTTCTTGAGACAGGAGATGGAGAGCTCCCGTCCTTAGGGTTACTATGCAAATGCCCACAGTGACCAGGACTAGGCCAGGTCAGAGTTGCTGGGAACTCATTCCAGGTCTCTAATGTGGATGGCAGGTACTCAACACTTGAGTGATCACTTCCTGCCTCTCAGGGTGTGCATCAGCAGGAGGTTGGAATCAGGAGCTGAGCAAGGATTTGAACTTCGGCATGTGGGTGGCCCCAGTGTTGTTTTAACCACTAGGCCAAATGTCCACCTCCCATCATTCTTTCTGATCCAGTTATTATACTGGTCTACTTTTAGTTTCTTGGACCCTTCAAGTTCTTACCTGCCCTAAAGTCTTCATGGAATGCTGTTTTCTTAGCTAGAATGCACTTCTCTCCACTCTCCATCAGAAAGAGTCCTATTTATCCATCAGGTCCCCATTTCAAATCTTGTCTGCCTGCAAAAATCTTACTTCTCACTCATTGTTTCATTCTTTTCATAACAGATATTGTAATTCTAAATTATGTATTTGTTAGTGTGATTTTTGTTTAATGTCTCTGTCCTTCAATCAGGACTAGCCAATGTTCTTCTTGGAAGTTTTCCCTAGCCTGCAGCCCGTGGGGTTGTGCATATTACAGGGATTCAGGTAAATATTTGTTGTTGTTATCAGAAAGAGGAATGTAGTATGAGAAAGAGGAAGACTGGGAGATTGAGAAAAAGAAAGAGAAGTACATAACAATGGACCTGTTGGTTTGTTTGGATATACTGTTTACCCAAAATTATGAAACTTAATGGTAGCAAAAAAAGGATGAAGTAGATGGGAGGGACCTTTTGGTTTCTTGTCATCCAGCTGTAGAACAGTTAACAGCTTTTCTTCATTGTTGTTTCTTGATTTTTTTGGTGTGTGTGATCTTTCACTTTTGTGTCCTCATTTTGGGGAATCTGCATTCCTGGATGCAGGAAATGAGCTTTCAAATTATAAATTTATAGAACAACTCCACTGGCTAAAATCTTCTTGCATAATAATAATGGAATCTAAAAATATGAAAATTTTAGGACATAATTCTTATTATTTAATTGATTTAAAATTTTTATAAAAGGAAAATGGAGAGCAATGTGTATGTTGTATATATACACATGTGCTGGCAGGTGGGATTTTTTTTTTGAAGATAAATGCCTAGGAGGTATTTGTAATGATTATCCAAGAAGGCAGTTGAATATTAAGACAAAAGACAAATCTTGTATGTTTCAGTTGTAGTAATAGCCTACTGCACAGAATTAAATACCATAATTGAGGTAGTATACCTTGTACTTTTGCAGGGAAAAGCCACTTGTAAGCATTTTGAGGTGGATAACTGTAACTAAAATATTCACAGTGGTGACAGTTTCTATAATATTGCTAAGGAGCTTGGATTTTTTTTTTTTTCCAGGAGAATATAGTAAAGGTTATAAAAAAGGAAAAGGAAAATGAAGTCAGTCGAAGAGGAGAGCTGAGGTTTATGAAATGTCAGAATATACTTACCTTGTATTCTATGTAAATCTTTGCTGGCAATTGTAATTAAAGTCCAAGGCTAAAAGATTATGCTGAAATGTTTTCTTGTTGGTGAAGGGGGAAAAGGAGATAAAAAAAGAGGATAAAAAAGAAAATTTAATTAAAATGTCTTGGTGTTAAAAGGAGGGGATTTGTAAGTGTTTCAACTGCAGTCATAAAAGGTGCCATTATTAATAATATTATGCCTTGTATTTTTATTATACTTTATACTTTTAAATAAATTTCTTCATGTATTACCTATCTTATAAAATTCATACAGTAACTCTGCAAGATAGTTAAAGCAGGGTTCTTACTATTTTTGTTTCATAGCTTGTAAAATTGGTATACAAATGAGACAGGAGCCTGTATTATTATTGTTATTATTATTATTATTAATTCCTAGGTGTACTTTTCTAGGCAAGATGAATATTCACTCACCCTTGCCCTTCCGAATTGTTTAGGTCAAAGGGAATAATTACATTATTCAATTGACTGTGATGAATTAGATGAATGTCCTCCATGGGTTTTCTGGGTTTCAAAGTTTTATTTTTTCTAATTTTGTAAATATGCAAAGTAGTTAACAATTTTCAAATAAATGAAACAGATGCTTAAATGTATTTAGTTAATAGAGACACACTGCTAAGCCTATTATAAGTTAAAGATTATTGGGTGAAATTTAATGGGTCGAGTCCTTACCCCACCCATCTTAGCAGTCAGAGAGAAACAGGTATGAGTGTAAAAGAATTAAATACCATAGTTTGTAGTAAATGAATGTTGCTTAAATGAAACTGTGTTAAAGTAGAAGCATCCAAGCTAAGGAAGATCACCATTTAAAAAAATTTTTATAAAAGGAAAACGGAGAGCAATGTGTATGTTGTATATATACACTTGTACTGGCAGGTGGAGGGATATTTTTTTGAAGATAAATGCCTAGGAGGTATTTGTAATGATTATCCAAGAAGGCTGCTGCATATTAAGACAAAAGACAAATCTTGTATGTTTCAGTTGTAGTAATAGCCTACTGCACAGAAATTCAGTTTTCCATGCTTTCGGCAGAAGCTTCCCTGAGGTTAAAAGAATCAGGCATATTTATTCTGAAAAACAGAAGTCTTAAGCGAATCCTGAGATGATTCTGTAGTGCTCCCATAGGGGAAAGTGTGTGCCCTGCCCACTGAGCAGGTGAAAGTCACAGGGAGCCAGAGTCCTGGGCAAGCAGATGAAGGAACTTTGTAACCATGATAGTTGTCTTAAAATGGAACAGGCTTCCTTGTGGAGGTAGTGAAGGCCTTGCCACTAGCAAGAGCCAGAGAAAAAAATTTAAAACATTGAGTTACACCAAGTTATTTCCATATTAAATTTTAAAAGATGTCGTCTCTGAGTTACCTGGCTAGGACAGGGAAGTGAGTCAACATGAGGGACATGCTCCTCTATTATGTGACGCCAAGAATGGACTTCATGAAGGCCAGGTTTATTTTCTGGATTGCGCAAGCATGTTCATAAAAGAAGTGTGTTTTTATCTGTAGGATGCAAGTTAATGCCTGGAATTACCTCAGAGAAGAACACTAGACTTCAGTAGGTATCCCAAAGCCTCTGAAGAATTGGTGTAAGATAAGGGAACTGTATTTTAAGGGAAAACAAGAGGAATCAGTTTGTTTTTCCATAGAGTCTAGATCTGAAGAATACAAACTTTAATCTGAGTCAGGGAGAAAAGAGTTTTAAAAATAATAATCAATTAATTTACTTCTAAAGATTTATGACTTTCTGGCACAATAAGAAGATAAATAATCATATCTGAAGGATCTTAGGGGTTTTATGTTATTTTAGTTTCCCCTTTTTGAGGCAATACTTTCATTAAAAATTAAAACTATTTTAAAATTACAAAAGTGGTTACATAAATGCATACTTTTTATAGAATAGTATCTTATTTTTTTGGCAGCAGTGTTTACACATTTTTTTAAAAACTATCACCTACTATTTCTTTTTTTTTTTTTTAAGATTTATTTTATTTACTTGAAAGACAGAGTTACAGAGAGAGGTAGAGATAGAGAGAGGTCTTCCATCCACTGGTTCACTCCCCAGATGGCCACAACCGCCGGAGCTGTGCCAATCCGAAGCCAGGAGCCAGGAGTTTCTTCCAGGTCTCCCATGTGGGTACAGGGTCCCAAGGACGTGGGCCATCTTCTACTGCTTTCCCAGGCCACGGTAGAGAGCTGGAGTGGAAGTGGAGCAGCTGGGACTAGAACCGGTGCCCATATGGGATGTGTGCGCTTCAAGACAGGGCTTTAACCTGCTTTGCCATAGCACCGGCCCCCTATATATTTCTTGAATGAATAATTGTTGAAAAAATGTGAAAATTTTTCCTTAATCCTCCTCCCCCAGACTAAATTCTATTCCCAAGCTTAACTACTGCTTTTAATTTTGTTTGTATCCTTCCAGATTTGTTTCTATATACTCATATACAAGTAGACAGTTATATAGAAATATGCAGTTTATTTTTCGTAAATGTAACAGTCTTTCATTTTATACATATTGTTTTATATTTTATACATGTCCACTTTCATTTAAAATTGTGACTTGGAAGTCTGTCAGTTTATAACTTTTTTTTAAATGTCATTTTCTTCTACATGTTTTTTACTAGGTATGAACCATTGTTATATTAATAAGCACCTGAGTTATTTACAATTGAAATATTCTTAATTGAAATTTTAGATCTTTAAAAATTGGGGAATGGTGAAAGCTGAATATTTTCTTTTAAAATATTTAAAATTGGTGTAGAAAATTTCCATTTTGTAGGGTCTTTAGAATTAGATAAAGATACCTAGTACTCAGTGGATTGTTAATCAATATTAATTCTCTCTCTTCCCCTTACCCTGCCCCTACCTTCCCTCAAATTGTGTGCCTGATGGTAGAATTGAAAGGATAAGGAAATGTCTCGTAGTCTCATTTTCATTTTCCTCAATATGTCATTTGTATTGCTTACTGCATTTTTAGTTCTCAAACTGAAAGCTATTGAGGTAGTGACTCAGTGCCTAACTTCTCTTTAATGATTGGCTTGATGAGAAAAATGTTTACTATGAATTCATTCGTTCATTCAGTAAAGCTCAGTCTATGCCTACTATGTGCCAGGCACAAAGGTGATAAAACAAAAAGGGTTAGGTGTTGCATGCAAGAATCTTACACATTTGTGGGCAAGACAGACACATAAGCAAATAAATAATAATAATGAGGATAGGAGCAGGGTGAATCAGGGATGGAACAACTCTTACTGGGGTTGTATTCTGTAGGTCATAGTGACATAACAAACACTTTTAGGAAGGGGATTGCCATGATCAAATTTTATGTTTCATGACCACAACTCAGGTACAAAAAATAAAGTTTTTCTTTTCAATATAACGTTTTTCACTGAGAATCAGGAAAGCAATCTTTTCTTTGTGTTTCCTGCATTGCAATAAAATTATTAACATTGAATGGGCTTCTCCAATTTTCATTATTATCCATTTCCTAAGCTAAATGCAAAACCTTGTGTATGAGGAAAAAAATCTTCAGTAGTGTTCCTAGAGAGCCATATGCATACCAATAAATGCAGATTCTCCCTGTGAGTTTTAGAATTTGCCAAAGACAGCTTTGAAATAAGGCCAGGAGCTTGAGAGCCATATTCAAGGGATTGACCCCAGAGAACAATATGGCTCCTGATACCACAGCTCTCTCCCAACATACCGAAGTGGCCCAAGGCAATTCACCAGCAACAAACATCAAACCATCCTCTTAGTCTGAATGACTTGTTAGCTAGTAGGAGAGGAAGTGGGAGAGGAAAAAATGCAATATTTTAATTAAATAATGTTTTACATATTTTTCTCCTTTGGACTCAATTCAGTCACAAATGAAATAGCAGTTGCCTGGGATTTCTACTGCATTAATTAATTCAAAAAAGCAAAAAATGAATCAGAACCAGAAACTTATTTATGATGCCCTTCTTTCCTTTAAGCGTCATGAAAAACTCAGTGTCCCTTGTGATCCCAGGAGTTTGCATTTCTAAGACTTGGGTGTATCCAATTTAGAATGAATTAAAATATGTTCCCAAAGATCATAAAAAAGGAAAGATATTTATTTTAATTTTTTTTTACCTTTCTGTTTACTGAAAAGTTTTTCTTTTAAGTAGTGGAAGTTAGACTTTAGAATAATGACATTAAAGTACACCTAAAGAGCATTGTTTGTTTTCCAAGGCAGAAAACACTTTACAGGCATGATTTAAACTCACTGGTTTGAAAAATGGGGTCCATTGTTTTTCAACCCCTGAACAGCAGAGTCCAACAAAAGAAAAGAACTAGTTATAGCCAAATTAACTAAAGGGGCATAGATTTGGACACAACAATTTTTAAGGGGAATTATGGAAAGGCAGAACTGAATGTTTATTGGGAACAAGAATGTATGGTAATTAAATCCTATCCTTGATTCTGCCTCAGATTCATGGTGTGACCATGTTTCATTTAGTCCATCTCTAACGTGTACTAGCACTGCGATACTGTGATGACTGATTAATATCAATTTTTAAAGGAATTGAGAGAGTTTACATTGTTCCAGTACTTGGTGCCCTTTTATTTTCTGCTTTTCACTCTTTTTAAAGTTAGAGCTCTGGTTAATAAAGAAGCAAGAAAATGATTTATATTTCTTGGACCATGCAAACTTTCCAACTGAATAGGTCCTCTAGGATCTGTTGTTTAGCTCTCCCTCCCCTCTCCTTTCCCTCTCCTTCCCTCCTTTCTCCTCTCCTCCCCTCCCCTCCCCTTCCATCCTCTTCCCTCTCTTTCCTTTCCCTTCCCTTCCCTATCTTACCCCTCCCTATCTATGCAGTGTCAGTGGTTAAACAGTAATAGTTATGTTTTCCTATGACATTTTAATTCCCATTTTAGAAGCTAAAAAGATACATTTTGCTTGTAACTATGCTTGTTTAAATTTTTCTCTTATTGGTTTGACTCTTCTATTCAAGTTGTTTAAACACTTTTACCCTAAAAATGAGGGTGTGTCAAAGTGTTGCCAGCAAAGATAGATGTAATCATATGTGGTTCCTGTTATAAGCTTAGTTTTGATATTGATGGCTATTTAAAATAGTATCTTCAATGTAAGTCTACTTTTAGCATTTTTTTTATTTTCAGGTGAATTTGTTGTACAATAATTAACTTGTTCAAGGAGCTTAATTTTTGTAATGCTTTCATTCTAGAAGTAGGCTATTTGAAAAACTACTCAATATAGACTGAGTTAAACCCTATATTACACATTCACATGTTTCTTAGATTTCTAAAAATTTTTCTCTAAGAACCAACATTACTTCTGCAATTTAATCATACACCTGATTGTCTAAACAGTTTGCTGTTAAAGAAGGTTAAAGAAGATAATGAAAATCACCTGTAATTCCATTACGGCCCTGTTAACATTTTGGTGTAATGTATACGTAGCTGAGGTTATGCCACATGTATATTTGTCTTCTGAGTTCTCAATTTCCTAACAGCTTGTCGTGAAGACTGCAAACTTAGCACTATGAACACGTGATTCCTACGCTCTCTTAAGTTGAAGGCATAATAAGGCTACTTCTCTCTGTGTTGAATAGGCCTCAACTGCTATGTTTTTTGAGTTCTTGTGTCTGTATTTTGGACTTTTTATATTTACATTTGTTTCCAGACTCTAAGAATTTTTTTTGTAATTAGTTTTTTTTGACTTTAGCAAGGTCAATCCTCCTTCCTTACTCCCATGAGCTGCTACTTATATTAGGCCAGGGCCTGTTAAATGAGATAAGAGGGAAAATAGCATTTTATACAGCTCCTAATATATGTGCTTTCACATAAGTTACACCATTTAATTTTCAATTCTTAAATTGTTATTAAGATAACAAAGAATCATTATTGAGCATTTAGTATATACTAGGCATTGTAGCTTTGTATCTGTCTATTGGGTTTATTCCAACAACATCCCACCAAGGTAAACTATTGTACAAATAAAAATACTTATAGAGTCGAGTAACCTGGTCATTACTGGTAATTGGTGGGAGCAGGATTTGAACCCAAGTGTGCTTTGCCCCTCAAATAATTGACAGTGCTACAGTTGTGTTTAAGTATAGTAAATGGATTTTAAGCTGAGGAGTTCTATTCTCCTTTAAGAAAGTAGCGTTAATCTATTACCTTGAGACATCTGTTTTGGATTTTGCTTCCTTTCTAATTGTCTTCATTGCTTTATTTTAGGGATATTGCTGTTTAAAGGAGAAATGTAAAGAGAAGTGTTGAAGAGTCTAAGAAAGTCAATATTCAGGCCAAATTAATGCTAAAAGAATGAATGTAAAAAAATTTATCAAGGGAGGAACAATTCTTGTTATTGTTAAATTAGCCTCTCTTTCTTTCTTTATATAAAGAGGATAGATTTCATATATTTCATATATACCATTTTGAGCACAAGACTTACTACCCTTCCTTCCTCATCCTTCCTGTTTTCCTTTTAATTTTTGTAATAACATGCTTTCAATTTACTTTATAATTATAGAATATGCCTCTTTTTCATGATTCCTAGACTCATCAGTGAATTTTTTGCTCAGTTTCCTAATGAAATAGTACTAATTTATGAACTTACGCAGAAATTAATAAAATAATAAGCAAAAAAGCCATTGTATTGATGTTAATGTCCATGGCTATATTTCTCAGGGAAACAGTTTAATCTCAATATATATTCCTAATTATAGTTGAAAGAAAGCAAGTAATTTCAAGGAGCAAAAAGCCTCAATTAGGCTTTTTATGGTAGTTAAGAGATTAAGCGGTGGTTAGCAGCTTGGTCTTTATAGTTTGCATAGGTTCAGATCCTAACTCTGCTACTACTAGTACAACCTTGAAAAAGTTCACTTTATTATATAAAATGCCTCCTTTTTATATGTTAAGTAAGGGTATTGCTAATAACACCTGCATAACAATACACATTCCTGAGTGGGTTGTTTGTTTTGAGGATAAATGAGTTAATACATGTAAAACAATTAGAATAAATTTGTTGCATAAGTACTTTACATGTAATAGCTATTATTTCAATTAGAATTTTAATCTATTTTTAAAAACTCGAAATTCTGTAAAAACAGTCTTAAGAAAGCAGGAGCATTTATTGGTCAACATATTTTATTTTTTAATTTCACAAATTGCCTAATAGTGTCTTCCCTCATTCCTTTTCTGCTTCCTTAAGATGTAACCTGAAGTTGGCAATGACTTCATATTGAGCTCTGTAACTACTTTCTAGGTCTATTTCTTAGGCTTAAGCACAGAAACACCTGAAGCTGCAAATTTATTCAGAATGGACACAAGCTCAGGTGTGGCATCCCATATACTGTCTCTGTACCTTTAGATAATTTTCCCACTTTGTGAGATTTTTTTCTGCTTTTTGAAAATATGATACATCAGGCAAATAGGCTAACAGTGCAGTTCTGTTCAACAGCTGACTTGAGTGTTAAATGTGCACTGGTATCATGTAATAGCAAGCACCCCTTATTTATTTGCTATCTTATTATTGAAAAAAAATGGCAAGTAGCAATTTACTCTTTTTTCCCTCCACTGTGGTGTGCATGTGCAAGACAAAGATAAAAGCTATGTTTCCTTCGTGGAAGGGTGTGGAGGTAGAGGATGATTTCAATTAGAAATAATGACAGCAATAGAGGAATGAAGATACTGTGGCCACCAAAGGACAAAAGGAAAGAAGTGAATTCCTGACTTTAAGGTATTTGACTAAGCATTTTGGTTATTCTTTATGCATACAGGTGCTAGGTATGTTGTTATTTATGAGCTGAAGTGACAGTGTTTTAGGCAAAGGTGTTCTCTGGATTTTTTTTTTTTTTTTTTTGATGATGATTGGGAGAGAAGCAATCCTTGACTATTCAGAAAACCTATAATGAGCAAAAAACCAAAATATTTTAATAGCCAAAGACTTTTGCTTCTCTGTTATTAATGTCAAAATTGGCTTATTATAATGGTGGTTTATTATGTTTGTTAATAGTATTGACTCAGAGAAAAAATTACTAGACTGATTAGAATGTGTGCTTTTTTTCGTTACTTTAAACTTTTCTGGAAACAACTTACAATTTAGTGTCACCTTCAGGTGATTTTTTTGTATTTAATTAGTTTATTTTTTAAAAAGTTTGAGATTGTGTCTGTATGTGCCTATGGGCTACCCCTTTATCCCCACTGCTCGCTCTCTCTCTGTGTGTATGTGTGTGTGTGTGTGTGTGTGTGTGTGTTTGTGTTTGTGTTTAGGTTGGTAGAGGGGATAGGGAGAGAAGATGACATTTTTAAGGAGCAGGAAAGTCAGTGAAAGTAGGTGTAGGGGACTGGAATTTTGTACTGAGAATAACGTATTTCAAGCATGTTGTTTCTTTCAGTGGGAAAAGCAAAACGGACTACATTAAACATATTGCCATGAAGAATATGTATAAATATAATATATATTATGATAAGAACAAGCAAGCATTTTAGAGATGGAAGAAAATATATTTGACTTACAAATTAAAGAAGAGATAGAGAAACTTTTTGAACACACTTTTATATTTGATCTTAACTAAAAGACCAAGAAGCGATTGAACACTCTTTTAAGTATAGTGTCCAATTGGGATAAACTTTTAACACTTTTAGGCTGGGCCATTTATAGATTAGAACACTTCTAATTTTCTCGGTGTTACAAAGTGTTGATATTGATAAAGAATTTGTTGATGCTGTATCAGCTTCCCCATGTGGAGAAGTGCTACTGGGTGATTACTGAGGCTTAGGGCTGTCAGCCAAAACAATTTAGAAATTAGGTCCTCTTTTATTCTTCTGAATTGGAAAAAATGACTAAGTTTTTCTGAGTCCTGTAGGAGAAATTCTTTATTATCAAGGATATCTGCTTTTTTCTCTTTTTTCATCTTTTTATTCTTAAATTTTTTTCTCATGTTGTTAAAATCTTAATCTATGGTTAATTAAGTAAATACTAATTTTACAGTACTTCAAGGTTCATGTTTAGTTATATAAACATCTTTGACATTTGTATAATTTTTATATAATTTTAAAGCTAAGAATCTAGCTTTTTACAGTAAAAGCCAAGAATATAAAAATTGGTGAAATTATTTGATTTGATCAAGATCATGTGTTTAAGATCAGGGCCTATACTTTTGGCACTGACATACTGTCAAATAACTGATCCCTTTTTGTTTTGCTATATGGATGTCAAGTGTCAGCATATCTGCTTTTGTGATAGTTATCCATTTTGCAATCAACTTATTTTACTAATGCTAACTACCTATGAATAGATAGACACATATCAAGATGATTTACTTACTACTTTTTCCGCTCATTTCCATCTTAGGTTTCAACACTTAAATTGTTTTTGATTGGGCAGAATACACTTAGAAAAACTATCATTTTTCGTGGCTTTTAAAATTTTATTTATTTGAAGAGTGACCGAGTGAGAGTTGGTGGGGGTGGGGAAGGGATTGATCTTACAACTGACTTGTTTGATTGATCTTTAATCTGTTGATTCATTTCTCAAATGTCTCCATCAGCTGGGGCTGTTCCAGGCCCCAGTCAGCAGCCAGGAACTCCATCTGGATCTCCTAAATGGGTGACAGGGACCCAAGTACGTGGGCCATTAGCTGATGCTTCCCAGGGTGCACATCAGTGGAAGCTGGGACCAGAAATGGAATTGGGAGTCTATCCCAGTCATTCTAATATGGGCTGCAAGTGTCTTAACCACTAGACCAAATGCCTTCCCCTCCCATTTTATTTTAGAAAGTTAAATATTCCTTGCTTAGAAACAAATAGCAATATCTTTAATAACTCTATAACTAGCAACTTGACTTTTGTTTGTTTTAAGGGTTTCTTTGTAGAACACTTTATAAGAATTTAGTTTTGTGAAAGATAGCAGCCTTGAATACTGTGTTCTCTTTTCTTCTTTTTCTCTCCTTACTCTTTCCTTCTCTCTCTCTCTGCTCTCTTGCCCCCTTCCCATTTGCTTTCTTCTATCAGGGTTGAGTTTTGTGGGAGTTAAAATTCTGAAGTCTTAAATGTTCAGTCAGTAGGTTTTCCCCATTTTACTACAGTTGCCTGGGGCAGATTTAAGTTGATCTCTACTGGGTGTGCAGAATGTAGTCATGGGTTTCAGTGATGACCATAAGGAATACTTTCCTCATGTTCTTCAATTTAACCTCACTGATATCATGTGAAACTTAGTATTAGCTAGAGTGCTGTGATTTTAAAATTCAATTACCACATGTTTTCTCTTCCTGTTTTCCCAGTACCCATCGTTTGAAAAGAGATTTGAGTCATTTAAAGGCAGGAATATAGAGGAAATGGGTGAAGGATTTTACTTGTAAATGTAACTAACTTTCTGTCAAACCTGCATGGATTACATATTGAATATTATGCAGTTTTCTAATTCTGGGATGACTTTCCCTTGACAGCCAGCATGTTTTTAGCTTGGATGCCTCTATCCCTGTTTCCAGTCTCATATCTAATCCAACCTCTTCCTAGATTTTTAGATAATGCTAGTTCATTTTAATATTGAACTTAAGTCAATATAATTCAGAAAGCAAAGATCCAGGAGGGAAAAAAAAATCACATTTGAAATGCCAGGGCTATACACCAGTTATTTTAAACTAAGTTGTTTTTTCTAAAAGCATCCTGTTTGCATTATCTCTTTCAATTATTTTGGATTAACCAAATTGTTAAAAGAATATTATTTACATTAGCTCTTTTTAGTTGCTTCCATCACTGTGATCAAATAATATTCATTGCAGAAATACACAACTACAGATTTTTAGTGACTCTTTGGGACTATAGCCTTTTCTCTTGTGTTTTCAGTACAGTGATCAGTGCTGTGAACTTTAGAGATTGGAATTTCAGTCCTAAATCTTTGGTGTTTATCATTGGAGAACTGGGTGCTATTCCCAATTGTGTTACTGAACAGTAACTGATTTCTTGAATTTGAACAAGCTGTTTAAGTTGTGTAGGCCTCATCTTTCTTTCAGTTGTAATAACCTCTGGTTCAATGATTCAAAATATCTAATCTCAGTTGGAGAGATTATGTTTGATGAGAAGATGCCATGTTGAATAATATATGTATATATATAAAACTTCTGTGTAACTAGATTATAAAACTAACTGATGTGGACTAGTAAAATTTGAGGAGATTGTGAAAAGTGTTAGTTAAGAGTAATGAACTTTTGAGATTTTTTAGAAAAATATGTTGTTAAAATTACACTTTTCCTTATGTAAGACCTTATTGCAGCACCATATTTGACCATGGCTATCTCTTTATGTGAAAACAATGATACAAAATAATAAAACATCAATGATTACAAAAAGAAAGAAAATAGAGGGAAGAATGAAGAAAGAAACAATAAGAATAAAAAAAGAATAAGAATGAATCTGGCCTTTCCTTTACACATGTTTGACCTTAAAACACAATTTTATATTTTATTGTTTCTTGGATTTTGCAAGGGAAAAAGCATTGCCCCAAAATACAAGAAACAGCATAGAAAGGGTATATCTATACAATGGTGTCATTATTTTGCCACATTTGCATTTGTTTGCCCTCATTTTCTGCATTACAAAAAACTGATCACTTTGCTTTAGTTTTTAAATTTATTTCAGAAGCTAGAGAGAAAGAGAGAAAGAGAGAATTGCTCTCATTGGCTGTTTCACTTTCCAAATGCCTGCAAGGGTAAGGCAGAAACCAGGAGCTAGGATGTCAATTGATGTCAGTCCAGGTTCCCGTGTCAGTGACAGGAACTCAACTATCTGAGTCATTATTGCTGTCTCCCAGGGTCTGCATTAGCAGGAAACTGCAATTGGAAGTCAGAACTGGGAAACTGATTCAGGTACTCTGATGTGGAGCAGAGGTATCATCATGAGACTTAGCCACTAGCCCAAACTCCTCCCTTTCACCACTTGTTTTTCAAAATTTAATTATTTAAACATGAGAATGCTATTAGGGTACATGTTTATGCAGAGGCTGGGAAAAAAGTCATTTAAAGTTCTAAATAGGAGACAATGACAAAGATATTAATGTTAAATTATACATTAATCACTTTTAAATATTAATTTCTCTGTGGTATTTGAAATAGTACTTGTCTTGCTGTGAAAGGTAATTTTAAGAATTAATTTGAGGTGCATTATTATCATTTTACCTGAAAGAAAACACTGAAATGCAAAGAGATTAGAAAGAAAAGCTGCAGCCTTGTGAATTAGTGATAGTGTAAACTGAGTGCCTATATAATTTTGAAAATTTTAATGAACCAAAAGAATTTGAGTTTCTGACAATTAAACTACTCAATAGATTTTGAAGATTTTATGATTTTTTGGGGTAGACTTCATAGGATTTTCAATGTTTTATAAGAGGCAGTTCCTAGATGCGCTCATACACAGTCCAGGTTGTTCTCAATAATGAAGAAACACACAGGGATCTCAATCACAGAAAACTTTGGCTTCATAACTTGAGTTATTATGATATATTGTGATGTTATGAAGTGATAATGGCATATAAGCTGTAGTGATAATATTAATTTAAAGTTGGGTCAAATATGTATGGTCTTGAGTATTAAATAGGCCAAAGGCTAGTGGTTGTATTAATCAAGATAACTAAGCCTTCTTTTCTCTTTTTCTTTTAGCATGGTTATGATCTAATAGTACACAGTACATACAACTATTATACACACAGAGACACATGCATGTGTTTATTCAAAGTATTTGTAGTATGTTTTCTTTTTTTTTTTTTTTTTTTTTTTTACAGGCAGAGTGGACAGTGAGAGAGAGAGAGAGAGAGAGAGAGAAAGGTCTTCCTTTTGCCGTTGGTTCACCCTCCAATGGCCGCCGCGGCCGGCGCGCTGCGGCTGGCGCACTGCGCTCATCCGATGGCAGGAGCCAGGAGCCAGGTGCTTTTCCTGGTCTCCCCATGGGGTGCAGGGCCCAAGCACCTGGGCCATCCTCCACTGCACTCCCGGGCCACAGCAGAGGGCTGGCCTGGAAGAGGGGCAACCGGGACAGAATCCGGCGCCCCGACCGGGACTAGAACCCGGTGTGCCGGCGCCGCAAGGCGGAGGATTAGCCTGTTGAGCCACGGCGCCGGCCAGTATGTTTTCTTAATCAAAGATTACAGAGTTAAGAACATATAAGCCATAAAACCACATACTCTTCCATAAAAGTTGGATAATACCTGAGTATGTGTCGCTCCTTCGGCCGCAAAAGGAATGACGCTGGTAGCAGCTAATCGGTCTTCAGTAGACTTTACTTAGAAGGAGTGGGAAAAAGGGAGTGGGGGACCGGGAGAAGGGGGAAGAGATGGCGCACACGTTCCTTAAGGGGGAAAGCTGGCGTGCGTATTCCTTCTCCCGCGGTCCGCTTATATACAGAATTCAACCAATCACAGTCAACCATTCAAAGTCCATGCACAGAGCTCTCCAATCTGGCACTTGATCATGCTCAGCTGTGGAGTCACGCAGTGGCTATATCAATCAGCTGGAGTCACGCAGTGAGCAGAGCATCAACGCCATCTTGTTGTTTACCCTGATCCTCAGCTAGATGGAAAGTTCAATCAGCTGCTACATCCGCATTACTGCTATAAGCCACGCCCACCTTGGGGGGGGTCCCATGGCAGGTCTATCCATGGGTCCCCACAAGTCTGATTGTTATCTCTAGAAATCATAGAAATTATAGAATTAAATTATCTGATAAGATATAACATTATAACATCATCTACTTGAAAGATTCATGATTCCAGAGCGGTGAAGATGTTGCAGAGGATAAGAACCATGTAATAGCTGGCCTCAGTTTGTTTGGGAGTGAAAGAGTAACCCAAAGAAGGAAGTTAGCCCTAAGGGGGCAAAGTATGACTGGAAGAGTGAATTAAAGGATGGGACCTGAAACGATGGGATGAAATTGAAGACAGATCCACTTGCTTGGATTGATTACTAACACATCTGTTTTAGGCATGTGTCTAGAATTTATGTCTTTACATTTTATAAAAACAGAGAACTATACATTCTGCCTTGGAATAAGAATATGTTAGGGACATGAAGCGCACATAGTTTGTTTCATTACTAGTTTTTTTCAAAAATATTTGAGAGGGAGAGAGGGGATGGGAAGGGAGGGGAGAAGGAAAAGAGAGAGTGAGAGACAGAGAGAGAGAGGTATTGTAGCTGCTGATTCACTCTCCAAGAGGCTGCAATACCTGGGACTGACCTGGAGCCAAAGCCAGGATCCAGAAATATGATCCAGGTCCCGCATGTTGGTGGCAGGAACCCAGTTACTTCAACCATCAGCTACTGCTTCCTAGGGTCTTCATTACCAGGAAGCTGGAGTCAGGAGCCAGAGCCAGGACTTGAACTCAGCTACTATGATATAGGATGTGGGCATTTTAATCACTAGGCTAATTGCTTGCTTCCAATATTTATTATGATGAAATTGTATATGTATATATAGTGCACTGGTGTTTATAGATGTGCACTGTTACCAATACACTATTGCAATTAACAAAGTACATAATGCCATTTTCCTCTGTTGTTCTTGATAGGTAGATATATCTATACACCATGAAATAATATTTGTAAAGAATGAAAAAATGTGATTTGTTATATATGCAAGCATGACACGTTCTGAACATAGTTTACACTAGTATGAGCTATTATAGCACGAGGGGAAAAATGTCTTCACTGTATTGGGCGGGGGTTCATAGTAAGGGAAAGCATATTTGTATACCAGCATCTTAATTTAATTTTTTTTCTAGATTTTTCAGTTTCAGCTATTCTACCTTGTTGTTTAGCTGGTGACATCAAATTTTCTAATCTGTGCTGGCTCTGTCCATCATCATTTTATTTAAATAAATTTTAAAGACTTGTTCATTTTGAAAGTCTGAGTTATATACAGAGAGAGGGTGAGACAGATCAATAGAGAGGTATCTTCCATCTGCTGGTTCATTCCCCAGATGGCTACAATGCTCCAGGCCAAAGCCAGGAGCCAGCAGCTTCATCCAGGTCTTCCACATGGTTGGCAAGGGCCCAAACACTTGGACCACACTTTGCTACTTTACCCAGGCCATTAGCATGGAGCTGGATTGGAAGTGGAGCAGCTGGGACATGAACTGGTGCCCAGATGGGATGCTGTTATTGCAGGTGGTAGCTTTACTGCCATGCCACAATGGCAACCTGATCAGTCCATCAACATTTTAAATGTGTTTAATGATCATTTTAGTCTCTTATTTCTTTGCTTTCATTTAAATTTTTCTGCCATTTCCCTTTTGTAAAAGATCTGTGTTTCAGCATCTTGTGACCTGACCAGTGGTTTACTGTTTCCTTTTGGAGTCAGTTATTGTCACCCTCGCATAACTGGGGTTATTTTCAGGTAATCTTTCCCAAATCTTAGCTGTCAACCTAGGTCTTCATTAGTGGTTTGTTCTCCCTTATGACTTAACAAGCTCTGGTTGGTTGTCTTATCAATTCTTTTTAAACTTTTTAAAAATTAATTTCATTTGAAAGAGAGCCGACAGACAGACGCAGCCCCACATAGAAGAATCTACTAGTTTGCTCCCCATATTCCTGCATCAGCTGGGGCTGGCCAGGCCAAGGCAAGAAGTCAGCAACTAAGTCTGGGTTTCCTACATAAGTGGCAGGGACCCCATACATGTGCCATAACCTTCTGGCTTCCGTTGTTCACATTAGCAGCAAACTGCAATGGAGAACAAAATTGGGACTTGAACCCAGGCACTCTGACATCAGATGCAGACATCCCAAACTGTGGCTTAACTTCTGCATTAAACAGTTGCTCCATGGCTCCTCAATTTTAAAGGCAGCTATCTGTCTGTACTTTCCCTTCATTTTTGCCATTTATCACTATGAGTTAATTTATCATTATTTCTTTTCTTTTATGAAATACACATTTCTCTACTGTTCAATTAAAAAAAGAAATCTTTAGTATATGTTAGTATCACACAGTGTGGTGAATTGAGGAAACTGTATGGCAAACTTATTTTTCTTAAGTCCTATGTTATTTATCCTGATCATCTTGAGTGACCTGGATTCTGCATTCTGTATTTTTAATAGGTTTAATAATCATACTATAACTCAATCAATAAATAAACCAACAAATTATTTATTCAGTTGATTTGTGTAGTACAATGGCAGATACAAAAGAAATATAAAATTTAATTCTTGCTCTAAGTATGCTTGTTGTATGATTGTTGTTTTTAGCCCTTGTTTATATTTTTGTGGAACTGTGGTCTTCCTACTTTTTACTTGTTGAATATTATTATTAATGGTAAATTAAGTCTGTAATTATAGAATGGATTAAAATTGTGTCTTTGCAAAAATTAATGAAAAGAAGGGAGAGAAGGGGGAGATTGGGAGAATGAGGGTGGAGGAGGGAAGTATGATTTTCTTCTTAGAACTGTACCTATGAAATACATGAAATCTGTTCTCTTTATATTAATAAAAAGCTTATAATCTAAACAAATTAAGATAGTATAATATGCTGAATTTAAAGGATTTTGTGTCATCAACTAGTCTTAGGTGCCTTTGTAATAATAAAAGCTAACATATACAGAGTATTATCAATGGACCAGACATTGTGCTAAAGTACTTTATATGTATTACATAATGTAATTCCTTATATAATTTCTGTGAGCTAAGTTTTATTATTATTTTGTGATGAGGAAAATGAGGTCAGAAGTCAAGTAGCTAGTCCTGGGTCATAGAGCTATTAGGTTCTGGAGTAATAATTTCAGTCAGGCAGGCTGACTCTTAAACACTGTGCTGGAGACTCTCCATGTATTGTGTATTATGATAATAAATTTGAGGTTTTGATACAAACAGAAGTCTTCCATCTGCTGATTCACTCCTTAGATGGCTGCAACTGCTGAGACTGGGCCAGGCCAAAGCCAAGAGCCAGGAACTTCCTCTGGGTCTCCCATGTGGATGGCAGGGACCCAAGCGACCTCTGCTTTTCCCAGTTTGTTAGCAGGGAGCTGGAATGGAAGCGGAGCAGCCTGGACACAAACCAGTGCTCATATGGGTTGCCAGCATCACAGGCAGCAGCTTTACCTGTTATGCCACAACACCAGCTCTGGTGCTGAGGGGTTTAGGGTTTCATTCAGCAAGTGTTTATTTGTCAGGGTCTCAAGCCCAGTGCTAGCTCCTGACCAGCAGGGGCAGCGCAAGCACTCCCCAACAAGGCGAACGGGAAGGGTAAGGTCGATGGGTGATGAACACACTACAAGCACCCGTGAGTCCTGTCAAAGCAGGAAACGCTTTATTGAGGAAGCGTACAGGCTTATAAAGCTTACGAAGGGCATGTGCAGTAGAGGAGCCAATCAAGACAAGGTCACGCAGGCATGGGTGGACCACGCACCGGGAACCTTAAGTAAAGTATAGGGATCACTCACTGTCCACGTGTCCGGAACTAAAGCGGACCTATCCCTGCCAGTGTTCTGATCTTACGTAGATTAACAGCGGCAGCCCCAGATACGCCCCTCGAACATCTGCCAGGCGCCATATTATAATGGAGATTTTAGGCAATGCCCAACATTTATTGAGCACTTACTAAGCACCAAGCATCATCTGGCCATTGGCAATACCATCAATGAACAAAACAGAAATTCTTGCATTCAAGATTATTTTATGGCAAGTCAGAAATGCAATTATATATCAAGTTATTAGTTATAAATACTATGGAGAAAAACTAAACAAGAAAGGGATATAGAGAGTGCCCAGGTGGAGACATATGCAATTTTAGATAGGATGGTCAGCGGAGGAATCATTGAGAAGAAAAATTTTGCACAAAGACTTTAAGTAACAGAAAGGGAACCAGGGAGATACCCAAGGGCAGAGTATCTCAGACAGAAGCAGAAGCCAGTGCAATTAGAACTGTATCTGGTTTTGTTCAAGGGATGGGGATGAGACCAGAGTGGCTGCAGACAAGTGAATGAAGGAAAACTAATAGCAGATGAAGTCAGGAAAGTAACAGGAACCAGATCAAGTAGGAACTTAGAGGTCATTGTGAGGGTTTCAACTTTTGCTCTGCTTGAGATGGGGACCACTGGAACATTTTGAGCAAAGGATGATATGATCTCATTTTAAAAGGATCACTTCCTAATAAATTTTAGATATGTGAAAGAGTGGAAACAGGGTGACCACTTAAGAGACTGTTACAATAATGTAAGTAAGAAATCTTGGTACTTGAAGTAGCAATGGAGGTGATAAGAAGTGGTTTTATTGTAAATATGTGTTGAATGAAGAACCAACTGGACTTTCTGGTTGTATTTGGGAGGATGTAAGGCGAAGAATCAAGGATAACTTCAAGATTCTAATCTGAAAAGCTGATGATGGAACTGCCATTAAGACAGAAAAGATTTATTTATATACTTGAAAGAGTTACCCAGAGAGAGAAGGAGAGGCAGAGAGAGACAGGTTTTCTATCCGCTGGTTCACTCCCCAATATCTGCAATGGCTAGAGCTGCACTGATCCGAAGCCAGGAGCCACAAACTTTTTCTGGGTCTCCCATGTGGGGGCAGGGACCCAAGGACTTGGACCGTCTTCTACTGCTTTCCCAGGCCACAGGAGAGAGCTGGATTGGAAGTGGAGCACCCAGGACTTGAACTGGCACCCATTTGAGATGCTGGCACTGCAGGTGGTGGTTTTACCTGCTATGACACAGTTCCAGCCCCAGGAACAGGTTTTAGAGGAAGCATCAGGAGCTCATTTGGACAAATTAAGTTTGAGATGCATGTGGGACATCCAAGTAAATATGTGGAATAGGTCAGGGAGAGAGGAGTTGTTTGGAGATACAAATTTATGAGAGCGTATGGATAAGAACATGGTACTTCTGGATTTCATTACACTATTTATTCCATTTTAAATATCTGTTTCCTCATTCTTTAATGATAATATACAAAAATGTGAATTATGTTTAATTGAGTGATGAAAATATAAATTTATTTCATTTTTGATCTTTTGGTCTATCTCAAGTGTTACAGTATACCAACTTCAGGCATAACTAGTCAGAACAAAAACACAATAAATAATTCAAATATGTGGGATTTATTGAGAGAATTTATTGTAAGAAATTGGAAGCCTATATAAAGCAAAAAAGGAAGAGGAGGTACCAAGATTTTAATAGTTGTAGGGAGAGGCTGGTTACTGACAGCAGGGCTGGTTGAACAAAGCCTAGAAGCTTGGAAAAGCTTATGATTCAGGTTTGGATTTGTAGAAATTTGTGTGTGTCACTTGTGTGTAAATTGTTGATAGGAGCATGACATGGCTTATGCTGTAATCAGTGAGAGGGTTGCAGCCAGCTGGTACTGTACCTCTGAGGGCCTTAGGCAGCTGGTACTGAGTGTGCTGAAAGAATCCAGTGTTGGTGGGAATGTAAAATGGTGTAGCCATAAATGTCTTCTGCTGCTCAGGAATGACAGGAGTTAGAAAAATTAAATCTTTTCTCTTTTCCCACCTTCTAATTTCCCACTAGTTCCTCTCATTGGCAGAACCTAACAGAGAGGCAGCTGGCAATGAAGCCTGGGAAATATAGTGTCCCAGCATCAGAGAGCAGAGAATTGAAAGGTGATGTGCAAGAGACAGTAAATAAATAACTAGTACATGTAAGGTGAATTTCGATACATGAGTAAAATTCCATTGAAATGTTCAATAAAGTGAACACTTTACACTTTAAGCCATTGTATTTTGATTATTTGTTGATGACAAATGGGAGGTATTATTTGGTGTTGAAGAGGATAAGAATGCACTAATTTTAAGGATGCTTTGATTTGTAAAAGTTTTAAACTCTTTTTCTGTCTCCAGGGAAGAAATTTGTCAACTCATCCACACAGATAATGATTAACAGGCATCTATCATATGCCAAGTAGCACTGTTTTTGCGCTTAAAATGTATTAGTGATTAAAACATACTTCCAATCTTCATAGAGCCTATATTATAGATTGGGGAGACAAGCAACAATAAGCATGATAAGTAAATTATATAGTATGGTAGAAACATGTAAGCACAATAGAAATCGAAAAATTACACAGTGGGATAAGGGGAAGTGGGATAAGGGGAATTGACAGTGCAAGGAAGCAATTTTAAATAGGATGATCAGAGTAGGAATCATTGAGAACATGACATTTGAACAAAGACTTGAATAAGGTGAGGGGATTAGCCACAAGAAGGGAAATGTTCTTTTCCCTTTTTTTTTATTGGTAATAAACTTCCTAGTGAATGTGGGATAGTATTCATTTTGAAATTTACATTTGCCGAATGATCTTGAATATCTTTTCAAATGGTTCTTTGCTACTTGTATACAATCTGTGGAAAAATGTCTATTCAGATTCTTTGCTCATTGTTGAATTGGGTTATTTTGATGTTGAGTTATAGCAGTTCTCTGTATCTGAGTGGGCTTCAGAAAGTTCATGAAAAATATGTTATGTGGGACTGACATTGTGGCATAGCAAGTAAAGCTGTTTGAGTCCCAGCTGCTCCTTTTCTGATCTGGCTCCCTGCTAATGTGCCTGGGAAAGCAGCGGTAGATGGCCCAAATGCTTGGGCCTCTGAACCCACATGGGAAATCTGAGAAAATCCTGGTTCCTGTCTATGGCCTGGCCCAGCCCTGTCCATTGTGGCCATTTGGAGAATGACCCAGCTAATAGAAGACCTCTCTCTCTGTCTCTGTCTCTAACTTTGCCTTTCAAATAAATACAATAAATCTATTTGAGAGGTAGAGTTACAGACAGTGAGAGGGGGAAACACAGAGAAAGGTTTTCCTTCCGTTGGTTCATTCCCCAGATGGTCACACGGCTGGAACAGCGCTAATCTGAAGCCAGGAGCCAGGTGCTTCCTCCTGGACCCCCACACGGGTGCAGGAGCCCAAGCACTTGGGCCATCTTCTACCACTTTCCCAGGCCATAGTAGAGAGCTGGATTGGAAGCGGGGCAGCCAGGACTAGAGCCGTCGCCCATATGGGATGCTGGCGCCACAGGTGGAGGATTAGCCTACTGTGCCACGGAGCCCGCCCCGTGAACTTTTTTTTTTTTTTAAAAGGGAATTGTATATTATGAAGAAAACTATGCATGAGTCTGAAAAATTTTTATACCAAAATAAACTTATCTTTTAGTTCCATTTTCCATGAACTTTTTGAGAAATCATGTATTCGGGATATTAATGTGTTATCAGATATATAATTTGCATTTTTCTCTCATTCTATAGACTGTCTTTTCACTCTCTTGGTAGTATAAAGTTTTTAATTTGATAAAGTTCAGTTCCTTTTTCTTTGTTGTGTGCTTTTGTGTCATAGCCAATAAATCATTACAAATCCAAAGTCATGAAGATACTTCTTTGTTTCCTTATAAAAATTTTATAGTTTTAGCTTTTAAGCCTCGGCTTTTGATCCAATTTGAGTTAATTTTTATATATGGTGTAAAGTAAGGCTTTATCTACATTTTTCACGGATATCCAGTTGTCCCAGTATCACTTATAGAAAAGACATCACTCTATTTTTTAATCTAAACAATTTATAATCTTGATATTAAGGCTGGAAGATAAGAGAGTTTGTAGCAATTGTCTAGTGATTAGTACTTTTTGCTATGTTTCTGTTGAAAAACACATTGAAGTTTTAGTTAATTGATTAATTATTTTGTGGAAAACAGTTAACTAAGAGAATGCTTTATTAGATTTATCATTTTTTAGGAAAGGTGCTTTTATAATGTACATTTACTTTGTATATACATAACTTCATGTTGCCAGATAGCAGTTTTGGCCATTATGACTTTTCTACTCACACTTTTGTGGGTATTAGCTCCTAGAATTTGTTAGTTATTTACTTTGTTTTGTGGTATAGCTGAGTTGTGAGTGAGATTGAGGGATATATTTCAAGATTTATTTATAATTGCTGGAAGAACTATGTGACATATCTCACAATTCACTGAGATATTCTGACTTTTCCTTTTGCTTCATATTGTGTACACATTACTATCTGTGTTTATTTTTTTAAGATTTATTTTACCTGAAAGAGTTTTTTTTAAAAGATTTATTTATTTTAACTGAGAGACTTACAGAGAGGAAGAAGTAGAGAAAGAGAGAAGTCCTCCATCCGATGGTTCACTCCCCACATGGCCGCAATGGCCATAGTGGAGCCCATCTGAAGCCAGGAGCCAGGAGCTTCTTCTGGGTCTCCCACATGGGTGCAGGGGCCCAAGCACTTGGGCCATCTTCCACTGCCCTCCCAGGTCACAGCAGAGAGCTGAATTGAAAGTACAGCAGCCGGGACTGGACCAGCACCCACATAGGGTGCCGGCACCACAGACTGTTGCCTCACCCTGCAAGCCACAGCACCGGCCCCACTATCTGTGGTATAAGAGCACAAGGTTTAACCCACAGGGAGAAAATGTGGTTGCATTCTGTGTCATAACTTTGTGAGTTGGCTGGGCCACTATTGGCATCATTAACAATTTTAGTATAAAGCATACTGTCTCTCCCAGCCTATCATAATTCTAACATTGTGTTAGGGAGAGTACATTTATAACATTGTTCTTTCCTTTGCTCTTGTTTTCCTGAATATAGTTATCATCTTGGGTCCAGTAGAAAACTGGAGGTATACTTAGTCTGAAAGTGGTGATTTAAAAAAAAAAAAAGTATACTTCAAGTAAGGAACTTTTACTTGTGTTTCAGAAAAAAGGAAAACCAAAATCATAACATTAATAGAAGCAAAATGTATTTCGACAAATCCGAACTGTGCCTTAGACCTAGTCTGAGGCCCTAGATTGCAGATTCAAATTTCCCTTCTCTGTCTATGACACGTGAATAAACTTACTTTGGGTGAACTCATTATTCTGGCAAGCAGCTGATCTTTGCAACATGTATACAAGTGGCCATCTTTATAGAATGACTGACTATTTAATTGCTGCTAACCCAATAAAGCCTGTTTACTTTGATGAAGGTTTGTAGGTGCTTTTGTGGTATTATGCCTCTAAACTTGTTACAGATGTGTGGCTTGATACTTTCTAGTAGGTATGGAAAAGAAAGAACCAGAGAGAGAATTTGCAAATTGTGATACTGATATTTTTACATTTGTGTATGAAATTTTTCAGTGTTAGTGATTCATTTTGCCTAACACATTTTCCTAGTAAATTTGTAGAAAAAAATTGTGATAGGCCAGTGATTATCAAGTTATTTGCTTTCTGTGGTAGCCACTGAATGGTGAAAGTATGAAATTTACCTGGGTACGAATCTTTGTCTTTCAATTTGCTTGCTATGTCCTTAAACCTTTTTTCAATATCAGTTTCTCATCTATAAACTGAGCGTTATATAGCCTATACTTGTTATAGATATGGAAGGATTAAGTAAGGGATTATTTGCATTTCTGTAGTTGGAGTAGTTCTTTGTGGTATAAGTTCTTTGTGGCATTTGTGTATGTGTTATTTGATTCAGTTGTATGTAGATAATTTTAGAATTTTCTCCTTTTCCAGGATGTCACGATACAAGAATAGGGAGCCCTTTTGAACCAGTCTCTAGCAGCTGATTAAACACTGTATAGGAGAAAGGGGGATAGGAAAGATGGCAAATGAAATCCTTGCAAAGAGAATAGTCTAATCCCAAAGGACATTTTCAACAATAGGCTGGGCCCTATGCCTAGTGCTTAACGGGGCCTAGGGCAAGAGACTCCTGCCTCTCCCTGTACCATTCCCAGAATCTTATTCGTTAAAGCTTGACTTTATTAATAAAGTCATGACCACTTGTTCAGCACTGCATATGGTTGGTTGTGATTTCCAGCTGCCCTTTGGGCTAAAGTGTAAACAGTGAGTAGATTGTTATGTTTTCCTATTAAGCTTAAAGCTGTGATCTCATGTCTGTGCCACATATGTCTGCAACCAGAAATACATCCTTTTCTTGATCTCATGGAGGGGAAGCAGCACTGTGTCTGAAAAAAGTCTGAATTCATTAGTCTAAGAGCTTTTTACTTTTCTTTTTATCAAAACCAAGGAACAAAATAATGGCATGAAAAGTCATGATCATCATCAATAGGATGTCAACATGACACCAAACAGCATAATATATTGTCAAGATGAGCAATCTAATCTAGTGACTGAGATTTCTATACATTTGGCATTTTCACAGAAGACAAATGCAGGCAACAATCCAACAATCCACAGTCACAAAGAAAACCTCAGTGCACTGAATTTGACAGAACTACAACAATTTGTCTCAGTGACTAAGGAAACATCCATTGATAAAATGGGCTCTTCAACTCTGGCTCAGTTGCTAATATGCTGGTTAATTATCATATCAACTTTCTTTTTATTTTACTGTGCTGAACAAGAATGTTGTTTTTGTTGTTGATGGTGGTTTACATTGTGGATATTTCAACTGCTTATATCTTGGGAATGCTATAGTAAACCCCTAGAGTTCTCATCTCTTTAGAAGGGGAAATTTACTTATAATGATGGTAACTACCATCTTAAAATCATACAAGAGGCGATTGTGTGTAAGGCACTTATCCTCATAGCAGTTCAATAGTAGTATATTCCCACTTTATAGATGAGGAAACTAAGACTTAACGAATGAACAACCTTCCAAGGTTACAGAGTCTGGATTCACATCTACGGTTACCTGACTCCAAGGCTGTGATATTTCTACTGTGTAACCCTGCTTCTGCTCTTTTATCTCTAGCTTTAAGGCAGCTTTCTGGTCTTTGAAATACACAGTTATTCTGCATAATGATAGTACCACATTAATTGTGCTACCTTACATTTTTATGCTGCTTTATACTTTTTAATATGTTGTTATGACTTTTAGTTCATGTGTTTGGTAAATATTATTATCCCCATATGTGTGTAAAATAAAACAATAGACGATAAGAGACTTTGTACAATGCTACCCAACTTATTAGTGATAGAACTGGAACAGTCTTGTCCTCAGATTAGTGCTTGTAGGCCTAAGAAGCCTGATACCTCCCCAAAGGAAGGTGACTGCAGAGTAAATCAACTTTGTTAAGTACAGCTCAGGCAAACTTCCCTTCAGCCAGGCTAGAATTTAGAGTGTTTCCCTGAAGATGCAAGTCTTTGGGTTGCAAAATTATTTTCTGGAAAAACCCCTTGAAAGGGATTTGTCCTGAAAGTCCTAGTGCTTTATCAGAAGACTATTATGATAGGGTTGTTCTCATGTATTAAGCTTAGCAAGTTCCTGCTGGAATCCGTTAGGTCGGGGTCTTAGTTTAAAAGGTGTGGAAAATTCTCCAGCTCAACTGGAATAGAGAGGTTTAGGGAAGGAGGAAATGTTAGGTTTGAAAAATAAAATTTCCTTACAGCTGATTTGTTGAGTAATGTAGTATGCCAGTAGCATTATATACTTCCTTAGGGTATAATGAGTGTTGGTAGAAATAAAAATGCAATTTAAGAAATAGTTTATACAATCAGGGAACTTGGGAGAAACTGTGTGGTAATGGGAAAGAATATTGCTAGGTGTCAGAAGAGCTTTCAGTGCTAGGTCTGGCACTGGTTTGTTGTGGGACTTTGGGCAAGCTTTTGCTGTTCTTTGACTAGTCCCCTCATCTAAAAAGCAAAGAGCTAGAAATGAGAGACTTTTAGGGTACTTTCATCTGTAAACTATTTCAAATCTTTTCTCTTGACTCCAGTTGGAGAAAAATCAGCTGCTAAAATGGTATGGTTCTGGTGATTACACAGATAAGCAACCAGGTAGAGATTCAGTGTTGAGGACTGACTTTGGTAACAGAATAGTCCTAAGAAATACAGTCTTAATCTGTTTCATCAAAATCATTAGGTGTTTCAAGAACAGAACCAGATTGGCGTATAATCCTCAGCTCTACCACTTACCAGATAAAAGGGACTCCAAAAAGTTCATGGACAATGGGATTAAAAATAGCATGCATTTTCTATGAACCTTTTGAAGATTCCTCATATTTAGTCATAGGTGATTTATTTAACAACTTGAGTCTGTTTCTACATCTGTAATATAGTAATTATTTCCATTCAGTCAAGAACCTTTATTCAACACTAAGAACCTTTATTGAACAGTGTTATGCTGGATGCTGAAGCTGAAAGTTGCTTCCTTTTCTTTAGGCATTCAGAGTGCCCCTTGGAACACTTACAATTTAAACTTTTTCTTTAGTAGAGAAACAATACAATCTTGAAGTTGAAAGAAATCTTGGAGGTGGTTTGATTTGGACATAAAATGCAAGCTTATTGTGGCAGATCTGTAGAACCCTAATGGTGTCACCCCGTACATATCCATACATATTCATTGAATAAATTAGTGAAAGAAGAACAGTGAGAAAAATGATACTTAGGTTCAATGGATCTGTCCTTCTCTGGAACTATGTTACATGTTAGACAAGTTGCCAAGGCTTATGGACATCTCCATGACCAGAGAAGTACAAAGTGGAACCCCGTTTGCCTTTATTACACTGGCTGGCCCCATGATGAAGTGTTGAACTTGTCATTCTTTGCATATGAATGTTGAGAAATGTTTATGTGTTAGTTTTGAGAAAGGGTAGATGTGCTTATTGATCTCTGCTCCCCAGAAAATTGTGGAACTTGGAAGCAGGCGATTTCCTTTACTGTGTGACAGATTTTTGTAGCCACAGCAAATTCTCAGTAGACTCTCTTTTACTTTTTCTTCAATTTTCAGATCAAAGTTCCCCCTTTTCCCCCATCATAGATGCAGTGTACCACACAGTTCTATACAATCATGCCATATTTTACTAGCCTCTGGAGGATTGTCATGCTGTACTGTATGGAAAATTGGTTTATTTTCAGTGTTCTAGATTTTCTCAGTTTTTTTTTTTGGCATTTTTCTCTGAATAGTCATGGTGCTTATTTTTTATGTGTCTATGACAGCACCATGATGGCACATTATAATGGTTGCTCTGTGAGATCCTAGGGGGTGGGGAACGAAGTCAGTAAGGGAATATGGAGATGGAAAGCATCCAGGAGGGATTTACGTCATTACTTGTTATTTTACTTTTAAAGGGAGGATTTGGAGGTGAGACCCACCATTCTAATGCTTCAGTCATTGTCTATTTTGCAATCTTTGTTACTTCTTTTCCCCTCATATTCGAAGGCTCTTACTCCCCTTTTCTTCAGAAGGGACCACATGATACAAGGGAAGGAGCTTTGTTTCAGAGGATCTGAATTATAGCACTAGATTCATTTATTTCCTACCTAAATAATTGTGAAGGCACTATCTGCTTTGAGTTTCATTTGTGCAGGCTGATCTTTTAAAGATGATGATACTATTGATCAAGCTATTGTGTGAATTGAAACAATGTGCAGGATAATATGCACATTATAAATTATAAATTTATAGTTTAAATTTTATAAATTATAAACATTATATATTATAAATTACATACAAAGATATATCACTTACCACTATTTTCCAGCAATGCTAATTTGTTAAGAATTTCTTTAGGATGGATGGGTGTTTGATGTGATGGTTAAGATTACACTTGGGATGCTTGCACCCCGTATCAGAGTGCCTGGGTTTGAGTCCCAGCTCTGCTTCTGATTCAAGCTTCCTGCTAATACTTACTCTAGAAGGCAGTAGATGATGGTTCAAATACTTGTTTCCTTGCCACCCATGCAGGGGACCTGGATTGAGTTCCTGGTGTCTGTCTTCAGCCTGGTGCTGCCTGTTGAGCATTTGGGGAGTAAAGCAGTGGATAGTTCTCTTTTTCTCTCCCTCTTTGATTCCCTCCTTCTTTTCCTTCCTCCATTTTCTCTCTTTTTCTACTTTTGAACAAATAAAATAAGTGACTAAAAATTATATATCTTGTTGATTTTTATAAGTGGAAACATGTCATATCTTTCTGCCTGATTTTTTTTGTAACAACCTAATCAAGTTTAAAAGATCTGGGCATTAATACTTTGTTTTCTAATTTTTGTTTGATATCTTCACTGGGCCTTTTTCACTGACACCAAAAGCAGCTGTTGTGTGTCAATCCAGAGGTGGTTGCATTTCACTGGTTCAGTATTACATGATTCTGGTGTAGAGTTTCAGGGTCTTTGCTAACAATGGTTGCTCATTCTGGGGTATGCTGTATAATTTGGTGTATTAATGAGAGGAAGTTGGCATGGATGCTTTCTAAATCATAGAAATTTGTGCAAAATGCACACTTGGCACACATTTTTTTTTTTAAAGAGAAATAGTTCTCAATTCTCTTTTCTTATGTTCCCAGAAGATTTTTATTGCAGGCCACATTTTCTATTCTATACATTCAGACTCTCCTTTCCAATATCTCCTCTAAGCAGTGTTTTAGCAGAAGTAATATGTGATTTAAAAAAAATTAAGGTATGAGAGTGGTTTAATCTTAGAATAACCTTTATTGAGTGCAGATAGTATTGTAAAGTCACGGGAATGCTGGCTGTGGAGGGAGATTGCATGGTTTGAATATTGACTCTGCCACCTATTAGCTGTCTGGGTAAGTCACTTTAAGTTTTATGCTCATCAATTTCCTCTGTAAAGTAGGAGCTACAAGAGCACCTACATCATTGGTTTTTGTCAGAATTGAGTTCATCTATTTATCTTGCTAATTTTTAAACTTTTATATGATAAATATAAAATTCGAAAGTACAACTTTTGGATTATAGCGGGTTTCCGCCCCATAACCACCCTCCCACCCGCAAACTATCCCATCTCCTACTCCCTCTCCCATCCCATTCTTCATTAAGATTCATTTTTAATTATCTTTATATACTAAAGATCAACTTAGTATATACTAAGTAAAGATTTCAACAGTTTGCACCTGTACAGACACAAAAAGTATAAAGTACTGTTTGAATACTAGTTTTACCATTAATTTGCATAGTACAACACATTAAGGACAGAGATCCTGCATGAGAAGTAGGTGCACAGTGATTCCTGTTGTTGATTTAACAACTGATATTTTTGGCTGGCGCCATGGCTCACTTGGCTAATCCTCCGCTAGCGGCGCCAGCACCCTGGGTTCTAGTCCTGGTTGGGGCACCGGGTACTAGTCCCAATTGCTCCTCTTCCAGTCCAGCTCTCTGCTGTGGCCTGGGAGGGCAGTCCAGGATGGCGCCAGTGCTTGGGTCCCTGCACCGGCATGAGAGACCGCGAGGAAACACCTGGCTCCTGGCTTCAGATTGGTGCAGCGCCGGCCATAGTGGCCATTAGGGGAGTGAACCAACGGAAGGAAGACCTTTCTCTCTGTCTCTCTCTAACTGTTTATAACTTTACCTGTCAAATAACAAAAATTGACACTCTTATTTATGACATTGTAATCACCCGAGGCTCTTGTCATGAGCTGCCAATGCTATGGAAGCCTCTTGAGTTCACAAACTCTGACCTTCTTTAGACAAAGCCATAATCAAAGTGGAAGTACTCTCCTCCCTTCAGAGAAAGGTACCTCCTTCTTTGATGGCCTGTCCTTTCCACTGGGATCTCACTCGAAGAGATCTTTCATTTAGGTCATGTTTTTTGCCAAAGTGTCTTGGCTTTCCATGCCTAAGAAGCTCAAATGGGCTTTTTAGCCAATCCGAATGCCTTAAGGGCTGATTCTGAGGGCAGAGTGTCTCGCTATTTTAAGAAAATATTATTTATTTGGAAGGTAGAATGGTGGGGGGAGAGGGAGAGAGAGAGAGAGCGAGCTTCTATCATCTATTTTTTTTTTTTTTTGACAGGCAGAGTTAGACAATGAGAAAGAGAGAGAGACAGAGAGAAAGGTCTTCCTTCTGTTGGTTCAGCCCCCAAATGGCCACTACAGATGGCACGCTGCACCAATCCGAAGCCAGGAGCCAGGTGCTTCCTACTGGTCTCCCATGCAGGTGCAGGGCCCAAGCACTTGGGCCATCCTCCGCTGCCTTCCCGGGCCACGGCAGAGAGCTGGACTGGAAGAGGAGCAACTGGGACAGAATCTGGCACCCCGACCAGGAGTGCCCTGGGTGCTGCGCTGGCCAAAATGTTTTTACTTAACTTTGCTGACCCTTAAAATATCGTTATGTCTTTCTTCCTTTTACTGTCAAAATCTCTTGAAAGAGTAATCTTTATTTTCTCTATTCATCTCCTTACTCCTCAATCTATTGGAATCTTGCTTCCATTTAATTTTTGAAACCTCTGTTGAATATAGTGCCTTCAAGATGACTAGAAATTGCTTAATTCCATAATTAATGTCTTTTCCTCAGCCTTTGTTCTTGTCAATGTTTGTGGCAGTTGAAGTATACCATGCTCAGCACAGTACTTAACACACAGTAGGTATGAACAAGTTTTTAGTGAATGTTTCTTTTTAGCCTTTTTCTTTTTTTGGATGAATTCAAAATTTTTCCTTCCCTGGAGGTCTGATTTGTTCTAATGCCATTTAACTCTACATCTACTTCTTCAGCTCTGTTCTGAGCTTTATTTCTGCCTATTTAACCACATTTGTACTTATTTTCTATTGTCATTTCAATCTGGCTGAGTTCACGATCTCCTTCCACTGAATCAGTATCTTTTTTGTAGTGTTGAAGGTAATACCAGCATTGAGTCAACCAGACTTGAAACTTTAGAAATGTGTTGACTCCTCTTTGATGATGTATCACTGCAATGCTCTTTGGATTAGCCAAGTGAGCCACAGCACCAGCCTACTATCCTCTATTTCATTCTCTACATGACCACAATGGCCAGGACCAGGACTGGGTCGGGCTGAAGCCAGGGGCTAGAACTCCATCTGGGTCCCCCAGGGGAGTGGCAGGGATCCTAATACTTGGGCTGTCTTCTGCTGCCTTCCCAAGCACATTAGCAGGGAGCTGGATTGGAAGTTGAGCATCTGGGATTTGAACACATGTTCATGTGGGATGGTGGTGTTGTAAGATACAGCTTAACCTGCTGAGCCACAATGCTAGCTTCCTATATAGCTATTTATTGTCTGCTGTGATTGTTACTATTATTGAATACTTCCTACTGTTAGAATATGTCGGAATCAATCAGCACATTATTTAATTAAGTCCTACTGTAGTCTTAGGTTTCTACCAGTTATATATATTTTTTTAAGATTTTGTTTTATTTATTTGAAAGACAGAATTACAGAGAGAGGTAGAGACAGAGAGAGAGAGGTCTTCCATCCACTGGTTCACTCCCCAGATGGCCTCAAAGGCCGGAGTTGTGCTGATCCGAAGCTAGAAGCCAGGAGCTTCTTTAGTGTCTCCCAAGGACTTGGGCCATCTTCTGCTGCTTTCCCAGGCCATAGCAGAGAGCTGGATCAGAAGAGGAGCAGCCGGGACTAGAACCAGCACCCATATGGGATGCCGGCTCTGCAGGCCAGGGCTTTAACCCGCTGCACTACAGCACCAGCCCCAAGGATTCTGCCAGTTATCATGAGGGATATTAAGTATTATGATACAGTTCTTGTCTCTTTCTAGAGGTTTGGTTGAGAATAATATATGTTTCAGTGGTACCAAACAACTGAAGAACCTGCTAATGGGCCCTTCTCTGGGTTGGGGGAATTGAGGAAATGGAATATAAATAAATAAGAGAAGAAAGAAGCAAATACAAATCTGTCTTAATCAAGATAAATGAAAAGTTATACAAGTTATTGCAATAGGAATTCAATTGAGCCTGATATTTTCCTGAAAGGCTTCTGGAGGAGGTATGTTATTGGCTGAAATTTGAAGTTGAGAGTGATGCAGCCAAACAGACTAGGGTTAAAACTGTGGTGCTGCTTCTTAATAGCTGTGTGATCTTAGATAGATTAATTTCCCAAAACCTCAATTTTCTCTTCTGTAAAATGAGGCATCAATATTTACTTTTTAAGATTATTGTGGATCTTAGAGTTAATCCACGTAAAGCATGTAGCATAGGTTTTGTTACATAGTTAACAGTCCGTAAGTAATATCACTGGGGGTACAGTATAAAAATTAAATGCATAAGATTAAAAATCAGTACTGATTTGAATCTCCTCTCCTATTTACTAGCTTTATAACCATAGCCAAGTTACTTAACCACTTCTAAGCTCATCTTAGCTCATCTGAGATAGGGGAGAAATTAGTAGGTTCCTTGTGGAGTTGTTTTGAGACTTAATGAGGTTCTGTGAGGCATAAGTAATGAGCTTGGCACGCGGTATGCACTCAATACCATTAGGCATTATATTGTTGTTTTATTAGTGTCACATCTCTCCTTCTCCCCAGATAGTTCCTTTGTGATTATTTATGTTCTTTCTTTCTCTCCTTCCACTGCCTTTTCCACTAACTTCTTTCTTTCTTTTTTTTTTAACTTTTATTTAATGATTATAAATTTCCAAAGTACAGTTTATGGATTACAATGGCTCCCCCCCCCATACCTTCCCTCCTACCTGCAACATTCCCTCCTACCTGCAACACTCCCATCTCCTGCTCCCTCTCCCCTTCCACTCATATCAAGATTCATTTTTCAATTATCTTTATATATACAAAAGATCAATTTAGCATATATTAAGTAAAGCTTTCAACAGTTTGCACCTACACAGAAATGCAAAGTGTAAAATACTATTTGAGTACTAGTTATAGCATTAAATCACAATGTGCAGCACATTAAGGACAGAGATCCTACATGAGGAGTAAGTACACAGTGACTCCTGTTGTTGACTTAACAAATTGACACTCTTGTTTATGGTGTCAGTAATCACCCTAGGCTCTTGTCATGAGCTGCCAAGGCTATGTAGGCCTTTTGAGTTCACTGACTCTGATCATATTTAGACAAGGTCATAGTCAAAGTGGAAATTCTCTCCTCCCTTCAGAGAAAGGTACCTCCTTTAATGACCTGTTCTTTCCACTGGGATCTCACTCACAGAGATCTTTCATTTAGGTGTTTTTTTTGTTTGTTTGTTTGTTTGTTTGCCACAGTGTCTTGGCTTTCCATACCTGAAATACTCTCATGTGCTTTTCAGCCAGATGCGAATGCCTTAAGGGCTGATTGTGAGGCCAGAGTGCTGTTTAGGTTTAGGACATCTGCCATTCTATGAGTCTGCTGTGTATCCCGCTTCCCATGTTGGACCGTTCTCTCCCTCTTTTTTTTTTTTTTTTTGACAAGCAGAGTGGACAGTGAGAGAGAGAGAGACAGAAAGAAAGGTCTTCCTTTGCCGTTGGTTCACCCTCCAATGGCCGCCGTGGTCGGCACGCTGCGGCCGGTGCACCGCGCTCATCTGATGGCAGGAGCCAGGTGCCAGGTTCTTTTCCTGGTCTCCCATGAGGTGCAGGGCCCAAGCACCTGGACCATCCTCCACTGCACTCCCAGGCCACAGCAGAGAGCTGGCCTGGAAGAGGGGCAACCGGGACAGAATCCGGCGCCCCAACCAGGACTAGAACCCGGTGTGCTGGCGCCGCAAGGCGGAGGATTAGCCTGTTGAGCCACGACGCCGGCCTTCTTTCCCTTTTTTTTTTTTTATTCTATCAGTCAGTATTTTCAGACACTAGTCTTGTTTATGTGATCCCTTTGATTCTTAGTCCTATCATTATGATCAATTGTGAATAGAAATTTATCACTTGGACTAGTGAAATGGCATTGGCACATGCCACCTTGATGGGATTGAATTGGAATCCCCTGGCATGTTTCTAACTCTACCATTTGGGGCAAGTCCGATTGAGCATGTCCCAAACTGTACATCTCTTCCCTCTCTTATCCCACTCTTATATTTAACAGGGATCACTTTTCATTTAAGTTTCAACACTTAAGAATAATTGTGTATTAATTACAGAGTTCAACCAATAGAATTAAGTAGAACAAAAAAAAATACTAAAAGGGATAAAGTATTAAGTTGTTCATCAACAGTCAGGGCAAGGGCTGATCAAGTCACTGTTTCTCATAGTGTCCATTTTACTTCAACAGGTTTCCTTTTTGGTGCTCGGTTAGTTGTCACCGATCAGGGAGAACATATGATATTTGTCCTTTTGGGACTGGCTTATTTCACTCAGCATGATGTTTTCCAGATTCCTCCATTTTGTTGCAAATGACCGGATTTCATTGTTTTTGACTGCTATATAGTATTCTATAGAGCACATGTCCCATAATTTTTTTATCCAGTCTACTGTTGATGGGCGTTTAGGTTGATTCCAGGTCTTCGCTATTGTGAATTGAGCTGTAATAAACATTAAGGTGCAGACCACTTTTTTGTTTGCCAATTTAATTTCCTTTGGGTAAATTCCAACGAGTGAATTGGCTGGGTTGTATGGTAGGGTTATATTCAAGTTTCTGAGGAATCTCCAGACTGACTTCTGTAGTGGCTTTACCAGTTTGCATTTCCACCAGCAGTGGGTTAGTGTCCCTTTTCCCCCACATCCTCACCAGCATCTGTTGTTGGTAGATTTCTGTATGTGAGCCATTCTAACCGGGGTGAGGTGAAAACTTACTGTAGTTTTGATTTGCATTTCCCTGATTGCTGCCACTAACTTCTTTCAACAACATTTATCAGTGGTGGTTGCAGAGACTGAAAACAGAGACTCTAAAGAATGTGGAGGTAGAAGGTAATTGGTCAGCACCATATGTCCAGCAGAGCACCAAGGACGAGATAAGGAGAGGGCCATTAAGCACACATCAATACAAATGACAGGCGCGTAAGCACCTAGACAAGCTCTTGGATGAGTCATTCTTTTAAAGGCCACTACAGATTTCTTTTTCTTAAGAGACTCCAAATCACTACTCCCTTTGTTATTTTTCTTCAATAATTTCCTATTTCCTGGAGGATAAAATCCAAACTAATTAGAACTGCATATGAAATCCTTTCCAATCTGTTGACCATTTATCCTATGATCTTTTTCACACCTACTTCCCACCATGAATTCCATATCCCAGCCATTTTGAAATTATTCCATATTCTAGCCTTTTTGAATATATATCTCTCTGTTCTTACACATCCTCGAATATTCATTCATTTTTTTTTCCATCAGACAAACTTCCACTCAATCTTCAGGTCCAACTTAAATGGGACTTCTGTAATGCCTCTATTCCTATTAAAGTTATTCACCTCTCCTTTTGGGGTTCAATGATACATTTCTTTATCATAGGGTTACTTTTTTTATCACCTTATCATGATTTATTTTCCACTTATACTTCTTGCTAGACAATGAACTGTAGTCTGCAACATATAATGGTTCAACTTTTGATTTTTCAACTCTATGATGGTGTGAAAGTAATACACATTCAGTAGAAACTGTGCTTTGAATTTTGATCTTTTCCTAGGCTATCAATATATGGTACAGCACTCTCTTGTGATGCTGGGTAGTGGCATTGAGGGACAATTCCCAGTGAGACATAGAGTCATGAGGGTAAATAACTGATACTCTACAGTATACTGTGTTCCTGAGCTATGGTATTTGATAGGTTAGGTATATTAAATGCATCTTTGACTTATAATATTTTCAATTTATGATGGGTCTATTGGGATGTAACTTCATTGTAAATCAAGGAGCATATGTATTAGATGTCACTGTTATATTTATATGCCTCTGTATATTTGGCAGTCAGTATAGTACAGACAAGGAGATGATAGTAAATATTTGTAGACTGAATAAAAGAGGTAGTTGACACAGGACTGATGACTTTTATGGTTCACCAGCCATTTTTAGGATTTCATCTAATAGGATTGCTAGCATATGGATTCACAGAATATAAATGTTGGCAACATGCTTCATTTTATAGATAAAGAATTCAGGCCAGCTAGAAGATACTTTCTTCCTTTTCTTCTTCA